>CM042428.1:14392207-14992207 GCA_023631565.1 Gymnocephalus cernua
CTAACAAAGCAGCAGTTAATTTAATGAGACTAAAACAATCCTTTTATGACCAAGGGGAAAAACCTGGGAAACTTTTAGCATGGCGCATTAAACAACAACAAACAGAAAGGTCTATTAACTGCATTGAAGATCCAAATTGTAGAACCATAGTAGACCCTAAAGAAATTAATGAGGCCTTCAGGGTATACTATGAGAAGCTGTATAGCTCGGAGGGTACTTGTAATCTCGATAAGCAAATACAATTCCTAAACAACCTTAATATCCCTAAAATTCCAGAAAATGAAAGTAGTGCATTAGATGGAGAATTAACAAAAGTAGAAATCGTAGAAGCAATTAGCTGTATGCAGGCTGGAAAAGCGGCAGGTCCAGATGGCATACCTATAGATATTTATAAAAAATTTCAGTCTAAATTAATTTCACCCCTATTAGAGATGTTCCAGGAGTCTTTCAGGAATGGTCTTCTCCCCACAACCATGAGGAGAGCCCTAATAACTTTACTTCCAAAACCAGGGAAACCAAACACAAAATGTGAAAACATGCGTCCAATCAGCCTTCTCAACTCAGATACAAAAATACTCAGCAAAGTTCTTGCAAGAAGATTGGAGGGCCTGCTACCTCTGGTGGTGGGAAAGGACCAAAATGGTTTTATTCAAGGTAGACAGGGCTTTCATAATGTCAGACGAGTGCTCAATATCTTACATATTCAGAGAGGGGCAAAAGACACGGCTTTAATTTCTCTTGATGCAGAGAAGGCCTTTGACCGCGTCGAATGGCACTTCTTATTTGAGGTGCTCACTCGTTTTGGCTTTGGGAATACATTTTGTAAATGGGTTAGAATGCTTTGTACGGAACTCACCGCAGAAGTTTTGACCAATAATGTGGTCTCACAACCTTTTAATATCTCTAGAGGGTGCCCACAAGGAAGTCCTCTATCACCTTTATTGTTTATCCTTGCAATAGAACCTTTTGCCATAGCGGTGAGAATGCATAGTAACATTTATGGAATCCGAGAAAATCACCTGGAACATAAAATGGCACTATTTGCAGATGACGTCATTTTGTTTCTGAAAAACCTGAACAGATCTGTCCCTGCACTCCTAGATCTCATTGAAACTTTTGGAAAAATATCTGGATACAAAGTTAATCATTCAAAATCATCCATAATGTTGCTTAACGAATCAGAGAGGGAAAATTGCCCGAGTTATGCTTCTACCTTCACCTCAACAGATAAGTTTACATATCTGGGTATAAAAATTGTCCCCAAGGTGAATAAGATTGCCCAGATAAATTATGACCCAATTCTGGAAGATACTACCTCATCAATAGAACGTTGGACATCTTTACCCATCTCAATGATCGGCAGGATAAATATTCTAAAAATGAATATACTCCCTGAATATACTCCCTAAATTTCTTTATCTGTTCCAGAATATTCCCCTACCTCCTCCCTCATCTTTGTTTAGTAGAATTAAAAAATTGTTTACCAACTTTATTTGGCAAAGTGAACGTCCCAGACTACGTCTATCTTTATTATACCTACCATTTGACCGAGGAGGCCTTAAATGTCCAAACATTCAATGGTATTACTGGGCAGCTCAGCTGCGTACAATTATGTTTTATTTTTCATCTGAAAGCCCTCCTGCTTGGATGGATTTGGAAGCTTGTTCTATTACACCAAAAATACCATTGCACCTATACCTGCATTCAGCAGACCACAGATACCTAAGAAAAAGCACAGATAATCCTATTGTATTGAACATGATCAATATTTGGTTTAACTCATGTAAATATTTGAATTTGAATTCCCCCTTGTCACGTTTCAGTCCTATTTGGGGTAATGCTAATTTCAAACCAGGGAAATGTGATGCAGGATTTCGGATATGGGCTGAAAAGGGATTAAGAAAAGTGCAAGATATGTACAGTGAAGATGAAATACTTATGTCCTTTGCAGTAATATCAGCCAAATATGACATTCCAAAGACCCATTTTTTCAAATATCTTCAACTTAGAAGTTTTATATCCTCATCTCAAAATCATTCATTAGACATACCGGACATTTCCCCACTAGAGGCAGCAATTATAGGACATTGCTATGATAAAGGTTCAATCTCATCTCTGTATGACTTGTTTGTGTCTGGGTCTGACGAATCCTCAGAATCAAGATTAAGATCATGGAAAGAAGATATAGATGACGAAATATCCCTAGAAGATTGGAATGAGGCATGTAAGAAGGCTCAGGTGCAGACAGTCAATACTAGCTTGAAACTCATACAGTATAAATGGCTGATGCGTACATTCATAACTCCTGCCAAGTTGCACAAGTTTAACGATAATATTCCAGATACCTGTATAAAGTGTAACGAGGCAAGAGGTACTTTGTACCACTGTATATGGGAATGTATGAAAGTGAAACCCTTTTGGCAAGGTATTATTGATATGATTGACCAAATATTATCAAAGAAACTACCACTGGATCCTAAGCTTTTTATCCTAGGTATATATCCTACCAGCCCTTCCGTACTGAGCAGAGAGGTCAGATTCATAGACATGTGTATTTTACAAGCTAAACGTACAATTGCTCTTAATTGGAAAAATATCAATGAGCCAAGAATTGGGATGTGGGTTAAAGAAATGGCATCAAATATGTCAATGGAAAAGATAACATACATTGTCAAAAATAAACAAAATACTTTTGAAGATGTCTGGAGACCTTTCACTAACTTTTTAAGACACAATGTTAATGTTGGTAACCTGCTGCAACAAGAACAAGCTCTGAGGGAATAGAGTAACATCATGATCCTCTGAATAGAACTGTTAAAATCCTCTTACCTGATCTATGTATCTTTAAAAGAAACACATCCCCTTTTTTTTTTTTTTTTTTTTTTTTTTCTTTCTGGGGAGGGATAGTGGGAGGGATAACAGGGTGAAAAATGTTTGTGTTCTACATGATTGTTATTCATTATGTAATCCGATGTGATATGTAAACTGAAAATTTAATAAATATATTGTTAAAAAAAAAAAATAATGTGGATACCATAGCAAATTATAAAGTCCAGAAAATGACATCACTTCACTGTAATGCAGCCTTTAAAACCAGGAAAAGACGACACGCGTGTCAGATCACGATATCCAAAATGTAAGACGATATCTAGCCTCATAAATCGATGTCGATATAATATCAATATATTGCCCAGCCCTACAAATCACAGGACAATTTCTGCACTTGGCTTCTAGTGGTATCTAGCCATGCAGTTAGGTTTGGTTGTCTTTGTAGGAGTATGTACAGGCTTGTGCCACCAGCCCGATACAATGGAAGTGGAATTTTGTTAGCAGTGCTCTAATCATTGAAAACATTGAAGGAGTGTGACCTAGCGTTTAAAAATTTCTTTTTTTTTTTTTTTTTTAAAGTCCTATTCTCGGCAAGGTTTGCGGGTAATCCTAGAGTTGCCTGGACTTTTTTTTTTTTTTGAGAAAGATGTTGCACAGCAACCACAAACAAAATCCATGTTTACTCTTGGTATATACTGTGTATATGGGCATATACCACTAAGGTTAAGTGGGAAAACAGGACCACAGACACTGTCCAAAATCATCACAATGTCACCAAAATCAACATACCCGAAATGTAATATAGTATAATGTACCCGAACATCAATTTGCATGAACAAATTGGGGGGAAAAAAAGAAGCATATATACAGATGCATACAATAAATGCTGCATGAAGACTTCAAACTTTCTGTCTGAGCCAGGAACACGACCACCAGAGGGGGACTCTTGCCACTTCTGTTCTTAAATGGAGCACTTGATATATGACTGGAAGAAGTCACTGGGAGATGTTGCTGTTAGTGTATCCAGTATAATTATTTGTAACCTCCTATTTATGATATATCTGCCATTTATCCTTTTATTCAAATACACATTGACTGCATTTCTGCAAGTGACGCACAACCCTGCCTTAATCTGTGTATACTTGGATTTGGAAACGGCTTGTATTATTTCAAATGACCTTTTATGTGATCTCGGGCCAGTTAATAATCCAAAATACAAGTACAAAGCACTTGCTTTATCCTATAATGACATCAGGGTTTTATTGCATTATAGCTAAATGCATACTGTTACATATTATATTGAGACTGTCTCAAATGTCACAAGTTGTTTGACATTAGTTAGTTGACCCATTTCTTTGTCCGAGCACAGAACAGACCTGCAAACTCTCTGGTGCAGATTCAAAGTGATTAGGAATATAAATATGACCTACCTGTATTTTTGACTAATACTTCTATGACGGTATCCCTTCCCCCTCAATCTCTTGCAGGTACTTGAAGTATCTTACCAAGAAGTATCTGAAGAAGAACAACCTGAGAGACTGGCTGCGGGTCGTGGCCAACACCAAGGAGAGCTATGAGCTGCGCTACTTCCAGATCAACCAGGACGAGGAGGAGGAGGAGGATGAAGATTAAACTTCACACCACTTAAAATAAAATTTCAAACTAGAAAAGAAAAATCTTTTGTCTTTTTTTAAAATAAAAATATATATATTTTTTTAGTTCTCTGGGCATCACACACAGAGGCTTCTGTACATACCGGAGATATGAACATAACGCTGTATGCTGTGTTGTAATAGTTTCTAAAAGAATAATCATTATTTAGATACAGTTAAAACAATCCTAATAAAATAGCTGTTTTTAGTCTTTGTTACCTTTTCTATTTGTCTGGTACCTTAACCTGAGTGGGGTTCTCCAATGAGAATCCTTTTCTTTTGCTACAGATATCTGAGCCACCAAAGTAATAACATTAACATAAAAGTAAATACGTGCATTATGTAAATAGAGGGAAAAGGTGAAACAAAAAAAATTAAGCTGGTTATAATTACTAAAAAGGCTACAATTAAACCCAATGGGAACAATATATGATGAAAGTCCGCAGCAGCATGTGCATTCAGGACGCTTGGCTGTTGATTAGTGTATTTTGATGTATTTATTGAAACTCGTGCTCTCTCTGGCGAGCTCTCTGTGGGGCATCCTCTATTACAGCTGCGGTAACCTTGACAACAGTTAGCCCATTGGCAGCCAGGACTCCGCTCACAGCATGCAGTCATCGGGCTTTTTGCGTCTGGAAAAGTGGAAGTTTGAAAAATGAAACTTTGATTTTTGACTCGGATTCTTTCTACATTAGATATTAGGCGTTAATTAAAACCGAAATTAGAAATAAGTGACAATCCTGTTCCCTGTGTGTGTGTGTGTGTGTGTTTGTTTCCTTCCGACAGCCTGGCTTCATATGTGGAGTAAAGGTTGTGCGTGAACAGTGAAGCAGCAGAACTTTGTGTCTCCATTCTCCGGACTGGAGAAAGGAAGCGGCCAGGCGACCGGCTGAGGCGCGGGACTGGATCCGCCTATCAGCGGCGCATGCATCGCGTTACCTCGCGGTGTGTTCGTTTTTTTTTTTTTTTTTTTGCACACTACTAGTTAAAGTGGTTACTAAGAGAGCATGACTAACTAGTTGTGGGTGAAATTATGGGATGCATCGTCATGGCAACAGACCAGACGTCACAATCTGGGCATGTGTGTTCCATTTTTGTCTTTCTTATTTTTCAGACTGGAAGACCTGGATAGAGATCAGTGGAAATTAATATAAATGTTTTTTTTTATTTAATTTTTTTTACTCGTGGAGAAAAATCCCCAGATTTACTGCAAAAAAAATAAATAAAATGTAATATTTTTTTTTTTTTTCAACTGAGCGAGGAATAGCCTACATTTGTTTTTGGGTGAAGAAAGAGACTGGGCTGCGGCGTCTGGAGGGTTAACTTTCAGTATTCTCAGCCTAAAAGGGGTTTGGGGGGCTATGAGATAAAGATGCCGGGGTCGCTGAGTAATGAAGACGAGGGACAAGACGACATGGATTTTGAAGACGATATGCCAGGTGAGGGGAAGGGGGGGGGAGGAGGGGTGTCCTTCAGATCCTTTTTGCGCCGCTACGCCTTGAATGCGGGGAAAAGGGCTTGTCCTGCGTTCCTGAGACCAGAGAGGAGGAGGAGGAGTGGGGGGGGTGCAATAAGCACAGTCATGCTATTATTTCTTTGCACGACCTAGTGTCTTAAAAGTGGGATTGGGTTTTTTTTTGGGGATTTGCCTCTGGCTGTCCTCACATCCAGCCTGATTTTTGGGGGCATAATGAAAACCCTGCTGCACGGTTTCTGGAGGCTGTCTTTTTTTTTTTTTTTTTTTCTCAAGCTGCATGCGTGTACAAGTGAATGGCTTTCAGCTCCAAGTCCAAACACGCAAGTTTGGTCCAGTGAAGCTGTTTAAAACCATGGCAATTTATTCGGTGCTGTGTCAGTGTACGCTGTGATGTTTCTCAGTGCATGTGTGCTTTTAAGTAGCCTAGACGTGGGCTACAGTGACAACATAGCCGTGCTGGTTTTGTTAATATGATGCGTTGCTGTGCTGTTTCCACTTGTGATCAGGAGGCTGCTCCAACTTTAATGTTTTTTTTTTCCTAGCCCTGCATGGCCGCAGAGGTGTGAAAGCCACGTGTAGGCTACAGTAAACAGTGCTTATGGTGTGCCATGGTGCCTTTTACCTTGATCCCGTGCACTGCTGATGATGACCATGGTCAGGTCATCAACATCCCTTTAGCTCTAGGTCGTACACTAAGTGAAATTAACTCTAACCCACATTCTTGACACGCAGCTCAGCTCCAGTTCTCAGCCAAATGTGTGCTATATTTCTTGTGGCTGTAAAATGAATGTCAACCACTGTGGCAATAAACCAATTGTTGTAGGCTATACATGGACATTTTCTAATCCGTAAAGATGTTAAAAACTAATCAAGGCACAGGGGATGTTAAGATTCTCTAATAAATGACCTGTCCACAAGACGCTCGCCAAATTGTGGTCATTTTGTTTTCTTTGGGCTTGTGGCCGGTGTCCATACACTCAACCATTCTTTGTCCTAATAGCTGTGCTGGTGAAACAGTTAAAGCACCTGATTAGTTTGGGAAATCCCAGTCACAGCGTTGAGCTGACTAAAATGATGTTTTTATAGTAGTAGATTTTCTTGACTGCTGCATCTAGAGCTGCAAAGACACATCGAATAATCGATTAGTTGTCACCTATTAAATTAACTGCCAACTATTTTGATAATCGATTAATCAGTAGTGAGTCATTTTTTGAGAAAAAAGTAAAAATTCTCTGATTCCAGCTTCTTAAATGTGAATATTTTGTAGTTTCTTTTCTCATATGACAGTGAACTGAATATCTTTGAGTTGTGGACAAAACAAGACATTTGAGGACGTCATCTTGGGCTTTGGGAAACACTGATCTACATTCTTCACTGTTTTTTTTTTTTTTTTTTTTTAAACATTTAGACAGAACAATTAATCCGTTAATTGACAAAATAATCAACAGACTAATCGACTATGAAAAGAATAGTTAGCTGCAGCCCTAGAGGCATCATAATGTCTGCTTGGTGATATGATAAACCAATGATGGGGTTAGCTGAAGAGATGAGCTGCCATGACTTTAACATGTAGTAAAACTTGTAACTATAGGGTGTCTGTCATGAGCAACCAGGAGCCATCTTCATCAAAATGTACATCCCAGTCAGACCAAGTCCTAAAGGGCTAAGGATCTGTTACCTGGTCCCGTGTGTCAGAGGCTGAGGTGATGAAGTGCATTCTATTGGACATGAGTAATCTTTATGCCACGGGGTCAGTTTGGCCAGTGCAGTCAATAGATTCCTATTTTCTTCTTTTCTTGCAGCTCGCTCTGAGGCATCGGCTGATGCGATGGTTTGATGTCAAGGGCAACACCTAAAACATGCTGCTTTGCCCTCTTCTTTCCTTTCACATCACAATGTGGAACGTTTCATGGTTAAAACAATAGATTGGCTGTGAAAGGAAAGTTGAGTGTAAAAAGCCAATGCAGTGTTGTCTCCAGCCATTGGTCTGCCTCTAATTGCTGTTTAGTGATAAAATGTTACACACAACTACATTACAAAGGAGTTTTTGGTCTATATGAAGGTACTTCAGACAGTCACATGCATAGGCTATCTCCTGAAAAGGTCACATTTAATGAATCATTTTCACCAACATTTCAGACATCTCACATTTCATTTCTTGCTCATTGTTCATGCTTGTTTTAAAGGTCTTGAGCCTCAAATGCTGGTGTATTTAGTACTGTATCACTGTCACAACAAAGGGGATATATTAATGGAAGTATATCATCTGCATATTATAATTTCTATCTATGACTAAAATATGATTTTCTATCAAATTGACAGGTTTGTAGGAATTGCCATTTTTTTCCTATAGGCTACACAATGTTTTTCATAAGCCAGAATAATACCAACAGGCTTGCATTGGATGGTGTGCAGTATGGAGAGAGACAGACAGAGTTAGAGAAGGGGGGAGACAGAGAGGGAGTGTTTGAGTGTTGAAGCATCATCTATGACTGCCAGTCGTAGCCGGAGGGAGAACACAAGCACTGATGCGTGCCCCTAATAACCCTGTAGTTGGTTAAACATGTATATGAGAGGTAAGGTGGAATTGGTTATGGCAGGTTAGTGAGGATGTGTGAATAGTAATCCAGTTTGAAAAATCAAAACGTTTTCATGTGTCAGCCGAAATTGATTTACGTCTGCCTTGATATTCTTTTGTATTTTATGTTGTTGGCTATAAACATATCAAAGGGACTCTTTAACATTGTCATCCCTTATGACGACACACTATGTAGTGAAGGGTAAATGTACTGACAATTAGACAATAATTTGTATTTATTATGTCTTAATGAAGATTATTCTGTGGCTAAATGAAGATATCCGCGATATACAGATAGTATGGTGGTTCTCGGTAACGGTGGTAAATGTCTTTGCTGTCTTCTTTTTTTATCATATCATAAAGTGTTGTGAATCCATTGTTATGCTGCTGATACAGGAAGCAGTGTTCAGACAGTTTACAACCTCCATCAACAGGCATCAAAGTGACAGACAGGGTCAGGAATCCAGGTCACATTTTTCCCGACATCAAGATACTTCCATGCAATTAAAACACAACCATGTAGAAGCACATCCTAGGGGGATTTCAGACCCCTTAAAAGCTATGCTATCACAGCCTTCATTTGTTGTGGCACATAAAGTGTCCTAATTCCCTTTGTTTCACTCTGGGTGCTCACACTCTCACAGATTGTTCCTTTGTGTTTTCTGTTTTAATTGTTTTGTTCTTCCCTAAAATTGAAAGATTACCATGAGCTTTGGTGTGCCTACAAATGTTATCCCCAATTGGAAAGAGCTCTATTTTTGGATCCCTCACTGTGAAAGTTGACACCATTTTTTTTTCCTGCTGCGCGTGCACAAAGCCTGTGCATGAAAGATGTGTTTTTTTAATGTGTATTTGCAGATGAGCGGTGCAGCATTCCAGTCTGTTTTATAGCTTCTTTATATTGCGCACATTATGATCTTGTGCATATATTGTCTATGATATATATACTTTTAATGGTACTATTTGGTCTTTATCCTTCCATCACTTTGATGATTACATTTTCTAATAATAGTCTATGGGTGCCTTTGTCTGAAGGCGTTTGAGGCCTAAGCTATAAGCACTTGATCAATGAAGAGAGGAAAAGCGGTGGCTCCGTTTTTCCTCCTCCTTAGCAAGCAATGCTGGGCAACATTAAGTGGGCATTTCCACACAGGGGCCAACAGAGAAAGGGCTAATGTGCTTTCCAGTAAACTCTAGCTTCCTCACTTGGGAGTCGCTCATGAATCTCCCTTCTAATGGGTCAGTCCGGTGGCCAAGCCCTTGCAGGAAGGTCAGGACTGTGTCTGTGCCATCCGTCCACACTTTACAGAAGGCTCTTTTGCCAAGTGGAGCTTTGTTCCTCTGTCTAACTGAACCTAGTGCCAGACCTCCCTGTGCCACATGACTGAGCGACCCCCCCCCCCCCCCCACACACACACACACACACACACTCCTTTCCAACACCTGGCACAGCCTGGTCCACTCACCAAGCAGATAGATTATCATTCCCCTGATGGCCTTCCCTTTGGGGACTTCACAGGCCATTTACTGTCAGCAGGTTTCAGATTACATGGCAATGTAGGTGTTAAACACAGACATCTTTCTTTGTTTTGTTTTTCAATCAATTGCATTGCTGCCACACCTTCTACCTATACACAAGGTGCATTACTGAGAGACCATTTGTACATTTTTATTTGATTTCTAATGACAGCTATCACAGCTTTGAGGCTGTACTTCAGGCACAAGGGGTGATTTGAGCTAAATGCTAACATGCTCACAATAACAATGCTAGCATGCTGATGTTAAATGTGCCGTAGGTAGGATTGCGAAGATCCAGGATTTAGCCAAACAATTTGAACGTCAACAACTTCTCAGTCCCTCCCCCCTTTCCGCTAAAGCCCAAAACGGTCCCCTAAGCCCCTCCCCCACAAGGGAGAATGAATGCATGTGCATGAGCAGTGATTGACACGCAGTTAGACACCCCCCCTGGCCCTGATTGGTGCATCTGAACAGGGAGTGGTGGATTTTTGCAAATCTCACTACAGGCTGTAGGTGGTGCCAGAGGAGCCAGATATTTTTTTTAATTTTCTGCTTAATGTAGTTCTACTGGAACATAGGGTCAGTTTGAGCAAATATGACAGAAAGTTAGTTTTATAAGTCTTACCTACTGCACCTTTAAGCATCTGTTCACTACTTTAGTTTAGCATGCTTAACATTTGCTAATCATTATTTGGTCTTAAACCCAAAGTTTTGGGCAAATTAAAATCAATCCATCCAACAGTTGTTGAGACATTTCACTCAAAACTACAAATGTCAACCTCATGCTTAAAAACAAACGAAAGTATGAGGATCATAAAGTCATTAGGATTTATCATCTGGGAACTGTGAATGTTTGTACACAATGTAGTGATTAATGTAGTGATTAATCCAGTATAGATGTCAGCTGGTGGCGCTACAGTGAAAGTCCTTAAGGATTCATCCTCTGGGGACCATGAATGTCTCTACAAACATTCATGGAAATCTGTCCAGTAGTGATATTTCAAGTGAGATATTTCAATCTGGACCAAAGTGGTGGCCTGAGCTATCAACCAACAAACACTGCCATCCCTAGCATATAATATAACTTTTAAAACCTCCATCAGTAACACTGCATCACCACTGTCAAGTTTGAGTGATTTATTGTACAGAAAACAGAGCAAGGGACACACAGTCCGGCATCATCTGGTGCATCTAATCAGTGATGTGTGGTCAACCTGTCACTCATTGAGACGAGAGGTGCAGACTGTGTGCTTTCTGTAATCCAGAGCCTTCTACATCTGCATCTGAGCCATGTCATCATCTGTACATCTCAGTGAGATGCAAGGCTTGCATACATCATAGGCTTACATACACCTGAGACGTAAAATAACTCCCTGTTTGAGATACTGAATACATAAACTCAAGGCTTTATTTAAAAAGAAAGACATAAAGGAGAGAGGAGCACATGGATCTGTGTGTGAGACAGATAGATAGATAGATAGATAGATAGATAGATAGATAGATAGATAGATAGATAGATAGATAGATAGATAGATAGATAGATAGATAGATAGATAGATAGATAGATAGATCAGTGATTAGTGGTTATCTTGCCTTAATCAGCTACTAATAATTCAATTTTATTGCTGTTTTAGATGCTTTTAAATACATAACTTACTACTTGCATTTTTACATGTAAAATGTATAGATTTTAAGACAATTACGACCATTAAAAAATGTTGTCAGTCAGCAGCTTTACTTTGAAAATATCGGACACGTGGCCGGGTTGGCTCGGTGGGTAGAGCAGGCGCACATGTGCTGAGAGGTTTGTGCCTCAACGCAGAGGTCCAGGGTTCGAGTCCGACCTGTGAAAATGTCCTGCATGTCTTCCCCCTCTCTCTCCCCCCTTTCTCACCTAGCTGTCCTATCAAATAAAGGTGGAAAAAGCCCCCAAAATAAATAAATAAAATAAAATATATGATGATAATATATGACACATAAAGAGCAAGTAACCCCTAATTAGGTCTGAAGAAGGGGTGACACACTTCATCTGGTGGTCAAAGGAAACACATTGAGCCTGACTTAAGGCCGTTTTATGCTTCTGCGTAGAATCGACGGCGTACCCCCACAGACCCCTCTGCGTCTACGCCGGACCCTACGCCATAGCCTGACGTGCACCTCTCGAAAAATGTAACTACACGTCGTGGCGACGCACGTCTCTCGGCCGTGGCTTGGTAGCGTTGCATTTCCCCCGACTCATTTCCTGGTTCTCCTTCTCCATAAACAACATGAAATCAAGGAGAGGGTTAACTTTTCCTGCTCCAGGTTTCCCACCGTGGTCAGGAAGAACAGGGGAGACACTTTGTTTCTCTCACTATGACTCTAGAGTCAGTACTCGCTCCGAAGCTAATCACTTCTCTCACTTCTCCCTCTACCACACACTCCCCCCCCATACACACATGCCGGCTCGACGCACACACCAGCGCACAAGTATAAACATCAGGCCACTTACATAGGCTACGGCGAAAGCTCTGCGTGGAGCCTCCGCAGAACCATAAAACGGCCTTAAAGCTTTGAAATCACTGGTGTGTATGTAATGTGTGTGTGTGTGTGTGTGTGCGTGTGTGTGTGTGTGTGTGGGGGGGGTGCCTCCTGCTAGCTTTGCTAAATAGGGGATAAGTGGTTAAGTGGTTGGTGGGGTTTGTGTGTCTACTACACAGGAATCCCTCCTCCCCAACTTCTCACTCCAGCTGCCCAGGGGAGGGGTAGACTGCAGGGCGAGTGTTGGCTGATTGACTCTGATACATGTGCTGCATATTTCATGCCCTCCAGTCTGTCTGCATGAGACACAGAGAGCGAAGGGAGACACGCAGATAGAGAGACGGAAAGAGACAGAAAGACAGTCGGAGAGAGAGAGAGAATGAGATCAGATCGACCTTTACGGGGCGGTTGCATCCTGCTTGTACTTCTCTGCATGTCTCTTTATAGTGATGTATTGTTTGGGACTGTCTGTGTTCTTTACTTACTCCTCTGTGACCCACTATGGCATCACTGAAGTCTGCTGCGCTCAGCAGTCAGCCCCGTTTGTACACAGCAGCTCTGAGACAGTACAGCTGACAACCAGCAGCAGGTCGCTTTAGTCCCAGCAAGCATTAAAGGCAGAAGATCCGCTCAGTATACCTCAGTGGTCCTCCAGGGAGTTCCCATTTAGCGGCAGGGCATGCACTCCATCTATTTGTGCTTTGACGGGTGAAGTTGATACACACTCAATGATGTGTGATCATGAGGTTTATTTTGCCAAGTGCTCCTTTCGGTCTGGCAATGATTCATCATTTTTTATTTTCAAAAACAGGCTAAGTGACTGTCACTTAGCCTGTTTTTGAAATTAAAAAATGTTCTTTCACAGCAGCTAATGCTAAGAAAGAAAGAAAGATTATCGATTAATCTTTCTTTTTATCTTTTGGATTACTTGTTTTTAGAGCCGGGCGGTATGACCAAAAGTTTGTGTCACGGTATTTTTAAAATGTTTGTCAGTTTCTCAGGATTTTTTTTTTTTGCATGACAGGAGTACAGGAAGAATGAATGAAGAATATAAAAACATGCTGTTTGGCGCTGTAATTTGTAAATGTACAGTAAGTTAATGCTATATAAACACAAATACTTTTGTGCCATGGTGTTTTTCCCTGTTAAAGAGAGTAAGCTGTTCATTTTTGTGTTAAAAGTTATATAACTTATATACTATACTATATATATATATATATATATATATATATATATATATATATATATATATATATATATATATATATATATATATATATGTTTTGTCTCACCAACTGTCCAAAACCCAAATATTAACAATTCACATAAAACTGAGAAAAGATGCAAATCCTCACATTGAAGTTGCTGGAACCAGTCAATGTTTGACATTTTTTCTTTGATAAATGACACAATTGTTGTTGATCAAATTTTTTTATTACCAACAAATCCGTGTTCAAGCCAAACTGCATTTGTCATCATAACGAGTCAGGCTCATTACAAGCTGAATTGGCTGCAAAGTCGTCAAACTCAACATCATCAGCCACATTTCCAAACCTATCATGGTAAATACTCGATGTACAGCATACTACATTGTGTTCCTCGGATAATGTTTTTTGTTTCTGCGTCCAGATGAGGATGACGATGGGGAGCGCAACGCTGTTCCCCTCACACCCCTCGACAGCTTCTTCTCTGACAGCGACTCCCTCAAACATCAAAAGAAGAAGAAGCCCAAAAAGATGAAAGAGGGGAAAATGCCCAAAGTTAAGAAGAGGAAAAAGGAGGTAAGGTGTAAATCAAACTCAACACCATCTGTAGTGACTTCGGACACAACAGCTTTTTGTGGCTCAAGCTGCGCCCTGTGTTCTCTATTTCTCAAGCCACTGTCTCTCCAATTGGATCAAAGGTGTGTTTTTGGCTGCTGGACCGCCTCTGTAGTCTAAATGAGAGGCAGTGGACCGTCTCAGGCTCAGAGGAGGTTGGCAGCAGTTACACTGTCACTGCCAGTGTAAGCTGTGGGCATCAAGGGCCAGTTTAAAGCGTAGATTTGTGCCTGTGGTGCTGGTGCTGATGGCTAGGACTGTAGGTCAGAAATACAGTGATTGTGCCAAGCTAGCAGTGGGAGTCAGTGCTGTGACAGAGCGGTTTTGACAGTTAAATTTCTCCAGCCTTTACATCCTTAAATGGCTATTTTTTTAAACCGTAGCTTTTTTCTGTGCGTGTTGGCCTTTCGTCCACACACAAACTGCGTTTTAGGTCACTGAAAACTTAGACCTTGGATGTTAGTCTCCCTTTGGATTGCTCTTTTGGCCGGCGTTCTCTTCTTCCTCTTCCACTGTCTCTGCTATTTATTTTGCAAGGCCACCATTGCTGCATCTGAGGATTAGCGCCACCCAAGACGGTTGTGATTGGTTCAAAGAAATACAAACAAGCAAAAGCATTTTTTTCCTTTATGGAAAGGATGATGAGGGAAAAAAAAAAAAAACGTTTTCAAATGTACGTGTGGACTAGTCTGCAACATTTAGACAACATGTCAGAGGTTGGAGCTCCTCCAAACATTAACACTAGTAGGGTGACCATATTTTGATTTCCAAAAAAGAGGACACCCGGCCTGGCCTCGAGACACAAATTCAGACAGGCTTATCAGAGGTTAATGAACATACTTTATCATACCTCAATGGTATAAAAATAACTTCTGTAATAAAATAAAATAAAATCTGTTATAAACTGTAACAAAATAATAGCTCTCTTTTCAAATAAATAAATCATATGAAATAATGTTCTAAATATGACCTCTTCTGTGTCAGAAAATCCAGCTTCAAATAAATATCTCTTAATGCCTTTTCAATGTAATAAGATAAATAATAAAACAGTCTCACAAAGATACTAACTTAACAAACAAAAAGGATATATAGTACTATAATACTCTATAATACTTTTAATCTTTAGTTGTCTTCTTCATCCTCCTTGTCTGCTCATCCATATTTTGCTGTATGTGCCAGCTTTGCACACGGTGCACTCCGCCTCCCAATTGTCCCAACCGGGACGGTACGTGGGAAACTTTTTTTACAGTTCAACTGTGAAGCTGCACTTACACTTCGGCATTTTGTGTGCAACGCTGCTCGCTGTCTGCTCTGCTTCCGGTGTATGTGCGCGTCGCAGAGCCGTCCACAAGGCAGCCTCTCGGGAATTACGTCTGGCAACAAGGTACCGTAGTATTGTGTGCAACGCGCCAGTCAATTTAGGTACATGCTTTTGGTCCTATGAAAAACAGTAAAAAACTGACATTTTCATGAATTTATAAACCCCCCCGGACGCCCCGGACTAGGGATGGGCATTCGATTAAATTTTCTTCGTCGATCGTCGGGAGAATTAATGATCAATTATCGATTAATCATTAATATTTTTATATTAAAATTCATTATTTATTTAACTTTTTATAAATTAAAAACGCAATGAAAATACAAAAATACAGCATGTTTTTACCTCGATGAGATCTTAATTACAAGAAGAACAACGTGTGCCAGTTAAACTGGAGGTTTGGCTAAACTTAAAGATATATGCGTTGCTGCGAGCCGGCCTTCTTAAACAGAGACCCTCGTTTGTTCCAAAATAATAAATAAAAATAATCATGTTCAATAATAACTTAACCATAACTTAACCAAAAACATAATACTACTTAGATCTGACAGGTTTTGTCAAAATGTAACTCAAAACTATCCAAGGCACGGACAAAGCCTAATACAAAATAACCAGTTACTCACATAGAACTTCTGCACCAGTCTACTGGTTTCTGTTGAGAAAAATAAGCAGGTTGACGTGATCTGGGGTCTCAGGTTCCCTTAATACATCCATGGGTCAGGCGCGACCGCTACCTGGTGATCGTCAGTTCAGCCGCCGAACACACCCGCCGGCACGGGAAGCAGGTAGCTACCTCCGCGCTAACTTGGCCAGCCCGGCCCGGGGAACCTCATTCCGTTCTTCGTAGTGAGTTTCTACCAGTCTGGTGATGGTACGTTGTGACGGAATGTGAAATGCTGGTTCCAATATCCATCTCAATGAACGTGCAGATCCCTCCGGTAATTTCCCTCTGCTCGTTGTGCATCGCAGCTCCTCCGTGCTAACGCCGAGTTGATGCTAGGTTGAGACTGAGAGCAGGACGCACCGCCACCGACGTTAACCAGGGTCGGATACACTTTGTTTAAGTGGTACATCATTTGTGTCGTGGCCGTGTTGTACTTATACACGGCGTCGCAGTGTTTGCAGTGAACTAAGTCATTTTTTAAATCAAAGTGGTCCCACGCCACACTTCGCCGTGACCTCTTCATGTTTACTTTGAATCAAAACGTAACTCGCAGCTAACTGAGCAGCCTATGGCGCCCCCGGGTGGTAAAATGTTTAATTGCTGCTGACACACTACACAACGCAACCTGCATTAGTTTAATCGATGACAAATTAACGTGATCTGCGAAATTCTTAATGATCAATCGTTGATCAACGATTAATTATGCCCATCCCTACCCTGGAAAGTACGTAAAAAGTGGACAAATCCGGGCAAAAGAGGACGTTTGGTCACCCTAAACACTAGGGACATAATTAAAGCAGATTTGTTATGGTAAGATCACTAATCACTAAGATAAGATAATCACAAAACTTCTAAAGTTAGCCTATGTGACTTTTGCCTCACAGTAGCCACTGAGGAGCAAAAGTGATAATTATGGGTAAACAGTAATGCTAACATGTAACAGTAGTGAAATGAGTCAGTAATGTCCTTTATACAGCAATATCTAACTTTATTGAAAATGTGCTAACATGAGCTAGCATTATCCATCATTGGTAAGGCCACAAGAACATACAAACATTTTTCTAATGTGTTCACCAGGCTAGTTGCTAACTTTGTCTGTGTACCATTTGGTGTTGGGAAAATAGCATACAGAGTTTATCTGAGTTTTCTTCTCTTTTTTCTTTCTTTTCCTGCTACAGCTGGAAATGAGGTCAATGATAGCAAACGTTGTAGGCCGGTGCTACACCATATTCTGTGACTAAATTATCGTGTTGAAGTCTATTTCCCGTTGATTTGTGTTTCCCCTTCCCCTTGTTAACACGAACCCAAACAACAAATTAGTCATACCCTGAACCAGTCCTCTCTGCAACTCCCATCTATAACCTGACCTAAACCCTAACCCGAGGGCGAAACTGACTTGGTCTTAAGACATCTTGTCAACATAACAATGCCTAATCAGGTCACAGAATTTAAGGAGTTACACACCAGAAAATCAAAACAGTCGGCTAAAAGACAACTGCAGCTGGGTGATACTCGTCAGTGGACTTATGAGCAACACCTTTGACATTATTACACGTGTTCATTTGGTCCACTGTCACCATAACTTTAAGGAGAATTTGACAAACAAAGATGGCATCTCATCAAGTCAGCTCCGACGTTGCGGGAAAAGTTTCATCAACATTTTTACATTTTTCCTGGCAATTTGAGCCAAACTCTGAAGCTATAAGAAGGTTTCATTCAGTGATTACAGGAATTCACTGTATTCCCAGTGTGTTTCCTGCCTGTGCTGGCGAAAGCTTTAACAGTGTCACTGACATAGCCAGGATGTTCCCCTCTGCTGGCTGGAGATGCCAGCAGTGCTGCGAGGAGCTTGGCTGGCCAGGCTGCCACCCGGCCCTTTGCCTGCTTGTGGTTAACACTGAGCTCTGGGTCTCACTGAGCTAATGAGGTGGGGGGGGGGGACTCCCTCTGACACTCTCCTCCCTCTCTCTCTCTCACACACACGCACACGCACACACACACACACAGACTATGCTCTGTATTCTCCTCTTTCTCCCTCTCCTCTCGCCTCTCACATACATCCCCTCACTCTGCCTTGACCGTGATGCCGCTGCTTTGTTCCTGCCGTTGCATCAAAGGAACCGCAAATCTTTTGCTTTCTTTCTTGTCTTTCTTCCTTTCCACCCTCCCTAGTGTTTCTGTCTCTCTTTCCCTCCCACTGAGGAACTGCTGCTGCTGTAATTCACTTCCAATCAATCCCCAAATGTTGGTGTCAGACAGAGGCCAAGAGTCAATTGGGGTCAGAGACTGTCAGTGGCACATCCCAGTCTCAGGTCAGAGCTGCTGGCGGAGGGAATGGCAGTGAAACAGGGGAACTATGTGGACGTGAAGGGATGTTCTGTCTCCCTTTCAACAAAATACAATCTAAATCAAGGGAATAGAAGTTTATAGAAGACAGTTAATTTTATTGGAAAAGGAAGAGGCTGCAGTTTGGCAACAATAAAACATCCATGAAGCTGTGAGGGAGCTGCTTGTAGCTTTAATATTTTGCTGAAACACACTCATTTTTAAGATGAGCCTCTGTCTTGTTTTTATAAGTTCGGCATCCTCTCAAGAATTGTGAGTCAACAGAGAGCTGTTGCTGATTCCCGGGAAAAAGAAGAGGCTGTTGTTGTAGAACCGTAACGTGTTTTTTACAGCAGTATTTTTCCTTGTCCAACCAGATTTTATTCAATATCCACGTCTTTGCTCATTTTCTGCGTGCATCTTCTGCAATCCCCCTAAGGCAGAGCCATTATGGGGAAGCATCTAATTTGATTATGTTATCAGCACTTATTTGATTTGCTTCCCTCTAAAAGTGAAGACGTAGAGACACCCTCTTTGTTGCTGCCAGTGTCCTCTCCGGTCCTGTGATGTGCGTGTGATAGTGATCTCTGGGCCACGGTGAGGGTTTTGAACAGGTCCACCTCGTCTTTGCAGTTGGTCTCAACAGTGGTTCTGCTTCTTTGCTTTTCCCTCCTCCATCTCCACCCCCACTCCCATCCCCCATCCTCTATCTTCAATTTACTCTCTCTCTCTCTCCCTCTCTCTCTCTCTCTCTCTCTCTCTCTCTCTCTCTCTCTCGTTCTTATGCATAAATGAGATTTGTCTAGACGGGTGCTGGAGCACCAGCTCTGCAACCACAGGCCTCTGCATAACAAGCTCGTTATGCAAACGTGTCTGATTGGATGGCGCTGTTCCATTGGCTAGCACTGTGATAAAGAGTTTGTGTGTGTGTGTGTGTGTGTGTGTGTGTGTGTGTGTGTGTGTGTGTGTGTGTGTGTGTGTGTGTGTGTGATGGTGAGGGAGGGTGGGAGGCGAGTGAGTGGCAGGATAGAAAGAGTGAGAGAGAGAGAGAGAGAAAGAAAGAAAGAAAGAAAGAAAGAAAGAAAGAAAGAAAGAAAGAAAGGGGGAGCTGTAATGAGAGAGAGAGAGTGAGGGAGAAAATAATGGAGGGGGGGCTGTGCAACGTTATAGAGAGAAAGTGAGAGAAAGGGAAGGCGTGCGGGGGGGTTCTAAGCTATGAGAAAGAGAGAAAGGAAACTAGGAGGAGAGAGGAAGAGAGAGAGCCAGACACTGCTCAAATGTGGTCACCATGGCAACACAGCCAGGCTGCTGGTAGGGTTGGCAGGCGCTGCGGCAACGTGAGGCTTTCCACTGCGCTACAGAGCAAAACGCCTGCAAGTCTCTCCACGGATCCACGCAGGCCTGCTGAGCAACAGGCAGCGAGCAGAGCAAAAACAAGCTGCTGTGCTCTAATTCACTCCATAGCATGTTCACACACATGTTCACACGCAGAAACCTGCATACTGTACATGTACATGTATGAAAGGCATACACACAAACACATCTATACACAAAAGGAAAAGAAACACACAAAAATGTCCAAAAGACAAACACTGAGACACGTGCATGCAAACAAACCCCCCCCTCCCCACACACGCCATGCACGCACGCACGCACGCACGCACGCACGCACGCACACACGCACACACGCCTACAGATCAAAGAAAGATTCAGAAATACACACACTGTTTATGCACAAACATACCACACACACAAGCACACAAAGAATTAGGCGAGAGGTGCATACTGGGAGAAACACCAGATACTTTCTCCCCCTTTTTTTACTCAATCATGCTCACGCACCAGTGAATTTGTTCATATGCAATATTCCTTATCACACAAACAACACCTGTTAACTATACAGTCGTCCAGATGTCTCATATTAAACGGGCAGGATGCAGCTCAGTCCACACATCGGCTCTGAGCGCTGATTGGCTGAGGCGTTCTGTTTGTTGGTTTTCCTTTTAGTTCGATCATGTGTAAAAGGTGAGCGTGCTTCTGACTCGACTCCTCATCAACTCACCGCTAACTGTGGACTTGTACTGTAACAGTTTATACATTTCGTCACAGGGAGAATAATTATAGTATTAGTAAAGCAGTGACACTTTGAAATGATGTAATTTAATTTATGTTAATGCCACCAAGAAGAAGCTTGAGCGTGGGTGGCTGCTGTGGGAGCTTTAATCCCCAACCCCTGGCAAAATGAATGCCCATGCTGATTCGTCCTATCATTGAGTTTCATATTTTAATTATCTATATTTGCATCACTACATTTGAAATTCTGTCTCAGAGGATACATCTTAACTGGAGATAGATTTTCTTTGTAGTGTCAATGGTAAAATACAGACCTCGAATTCAGTTTAGACCGAGGAATCTGGCTTTGATGCGAGCTTCAGTCAGTCGCAGTCGCGTCTTGAGGTAAAGAGCAAGATTCAAAGTCAGATTCAACCTGTTTACATTTGTAAAAATAGCTGTTTGGCAGGAGCTCCTGACTATATCAAAGACGTGTGAATATTGCTTGGGTGAAATGTCATTCAGCACAAATATAGTTGTAGTTTTGTGAAGATGTAAGATACACACATCTTTATACACTGGAGAATGGGAGAGATCAGCGAAAGCCATCTGAACGTCACGCATTCTCATGTCCCACTTTTACCAAATAACCAATATTGTGCATTTATTTATACTTATACATAATGTTAATGTGTTTATGTCAAATGCCTCAGGGAGGAATCCAGCCACGAGTTGACAGCGACCTGGAGGAGACCTCAGAGGTGGAGGAGGAACAGGAACGTCCAGAAATAGGCTCTGAGAGTGAGAGTAGCACGTACGGCCCAACCAAAAAGAAGAAGAAGAAACCGAAGGAGAAGAAAGAGAAGAAGCCTAGGAAGAAGAAGAGAGAGGAGGAAGATGATGACGATGACAATGATGATGGGAACCTGAAAGTAAGTCTGAGTCTAGGTCCATGAGGCTGAAACAGATCACTTCTTGTATTCTACTGGATTCTGTATGGTAAAGCAACATTTGATAAAGACCCCATAAGTAGAGTGCCTAAAATGTCTTAATTTTAGAGTCCCATTTGAATTTCTCTTGATATGATAATAATAATAATGTGTCATCAGCAGTGCCTGGGCAGGCAAATCCACATAGTCAGTGTCTTAGCTAGAGTAGATGGTGGTCGGCGAGCCCCCAGTTTGGGGAAGCAGGCAGGACTACCGTCACCAAAGCTAAGCAAAGCACTGCTATGGATGGGGGCAGAAGCTAAATGTATTTTAACCATCTTTATCTTTATTTATATTAGTGTATGCTATATTTAGAATATTTTTACCATTTACCTTGCCGCCAGACAGCCGTGTTTAAGTTTACTATGGGGAAACTGAAGGCGTTATCTATGCTCTCTTCAGAGCCACTACACGTAATTTTACTTTGCAGAACACGGGAGTTGCTGTTCTACCGCTGCCTCGATCGGTTAGTTTATTAGTTTTGTTAGTTCATAACCATTTAAAACACCAAAGTCACATGATCACACTTACCAATCGGGGCAGCGGTAGACCAGCAACTTCTGTGTTCTGAGAGGTAAATCTGAGGTATCACTGTTTTTGTCAATGGAGTCTGGTGGCTTTGACGTGAGTATAAAACGGCTTCAGTTCCCCCGTAGTAATCTTAAAGGTCCCATGGCATGAAAATTTCATTTTATGAGTTTTTTTAACATTAATATGAGTACCCCCAGCCTGTCTATTGCCCCCCAGTGGCTAGACATGGTGATAGGTGTAAACCGAGCCCTGGGTATCCTGCTCTGCCTTTGAGAAAATGAAAGCTCAGATGAGCCGTTCTGGAATCTTGCTTGTTATGAGGTCATAAAGAGCAAGGTTACCTCCCCTTTCTCTGCTTTGCCCGCCCAGAGAATTTGGCCAACGCATGAGAGAGAGAGACATCATGGCTTTCAAACGAGCAAAGTGGCAGTTGGTCAAGGCCACACCCCCACCCTCCACCTTGAAAATATTCTAAATATATAAATGAATGATTCATGAGTAAATTAATTTGTATTTCATTATCTTTTTACTTTGTGGTATGCTAGCTACTACAGTATAATGAACACTTATTAATTACTAGTCTTTTGAAAAGTTATATGTACACATATGTAATCAATAAATTAGACTATTATCTTTTCTGTCATTGTGGTCATTTTCCAAAAGAACATCTAGCTTGAAGTCAATGATTGGCAGAATGTACTACTGGAACCTAAAAGATCCCTCAAGCTTCAGGACATATAAAAAAATACTCTGCTTGGAATAATAATTATTGTTTGATATTGTTAAAGTTACACCTGCTACTTTTTCCTTCATTGAAAACAATCTAGAATCTATGAAAATGCGACTGTTGTTTATTTCAAAATTGTATCTGCTCGACACAAGATGTCTCCCATTTACTGAAAAAAATCAATTCTTAGCGTATGTGCACTGGAGGCTTCAAGTTTCCTCATCGGGAGAAATGTTGTCACAGCCCAGGCTCAGTGAGCCACACCACACAAGATTTAAAGCAATACAAACCATATTTAATTTGAAACTAAGACAAAAACAACATAGTAAAATGAATCAGTAGTCTGTGGTTGCAGTGCTAAATGTATGTGTGGTGTTGTGAAGGTAAAACAAACACATAGAAAGGTCACATAGAAACCTACGGTTCTCCTTCAGAGAAAAACAGGTTTTTGCTTGAAATATGGTGTCGGCCTACCTTCTAAGTGGCCTTGCATTCCAACAATGTCAAACATCCTAAAGTAGTCAATTTGTTTTATTATTTCAGATGACCATTTCTGAAAGGGGTATTGGTTATTAACATCACAGTTGTTAAACATTATTTAGCATATGAATTTGGAGGTTTCCCATCTGTATTTCCCTAGGAACCCAAATCATCCAGCCAGTTGATGCAAGAGTGGGGTCTGGAAGACGTTCAGTATGGCTTCACCGAGGACGACTATAAAACCATCACTAACTACAAGGCTTTCAGCCAGTTCCTCAGGCAAGCATCTCATTTTGTCTCTGGATTATATTTCCAATGTTAACTGCTCTGTTCTGCTTCTGTTTCTGAGGATTGTCAGAAACCCTCACTGACACTTCCAAGACAAAAACTCCACAGTGAGACCAGTGTGTGCTGTGACGAGCAAACTGCTCTTTTTGTTTGTGCTACAAAGCTCGGCTGTTGGTATAAAGAGTCTGTCTCACCTGGGGCTGTCTGGCTCAGCTAAGCCTCTGCTCCGACAAAGTGGAGCATGAGCTCCTGCAGTGCCCCCTGTGAGTAGTCAGCTGCTTACTGGATGCCTGTGACAGCCGGGAGGCTCTGGGACTCGGTGCTTTGACCCACTATCTTTCACAGGCCAGCGTGCCAAACCTCAAGCTGTTGCCTGACAAATCACAAACATGACATACAAACAGCAAAGCGAGGGGGAACTAAACTTAAGGGGCAGTGGGATGTCAGCAAATCAGGACCTAGTTCCCTCCAGTGCCGAGGGAAGTAGAGATTACATCAACAGGAATGAAGTGTGACATAATAAAGCTGCCGTTGTTGTCTCCTCTCCCCTTGGTTTTATTTAGGCCTCTCATTGCCAAGAAGAACCCGAAGATTCCCATGTCAAAGATGATGACAGTGTTAGGGGCCAAGTGGCGAGAGTTCAGTGCCAACAACCCCTTCAAAGGCGCATCTGCCACCGCTGTGGCTGCTGCTGTGGCTGCCGCCGTGGAAACGGTTACCGTGGCTCAGCCAACGGCTGTCGGCAGTGGCCATCCGAGCCCTCAGCTGGGGCCAATCAAAAAAGCCAAAACCAAAGAGGGAAAGGGTAAGGCCTAGTGAACCGTGACTGAACACATATTTTCAGAAATAACAGCGAGAATACCACTGGGTTAACGCGTCTGTGTGTCTCAGGACCAGGAGTCAGAAAGAGAAGCAAGTCTGTGAAGGAGGTCAAGAAGAAACCCAAGCCGAAGAAGACCAAATCAAAGTCGGGCCAAAGTGGGAAGAAGAAGAAAGCATCCTCGGTATGTGTTGTTTGTTCCACAACCGTCTCCCTCTGCTCATTCTTCCACTACTCTATATTTTCAATGGCATCAAAGTGACCAGACTGTTTGCTGCGCTTACTGTGAAAGTTGGTTTATTTTAATTCCTTGTGTAGCTCTGAGCTCTTTAGTGTGTGTGTGTGTGTGTGTGTGTGTGTGTGTGTGTGTGTGTGTGTGTGTGTGTGTGTGTGTGTGTGTGTGTGTGTGTGTGTGTGTATGTGTGTGTGTGTGGGTGGGTGGGTGGGTGTGTGTGTGTGTGTGTGTGTGTGTGTGTGTGGGGGTGGGTGTGTGCTTCTCCAGAGTGAGGAGGACTTCCTGGAGGAGTCAGACTTTGATGACATCAGCATCCACAGTGCCTCTGTGCTTTCTGATACCTCGGGGGCCGCCACCAAGAAAAAGGCTCGACGTGGGCGGAAAAAAAGGAAAAGTATGTTTACTGTCTACACACGCCATGCTCTGTGGTGTGTTCTCTTTCCCTCCAAAATCCCATTTAAATCCCCCAGACAGAACAAACAGACTGCTGTTTGATTATGGGTAACGAGGAAATTAAAATGCATTTATTTATTTTTTTTAAACATTTTGGGAATGTTTTCTGAAGGCAGATGCTCTTTCTCAGCAACTATTACTCGTATAGAGTCGGTCGATCTTATACCGTTGATAACAGCTGCATTCAAGTGAATTTCTGTATGTGAGGATTTCCCACGTTTGCCTCCTCCTTTACCTGCTCCAGAGGAAGATGGGGATGGTTATGAGACGGACCACCAGGACTACTGCGAGGTTTGCCAGCAGGGAGGAGAGATCATCCTGTGTGACACCTGTCCCAGAGCGTACCACCTGGTCTGTCTGGACCCGGAGCTGGAGAAGGCTCCTGAGGGCAAATGGAGCTGTCCACACTGTGTGAGTATATAAATATATTTATAAAGTAACTTTGGTAACACTTTAAAATAACTATCTAACTATAATATCACTAATAAATGGTAAATCGATAGCTAATCACACTTAAGTTAATAGTTATTCTTCTGTTAACAAACAACGAAAGGATGATTTATTATGTTTATTAATTATTGGTAATGTTATAATTTATGTTATTTTAACACTTTATTGTAGCACACATCATAACATTTTACAAATTAAGTATTTGTTAATGATTACCAAAGGATTTGTTTACCCTTGAGAAATTGTTTGTAAACTGTCAATTAACATTATTTGGATGGCTATTATAAAGTTGCAACTGATGAAAATAATACCTTGTTAATGGTTAATAACGACTTTGTAATGCATCTATAAACATGGTTTAGACAGCTATTATCACTGCACTAACAACTAATCATCTCATAACCAGAAAATTATTTAATGAGGCCAAATGAATGTTACTTGATGCATTATAAATCACTTATTAAGTATTAACTAATTATCATAAGCATTAGTTGCATCTAGTGCTGTCAGTTTAACGCATTATTAACGGCGTTAACGAAATCCTATTTTAACGGCGAAATTTTTTTTATCGCACGATTAACGTTCTTTTGGATCTAGCTAGACCGGAAACAAAACAGACACGGCCGGCAAAATTACAAATCCCACTATGGCCACGCCATGTCCCGCCCTACGAATTAGCTCGATTGGTTGGGGTTAGGCATTTCACCTCGAGTGGTTAAGGTTAGGATAGCGGATTGGTCAGGGGACAGGACCTGAACAAATGGGGTTACGTTACCTTGGACGCCTGGCCAATAGTAGTGAGACACTTGTTTGGGCTTGCGAGCCGTGTAGCTAGCTAGTACTGTAGGCTCGTCACGGCGATTAGCTTCGGAGCGAGTAGCGACTCTAGAGTCATAGTGAGAGAAACAAAGTGTCTCCCCTGTTCTTTCTGACCACGGTGGGAAATCTGCATAGACAGTTAAAGAAGTGGACCAACAGATCCTGTTGCTCTGGACGGAGACCAGTGAAGTCTATTAGAAGCACTTTTCCGGTGATAGCTGAGCGTTACTACGCAGCTGCAGACTGAGCTTGCCGACGTAGATGTGACGTGAGCAACGTGTCTGAACGTTGTAAGTCTTCTGGGAGCTGTGCCAAGAGAAATCTCAATCATTCCCAATCTTGCAGAGACGGAGAGTGTAGGTATATGTAAGGAGATAACATAGGCACAGGCTAATTATTGCTAACTAAAATGCTAGTTAATATTAGCAATTAAACTAAACAGCTAATGTAATTCGAAAGCGACTTCACTCTGTGGAGAGAAGCTTGCCCCCTTGGAAATCTGTAGCAGGAAAAGTTAATCCTCTCCTTGATTTTACATTGTTTATGGAGAAGGACAACCAGGAAATGAGTCGGGGGAAACCATAGTTGCTATGACGACGAGCCACGCTCGCCTCAGGCGTGAAGCAGTACTATCTGCAATGGAAAATCGAGGTAACAGTGTTACATTATGTGACAGATTATTAGCTCCATGTGTGAATGTTAGTGTGAAATTGAACACTACGTATATCCAATGTTGTTTTCAATTAAAAAAAAAACATTTTCACAAAGCAAGCCGATCCACTTTTCCATGTTGATAAGAGCATTAAAATGAGAAAATATAATGGGACAAAAAGAAATCAAGGGACATTTAGAATAGATAAAAATGTTCGATTAATTGCGATTTATCGTGAGTTAACTATGACATTAATGCGATTAATCGTGATTAAATATTTTAATCGTTTGACAGCACTAGTTGCAACTTTATAATAGCCATCCAAATAATGTTTATAGATGGTTTATAAAATAAGTATTAACTATATATCAACATTTATAAACTAATTACTTACAATATGCTAAACTAATGATAAAATAAATAACATACATTGGAACATTACTAATAATTACTAAACATTATAAAGCATAATTTCATTGTTTGGTAACAGTAAAATAACTATTGACTAATTAATAATTAATTATCAATTTACCATTTATTAATAAGGGTTATTATAAAGTGTTACCGTTATTCTTTATGTATGCAAAGAACCAGGGCCGCCTTAACCTAATGTTAGGCCCCGGGGCTGAGAGGTTTTGTAGGCCCCCCATCCCCTCGATTTACAGAGTCTCATTTTAAAAAAGTGTAATATCTAGGTAATCTACATCACAAAATGCATTAGTTTCTTTTGAGGCATACAACAGTGAGTTTTCCCTCTTTGAGCCAGACATCACCATAATATTGTTATTAACATATCACTGAGTCCACCTGAGCATAAACACAAGATACTTTATGTAACAACCACACACAGCAACTTATGGTGATGATAAAACCAAAATGTGTGAAAGTATGATTTCAAACGATATTATGAAAAACATCACCAACCATCACCTGTCTGCACAAACATTGATAATAACTGATAACAGCATTAGCAAAGAACAGCAACAGATCAAAGTAGGAGCCTCTTCTCTGGCCTCAGCAAGCCCTGTGAACCAATCACACGCACCTGCTGGCAGGAGCTGGATTTTATATTTTTTAAATGATTACTAACTGGCTGTGTGACATTATTTATATTTTTGTATATCAAATAATGAGGCAAATAGCAAAAAAGGGGTTATGGATAGGTTCTAAAATATAGCCTAGTCTGAAATAACGTTAGCAAGCAGCAGCCGAGAGGGCATGAGTTAAATACACAATGACTGAGGAAGCCAAGGGTTTTCTACCGGATAGTACTTGTACTTTTTAGAGGAAAAGTACACTTCTAAGCAATTCTAAGAACTACTCTCCCCCAAAATCCTTTTTTCCATTTGCATTCCCACTGGCCTAGGAGGGGTAAGGGGAGTGACGCAAGCACGGCAACGGTCTTTATTGCATTAAAATCAGAAAAGAAATACGCCAAAAAAAAGTATGAACTAGGCTATATACTAAAAATTTAAACAAACAATCCATCAACGGCGAAATAAAAGCCTCTTATTTACGAGATCGGTCTGACAGACCGGCAACTTACATCGGGGTGTCTCAGGATGATGGCCGACTGGCGAGCAAGCGATCCTGGGCCGCTACCAGCTGGTCACTTTATGGAGCTTCTCAACTCCGAAAACTTTGAAGCAAATTGTCAATTTGGCAACGATTTTCGGAAGACTGCCTATATTCGAAATCTAAACAGTTCATTTCTCGCGTAAAACGTTGTCAGAAGTGACTTTAATGATGAATAAGATGGTGAAAATTTGTTAAAAATATCCCGCTGTTGCTCTCTCAAGCGCAAATCAGTACAGAAGACATCACTCAGTCATAGAGGGACACACCCCAAAACTAACTATAGACATTCTGATAGGTAAGCTCACGGGCCATATAGGCGATGGGGCCACGTGGGTCCCTCCCAATCAGCAGCCATGTAACCTGCGATTAGATTGATTGACAGAAAACCTGACAAGTTAGAAAACAATATGACCTTTTCAGCTCATCACTAATGTGAATATGGGAGGCCCCTGAACTTGGGAGGCCCCTGGGCTTCAGCCCAGGTAAGCCCGTGCATTAAAGCGGCCTTGCAAAGAAGCCGTCTAAGGTAGTCATCTGTGAGAAAGTATTTTAGGGAGTGTCTACAGTGCATGAGGTAAATGAAGTGGGTAGAATCTATGTGTGTTATCTGCATTAACTTGGCTTGTATGAACATTTCACAGCTCTGTAACTTAAAGCTACATTGTGTTGATTCTTAGCAAAATCTCTTTTTTATTCAGTTGATTGTCATATACAATTTCACCGCTAGATGGGAGAAATTCTTACACAATGTAGCTTTAAGCATGTGAGATAAGTTAAAGGGATACTTCACCGATTTAGCATTCAGCTTTGTATCAGTAGAAACCCGGTAGTATTTCTGAATGACCGTGCGTCCCTCCCTCATATCCCCCTGAGACAGGAGATATCTGCATTGGGGGGTCCGAAAAAAAATCTTTCGATGACGTAAAATGACGATTTTTGCGTCATCGGAAGATTTTTTGGCCAGAGCAAAAGACTACAGCCAGTAGTAGGACCTACTTCCACATGTTTCAAACCCGCCCATCGCCCGAAGCGAGCCGATCTCAGCCGGAAAAAAAACAAAATGTCAGCCATCTTGAATCCTCGCTAAACAGGGCTCTGCTCTATCTTCTCAGCAGCAAACTTTTACAACAATTATGTGCATTCAAACTACCGCACGTGTACCACCGGGATACATCGGTACAGATCGGAGAATATGCAGGAAACGTTATTACAGACGGAATAATCGGCCCACTACGAGAGCTTCGCCTGCCACGGAGACCAGCGGTCTCGCTCGTACCCTGAGCCGGGTAGGGGACATCCACGTCGGCTAGGTGGGAAGCTAACGCTAGCCGGGGAAAAGGCACATCCAGAGCGAGCTAACGCTAGCCGGCCACCTGTCCCATCAATCCTGTTTGCAAGTGTCCGTTCATTAAACAACAAACTGGACTACATCCAACTTCAACGATGCTCCCAACGCGAATTCAGAGACTGTGATTTTTTGCTTTCGTGGAAACATGGCTGAACAACAGTGAACTGGACTGTCCAGCTACCAGGCCTGCTAGCCTTCCGATGATCCGAGCTAGAGATGCTCTGTATGAAGGTGGGCTGTGTTAACACGGACTGGTGCAGAAATGGGTGATTTGTATCCAACTAACTGCTAACCGCTGGAGTTTGTGACTGTTACATGGCGACCATTCGACATCCCACGCTAATTCACGGCTGTGTTTATACTCGGTGTTTACAGCCCACCAAGCCTAATGCTGGTATGCTTAGCTGAACTTTACGTAGCCTATAATGTGTGTGTGCACTAAAGGTAGCCTGTTTCGTATGTCGTTATTATATAATGTAGTTTTTATATATTTTAAATGTGTAACACCACTTGAGCCACGATGAAACGTTGTTTTTTGTATATGGTTGAAACAGTGCTCAAAGTGGGCCGGTACGCACCGGTAAACTACACTACCCAGAGGGCACTACGTGTTTACATTTTAGATCTTGACAAATCACGTAAAGGCAAGCAGTCCGCCCACCCAATCAGAAGTTCGCTTCTCCACGGACGCTAGTTTGAAAAAGCTGTCAGCGTGAGCCTTTCACTGCTGAAAACCTAGAAACTAAAAATAAGTGTTGAGTTTGTAAGTCGTTATGTTAGCCGCCTGGCTTCAGAAAGGTACTAAAAGAACGCGTGTGCCAGAGCCAGACACGTCAACAAAGGTCCAAGTCCAACCAGAAACATCAGGAGGTAGCTAGTACGGTTCATGAGCTTCAAGCTAGCGTTGATGTGAGCGCAACAGCTGGCGTTGAGGAGTCTGCCGCTACCATAGACAGTATATAAAAGGCCGCTACCAACCTTAACGTTACACCGACGTCAACAGTAACGTGAGTAACGAAACACGGATGGCCTGACTGTTGGTCAAAGGACCAAATTATGTATTTTTGCTCCACGAACAGCTGGCTTGTTTTTAATGATAACAAACTGGGCTGCAAAACATGATGTAGCAGCATCCCGTCACTAGCTGCCCAGACAGAGAGGGGACTGAAGCTGTTCCCCCTGTCTCTGTCACACACGCACACACGCACACTGAGAGTGACTGTTTTGCATCTGTTTGAGCACCAAATTATTGTTAAAATGTATAGTTTTGATGAATGAATAAATTTTTTTTACTTAACATGGCTCCAACATATTAGCAAATGTAAATCAGCTTATATGTGGAAAAAATAAACAATATTGATACTAGCCTATATGTAAATTAGTCGCTTAGGCCATCCATAGAAAGTTAATAAGCATTCACTGTGCCACATGTATGTTTAAAATCAAAACATGATTTTTTGAATAGCTTACGCACTAAAGTTATGTAAACTTGTTTAAATAAATCCATACATTTATATAGTTAATAAATGACAATAAATTGTTGTACCAGCAATATCTCCAAGTTTTGGTTTTCACTATAGAAATCTCAAATGTCATGATGATCTGCCAATGCAAGAGAGTACCGGCACCTTTTTTTTCCCACTTCAAGCACTGGGTTGAAATAACAATAAAACACATTGAGTTGAGTCGAATGCCTCACTGTCTGTCTGTCAAGCGGTAGGCGTGGCTTGGGAGTGGACTCAAAGCAGCGAAGCGAAGTGCATTCTGGGATTTGGTGTCTTTCATCCATACGAGCCAAAAACACATTTTCTGGCTTTTCTCGGCCTAGAAGGCACCAATTAAATTTTTTTTCTTCACATTTCTGCTACATAAGTGACCCAATTTAAAGATATATTCAGCTTCCCAGCGGTGAAGTATCCCTTTAACTAATTAGTTAACTAAGTTAACTAATTTCATACATTGTCCCGTGACATGACATGTTCTTATCTCAGTTTTGACAAGCCTGGCTCTAGACTGCAGTGGCCCTAAGACATCTTCCACAATACAGTACTGTATTTGACTTTCTTCTGATCTGTACACATTGGAATGTCATGGTACCGCTGACTAATCTGTTTAAACAGCATAAGTGTGCTGGGATATTTGAGTGGCATGTTAACTGAATAAGACCTTATCTTCAACAGTGGTTTCCAACCTTGTGGTCTGGCATTGCCTAAACCTAACACACATGCTGGGATAGGAGAAAAAAACGCTCTCGGAAAGGAACTTCTTTTGGTGGGACATTTGCACCCCGCAAAAGAAAATGCACATACAATATTACATGAAGTCAACTGTTTACACAATACAGTAACGTGAGCTATTGCTGTTAATTAGCAGGATGCATGGTTAGACGTAATCTGCTACTTCGTCTGTAAACATATTCTTTGTAAATCTTTACAATCATTCACTGAAAGAAACAAGCAGGTCTGCCTGTAGCTTGCTAGCTCGAAGTTTGTTTGTCGATCCAGACTACTTACCTTGTGACCCTTGTGAAATGAACCAACGTCTTCCTACAAACCCACGTAACAGGTTGCCTTTACTGCTGGTGAATAATTCAACCAAAGAATGATTTAACTTTTTCAGATTATTTTGAGTATTTTCTAAAGGCATTAAGAGGTAAAAGTATACAGTATTTCACAAGAAAAAAGCAAATATCTAAGAAGTAAAGGCGCTGACTCGAGTCTGTTCCGTGTGTTCCGTGTCGTCGTCAGTCGGAGAGGCCGCCAACCTTCATTTGGGCCGATTTGACTTGTTGAATCGGAAGGCGGGCAGTCGGACTCAGTGACCAATCTGATTGGTGGAGCGCTAACCTGGAAATGACGAGCGGGATGAGCGTGAAGAATGCCTCCCAAATTCTGACGAAAACATTTCTTGCTTAAAATACGTTTTGGTGAACTATTTTCGTAAAATATGAGATTGTATTCTGAACGAGCCGCCATTATGGCCAAATCAGCTGCCGGTGTTCATTTTTTGGGCGACAATACAGATAAGCGCCCCCTGCTGTTATGGAGACGTATTACGCACGAGCAGAACGTATGCTCAAGTTGCCGTCGCTTCAGTGTGTTCCGAGGCACTTTGTGGACCAACTCATGGAGACTGATCAGTCCGACTGCCTTTTCTGCCGACGGTCGGCCATCGGGTTGGTGTGTCAGAGCCTTAAGTCAATACAACACAAAGCAAAACTTGCAGCCTTTTTGTCTCACTACCCCAATATGTTCATGTTGTTGTCTCCATTAAAAGACAAACACTTTAAAAAATAATCTGTAAATATCATATATCTTAATGTGTCCTTGTAGTAATAATGTGGGCCAGCTTTATTTTACAAACGACAAGGTGGGTGGATTTAATTGAGCAGTACAAGCTACAACCTTCACCCCCTTTGTGTCCCTCAGGAGAAAGAGGGTATCCAGTGGGAGGCCAAAGACGATGAGGAGGAGGAGGAGGAGCCAGCAGGCGAGGAAGAGGATGACCACATGGAGTTTTGCAGAGTGTGTAAAGATGGAGGAGAGCTGCTGTGTTGTGACACCTGCCCGTCTTCCTACCACATCCACTGCCTGAACCCCCCTCTCCCCGAGATCCCCAATGGGGAGTGGTTGTGTCCACGCTGCATGGTGAGCTCAGGCTTCACTTAATAAATACTCTTTAATGCTGTTTATGTGTGAAATGTTCGCCATCACTATACTCACATAGTTAAATGTATATGTGCAACCCAACCTCATTTTGGGATTTTCTCCTACGTAATACTTTCCTAACATTTCATGTAAACTTTAGCTATGGGTGATTTTAGAGCAACATCAGCCATCATTCGTGTGTGTGTGTGTGTGTGTGTGTGTGTGTGTGTGTGTGTGTTAGTGGTGGGAATCACCAGAGTCCCCACAATACAATATTATCCCGATACTTATGTCACGATATGATATTATTGCAATATTCTGCGATATATTGCAATTTATTACCTTTTTTCCAACTTTCAAATTATGCCCCCAAAGGAAAACAAGTCCTAGTTTTATCTAAAAAGATACATTTCTCTGTTTATTCATCTCACTCCAGCTGTATTTAATAATTTAAATGAATAAAAAAAAAGTTAAAAAGTTAAATTCTCATGAGCAATTTATATAATAAAAAACGTTACCTGGCATCGGTGTATCGATACAGTATTGCCACGGAAAATATCGCGATACTATGCTGTATTACTGTTTTCCCCCATCGCTAGTGTGTGTATTTGTGTGTGTCTGTGTATGTGTGTGTGTGATTTGGCTACATACATGTGTACCTGTACATATTGTGACGTTTAAGAGAGTTAATGTTCCATGAAATAGTTTGACAAAACCCTGAAATATTCTGGTGTACAAATGAGCACAAATGGGAATGGCTCTTACGCCAACTTTGTCTCAAACGCCTGGAAAAGAAGGCAAGATAGATTATTTATTCTAATTTGTCCAGTAATGCATAGAACATGTTTCTCACAGTGATTTACAAATGTTGTTGTGTTTGAATGACTGTATAGGAACATGAACTAAGACTCTGAGGGTGGATGTTTAGGGAGGTGGAGGCTTAATTACTAGTGACCTGTCTGAGGGACCCTTGTGTTGACCCCAACAATGCACTTAACCTGCTCTGAAACCCCCTTTATTTTCACCAAGGGGTTTTTGTGCATTATTGCTTTGACATAAGGTATTGATAACTGCATCTATCACAGCACCTCTCTTTTTCCTCTTAGTGCCCTCCCCTCAAAGGTAAGGTCCAAAAGATTCTGCACTGGACATGGGGGGAACCCCCATTGCCAGCTGAACTGCCTGCAGGCCCTGACGGCAAGCCAACTGATCCGCTGACCAAGCCTCCACTCAAGGGCCACCCAGAGAGGGAGTTCTTCGTAAAGTGGGCCGGCCTTTCGCACTGGCACTGCTCCTGGGTCAGCGAGCTGCAGGTGAGATTCCAGAAGTCGGTCCAAGTCAAATGAACATTTCTGCTCTCTTTGGCCACAGGAAAACTGAACGAAAAGACTACAGTACGTGTTTTCTTCATTAAAAAGCAGAACAAGACACACAGCCAGGAGAGTTTTCACTGGACCATCTTTTTCAGTTTCATATAAAACGATAATGCATGGTCCTTTAGCCATTTAGCTGTCAGTCTTAAAGAAATATAAGCGAACACTGTTTAACCCAGACAATCCAAACTGCAATTACGAAGCAATTCAGAGCACTCAAACCTAGCTGACATTCAAATTAGAAATGTCTGAACGACAGTCGATAGTCATACTTCCTTTTTTTGAGAGACACAGTAGCTTTCTTATTCATTTTGTATCCGTCTTCTCTTCAATAAATCGATTCTGGATCTTGAAGTAGTTAATCAAATTTAGTCTTAATACCTCAGATAGATGATATGATGCGGTGTTGTAGGAAAAGCCCTTTTGCCAGAGGTGGTGCTGTATGAAACGGAGCAGAACTGACTTTTTTGTTCTGTCTGTGGATGGACAGTTGGAGCTGTACCACACGGTCATGTATCGGAACTACCAGCGTAAGAACGACATGGACGAACCTCCACCGTACGACTACGGCTCCGGAGAGGAGGAGCTCAACAGCGAGAAGAGGAAGAGCAAAGACCCCCAGTATGCTGGGATGGATGAGCGCTTCTACCGCTATGGCATTAAACCAGAGTGGATGGTCATCCACCGGATAGTAAACCACAGGTGGCTGCTCACAGTTACACTAACCCTGTATCTTACATCAGGGCTCACACACTGCGTACATTTTAAGAATACAGGCGTTTTACAGGCTGGAAATTCTTGATGGCAAGCTGGTGCTCTGTTTGGTTTATGCTTGGTGTCATCTTGCTTTTATGTGCTCTGTATTATCACATAATAGATGGAGATTATTCTTCACAGCACAGCATATTTGAGAAAACAGGCTATGCTGGTGCTTTCAAAATCACAGAAAATAGCGAGGGACAGCACAGAAAACTTTTCTCTCCAAACAGAACACCAGTAAATTGTTTCCCATGTGTTTCCAGACTTTCCAGGCCTGCGTTGGAGCCTGTCACTCATATGTTTAGACACGTATTTCAGTAATTCAGTTTATAACATACATTTTACTATATGAGATATACTCCTGTTGAATTTACAGGCTCTCTATTAGAGGTGTGAATCTTCATTGATCTCCTGATTCGATCCGATTACAATTATCATGTCTTCGATTCGATATCTCGATGCATCACGATGCATCACAATGCATCAAATACATTTTTCTATTAAAGCCATATAGGATATTTAATTCATAGCTTTTCAAGCTTCAAAAACAAAACATTCTGCTGTGCTCTAATACTAAATAAATTGGATACATAAAACTACAGCACTGAGCACATGGCACTTCCTGAATGTGCAAAACATAACAGAATATGTAAACAGAAATGTTGTTAGGCCTACATTAAATTTTATTATTATTTATTATGGCCCAGTCGATTATCGATCCTGCATCGTCCATGTGCACAATTCGATGCATCGATTATTTGATTAATTTCAACACCTCTACTCTCTATGTTTCATCCCTTTTCAGATACAATTGTACATAATAATGTGATTTTGTATATAATATTTGTCATGTCCCATGCTTGTTGCCATGTCAACAAAAGTCCTTAGAAAGAGCTTAATTATGGACTGGTATACAAACCCTCTAAAAGCCCTCTCTGCTTTTCTTTATGCTTATTCTTCCCTGCAGTTATGATACGGATGGGGATGTGCATTACCTGATGAAGTGGAGAGACCTGCCCTACGACCAGTGCACCTGGGAAGTGGATGATTTTGACATCCCAGAATATGATGCCCATAAAGCTTCTTACTGGGACCACAGGTTGGTTAACAGCATTAACGAGTTATTTGTACCATAGCTGTTCTTAATAGCGTGGATGAGTAGAATGAGGCCTCGGCACTCCAAAGTAAACAAGGCATACGGTGCTGTTTCCCCTCTGCCCTGCCCTCTCTCTGTGATGCCCCCTTTCATAAGCTGTTGGGCTCATCATGTTGCTGCAATTATTTGCCAGGGAGCAAATACTAGGGGAGGATCAACGCCCCCTGGTGGTGAGGAAAGGAAAGAAACTCAAAGAGGACCATCCAAAGAGAGAGGTCCCTCCTGATGCTCCCATCATAGATGTGAGTTTGGATGTTTGAGCCCAGTACGGACCAAAGATTCGCGACGAGACGAAACCGTCTTTGAACGTTGCAGGGAAAAGTTGCAGCGGTCTGAACCGGCCCGTCTCAGCTCGACTCAAGCCAGCTGATGCTGGCGCCTGCAACTCAGCTTGACAAGTCCCCAGAGGCGGGTTTTACAACATAAGGGACGGCACTTGTTTCAACAGCCAATAGCGAAGTCAGCTAGTAAAGTCAGATACAAACTATAGAATTAAAATGATCCATAATTCATTTTAGTTCTGTATATGTCAACTGAGTGGAGTTTTGGACCCACGTGTGCCCACAAGCACAGCATATGGTTGAGCGAGCTAGAGAGTGACTGAAGAGAGGGAGCGGCGTTAGAACAAAGAAGTGAATCACATAAATAAAACCTTTTTGTCGTTTCATCACTACCAGAAATGCAGCTGTAGCAAGTATCTCACTATCACTATCTTCATTCGTATTTTTTTTATTTTTATTTTTTTCTTATTTATTGGGGGGCTTTTCCCTGTATTTGAAAGTGACAGTGGATAGACAGGAAAGGCGGGAGAGAGATGGGGGATGACACGCAGCAAAGATAGAGGTCGCCCCTCATTCGTATTTTTTAAGACGCTACAAATGATATCCAGCTACAAAAAAAGCCTTAAAAGTCGTAAGTTAGAATTGTAGTACAGAGAGTCGTCGCTATGGAGATGATACACCGTCTCAAGTTTCGACTCATCTCGTCGCGAATCTTTGGCCTATAGATGCACTTTGGTCATATAATTCTCAGTTTCTTTTTGGAAATGCATAGCTGCATTGTTATAGGCTACAGCAGCTTTCTACAGGAAATTTTGATTTATGTGCTGTACTTTAATTTTTAGACTGTATATACAATTCCTTTTTACATTGGGCTATATGTTACTACTGTATTTTCATATCACCAGCCAACCATCAAGTTTGAGCACCAGCCGTGGTACATTAACGCCACTGGGGGAACACTGCACCCATACCAGCTGGAAGGCCTGAACTGGTTGAGGTTCTCCTGGGCACAGGGTACAGACACCATCCTGGCTGATGAGATGGGCCTGGGAAAGACGGTGCAGACCATAGTGTTTCTCTACTCACTCTATAAGGAGGTGAGGGTGGAAGAATGTCCTCTTTTATTAAGCCCACATATACATAGTAGGGCTGTGGAATTAATCAGCATCTTAATCACGATTAGGATTACGGCTCCTCATGATCACAAAAACAAAATAATCGAGAAAAACGATTATTTGGCACATTACGTTTTGCAAGTAAACTCTTATTTTGTCTTGTGTTCTGAATGGGGAAAAAAAAAATCAAATGGGAAAAGTATTAAGGGAAATTTTCACAGTTCAGTTATCACTGTTGATATGTTTAACTGTTTTCACTGGTGTTTAATAAATGCATCAACTTTCCAAAAGTCTATGAGTAATCATGTCAAATAATCTGATATCAATACTGACCAAAATAATCGTGATTATGATTTTTTCCATAATCAAGCAGCCCTAATACATGGCATGTATCACATTTTGGTGCAATGCAAAATGTGCCAATCCTTACAATGCAAATGGTAATGTAGAACATAGAATAAAACATATTGGACAATAAGAAAAGTAAATGATTAAAGCTGGAGAATATCTTCCTCGTGTGATGTGAGCTTAGTCATGTCTTTCCTCCCCGTCTCTCTTAGGGTCACTCTAAGGGGCCCTTCTTGGTGAGTGCGCCCCTCTCCACTATCATCAATTGGGAGAGGGAATTTGAGATGTGGGCTCCAGATTTCTACGTGCTGACTTACACTGGAGACAAAGACAGCCGGGCAGTCATCAGGGAGAACGAGTTCACCTTTGAAGACAGTGCAGTGAAAACAGGACGCAAGGTGTTTCGCATGAAGGTACCTCATGCAGCGATTCCATGCCACATGGAGGTTAAAGGGACAGTTCACCCCAAAATCAAAAATGCATAGTCTTACCTGTAGTGCTATTTATCGATCTAGAGTGTATTGGTGTGAGTTGCCCAGTGTTGGAGATATCAGCTGTAGAGATGTCTGCCTTCTCTCCAATATAGTGGAACTACATGGCACTTGTTGTGGTGCACAAAGCGTCAGAAAATACATTTGATGAACTCAGCAACAATGTCTCTTTCCAGAAATCATGACCCGGATATTCAAGATAATTCACAGAGCTGGTTGCGAGCAGTTTAATGTAGGAACTATTACCAACTAACCATATTACCACGCAGAAGGAAGCATATACTCCTTGGCTGAGCTGTAACTGACCCATACTGCTAGCTCACCTGAGCTAGCTAACGCTGTTTTTTTTTTTTTTGGTGCTTTTTGGCGCTTTGATCACCAGAATCTAGTTCAGCCATCTCTACGGCTGATATCTCCAACACTGGGCAACTCACACCAAAACAATCTAGATTGATGAATAGCACTACAGGTAAGAGGAAACGTGTATTTTTGACTTGGGGGGTGAACTGTGCCTTTGAATACTGTTTGAATACTAACCCTCATATACCTTGCTTTAGTTTGTTTGAACCTATACTTGCAAGAGTGTTGAGTTTGGGTGGCTAACATCCTACCTGACATCTGAATTTTCAGTTATAGAAAAATAAATGTGCTTGATATGAGCATAAAGTATTATTAGAAATGACTTAATTTTCAAGGAATACCATAGCAAACAGTGCAGTAGAAGCAGTGCTAAATCATTTCTCCTCCACGATTTGATCCCACATCTAAATCGGTCCACATTAGATACATTTTGTTGCTGTACTTCCTTCCGCTCCCTTGCAGAAAGACACTCCTATCAAGTTCCACGTGCTGCTGACATCCTATGAGCTGATCACCATAGATCAAGCCATTCTGGGCTCCATCACATGGGCCTGCCTGGTGGTAGACGAGGCCCACAGACTGAAGAACAACCAATCAAAGGTAAAACAGCATTTCTGGCACTGATTGCAGCCTGTTCCAGGATCAGCATGGGTATTATCAGGGATGTATAAAAAACAGGAAAGGAGCAGGAACACAGACAGATATGAGTAGGAAATGTTTGTGCATAAAAATATTCATGAAATAAAAAGACAGATAGATAATGAAAAATGTTTTACATGCGTCATTGCATTGTTATTTGAGGCATGTGTATCATATCTTGTACAATGTGTCCTGTCCAGTTTTTCAGAATTCTCAACGGGTATAAGATCTACTACAAGCTGTTGCTCACTGGGACTCCTCTTCAGAACAACTTGGAAGAGCTGTTCCACCTGCTTAACTTCCTAACCCCAGAGCGCTTCAAGTAAGTCCTTCCTCTCTTCTCCATCTTGCGAGTATCTGCAAGCTGGTGCATTGCATAGATCCCTCCTTAGATTGATGGATAGACAGATCTCGTATTGCTTGAATGTGTGGTTTTAATTAAATATAAATTAAAATGTAGTTAACAAAACTTAATGTGCCCATATTATGAAAAAAACACTTTTTCTGGGATTTGGGGTGTTATTTTGTGTCTCTGGTGCTTCCACAAACTTTGAAAAAAATCCATCCATGCTGTTTTGAGTGAGATACGGGTTTCTGAATGTGTCCTGCCTTCAGTCTCTGGGTGAGCTGTTCAAAATCTGCAGGGCTTTTTACGTCACTAGCCGAAACGAGCTGGCTAACCACAACCGTTAGCATGCTAGCGTTAGCATGCTACCTCGTTCTCAATGGCAAAGCACTGCAACTACACACACAAGTTCACCATAATCTACAAAATAATGACTTACATGTGCGCCCTCGTTTAGAAGAAGTCTCCCAGCTAATCCTGCCTTGTAACTGACCAAAGTTGGAGAAACAACCTTTCTTTTACTGTCTACACTCTGTAGCTAAAACAGAGACCTGAACACAAGGTGAAAAGAGGAGCTGCAGCAATGTGCAATACATTCTGGTACAACCTTAAAATACAATTATGAACCTGAAAATGAGCATAATATGGGATCTTTAAAAAGAAAGAGGGTGTCTTTCCTATATTTCATTATTTAATTATTCTTCCTTTGATCTGTGCAGTAACCTGGAGGGATTCCTGGAAGAGTTTGCTGATATTTCTAAAGAGGACCAGATCAAAAAGCTCCACGACCTGCTCGGCCCTCATATGCTCAGGAGGCTAAAAGCTGATGTCTTCAAGAACATGCCTGCAAAGACGGAGCTGATTGTCAGAGTGGAGCTCAGCCCCATGCAGAAGTAAGTACTGGAATCAACAGATGAAGGAGTCGTAAAAAAGGGTTTGTATTGTGCATTGATGCTGTCTGTTCCATCCTTAAAAACTATGTACAGTAGTTTTTTCTCAATTATAAAGTGGAGATAAAACAGGTTATAAATGCCCAAACAGTAATGTAACTTACATAACACTTTAGAGCAAATTTTTTATGTCAATTATTTTCAAAAGGAAAACCATTAAAATTGCTGTTTGTGTAGGTTTTACCTGTAAGCAGTAACATGTTCCCTATGCAATAGCAAAAGTACCTTACAGATTCTATATTGTACAAAAGTGAGATTCCCATTTCTTTTTTGATTATAAAGCAGGTCGAGGTGCTATATAAATACTGTGAAAGTATCAAAACACTCAATCCACAGAGAAATGCACACAGCCGTATTCACAATCTGTGCCTTTAAATGAGTCAGGACTTCTGTACAGTTGTGATGTCACAACTATACTGGATATAGGTAGAAAGCGCAGCTACAGTGCTGTTACAGTCATTCCCCGGCTGCAACGATGGTGCAGAGACTCCCAAGAGCGCAGATCCGGAAGATCCGGAAACGCTGACCAATCAGAGCAAACTGGGCTTTTCCGGGAGATGGGTTTAAAGAGACAGGCGCTGAAACGGAGCGTTTCAGACAGAGGGTAAATACAGGTATATTCAGACACACAGTATGAGAAAAACAATGTGTTTTTTGAACATTAAAGCATGTCAACATGTTCTAGTGGAAACCAACACTACAAATATGAACCTGAAAATGAGCATACAATGGTACCTTTAATATACTGTAGGTCTGATTTGGAAAAGCTTATATTAGTAGATTTTACAGTAGATGCTGCTGGCATTTTGGCAAATAATATAATTTCACGTTGCATGTTGTGAAAGCTTAAAGTCTTCAATGAAATGAACTGTCAGATGACACTAGCTTGTAATCTCTACTTCACAGTTAGAATATGACGTGCACTGCCAGGCTTTTAATCCCAACATGTAACTGGCTGGTGCCGGTGGAGAGAGCTAGCAGTTAGCCGGAGCTCCGAGATAGCCGATTAGCTCAAAGAGTCTACGGACAACTGGACGGAGATTCCACACTGATACTTAATTCTACAACATTGACCATACCATTCCAGGTCTCCATGGCACAATATTCACTTACCATACATTAGCAGTAGAATATATAGCTTAACCTGCACCAACTCGTTAATGAAGTCTCACTTGTGTACGACAGTCCAAGGAGAGTAACTGCAGCTGCACCTTCTGCACACTAGTACATCACAATAATAACAAAGCACTATTTGGCTTTGCATTTATAACTCTGTCTGATACAAACATCAAGTTTCAAAGAGTTTTATTTTTGTTGCCAAAAGTGATTATACCTTTTTAAGTTCTTCTCCTGACTCAATCTGATTTCTAACCTCTTGCCTGCAGGAAATATTACAAGTTTATTTTGACGCGGAATTTTGAGGCTTTGAACTCCAAAGGTGGAGGGAACCAAGTGTCCCTGCTCAACATTATGATGGACCTGAAGAAGTGCTGCAACCATCCCTACCTGTTCCCAGTGGCTGCTGTGGTAAGGCAGCAATTTTAAGCACTGTTAAATATTTGATCTCAATACTGAGTGCAAAATTGTGTCTAATGAAATGGAATGTTAATGCCATGGAAAGAGAGGCTGAGGAGAGATTGACACAAAATGCCAACCTGTATGCCAAAAAATGTGAGCCTTTGTCTCCTGATTGGAAATTTCAAATGACTTAGTCTAAGCCACCAACACTTATCAAGTATTCATATATTTCTCCAGTTGATGCCTGGATTTGATTTTTGTCTTTGAAGGAAGCTCCTGTATTACCCAACGGCTCGTATGATGGTAACCAACTGGTGAAATCCTCAGGAAAACTGACGCTGCTTCAGAAAATGCTGAAGAAACTCAAAGATGAAGGACACAGAGTTCTCATTTTCTCTCAGGTAATAGTCGAATAAATATTGTGTCTGGGCTGGAAGCCAGAGCTTTCATTGTTTGGTGGACACTCAAAATCCATCCATCCATATTTTAGCCGTTCCAATGCCGATGTCAGTTGTAGGTGGTAAATCAGCTGATATTCCAGACATCTGATCAAAATGGTTTTGCGTGAAAGTGCAGACTTTTCTTTGTTTAAACAATTTCATTTAGTTTGATCCCAGCTACATACAACTTGTAGTACCATGTCTTTTTTTCTTCACAGATGACAAAGATGTTGGATCTGCTTGAAGATTTTTTGGAGTTCGAGGGTTATAAATATGAACGTATCGATGGAGGAATTACTGGAGGCCTAAGGCAGGAGGCCATTGATCGCTTCAATGGTAAGATTGCTAATCCAACTCTATCTGTGCGAGTTTGTGTGGATGCATGTTCTCTTCTACACAGCCTTCACTCACTCACTCTCACACACAAACCGACTCTGTGCTTTGGTTTTTGTCACAGCGCCGGGCGCTCAGCAGTTTTGCTTCTTGCTTTCCACACGAGCTGGAGGTCTTGGCATCAACCTTGCGAGCGCAGACACTGTCATCATCTACGACTCTGACTGGAATCCTCACAATGACATCCAAGTACGGATCTTTCAGAGACTTTCACATGGCCACTTGCATGCTTGTGTTGTAGCTTTTCAACCAGCAGATCTTATAACTGATAGTAGTTGCGTGAATGCTTCTGTTAATTTCAGCTGTTCACTTCTCTGTCATCCCCTGTCACTTTTCCTTTCCTATCCACCTTTCCATTCTCCCAGGCTTTTAGCAGAGCCCATCGTATAGGCCAAAATAGGAAGGTGATGATCTATCGTTTTGTGACGCGAGGCTCAGTGGAGGAGCGAATCACTCAGGTGGCAAAGAGGAAGATGATGCTGACCCACCTGGTGGTGCGGCCCGGGCTGGGCTCCAAAACTGGCTCCATGTCCAAACAAGAACTGGACGATATCCTCAAGTTTGGCACTGAGGAGCTTTTCAAAGATGAAATGGAAGCAGCCCGAGCCATGGGTATGTCTATTCACCAAATGTTCCTCTAGGTAGGAAGATACCGCGTAGATTGTGGTGTGTTTACTGGCCTTGACATTTGTGGTTTGTTTTAAAATTCCACACTCAATCCAGAAAGTTTTTGTTCTTTTTTCGCACTTGCATTCAAGCTCCAAAGTGCTATATCGTCATTAAAAATCACTGTTGTTATTTCCTGTGTTTCTTATTTATTCCAAAGTTTTTGGCAGCAACGCAACTCTGTTCGTAAAAAAAGCATTCTCATTTTGTGCCATAAAATACTCCTGCAGATCTCTATTTCCACAAAAGCCACATACAGTACTCACGAAGTAAACTGGAGATGGGTAGAGGCTGCTAATCTCAGGGGAAGTACAAAATGCCAGGGAGTCCATATAAGTCTTAGTGGAAAGGTTTGCTTTTTAGGTCAAAACTTGTTTTTGTTTTCATAGGTCAAATCTTTAAGACATGGACAAACACATTTTTGTCTGCTCCTTTTAGTCATCAACTAAGAGCTTCTTATCAACAGGTGACAACAAAGAGGGCGAGGAGGGCAATGTGATTCACTATGATGACGACGCCATCTCGAAGCTGTTGGACCGCAGCCAGGACGCTACTGAAGACACTGAGATTCAGAACATGAACGAGTACTTGAGCTCCTTCAAGGTGGCTCAGTATGTGGTGAAAGAAGAGGATGGAGAGGTGAGAATATAACAGTGTTCTTCAGACTGATGAATCAGGACCAGCGGGGTCACACAAATGAAAAAGAGACCGCCAGTATGTTTGTACAGCAGACTAGAGATCTCATGAGATGCTCTGGAGTCTGCTGTATGATCACTTCAAAGAACAAGACAATTTAAAATCAGCACTACTTTTGGTTTTGGTGGATGTTTTACCAAAATATGCATGAGGACGCACATGTACACCGCAGGCAGAGGGGTGACATGATGCACACTTTTGCTGACTTTAGAGTGCTGGGACCAATGGTGGAAGTGCATGGTCACGGAAGGCTTGTATCACGCGGACGCGCCAACAGTTTTGTTGTCATTACTTAGAATTCCTCATCGGGGCGTCAGAAACTACGCACTATAGCTTTAAGTAAAAGAGTGTAAGTACCTAAAGTATTACAAGTAAAAGTTTTAGAAACTGGAAACGATCAAAACAGTTCTGTCAATCAACTAAGTGTTTAATGGTCTAATCATTTCAGCTGAACTTGTAGGCCTGCATATTGTTGGGTAGTTTAATTTATAATAAAACATTGTATTTTATAAACTACATGTGTTTTGTGCGAAAAAAAATCTTCATTTGTAAAGTAACTAGTAACTAAAGCTGTCAGATGAATGCAGTGGAGTAAAAAGTTTCTCTCTGAAATGTAGCGGAGTAGAAGTAGAAAGTGGCATGAAAAAAAAAGACTCAAGTAAAGTACAAGTACCTCAAATTTGTACTTAAGTACAGTGCCCTGCCACACGTATTTCATTACTTTGTGGTAATGTCTGAAGTTCTACCATGGACTCTGTAACATTTGTTTGTGGAAAAAATGCCTTGGTTACCTTGTTTCAAGTCATTCTAGCGTGGGATAGAAAGCCTGCAGGAAGCCTCAGCTCAATTTGTGCCAGTTCTTATTAATATTCAATGAGCTAAGCTGCTTGACTCTGATTGGCTAACAGCTAGCCAATGAGAGCCTGGCTATCAGCATCCTTTACCCAGCACAACTGGGCGTAATGGGTAATGGGTGTAATTGGCCTGATTTCTCCGCTTGTTTCTTTTCAGTGGCTAGAGCTGACAGAGGAGGTAGCAGTTCATTTTCACATTCACCACATAACATGAACACATATGGACCTAACAGATTTTAAAAAATACAAGTAAAAATGGTTTTGTGTGGCAGGGCACCTTTAAAGGTCCCATGACATGCCGCATTTTGGAAGCTTTTATATAGACCTTAGTGGTCCCCTAATACTATATCTGAAGTCTCTTTCCCGAAATTCAGGCTTGGTGCAGAATTACTAGAGCCACAATGAGCTTTACTCATGCCATTTCTGTGTCTGTAGCTATTGAGGAGGAGAGAGGGGGGGCAAGGTGGAGGGTGGGGGTGTGGCCTTGACCAACTTTCACTTTGCTCGTTTGAAAGCCATGATGTCTCTCTCTCATGGGTTGGCCAAATTTTCTGGGCGGGCAAAGCAGAGAAAGGGGAGGTAACCTTGCTCCTTATGACCTCATAACAAGCAAGATTCCATTTTCTCAAAGGCAGAGCAGGATACCCAGGGCTCGGTTTACACCTATCACCATTGCAAGCCAATTGGGGACCATAGGCAGGCTGGGGGAACTCATATTAATGTTAAAAAAACCTCATAAAGTGAAATTTTCATGCCATGGGACCTTTAAGTAAATGTACTTAGTTACATTCCACCACTGGCTGGGACATTGTAAAAGGTATCATTGGACAAATAAAAAATAAACATTTGGCAAACCTTCAAAAAAGGTTTTTAAAAAAGAAGGATTGCTTTGCATTGCTTAATGATGTAGAAAATGTTTGTAAGGCCTGGAGGATACACAAACTGCGTGAAAACTGAATGTAATGAAATATAATGAAAGTTTGTTTATAATGAAAGAACTCACTGCCAGGGTACTTTTAATTCACAATTGGTCCACCAGGAACCTGAGCCTTGTAACTTGGTGCCTTGGTACTTGGTGTTCACATTCAAACATAACTATACAATGAAATATTGACACATAAGGTGCACTGCAAGCAACATGCAACATAAAGGCATAGCAAAACACAGAGAAATACTCAAAGCAGAGGAATTGATTCATTGTAACAGCATCAGCATATGCACCGATATGCAAAGCACAACTAGTTTGATTTGTTTTCAGAAGAAAAACTGATCATCATGTATCTGGATAGAAAAACTGTGTTGGAAAAAGATTTAGTTCACGATGCCTTGTGCCCCTGATTTTAGCTTCAATCAACTAGGATCAACATCAAATTGGGATTTGGGATTTAAAAAAGGTGACAGGATCTTTGTCGGATGATTGTTTCTTTTGTACATAAGTGGTTTTGCCTTTACAGTGATTTATTTTGTATCTTCACTCCATATTTACTCTGAAACATCAGAGTGACGTTTGGTTTGCCTTTGTGCCCATGTGCAGGAGGAGGTGGAGCGGGAGATCATCAAGCAGGAGGAGAACGTGGATCCAGACTACTGGGAAAAGCTCCTTCGCCACCACTACGAGCAGCAGCAGGAGGACCTGGCCCGCAACCTCGGCAAAGGCAAACGCATCCGAAAGCAGGTCAACTACAACGACACGACCCAGGAGGACCAAGGTAGGCTCTGTCAACAGACACGTGGTGCTTGGCTATCAGGACTCATCATGCCTGGGCTTGTTGATTTGCAAGACTCATTTCTTAAGTGTTATCCTTTAATATTATCATACCAAACTATTACTTGGCTGCGTTTTGGAAGGAAAAGCCATGTTCTATTGTTGTACCTTTACATGTTTACATGTTGGTGCCAGGATTTGGCATTCCTGCCCATATTGAAATATAAGCAGAATTACTTATTATTAAGAGCACATGGGATGCAGAATATGAGAAGAAACACTTTTTGGCTTGTTAGCCATTATTTTTATCAGCTGGCTTGTGGACAGGTGGCAGGCGAGCCAAAAGCAAATCTCTGAGAAAGAAGAGGCATTAGCTTCTAAATAAACCACTTAATTGGGTCCAATTCAGGCTTTTTTGTATGGATCTGTTTCTACTCTGCTTCAACAGATTTTCCATTATATTCCAGCAGTTTAGCTGCTGCAAGGTGTAATACTGCCTCCATCAGTCAATACTAAATGTTTTGTTTTGAATGGCATTCTGAGAGCTGTTGCCCATTATGAAAACACATCCTCTAACCAATCAACGCTAAACAGATCTTCCTAAAGATTAAAGGGATAGTTCAGATATTTTGATGGGTTGTATGAGGCACTTCTCCATAATTAGTGTATTATCTACAGTAGATGGTGGTCGGCATGCCGCCAGTTTGGAGAAGCAGGCAGGAGTCCGACACTGAAGCTAAGCTATGTACTGCTGTGGACAGTGGCAGCATTTTAGCCACATAAAAAAATGACGCTATATTTAGAATGTTTTCACATTGCTGTCAGACAGCCCTGTTTCAGTTTATGCAGGGGTATTTTCGCTTTGCCAGACGGAGGGTCTGGCTAGTCCACACAGCATTCTGGGATGGGAGAAAAATGTACTCTGGTTTATTGGCATTTCTTTAAACCAATCACAATTGTCTTGAGCGGTGCTAAACACCGGACGGAGCCGCCGCAAAATAGTCGTGCGAGAGAAATCTCAGATTGGACAGATAGTCTAGCTAGCTGTCTGGATTTACCCTGCAGAGATCCGAGGAGCAGTTAACCATAATCCTCCAACAAAAAAGAAAGCGGAAAGAAACGGAAATCGGCGAAAATACATGCATCCGGTGGATTTTCCTGTGGCACCGGAGCAATCTCGGAAGTGGAACGTCAAGGCTAGACTAATGCAGGGGAGACTCAAGCCATTATCTCATCAAAAACACCAGAATCCATTGACAATAACTGTAATTTTACCTTGCAGAACACTAGGGCTGACCCCTCTTAGTTGATTAGTTGACTAATCGGTCGTTTTGGTCTTAGTCGACTAGGACCAAAACAACAGATTAGATTTCTTTAGTCAATTAGTCATTTCTTTATGCTTTTTCATGCTGAATGAATTACTTCTAAGAAACTTAAGAGCACACCTCTGGTAACAGAAGATTGAGATCGGTGCTTTTGCATGATTCTTTGTGGAGAAACACAGATCTGTTGATTAAATCAACTAATCAACTAGTCAACAAAATGATATGAGTGTCAGTCGACTAAGAGTTTCTTAAGTCGAGGACAGCCCACGGCAGTTGGTGGAACACGGGAGTTGCTAGTCTACCGCTGCTTCCTTAAGTTTCTTTGTTAGTTTTGTTAGTTCATAACCCTTTAAAACACTAAAGTCACACAACACAAACACATTAACCGATCGAGGCAGCGGTAGACCAGCTACTCCTGTGTTCTGCGAGGTAAAATCACTGTTTTTTGTCAAAGGAGTCTGGTAGCTTTGACATGAGCATAGAACAGCTTCAGTTCCCCCGTTTAAACTTAAACAGATCTGTCTGGTACAGCAAGGTAAAGTGGTGAAAACGGATATTGATTTTATTTAGGTAACTATCCCTTTAACACTTTATTTGTTCTGCTTAAGATATTTTTCTGACCTGAGCATGAAAGTTACACAGGTACAGTGTATTCCGAGTAGTTTCTCCATGATACAAGTTTGTTCATGGATTTTTAAGTGGGACAGTGTGTTGAGGGTTTAATGTCACTCAAATCTGTCACCTCAGCCTGCTGCCATAATAAAGTGTTCAAATAACACTGTAGCACACTGTTGGTGTGAGTCACATTGTGAGAAAGCTGATGGTATACTAGATATGTTTCTGTATTTGGTTTATGATAATATTGTGCAGACCAGTGTAAAACCCTCTCTGCTGGCTTCAGTGCAGGTCAGCAGCTCTTGTTGTAACATATGATCGACTCTGATATCTTGCTAACAACCCCATCAACTATTTCAATAACAAAGCTGTTGCCTGAGCTAGCTTCACATGCTCGCCTTCAATCATTGGGAGTATCAGTTCAGGCATCACAGAAATTAATCTTCATGTTTATTAAATCCTCTTGGGTTGAAAGTCTCGACAAGAGCTGTTGACCTGCATTAAAATCTGCCACAGAGTGTGTTATACTGGCCTAAAGCTCTCGTGTATCCCATGCATGTATATAGTCTTCTCAGTCTTCTCAGTGGGTTTTGAAGCACTTCTGTTTCATAGTTCAACAGTTTCTAGGCCATTGCAGCGACATGTATCCTGTAGTTGTACTTTTAAGAGTGGCATCATGGTCCTGATTGCCACAGTTCAACAGCAGTCGCCTGTGAGAGCGTACAGATTTCAAAGCCCATCACAGCTCCGAGTACACTCTACATTTAAAGTGATTGTCTGGCAGAGTAGTCAACTCTCACCTCCCTCCCAGAGGACAGAAGTGGTACAATATGTGCATGCCAAGCTGTAGTGGTCTGTAGTAATCTGCAGTGCCATGGCGCCCCCAGGTGGCCACCAACAGAAGCGAATGCAATGTACTGTTTCTCTTTGATGTGTGGCTCAGAGTGGCAGGATGATCTTTCAGACAATCAGTCGGAGTACTCTGTGGGGTCCGAGGATGAGGACGAAGATTTCGAGGAGAGGCCTGAAGGTAGGCAGTAACAAAAAAAAAAAAAAATAAATCATCATTACCCTGATACAACTATTACTTTAGATGTGACACTTCAGACACTCAGTTGAGATACTTCTCCACACAAACTGTGCCCATGGTAAGACACTGGACACAGGTTTTTATAACATTTGGTTGTATTTTGTTGCAGGTGGACGCAGACAGTCTCGTCGGCAGATGAAGAATGAGAAAGACAAACCTCTGCCACCCTTACTGGCACGAGTTGGGGGCAGTATTGAGGTATGAATCACAGGCTGTAGGTTTCTTCACAGAAGTGGAGGTATACACCTGGTTTGCAGTAATATATTTGGAAGCTTGACATAGTAGGCAAGGGGATAATTCTTCATTCTGTAAATTGTGCTTAATAGTGGACATTTTGGGGGTAAGTGGCCACCATTTGGCTCTGTAACAAACTCAGAGAGTGTATCGGTAAGCCCAACATGTCAGCAGGCATCACTGCCCTGCAGCAGATCTTGTGGCCTTGCCTACCACTCTGGAACGGGGCAAGGACAGAATTAGGATCAATAAATGATCACATTTACAATATAAAACCGACAGCAAGCAGCGTAAGTTACCGTACTTTAACATATTTAAATACATCCTGTTTTCATGAACCTCACATCTTCCTCTGTCAGATACGTTGACACCATTTTCTGTCTAAAGCTTCCTTTTTATTACAAGGTTCTGGGGTTCAACGCTCGCCAGAGGAAAGCCTTCCTCAATGCCATCATGCGTTGGGGCATGCCTCCTCAGGATGCTTTCAACTCCCATTGGCTGGTTCGAGACCTGAGAGGGAAGAGTGAGCGTGAGTTCAGGTAAGGACATAATATACGTAAATTGTGATGCACTAAGTACTGCTATTTAAATTCTCTTGTCACACTGTGCAATTTTTAGTCCAAGGCCTTCACGCCATCAAGTTAGGAGGTAGCTCTGGGCTATTTAATTCACTCCTCACATTTAATTGGTTAGCCCAGGGCAAAGCTCCAGAATGCCCATATCAAGTTGCAAAGGTTGCTCTTTCCAATTTCAGGGTTACTTCACTTTACAAAGCACTAGAGCCAAATATTATATTGATAGATATTCAAAAAGCTAGTAGCCCTGAGTTGTGTTTGTTAACTATTTAAAAGTAAATCATCTGCACTCAAATACTACCATCACTATTTCTACTGCTCCTAGGATTACCATCACACAATACAAGGTACCGGTACTAAGTACTGGTGCTGCTGCCATTAATGCTGAAGCTGGATTTATACTTCTTATCATTTACGTTAAGGGGTTACTGGTAGTGATGGCCAAATAAAAGCCTCATGTAACATTTTATGTATTTTTTGAGCCCACGAGATGGCGCTCTTGGTTTAAAGAAAACAATTCAGTGTGCTTTCAACCCTGTTGAACAGAGAGTGCCGTCTAGTGGCCTTAGAAAATAAAGAACATGGTTCACAAAGCTTCATGAGGCTTCGTTAAGCCATCACTAGTTACTAATACTACTGCTGTTAATGTTATATAATTACTATTATTGTACTTCTTGTTCTTCTACGACTACTATCTCCAATACTTACTTTTACTAATACCATAACTCTTAAAGCTAGTGCGTAGAGAATTCTAAGTAATGACAACAACGCTGTCGGCGCGTCCACGTGATACAAGCCTTCCGTGATCATGCCCCCCCCTCCTCTACGCAGTTGCTATCAGCCAAGGAGGACACGAAGGATAAAATAAAACATGACGGACTCTTCAGAAGAGGTAATTATCTTCACTTGAGTTTCTGCGCGCGAAAGTCACCAGACGCCACAAGCCATACTGAGAAATACAGAGAGAGTTGTGTGGAGCTGATAGTCTTCATTAGCTTTGTAGCAACTCATTTGGCAATGGCTTGAATGTAATGTAATGGAGGTTCATTAATATCAAAAAAGTTACGCGCTAAAGCTTTAACACCGCGTTTCATTTAATTTCATTTATTTATTTATAAGGACAATGCTCATTAGTCAACAGTACTGTAAATGTGCCAGTGCCAACTGAAGTCCTTTGGCAATATGTTTGAGACCAGAGCAACAGGAAACAGCAAGAAGGATGAAATGTACTGACAGAAGACAACAAGATGCCATAACGACAGCAACAGCAACAAAATAAGCATTCTCAAGAAGCCATGCAGAGCAACAGGAAACAGCAAGACATTAGTACAGTAATATATTAACAGTATCCACATTCACCAACAGTATCCACACTTGCATGTAGCCATGAAAGCAGGCATTGCCAAGCAACAAGACACACTGATTATAGCCATTTTCTGTGTTCCTGCTATTATCTTGCTATTATTATGACCACGAGCACTACGACTACTACTGTTATTTTTCCATGTTACTTATTTCTCGTGTCACCAATTAATTCTGCTACTACTACAGCTAATTCAATTCAATTCAATTTTATTTATAGTATCAAATCATAACAAGAGTTATCTCAAGACACTTTACAAATAGAGTAGATCTAGACCACACTCTATAATATACAAGGACCCAACAATTCTAGTAATTCCCCCAAGAGCAAGCATTTAGTGGCGAGGACAAACTCCCTTTTAGGGAGATACCTCAGACACGCCCAGGCTCTTGATAGGCGGTGTCTGATGGAGCCGGTTGGGGGTGTGATGAATAGTGTCAATAACAGTCACAATAAAGATAATGGAACAGTGACTAGAAATAGTGGTTGTAGTAGTTCATGGCATAGCAGGGCACTGCAGGGTGTTACAGGACGTAGCAGGGCACAGCAGAGCATAGCAGGACGTAGCAGGTCGTAGCAGGACGTAGCAGGGCACTGCAGGGCGTTACAGGACATAGCAGGGCACAGCAGAGCATAGCAGGACGTAGCAGGTTGTAGCAGGACATAGCAGGACACAGCAGAGCATAGCAGGACGTAGCAGGTCGTAGCAGGACATAGCAGGACACTGCAGGGCGTTACAGGACGTAGCAGGGCACAGCAGAGCATAGCAGGACATAGCAGGTCGTAGCAGGACGTAGCAAGGCACTGCAGGGTGTTACAGGACGTAGCAGGGCACAGCAGAGCATAGCAAGACGTAGCAGGTCGTAGCAGGACGTAGCAGGGCACTGCAGGGTGTTACAGGACATAGCAGGGCACAGCAGAGCATAGCAGGATTTAGCAGGTTGTAGCAGGACATAGCAGGACACAGCAGAGCATAGCAGGACGTAGCAGGTCGTAGCAGGACATAGCAGGACACTGCAGGGCACTGCAGGGCGTTACAGGACGTAGCAGGGCACAGCAGAGCATAGCAGGACATAGCAGGTCGTAGCAGGACGTAGCAAGGCACTGCAGGGCGTTACAGGACGTAGCAGGGCACAGCAGAGCATAGCAGGACGTAGCAGGACGTAGCAGGACGTAGCAGGACGTAGCAGGGCACTGCAGGGCGTTACAGGACATAGCAGAGCACAGCAGAGCATAGCAGGACATAGCAGGTCGTAGCAGGACATAGCAGGGCACAGCAGAGCATAGCAGGACATAGCAGGTCGTAGCAGAACATAGCAGGGCACAGTAGAGCATAGCAGGGCATAGCAGGACACTGCAGGGCACTGCAGGGCGTTATGGGACGTAGCAGGGCACAGCAGAGCATAGCAGGACGTAGCAGGTCGTAGCAGGACGTAGCAAGGCACTGCAGGGCGTTACGGGACGTAGCAGGGCACAGCAGAGCATAGCAGGACGTAGCAGGTCGTAGCAGGACGTAGCAGGGCACTGCAGTGCGTTACAGGACATAGCAGGGCACAGCAGAGCATAGCAGGACGTAGCAGGTCGTAGCAGGACATAGCAGGACACTGCAGGGCATTGCAGGGCGTTACAGGACGTAGCAGGGCACAGCAGAGCATAGCAGGATGTAGCAGGACGTAGCAGGTCGTAGCAGGACATAGCAGGACACTGCAGGGCACCACAGAGCGTAGCAGCTACTATTGCTATTGCACAACAAATACTTGTATTTGCTTTCCTGCTCCCGCCCTAGACACATCCGAATGCGTGGTTTGTGGTGATGAATTTTGGTTCTTTTTTAAACTATAGGTGTGTCACTGTAAAAGTACTACTGCTACTAGTGTTTTAGTGTGACACCGTTATGTATAAACATACAAAACCAAAAAGAACCAAAATAAAAACACCAATTATTTATACGTCCTTCTTATACTTTGAACCTCTGCTACCGATAGTACAAGTGCTTCTCCTAGTAATGCTGTTTGTGTGGTGTTAGTGCTGGTAACCACAGAGGAATCCCTCTTGTCACATGTAGTGTGAAGTGTTTTTTTCTCTCCATCAGGGCCTATGTGTCTCTGTTCATGAGACATCTATGCGAGCCAGGGGCAGACGGAGCAGAGACCTTTGCTGACGGGGTCCCACGTGAGGGACTGTCTCGTCAGCATGTTCTCACCAGGATCGGAGTCATGTCCCTTGTCAGGAAAAAGGTACTGGTTATTCAACCAAAGACGTCTTTAACACAGAATAACAAGTTCTGCTGGAGCACTGTGGGATTAGAGAAAGTAGGCCAGAGTCTTCAGGCAGAGGCAAATGCAGGCAAGAGGAAAACAAACTTTTTGGGTACTGTCTTTTTTTCACATCATAACGTTACAAACCACAAATTAGCTTTGTTTGCCATGTCTACACCGGGGTAAGGGCATAGACTAACACATGGTTTCTGGAGTTTGAGCTCCTCAGCTTTATGTGTAAAGTAACTTCTAGCTTGTTTCAATTGATCTGGTTGCACCGTTAAAACTTCAGAAATATCTTAGCTAGTAAAGGCTTTAGCAATGTGTAAATTGGTTGCTCAGAAACATTTGTAGCGCTGTCCAATCAAAAGCAGTTAACTATGTAAACAGGGAGTAAGCTGTAGATTTCCAAAAAAGTGTCTGCAGTTTTAGGGGGCTAAACGATATATTAAACCTACCTGCCAATCCTTTGTAAATGTAGGTATGACTTGCAATTTTGCAATTTATTTTGATTTAGTAATGTTCATCTCTACAAAGTAAACACAAAGTATGTATCATATTTTGAACTTGCATTTGTATTGAGTGCATTGTGGTAATACTATTAGTGTTTGTTTCTACCTGCTCAGGGACTGCATTAGGAGTTAGCTAAATCTGGTACAATCCCTCCCTATTAGTATGAGATTAATGTGTTTAATTAATGTTTTTTTCACATGGTCCCTGACAAATACAGTACGTTTGTTACAATTATACGGACAAATTAAAACAAAACTACTGGTTCAGTATGCCACATATTTGAGGAAAGCAAGCCATCCCATGTACGAGTAGGATTTTCCTTTTATTACAGTTGGGCCAATGTCTTTTTTTGCAGGTGCAAGAGTTTGAGCATGTAAATGGAAAGCTGAGTTCTCCGGATCTGATTCCCATCGGCATGGAGCTGAAGAAACTGACCGAGAGTTTATCTTCTGATCCCAACACCCCTGTGCCAGCCAGCCCTGTTGCTACACAGCCTGGCACTCCCGTCCCCCCAGGTCAGAACAAAGTAGAGCTTTGATTCTCTGCCCGAGCCAGATTGGGCTCGACCCGACCTTTCGTGTTCGGGCTGGGCTGTCATTTCTCAAAATTCCACCCCCCCGGGCTTAAAACGGGTCGGGTTCACGCAAATTCTCCTTATTTTTTTTAATATCAGTTACGTCATGGAAAATGTATGGGCTGTGTCCCACTGTGTGTGACTGCCATCTTCTGGATATCTTGGACAGAAACCATGCAGGTTCACATAGGGTCGGCCCTGATTCTTTTTGGGCCCGATCGTAGCTCTAGAACAAAGTGTCTGTGCTGGTCATGATTTATTTTTATCTGTCATGTAAAATGAATGCTCAGAACAAGTTTTTTCCTAAAAAAAAAGAAAAGAGTTTGAGTTGTTGTTGTTTTCTGGACTGTAGAGAAGAATGAGTCTCTCTTGGGTACCGCTGAAGACAAGGAGACCACAGAGCAAGATGGCAAGAAACTGTCAGAGCAGGAAGTGAGTCTTTTTCTTCCTTCCACTATCCATCACTGTCATGCCGTTCCCCTTTATTGTCTTGTCCATCTCATGGTTCATCACACTTTAACCACACTCATCTTATCATCTTCAGAAGACGCGTCTGTCAAACGTAGACACCTTTCAACTTGTCTCTCTGCCCTCTACCAACTTTCTCCCTCCCTCCTCCTGTTGCCCGGTGTGTTTTTCCCTCAGCAGTCTTCCAGTGCAGAGCCAGCATCTGTACCTGAGAAGGCAGCTGACAGCGAGGAGAGCAAGGCCAGCTCAGAGGAGAAAACAGGAGATGAGAGGGACAGAAACGAGTCACCCTCTGCAAAAACAGAGCCATCTGCCAACCCAAAAGAGTCCGCTTTGAAGCTGTCAGAGCTATCATCCAGTCAAACCTCACCTAAAAGTGAGTGGTGCATGATAATGTGCTGCAATTCTTTTTCTTTTTTCTGCAAAGTTGTACTTTGTTTAATTGGGTCTTGTTTGTTGTTGTTTTTATCCACAGTGGAGCCCTGCAAAGATACAGAGAAGTCCTCAGAAAAAGGAGATACGGATTCTCCTCTGGCAAAAACTGAAGACAAGGAAAATAAGCCAGGTATGCATGCTGTGAATCCTTGAATCAAACCAGTACAAGAACTGGAATCTTTAGTGGTAGTCCATTATTAAGACATTTCTTTTAAGACGTGGTTCTGTCATGAATGTAGCCGTTGCAGATGATATGAAGAGTGAAGATGCATCAGAGGGTCGATTGAATGGAGACAAAGACACTTTGGATGACATGGATGAGAGCAGGAAAGAGGACAAAAATGGATACAAAGTCAAGTTCATGTTTAATATCGCTGATGGAGGTTTCACAGGTAAGAATAAGTCTGACTCGTGTTAAATGAACCAAAGAAGACCACTTAATGTATGAAGTTATACATGAATAGATCAACATACAAAAGAATAAACAAAAAAACATAAAATTCAAAATACAGAAGTATTTTACTATGAAAAAAAGAAAAGCAAGAATAAGCAAATAAATAAATACTCTAAAATAAAATACTCTTGTCCAAAAGGGAGTAGGAGGAAGCTAAATGCCTTACCCTTTTAGAAATGTCCATACCTTTACATCTTTAATTACAAACGCACATACTATTAACTTAACAAATATTACATACTTGCAGCAATATTGTACAACACTGTACTGTATATGTGAGACAGAAAATAAAGGTAAAATCTATGAACATAATTCTTTGATTGGAGAGCAGGGACGTTTAATAGTTTTCATATGCAACCTGATCCTGAATGCACATTAAAGTTACTTTGTGAGACGAAATAAGTGCGTTAGTGCGGCGGTCAACAGAAAGTGTTAGCTCCCAGGCTCACCCCCCCCCTCTCTGTCAAAGGAACTGAGCTGTGAATGAGCCTTCCCCAGACCCACTCTCAGTTACAACTGACAAGGGTCTGGTGTCAACCAGGCTAGTGTGGCGGCACTTTACTGGGAAATGGGAATGTTTTCTGTCTCGCGGCTGGAAGCCCTACATTTCAATAAAACAGTTTTGAATGTCATGGGCTCACAAAGTCACTCCCTAATTCAACATTCGTTTAAAAAAAAGTCATCAAGTGTTTTATTTTTTAAATCTCTTATTTCCAGCTAGTTGTTTTTGCTCCTACACTGTCCAATTTTGTTTTTTAAATACCAGTGTATGGAGGAACTATGCTGTGTGTGGGTATTTACCTCCCCTCTTTGTTCTCCTGTGACTCACTACTGTACAGGTTTATGCCACAATGAAACAGCTTTGTTTGCTCATGAGTCTAGTTTGTGTTGTTAATGTGCTCATACTCCTGGTTATGTGCCTGGCAGCATCTTGGATGTTACTTTTTTATTCTTGTGAAAACTGTTTGTCTTTATACTTTCGCCGCCAGAGTTGCACACCCTCTGGCAAACTGAGGAGCGGGCGGCGCTGTCTTCTGGAAAGATGCATGACATCTGGCATCGTCGCCATGACTACTGGCTTCTAGCTGGCATCGTTACGTATCCTTCCCCAGATGTAGGAGCGAGAAGCTCAGCATCTGGCAAAGTAATGTAATTACTTATGACCTGGGGGTGGGGGAGGCTGACATTTACAAACTGTGAGGAGCGATATTAAACTATGTTTTCCATAAACCTATCTTGTTTTGTTATTTGAAGAAGTTTATGAGGCTCCTGTGCTGCATTTGCTTTCCTTGACCGGGAATCTATCTCAGTCACGGCTATGCTCGTTGGCAGGACATTCAGAATGACCCACGCTACGCTATTCTGAACGAGCCCTTCAAGACGGAGATGCATAAGGGCAACTACCTAGAGATGAAGAACAAGTTCCTGGCTCGCCGCTTTAAGGCAATCAAGAGTCTTCATAATTAAAAAGAACCAATGAAGGCTGAAATAATTCAAGGATTAAAGGATTTGTTATATTTGAATGCAAATTGAAACACTGTCTCGCAAATTGTATCTTCCTCTGCCTGTCACTTCTGTGCTTCATACACACTCTCTCTCTCTCTCTCTCTCTCTCTCTCTCTCTCTCTCTCTCTCTCTCTCTCTCTCTCTCTCTCTCTCTCTCTCTCTCTCTCTCTCTCTCTCTCTCTCTGTAGTTGTTGGAACAGGCTCTGGTGATTGAGGAGCAGTTGAGGCGGGCAGCCTACCTGAATATGACCCAGGACCCCAGTCACCCGGCCATGGCTCTCAACACTCGCTTCACTGAGGTGGAATGTCTGGCAGAGTCCCACCAGCACCTGTCCAAAGAGTCCCTGGCCGGGAACAAGCCTGCTAATGCCGTGCTGCACAAAGGTCTGTGGGCCTGTTTTTCGAAAATAGCAACAGTCATAATTGTCATAATTCCTGCCTCACCTGCCAAAGGCTGGTAAACTGGGAACAAAAAAAAAAAATCCTGCACAAATTACATTTACAGGGCAAAGTTAGCCCACCGGTTATCTGTGCTGTGCTGTGAATAAAATCAGGTTGTGCATGGAACATTATTCAAGACGCAAAGGACACGTTTGTAATCTCTTAAAATCCCCATTCCCCCCATAATTATCATACTTTCAAAATGAATGTATTAAAAAAAAACATTTCATCAAATACTAAATATTCAAATATTCATCATAGGCCAAGACCAAAGACTGTACAAAAGGGTTGAAATGTTATCTTTTGAAAATGTTGTTGTCTGCGACCCTTATTGATTTATCTGTCAGTGAAAAAAATTATGGCATGTAGTTATTGGCAGTTGTTACAGTCATTTCAGGCTTTGGATCACACAATTTGAATGATTTGTGGTTATTTACACTCTTTTTTCTTTTTTTTTTACATAGGATTTAAATAAACGTTTTCATGCGGTGGTTTCTCGTTTCCTCACTAAGTGATACTACATGTGAGATAAAATGAGTGTTAAGTAAAACCACTTTTTCTGATATTGTGTGTGTGTGTGTGTGTGTGTGTGTGTGTATGTGTGTGTGTGTGTGTGTGTGCGCGTGTGCGCATGCGTGCGATTTCTTACAGTGCTGAACCAGCTGGAGGAACTTCTGAGTGACATGAAAGCTGATGTGACGCGGCTGCCCAACATGCTGTCCAGGATACCGCCGGTGTCGGCCCGTCTGCAGATGTCTGAGAGGAGCATCCTGAGCCGCCTCACCAGCCGAGGGAGCGAGCCTCCACCACAGCAGGTGAGACGAGACGCAGCGGGCAGGAAGGTCAGGGTGGTTTCAGAAAACTCTCCTGACAGGTAATCAATGCTTCAGGAGCAAAAACAAGCCAATACAAGCGAGTCTTGTCTGTTTGATTTGAACCCATTTGTTTTAAGATTTTAAGCACTAGAAGATGGAGAAGTCTTTTCACTGTTGTCTTTCCTAATGCCACATTTCCACTGCTTGGTACGGCACGGCTCTACTCAACTCGACTTGCTCTTTTTTTGGTTTTTCCATAGGCGAAAGTTGTGGATAGTACCTGATACCTGGTATTTTTTTTGGTACCAACTCAGTCGAGGTTCCAACCGAGTTGAGCCGATACTAGAAGGTGGAGTCAAAACACTGCAGACTAGTGATTGGTCAGAGAGAACCGTCACTAGCGCGACACGGCACATCCTGTACAAACCCGCCATCTTAAAACAGCCAAGCTATCGTCAATAGCAACCGCAATTGTTTTATTCACTTGACTCAGAATTTAAAAAAAATGTCAGACCACAAAACTATGGCACCACACACTACACCACACACTACGGCGCACACTAGGCAGTACACTACGCAGTTCACTACGCAGTATACTACACCGCACACTACGCCGCACACTACGCCGCACACTACGCCGCACACTACGCCGCACACTACGCCGCACACTAGGCAGTACATTACGCAGTATACTACACCACACACTACGGCGCACACTACGCCGCACACTATGCCGCACACTATGCCGCACACTATGCCGCACACTATGCCGCACACTATGCCGCACACTACGCCGCACACTACGCAGTACACTACGCCGTACACTAGGCTGCACACTAGGCCGCACACTAGGCCGCACACTAGGCATTACACTACACAGTACACTAGGCAGTAAACTACGCCGTACTCTACGCCGCACACTAGGCAGTACACTAGGCATTACACTACACAGTACACTAGGCAGTAAACTACGCCGTACACTACGCCGTACACTACGCCGTACACTACGCCGTACACTACGCAGTAGATAGACATTTATTGATCCTTTCGGAAATTCATCTTGCACCATACCGCTCATCAGATAGACAGACAGACAACAGACAACAACAGGACCACTAAACCCTCCCTCCCCCCCGCACAACAACACACAACACCAAATATCTCTACATTATAAAATAGTAAAGTGCAGTTATCATTAGCACCAGTGGGGGGGCTATCAATAGTAAGGTGCAACATCATCAGTGACATTTTTAATATTATACCAAAGTGCAGTATTATCACACAGAAAGGATCAAGTTATTGTCCCTAACTTATTCAGTAGTGTGATGCTGGTAGGAATAAATGATTTGCGAGCCTGGTTGGTTTGTAAGGACGGCACCCTATATCTTCTGCCTGATGGCAGCACCTTATACGCCGCACACTACGCATTACACTACGGCGCACACTACGCCACACACTTCGCCGTAAAATTGAAAGGATCCAGCGAGTGTCACATTGAAGATGATGTCACAGCAGTTTTACACAGCGTCGCTATGGAGGTCAGTTAGGAATCCCGACTACACTAAGGGGGTACTACCTGCAGTGGAAAACAAAATAGAGAAACGTACATGGTACCAAACGTGAGTCAAAAGGAACCAAACAATGCAGTGGAAACGAGGCATTAATGCTTAGGACATGGCACGTTACTATGCAGTGGAGAAAGCAGTGGTGGAGGAAGTTTTCAGATCCTTTACTTACATAAAAGTACAAATACTATATACTAAATATTCTGTTACAAGTAAAAGTCCTGCACTGAAAATGTTACTTAAGTAAAAGTATGTAAGTATAATTAAAGTATTAAAAGTGAAAGTACTCAATGCAGACAAATCCTCACATTTTAAAAACTGGAAACGATCCAAACAGTTCTGTCAATCAACTAAGTGATTAATCAGCTAATCATAGGTGGTTCAATTTATAATAAAACATTGTATTTTTTATTTATGTGTTTTGTGTGCAAAAATCTTTTTTGTAAAATAAGTAGAAACTAAAGCTGTCAGATGAATGTAGTGGAGTAAAAAGTACAATATTTCTCTCTGAAATGTAGCGCAGTAGAAAAGAGAGAACTCAAGTAAAGTTCAAGTACCTCAAATGTGTACTTAAGTACAGTACTTGAGTAAATGTATGTAGCTACATTCCACCACTGGAAACAAGGCTCACTGAAGTGTGCGGCAGGGCTGAGTACATTTTACAAATTAAAGGCTATGGCCCAAAAACTTTGAAGTGTTCTGTAGTCACGACTCAGCAACCACATTATTCCTTTAAAAACCTGTGGAGACTCCAACTCCCGATCTGCCATGGAAGAGTTTCCCCAGGTGTAATGAAAAGTCTCCCTTAAGTTGTTAACTTTCATCACTGAGCTCCACGGTTCAGTCCCAAAGGATTTTACAAAGGCTGTATTGTCTTATCGCTTTCATCTCTCCTGCACCTGTTCACCAGAGTTGAGTGTGTGTGTGTGTGTGTGTGTGTGTGTGTGTGTGTGTGTGTGTGTGTGTGTGTGTGTGTGTGTGTGTGTGTGTGTGTGTGTGTGTGTTTTATTTGCTGTTGTGCAAGAGATCAATTTCAGCCAAGCAACGCGATTGGTCATGCATTCTGACTGTGCTTTTTGGGTTGCTATGCCAACTCTTGTCGTAACCAGGGAAACAGTCGGCAATCTAACTTGCTCTCCTTTGTTATTTTTATTTGCTTGCTTTCCTACAGTAGGAAGAAAGCTTTTCTCAAACGACTCAAACCCGCTGAAAGTTGTGTGGAAGAATGAATTTGTGCCGTGTCACTTTAAATATAGACGGCTTCACTCTCCTGTTATCATCTAAATAGGAGTCGTGTCAAGTTGTAACATGCAGCAGGATAACTCAAGCTTGTTTCTCAGCCTTTTAGCCAGGGTGGCTTTGGCTGCTCCCAGATGTACAGCAGCAGCTTTGGTGGAGGATTCAGAGGGCCGGGTGGACAGCCCATGGTCAACTACAGTCAGATGCCTCTGGGACCCTACATCAGCGGTATGGATCCACATTTATAGTAGGATGTTGTACGGTAGCATAGGTGAAACAGGTGCGACTGGAGGTTGTTCATGCAACTTACATTATTTGCAAACTGAAATGAAGCTGTCAATAGACTGATATAAATCAATCGTTTTTTGTCAAAGAAGACATTTCCATGTATGGCACACAATTACTAAATCTGAATTGTATTCCAGTGTACAACACGTGTGTGTAATAGATGAGGTCACTCTGCTAACCTTTTTGGATGGTTGCTAAATTGAATTTGATGTGAGGTGCCAACCCGTTCTCACTCCCATCTCGTCGCGTACTGACGCTTGGTCAGTGGCTCTCAGCGTCAGATACCGACGCCAAAAAACACCCTTTAGCGTCTGTATGGAACGCACCGGGCAGAGCAGCAACTCGACCGTGATGTAAGTAGTGAGTAGTATGAAAGACCGAAAAATCTGCGTAAGGAGGCAGGTTGCCTTTCACCCAGGAGGCTAAGGTTTGTGTACTGTTGTTGTCCCACGTGCCACTTACACGTACATGTTTTGACCCAAAAAATTTTCCCCACTATAGCCATGCCAAGACCCGCCCTTCAATAGCAGCTCGATTGGTTGGGGTTAGGCATTGACCTCGAGTGGTTAAGGGGATGGTCAGGGGATAGGACCTGAACAAATCAGGTTACGTTGACTTGCGTAAGCATGGACGCCTGGCCAATAGTAGTGTGTGAATGCTATTGAAAGGCGGGTTTTGGGGCGACCTCTAGCTCACCCAGTAAGAGCGTGCGCCCCATGTTGGCTGAGTCCTGCAGCGGCGCAGAGTTCAAATCTGACCTGCTGCCCTTTGCTGCGTGTCATCCCCCATCTCTCTCCCCCTTTCATATCTGTCCACTTTCAAATAAAGGGAAAAATCCCAAAAAATAATCTTTAAAAAAAAAAAGAAAAAAAAAAAAAGAAAGGCGGGTCTTGGCGTGGCCATAGTAGGAAAAAAACAATTTGCATCCCGGAATGCTGTGTGGACTAGCTAGACCCTCCTCCGCAGCGCTGTGGAGGAAGGTCTGGCAATGTGAGACAACCCTAACAATAACTTAGTGGTTTTACCCTGCACGTTGAAATATGAAACCAAATCAGTCCTGACCCAGAGCGTCAAAAAGTCACGCCAAGAGTCCCGACCAAGCGCGTTGAAAAATGCCGCCAAAATGGGTACCCAGAGCGTCAAATATCGCCGCGGATAGGATTACATTGGTGTCGGTTGCAAGCCCCCTGCGTCTGACTGAGATGCTGAAGGAGACTTTTTGCTTCAGTAACTAACGCCAAGCGCACCAGACCATGCATCAGTTTTTGACGCGCTGGGAGTGAGACTGTGTTGGAGGTGCAATGAATATAAAGTATGATTCTGGTTTATGACAGCCTAGGTCTTATTTTGATCATTGCTATTTCTAATAATTAGATTTTATTTACCATGTTCATTGCTGCGATCTGGAACGCGACACCATCTAAAACATTATCTGTAGTATCACACCCACAGAGGCGTCAGACAAAAAAAAAAAAAAAAAAACATGCATTCAGACGATCATACATGTTTTAAACGAACCCCCGGGTGAGTTCAACGTATTTGAGTAATAATTTCAATTCCTTTGTTTTCTCTTCCAAACTGTCCCATCTACCACAGCTTACAGACCGACGTCCTTATTCAACTTTGACCTATCTTACTTACCTTAGTTGCATACACAATGGGGGTTTGCAGTCATTTTGGGTATGCTCACTTTCAGTTTTTGTTTTTTAATAAGATTCTGAAGTTACTGTGCTTGTCCTGTTTGAAAAAAAAAACACTGCATCAGAACCTTTTTTAAATGTCATAATTCTCACTAGTCAAAATGAAGCACTAAAATATGAAATGTCTTTCCTCTTTAGTGTCCTCGAATGGCCCTCCACCCCCTACAAGCCATCTGGACAAGAAGTCACTTGACTCCTTGAGAGACGTGGCTACGCCTGACCTCAAGTCAGGCAAACCTAGTGATGTCATCTGTATTGAGGACTAGGCCAGCTCTGTAAAAAAAAAACTGACCTGAGGTCAGAAACTCCCAGGGATGGAATCTGTACAGTATGGATGACAGCTGCCCATCTCTTCCGCCACATCCTCCTCTTTCTCCTGCTCCTTCCTGACTTAAAAATCGACAAAGTCAAGCTCTCTGAGGCGATTCACTTTTTTTGATTAATGCAGATGTATCTATCTTAACAATTGCACTTTCATCTTTCAAGGATCTTATAGACGTATTTCAGTAGATATTTGCTTTTGTTAACCTGTGCTGGAGGGCTGAGGAAAATGAAGCAGCTTTCCTGAAAGGAGTTTTATTTTCAGCACTATAGGGCGAAACGCAAGCAAGTTGGCATGACTCGAGTTTGCGATGCTCTTGATTGGGGCTCATTCCAATCATGGATAGAATGTTTTGTTCGCGCCGGCCTCAACTTCTTTTATTCTGCATTTTACCCATCTGCCTATTCACTCTGTACACTGTGACTGTGCCCCACTGGAACTTATTCCCTGTGAAGAGGAGTTAAAGACGCCTTCAGTCATAGTTTGATAGGAGATTGGGTTTTTTTCCCGAGGGGCCACTATTGTTACTTTAAAATGAATATGTGTTTTGTCATTCATGTAGTAACCAGTGGATAAAGTATTGATTTGAAAGCATCAAAAAGCTATTATCATGTATGCAGTAGCTGGACACAGTCTGTCTGAATCCTCTAAAGACTGCCACCCACTGGTAATTTGGAGAAAGTCATCTCCGCAAAACCTGCAGATACACATGACTGCAGTACCAGTAACCTGTGAGGGTTGGCTTCTTGTACTGTATATACTCAGAGACTGCTGTTTATTTTACCTCACATAGGTCTAATCATAGTGAATATGTATACATACACGGATGAAATCAGGAGCCTGGCTTGACATTGTACATGAAGATCGAGCAGAGGAGAAAAAGCTGCAGGAGTGGCAAAAATGATTTTTTTTAACGCATTTCAGAGAAGTATTTCTGTGTATGGTACAATATTTGTGATTCTTATTATATTTGAATGTTAGTAGTGGCTGTAGAGCTTAACCCTGGGGCCTTGGCCAGTGGGACTGCACTATAAACAGGAACTCAGCTGGTTTACATCCACATACAGGGCTTTAATGTTCAGGCCTAACTGCGAACAGAGTCCTGAGTGGAGAGTGGCTCCCCCCCCCCCCCTTACGTACATCCCGGGGACTTGCCCCAGTTCCCTTTCATTGTTAGAACTGAATTAGAACATATGTGCTTATGGCGCAGTGTCACTTTAAGTATTTGTCGCAAAATGAGCTTTTGTTTGCTTCTCTTTATGTTAAGGTGAAATAAGATGTATTTGGTGCCATTAAAGAAGACGATGCCGTATGATGCAGTGTATTTCCTCCACACAGGTGAAGACTGAAATTGGTTGTGTCACAGTCTAAACCTACATTTGCCGGAATATTCTCTGTACGTCAGCTTCTAAGGACCAATGTTGCACAGCATTATTCTTTTAGATAAAGTCTTCACTTCCAGTCTCCTCGGTTATTTTTGGGCTCTTTTGAGGGTGCTACTATTGCTTTACCTGGTGTGAAGACACGTTAGCATGGTCTAGCTACATATCTTGTCCATTCCATCTACTACTATTATGTGCTAAAGTGGCTGCCCACTAAGACAAACAAGATTTTATAAATTCAAGCTTACTATAATTCCTTTTTTATGAAGGCATTTGCTCGAATGTTTGGACTCAAAGTGCAAATTGTTATTGACATATTTATCTTTTTCTTTCTTTTTCCAAAGACCAGTGGCATTACCTGTTTGTATTATTATCGCCATTGACAGCACTTATTTGACTTTGTTGGGTTGACGATTGTGATTGGACTAATCTAAAAGAAGAAGAGGCAGTGTTGTACAGTGTTGGTGAGTGTATTTTTCTTACTCTCCTTTTGCAACGTCAAATGGTTGTCCGGAGGTGCTCTCTTCTGACCCCTTTTCACTCACTTCAGATTGTGTTACTGCAACCCCCCCTCGTCCATCATTTCTCACACAACATACTTTAACTTAGTACTAAAATTCAGTTTCAACCCTTTATCGGACGGATTTTTTTGAAGCACCATGAAATGAACCTTGGAGTGCATCATATCAGCGTTTGTGCTACTCTTTGTTACTGTTTATCAGTGCTGTTTATGTTCATTGTGTTTCTGTCCATGCCATCCATTACTTGACCATGACATGTATTAGGTTGCTTGACAGATAGAACCTCAGAAACATGTAACTACTTGAAAGATTTTGCAGAGATAAGTCCATCTCATACAGATTTATGTATCAAACTGGAAAACAAAAGATGAATGTCTGCTGGATGGTGTTGCCATGGAACTGCAGAGTGCGCCGTATGTGCTCATTAATCAAAATCATGTCCTTTTCCCCCTCTGGAGTGATGACGGCGAGACAAAGTCAAAAACACGATACCCCGATGAAATGCAATCAAACTGAAGTCAGTAATGAATGTAATGTCTGTTAGAAAAAAAAGGCTTCAGTCTAATACTATAAATATGTTACCAATGTATGTACATGCTTATTAACATGGCTTCAAAAGCTACCAAAAGACCCTGATTAAAGGCACCTTTGTTGCAGTGAATGCACAGCATGTGAAGCGTCATGGCGGTTCACTTTGGGGAGGCGGTGGTGTGTCTAGCATTTACAGACAACGAGCTCCGAGCAGCGTAATGGTTCTGATATTTGTGCTGTATAGCAAATTGAATGAAAAAAAAGTGAATTGTCATCTTTTTATTTGTATTCTGTGTATTTGTTCAATGTGTTTTAATAAATCTTCTGGACAACAGTGACATTGTGTGATCGTTCCCTTGTAGTTTAGTCTGCAGGCGAGTGAATGAATCATTGAGTTGAGGAAGACTTCAGATTTAATAAAGGCAATTGACCATCTTGACTTGACCTCACACATAAGTCTTGTGTTCATTGTGCAGCGTCTTCCAGCGCCACAATCTGCACTGCAGTAAATGTGAGAGGCAGTAACAGAAGCACTGGTGTGGTTAGGGAGGGAAAGAAATAGCAGACAGAAGCCATTCACAGAGTAGTCGCAGACGAGTTCAAAGACAAAAGAGGAATAAAGAAATACTCAGATCCTGAACGAAAGCTTGAGAAACTCTCAAACCGAAACCTGACGATGCCACCACACTAACATCATTTGTTTCAGATATGAAACGTTAGCCGACCACAGACTGTACTCCAGGTTTTAAGTCCTCCAAGTCCTAGTACGGACCGAAGTATGGAGGTGGACTGGTACCTGGAGAGGTGCCAGTTCACCTCCTGGACACTGCCAAGGTGCTCTTGAGCACAAGGAACCCTCCCAGCAGCTGCAGTCGCAGCCCATTCACTCTGACATCTCTCCATTAGTGCATGTAAAAAAACAGCATGTGTGTGTGTGTGTGTGTTTCAGGCCTGTGTGTAGTGTGTAATAACAACAGAGTGTAAATTGTAACATCCCCATTGGGGATCAATAAAGAGTATAACTTACTCATAACTTATGTACATTGTTTTATGTAAACTTGAGTGTTTTTTAGTGTATGTCTTTACATATTTTGTATTATATTTCATTAGTTTGGTATGTTAAGTCTTTGTTTTGTTTTTCACATTTTTTGCTGTGAGACAAATTTCCCCTTGGGCACAATAAACTTAAAGTTGCATGGTAGCTGCTGTGTAACTAAATAAGTGACCCAATGAGAAACAATTGCATTATGAAATAACTACTTTGGCCAATGTATAGCCCACAGTAATAAACTAAAAGGGATGCTAAATAGACTTTTTTTTTTCCAACTGCAGCATCTGTTAGAGAGTGCTTTAATTGCTATTTTTGCATCAGTAAAACTGGCAATTTAAGATAATGCAATCCCATCATTATATTTCTTTTCAAGTTGGATACCAGGGTGCTTATTTAATGTTTTTAGTACAGTATCAGCTCATTTTCAGACATTCATAAACAACACAAAGCATAATCAACAAAATGATGACGGTATGAGGTTCGTGCTGCTTTTACATTCAGCATATTCACTCTATATTCTTAGGTTTCATTCATTACACTCAGACCTTTATTCCATGTTCTAAGAGTTCTCAATATTCTCACAAATTATTTCCTGAATGCAATACATTATATTATATATAATATAATACTTTATGTAGCTTAATGTATGTGTTAACTGAATGAACACTGTACTCTTTTCTTTTATGCGTCCTTGGTCATATCATATTGTGCAATGTGTTCAGGTTGTGTGTGTGTGTGTGTGTGTGTGTGTGTGTGTGTGTGTGTGTGTGTGTGTGTGTGTGTGTGATGTCTCTGAAAGAAGTCCTGAATAAATAAAAGTTGAATAAAAAACAAAAATTCTAATGCTTCTGATGCTTTTCATATGCTTGCATCAAGCATTTTTATTACAGCTTCTTACAACAGTCAGTGGTTATATTTTTGATACAAAATACTTCTTATGTGAATTATTATTTCGTAACAAAGAATCATTTCTTTTCAAATTCTTAGCAGATCTCCTTTGTGTTGATGACCAGAAATCAGTTACCACCTTTTTTCTTTCTAAATCTCAGCCATTAAAGAGAAACTCATTCAGCTGACTCCGGTGCAGTGAGTCCCACACGGAAGTGTTTTCAGACAGCATTGCCGCTAATCCCTTTTGTCCAACCCACTTCTTCTGTAGAAATCCCCTGATTGGTACACATACGGCCCCATAGGCTTTTCATTGGGTGCATGCTTGACTTTGCCACTCTGCCATTGGTCGGTTGTGTCTGAGAGCCCTCCCCCTGCTTTGTGCTACTGTCTGGGCAGCAGCAGGGGTCTGGAGAGTGGGAGGAGGGAGAAAACCAAAGAAAGGACAGAATGAGACTGGAGGGGCTGAGTGGGGAAAAGGACCCATCTAAAAAAGAGAGGGACAGAGAGGGGAGATAGAGAAAGGAACACAACCAGAGAGGCAAGAGAGAGAGAGAGAGAAAGAGAGAGAGAGAGAGAGAGAGGGGGGAGGGAGCAAAGAGGGTTAGCTCATCTAGAGCTGCTAGTGCAAACGGTGCAGGGGAGAAGTTGTGGGAAAGTAAACACAACAGGAGAATTCCAATCTGTTTTTCAGCCTCTTGCAGCTCTCACAGGGGACCACAAAGATGACTGTGCTGGACCCGGCAGTGTGGTAACAACTGAGAGTTTATGGGAGGCTATCAGGATTAAAGTGTCACCAGGGTGCGCCTGAAGCTTCTTGGAGGACGTACTACTGAAGACAAGGAGGTGAGAGGCATATATATTTGTTGTCCTCTAAACACTTTCCCTCTTTCCTTTCTTCCTTCCTTCCGTTCTGTCTCTCCTCTTTCTCCCTCCTCACTCTCAGCGTGGTTAGCATGTTGCAAAGACAGCAGCTTTGTCCAAAGGGGGCTATTGATGGAGTGGAGATGGGGGTGGGTGGGTGGGTGTGCTGGTCTGTGCTTCTCTGTCTCAGTCCAACAGCCACAGGAGCAGCTGAGAGGGCAAGGGGAACGCGGAGGAGGAGAGGATGGGAACGGCAGATACCCGCGTGGCCCTTTGGCAGAGTACACACACCATCATGGACGATTAAACCTTAGCCTGCATCAGAGAGCCGGCGGGGCCTTGTTATGATAGCAGCAGTTCCTGAGACAGACACCAGGAAGGATGAGTGAGAGATTGGCGGCTCGTCCCAGATCTCACACCTCTGGTCGGCTGTTTTCTCACAGCCTCAGGCTATAAAAAGAGATTCCCTGGCCCGGGCCAGGCCTTAACCATTCCAGTTTGACGGTTGCTTCCCTGAGTACAATAGCCCCTCCCAGGATGGATTTCACGCTGCCTCTATACTCTGAGCAGAATAGAGAGGGGAGACAGGGAGGAGAGGGGTGAGGGGGGGGGAGCTAAGGGACCTCTGACCAAGTAATTAGCATTCTGAGCTAGGGCACTGTTTCTGCTTCACTTGCCGGATGTCCAAGTGCCTTTTTTTAATTTATTTTTTAAGAAACTCCATGGACTCACTGTATCAGATTTTTGTTCACATTCCAGCACTTCCAACAGACATTAACAATCCATGCATGCATGCATGGCCTGAAGCTACCACAAAGACTTCACTATCAGTGGGAACCACACATTCACCCATGACAACTTGCACTCACACAGTCATATGTACACATGCGAGGCCTTGGCGAGTACACAATCAGTCATTTGATAGTGGTGACCCGCCTGCCACATGTTTAAAGGTGTACTGTATTACACACAGACTGCATCCCTTTAGGAGCGTCAGATCCTTATCGAAAAGGAGATATTCAGGGGCGGTTGTAAGTTGAGGCTTACCTACAGTATTTTGTTGTCACACTCGCATCATGCCACCCAAACATGACTTCAAATTCAAAGCCACAGATTTCAAAGCCAAGGCAACTCCACTTTACTGGAGTATATTTTCATAGGTGATATCTGATTTGAGTGGCACATCGAAAGGGGCAGCCACTCCTCTTTTGCACTGATAAAAGTGGAAGCAGGCCTCGCTACCTGTGGCTCTACAATAGCTAACATCAGACAAACACATTGACTGATGTCAACTGACTGTTGGAATACAAGTTTGGTCACTGCACCTGCCAAAAACTGAATTGTCAGAGACTGTTTACTTCTAACATTTTAGATGTGTTCTAAGTGTAGTTCAAATAACTATTGTTGTTAGGTTGTGTTTCAGTTGTTGTACTTGTAGTGATACCATTGCCCAAGACGAGGCTGAATTTGGAGAAGATAGATAACTTCATCCTGGAGCTTTGACTTTAAATGGAAACTAGATTCACAAATTAGGACCCTTTTGGCTGGGAGTGTGTCTATGTTCCCCAGGTCCTATGTTCCTCTCTTTGTATGAGACTGGGGAACATAGGACCCTTTTTCAAAAAAAGGGCCGGGGAACATAGGACCCAGGGAACATAGGACCCGGGGAACATAGGACCCGGGGAACATAGGACCCGGGGGAACATAGGGATGACCCCTTTCGCTTAGTCTTTACTATGCTAATATGCACAAGTAACACGTCTATCGTACAGGATCATCACAAAAACTCAAATCAACACTTCTAATGTGACTTTCTGCTAAATATTTGATCTTAGTGTTGGTGAAATCTTAAAGTTATTGAGCCAGGGGCTAACACTGGACTTTGAAAGTGAGGCTGTTTATTATAAAGACAAAGTAAGACAGATGTTTAATACATTGGTCTGTTGATCAGCTTAGCCTTTATGTAAAGAAACAGCAGAAAAAGCATCATCTGTGCACTAGAATATATAAAAGAGGCATTCAACAGATTTCACACTAAAGGTGACTTCATTCATCACAGGGATAACTAAGCCAGTGAAACCAGTTTTATTACAATTTGTCTGCAGCTCTGGAGATGCTGTGTCAAGTCTGAGATTCTCTCAAAATAACCATGATGACATGTCGGCTTGGGCTTGGAACCTGGAAGTGTGCAGTTTGAAAGGCGTGGACATATACCAGGCAGGGAGCGTTTAACTATTTGTTGCATCAGGCCAGGGTTTTCAAAGTCTGACATTGGGCCCTCCCCAGACAAAATTAAGACAACTGCGACCCCCTAACATCTCCTGTCATCCATGTCATTCTGTGAGGTACAACTTGATTTTTTTCAGCCTATATTTGTCCCTACTTGCAACATATCCATATACAATTATCTCTGGATTACTTTGACACTGAAGAAAACACCAAAACATGATGATTCTCAGGCTAGTTCCTGGTTATTGTTCCATGAGAGGCATGAAATCTCCAGCCGCCTCTCCGTCAGCTCCACAACATTTATGCTGAATTGTACATTTTAAAAATATTAGTTGTGCTTTATGTGGTTGCCGTTGGACGGTGATTGCATGTGGCTGTGAGTCACTCATCAGGATGGGGAAATCAACTTCTTCTGACTTTTGCTGACTCTGCTAACCTACTGCTAACCTCCTGCCGACTCTGCTAGCCTGGGCTAGCTATCCAGCTGGCCAGTGAAGTTATATAATGTAAGCATCTAGCAGGACCATCTTTGCGGCCATCTCATGACTAAGAGTCGCTCATCAGGATTGAGGACATCAACTCACCAGTCTCCTGCTGACCTCAGCCTGGCCGGTCAAGGTTTTTAAATGTAAAAATCAGAGGAAACACAGAGGAAGAGGTAAAGATGGCTGTTAGCTATGATAGATAGCTACAGTACGAACCTCACTACATGGACAAGCAAGGCCATCTCTGCGTCCATGTCCATCTCTATATCAGAGGGGGGCAAAGCCTGGAACAATTGAACACCGACTGCCACTTCTCTGCTGGGCGTGCTGCTAGCTAGTGTGCAGGTGTCGGACGGTGAGCTGGGTGGACGGCTGGCCTCCATGCCCGCGTCCGTTTCCAGCGCGATGTCGCGATCTGTGGTGTTCTTTTGCTGAGACTTAGCTGGATCCTGAAGCGCTGGCGCCATTGAACCGAGTGACTCTTTTTCTTTGTGCCGATCTGACAGCCACATTCTGTTTTTATGATGAATCATGCAGAAGGAGCTGATGGGATAACCGGAACTCTAACTTGCACGTTTTCATGTGACAAATAAAATTTATTGATTGATGGATGTAAGAAGCATCTTTTTCTAAATGATGGACATCTGAGAGAATATCCATTACATTACATTACATTACATGTCATTTCGCAGACGCTTTTATCCAAAGCGACTTACAATTAAGTGCTTTCAACTGTGAAGGTACAAACTCCAGACAACAAGTAGTAAGTGCAAGTACATTAGCTTTAAATAAGTAAAGCTACAAAGAGACATATGAAAGTGCAAGTAGATAGCTTAAAATAAGTAAAGCTATAAAGAGACATATGAAAGTGCAAGTAGATAGCTTAAAATAAGTAAAGCTACAAAGAGACATATGAAAGTGCAAGTAGGTAGCTTAAAATAAGTAAAGCTACAAAGAGACATGGAAGCGCATGTTCAATTTTTTTTTTTTTTTTTTTTTTTATCCGAGGTGTAGTCTGAAGAGATGTGTCTTTAGCCTTCGGCGGAATGTGTGTAGGCTTTCGGCCATCCTGATAACGATGGGGAGCTCGTTCCACCATTTGGGAGCCAGGACAGTGAACAGTCGGGATTTCGTTGAGTGATTAGTTCTCCCTCGCTGTGAGGGAACCGCAAGCAGTTTGGCTGATGCAGAGCGAAGTGGGCGGGTTGGGGTATATGGTTTGACCATGTCCTGGATGTAAGCTGGGGCTGATCCAGTCGTGGCCCTATATGTAAGTACTAGTGTCTTGAAGTGGATGCGGGCAGCAACTGGTAACCAGTGAAGAGAGCGGAGGAGCGGTGTAGTGTGAGAGAACTTGGGGAGGTTGAAGACAAGCCGAGCTGCTGCGTTCTGGATGAGCTGCAGGGGTCGGATGGCACATGCCGGTAGGCCAATCAGGAGGGAGTTGCAGTAGTCTAGACGTGAGATGACTAGAGCCTGAACCAGAACCTGGGCCGCCTTCTGAGTTAGAAGGGGACGTATCCTTCTGATGTTATGCAGCATGTATCTACAAGATCGGGTGGTTGCAGCAATGTTAGCAGTAAAAGATAGTTGGTCGTCAAGTGTCACACCCAGGTTTCTAGCAGTCTGGGTGGGGACAACCACAGAGTTGTTGATTGTTATAGTCAGGTCTAGGGTAGGAGAGCCTTTTCCTGGAATGAAAAGGAGCTCAGTCTTGTCAAGGTTGAGTTTCAGATGGTGTGTGGACATCCAAGAGGAGATGTCTGTTAGACAGGCTGAGATCCGTGCTGCTACTTGAGTTTCAGACTCAGGAAAGGAGAGTATTAGTTGGGTGTCATCTGCGTAGCTGTGATAGGAAAAGCCGTGGGACTGAATGACAGACCCAAGAGAGTTGGTATACAGAGAAAAGAGGAGGGGACCCAGGACTGATCCCTGAGGAACCCCAGTTTTGAGTGGGCAAGGATCTGAGCTAGATCCTCTCCAAGTTACCCGGTAGGTACGGTCTGTCAGGTAAGATGTGAGCAATGATAGTGCAGAGCCTGAGACACCCAGACTCTGAAGTGTCAAAATGAGGATCTGGTGGTTCACTGTGTCAAAGGCAGCAGAAAGGTCCAGAAGGATGATGATGGAAGAAAGATCGGTTGTTCTAGCAATGTGAAGCTGCTCGGTGACAGCAAGGAGGGCAGTTTCTGTTGAATGCCCAGCCTTGAAGCCAGACTGGTGGGGATCAAGCAGGTTGTTCTGGTGGAGATAGGTAGAGAGTTGATTATAAATGGCGCGCTCAAGAGTCTTAGATAGAAATGGAAGTAGGGAGACAGGTCTATAGTTATTTACATCAGAGGAATCCAGTGTTGGTTTTTTGAGTAGTGGGGTCACTCTTGCCTCCTTGAGGGCATCGGGGAAACAGCCAGTTGACAAGGAGATGTTAATGAGATGAGTGAGGAAAGGAAGGAGGTCAGAAGCAATGGACTGGAAAAGGTGGGAAGGGATAGGATCCAGGGGGCAGGTGGTTGGGTGGGCAGAAGTAATCAAAGTAAGAATTTGATTTGGAGATAGAGGGGTGAAAGAGGAGAGAGTACTGGATGTGATGGATGGTAAGGTGATTTCAGAAGGTGTGGTGGAGAATGAAGAGCGTATGTCATCTATCTTTTTTACAAAGTAGTTGACAAAGTGGGTTGGTAGGAGGGTGGAGGGAGGAGGTAGTCTGGGGGAATCAAGCAGGTTAGAGAAGATGGAAAAAAGTTTTTTGGGGTTAGAGTAAGAGGATTCAATTTTTGTTTGATAAAAAGAGCTTTTTTGCTGCTTTTTGCTGAAATAGAGGCAGCGAAGGAGGAAAGAAGAGACTGGTAGGCGAGAAGATCAGCTGGGTGTTTGGATTTCCGCCATTTCCTTTCTGCTGCCCGTATAGTTGATCTTTCAGCACGTACTGAGTCAGATAACCACGGCGCTGGGGATGACTTGCGAGCCTGGCGTGAAGTAAGAGGGCAGAGAGAGTCGAGAGAGGAGGATAGAGTAGAGAGTAGAGTGTCTGTGGCAGCGATGGGAGGCATGAGTGAGAAAGAGTCAGATGGGGGGAGGGTTGATAAAGTACATGCCGACAAAGAGGAAGGAGAGAGTGAACGAATGTTACGGCGGACAGGTATAGTGTCTTCTGAGATCGGGTTGTGAGCTTGGGATAGTGGCAGAGAGAAAGAGATGAAGAAGTGGTCTGAGGTATGGAGTGGAGTAACAGTGAGGTTGGACGTAGAGCAGTTTCTGGTGAATATGAGATCTAGGTGGTTGCCAGCTTTGTGAGTGGGTGGCGAAGGAGAGAGTGAGAGGGCAAAAGAAGAGAGAAGTTGAAGAAAGGCAGCCGATTTCTCGGTGTGGATGTTGAAGTCACCCAGAAGTATCAGCGGAGGGCCAGTTTCAGGGATGTTTGACAGAAGGACATCCAGCTCCTCCAAAAACTCCCCCAGAGGACCTGGTGGGCGGTAGATGACAATGATGACTAGTTGTACCGGATGAGTTATGGTGACAGCATGCAGTTCAAAAGAGATTGAAGTGAACTGTGGCAGTGGGTAGAGAGAGAATCTACACTTGGGGTTAATGAGCAGGCCTGTACCCCCGCCTCGACCAGTGGGTCTTGGTGTGTGGGTGAAAGAGTAGGCAGAAGAGAGAGCAGCAGGGGTGGACGTGTTTGTTGGTGTAATCCAGGTCTCAGTGAGAGCAAGGAAGTCAAGGGAATTGAGGCTGGCCAGGCCAGAGATGAACTCAGTCTTGCGAGTGGCAGACTGGCAGTTCCACAGGCCACCTGCAACAAGGTGTTGAGTGTGTGTGGAACGGGTTGGATAGGTAAGAGAGTAGAGGTTGCGGAAAACTTGCGAGCTAATGCGTGGTTTGTAGTATCTCCGAGAGGACACACGGACAGGGATGGAGTAGCAGCACATTGCTGGGTGACGACACCGAGCAGTGAAAGTGAGAACTGAGATATAGAGCCTACTTAGCCTCCCACGAAGACTCCTGCGTAGACTCCTTTGTCTTTGTCCTCCGAGTCTTCGTCCGACGAGACTGCCGCTGAAGCTGCCGCTTCACGCAAATGCCAAAAATTAAATACAAGGAGTAGACTTGTGTTGGGAACAGGTGTGGAGGCCACACCCCAGCTAATGACTCAAAGCACCTGAGTCGTTTAAACTCCACTCTAAACTCACACTTCACACTAAACTAGTTTCACTGTAACAACCAAGCAAAGTAGCAAAAAACAAAGCAGCAGCAGTAGAGAGTAGAGGAGAAGAATAAGAAGGCAAAAAGCAGCAAAACCCAAATAAAGTAAGTACTTAGCTTAACTTTAGCAGTTTTAGCAGTTTAGCAGTTATCCTCGTAAAGTGCAGGTCGCACTTATTTTAAAAATATATGTATCATGAGTTATGAGACTTTTTGATGCTTATTGCGGCAATCAGTGGCGCTAAGTGGTTTAAAGTAGCTGCTGCTCCACCTGCTGACCATGTTGATAAGTGGGCCAAAATGAGTGGGTCAAACTATGTAAAAGGAGGTCCTTTGTCCCCAGGGCCATCCAAGTCTTCAGTGCCACACAAAGGGGGAGGGGAGAAATGGACTTTTCAGCATGAGCCTGTCTCTCTCAGCCCCTTCCATTATATCACTTTGTCTGCTGTACACCTGACTGTCTTATAGGATATATTAGCCCTCCTACACAATCTGGACTCTGGTCATAACATCTACATCTTATAACTTATTCCCTGTTATATATTGTTCTTAAAGTATAGTATTTCTTTTCTTGTTTGTCAAGCAATTCTATTATGTTTACGTTCTTGTCCTTTCATACTCATAGTTAATATTTAATGATTAGCTATTGCACTGTTCAATCCCTACACTTTTGCACTATCACCATTGCACACACTCTACCTCAGCACCTTATTGTGGTCATTGCATCACATGGTCAGTCCATACCAGACCATTGTAATCACTTCACAAATTGTTAACGCTTTAAATTTCTGCGAGTGATTTTTATTTTTATGTATGTGAGATATATGTGTGTTTGTTGTGTTATGAAGCTACTGGATGCTTAAAATTTCCCTTGGGATGAATAAAGTATCTATCTATCTATCTATCTATCTATCTATCTATCTATCTATCTATCTATCTATCTATCTATCTATCTATCTATCTATCTATCTATCTATCTATCTATCTATCTATCTATATATCTATCTATCTATCTATCTATCTATCTAAACTAACTTTTTTAGAACAACAGCATGCACCTGTCCCTTTCACCTCACTCTGCCTCATGTCACTCCCTCCGTGCCACCCTAACCGTTAGAAAACCTCTGCGTTAGGGGAAGTGTAGGATCCATTGCTTTTGGAACTTGACACTAGGAACTAAAAAGTCAAGACATCTCGGGCTCTGTTGCAATGATTTTGACCATTCCTTTTTTTCAGTCTGTCTTGTTACTCGCTAAACTTTATGGAAATGTTATTCTATATTGCCCCTTTAATGTGTATCACGTGCATAAGACAGAAATATCTATTGGAGATGCAATACATGACGTTGGTCTATTCTATTGGAATAGTAAGGTGACTAACAAGACACCAATCAAGAATCAAGGCACTAATGACTTCCATTCATTTTTACTGGCTGTCAGGAGGGACTGCAGCACTTATTAAACTATTATTCTCCCCCACTAATAATGGTTTTGCACAATGGTGTAGTAGAACATAAAAGTAGGTGGGAAGGGAAGAGACTGAGTGAGATTGGGTTTTGAAATCCAGAAACACTGACACAGAAAGGTAATTGATGTACTGTACACGGCATTGATCAACAACCCAGCCGAGCCTCTGCAAATACAGCAGTCGCTTTGTGTTTACAGGATCCATTAGTTATCTTTAACTTGTCATACACTGAAAAATAGTGTGCCAAAATTATTCGAAAAAATATATATACATTCTAACCTGGACATATGCTTTGTTTTCTTAACAAACTACAGCGTAGTCGGATTTATACATTCAGGACATTCTTATTCAGTTCAGTGTTTGTACATCACAGCACACACGAGTCCAGTACGCTATTGTGTTTGGAGCACAAATGCCAGATACTCCCACTGTGTCCTTGACTAATGGAACACCATCAGCACATCACTGCTGTTGTGGACTGACGTTACTGGGGCTGCTCTCCACAGCAGAGGGCATATGAAGGCCAGGCTGAATGAATAATATATCCCTGAATGTCTTTACAGTGGCAAACCGACGGCAAACCTAGGGGGAAGTATCTCAAATATGCATAAATTACCTTCTAATCATGTTGTGTTTACAGTGTGGTATGATATTCTCCAAATGGCCTTTGGCTCACAGTCTTCAGAAATCCATTTAAAGTGAAATTTAAAATATTCCAACGATTTTTAATATTTAATGCAATAGACTTCGCTTCCTCTGTGTTCTAAAAATCTTTAGAAGGGCAACTTTATTTTTTCAGCGAAGCCATGAAATCCAAAAATGTCTGTAAACAGCCTCCCACTCAGATTGTTATGCCTTTTGACAGCAATAGAAATATATATTCTGTCTGTTCTCAAGGAGCTGTTCTGCACTTCCTAAATTGGCCGGGTCACATTCGTATCTCTTGATAGGTAGTCCTCAGGGACTGCTGAAGGAAGCAGCGCCAGAGGCAGAAACGTCTCTGCCTGGCACTGTTTGTTGTTGTCAATGGTTCGCTGGTCTCTGATTGTCTGCTGAGTGTTTGTGTGCCATTTTTTCCTTAAGAAAAAAGCCTTAAGTAGCAGTGCGCTCAGTGACTTTCTGTTAGATATCCCCAATGCTGTTTATTCAGTCATCACCAGCTGCTGCTCTCTGCCATTGTCTATTGACATACCCGACTGCCACTGACCAACGGCTGTGAGGTTTGTCTGCAGTTGGTCAAACATAGCACTTTGTAAATCAGTGGCTCCAACTAAATATGCAGCCCAGCAGATCTGCAGAACCCTTACAGAAAGCTTTGAATACAGTTACTGGTTAGGAAACATGTTTTTCTTCTTTTTGTTTGAAGCCCTGTCATTTCAAAAAAAAATTACTACTAAATTATACCACTAAATAAAAAATGTAAAGGTCCTATGACATGCTGCTTTTTGGATGCTTTTCAAACTCAAGGCCCGAGGGCCAAATCCGGCCCTTCGCAGGTTGTGATCCGGCCCACCTTTCAATTTATGTTCACAAAATATTTAGGCCCACCTAGTTTTTGTTGCTTTTTCCAAAGTTTTTGGTGTTTTTTAGTTTTTTTTTTTAAACATTTTTTGTTCTTTTATGACATTTTTTTTCAATGCTTTAGGCACTTTGTTTTAACGTTTTGGATGCTTTACTCAATGTTTTTCCACTTTTTCTGAAGTTTTTGGGACTTTTGACGATGTTTTTGGCACTTTTTCAGACAATTTTGACACTTTTTTTTCGGCCTTTTCTCAACTTTTTTGGTGCTTTTTTCAACGTATTTGTTGCTGGCTGAAGAACTTTTTGGGGGCTTTATGAGGCCCAAAATGTAAGTGAGAAGACTCCAGTATATGAGACATGCAATAATACAGTCGAAATATTTGACTTTTTCCCTTAAACAAACACATACACAAACAATAATTTCTACATGTCTGGCCCTTGATATGATTCTCATTTTCCAGTCTGGCCCTCTGGGAAACTGAGTTTGACACCCCTGCCTTATGACCTCATAAAGGGAAGATTCCAGATTGGCCCATGTGACCTTTCATTTTCTCAAAGGCGGAGTAGGATACCCAGGGCTCGGTTTACACCTATCACCATTTCTAGCCACTGGGGGGACCATAGACAGGCTGTGGGAACTCATATTCAAGTGAAATATTCATGCCATGGGACCTTTTAAAAACACCACTAAATAATGAAAAAAAGAAACACCACTAAATAATCAAAATGAATTAAAAAAACACCACTAAATAAGTAAAAACAAAAAAACACTAAATATAAAAAAAACACCACTAAATATGCAAATCCAACCGTAAGATTTGAAACAAGACTTTTGAGGTTTTCACTCAGAATGCACCCTGCACATGTGTGACTACCAAGGATCACCATGAAAGTGTACACATACCTCACTTTCCTCTATTCACATACAACATCCCTCTACTCATTAGCACATTTGGTTCACAGCGGGAGAGTTTTCAAAGCTCTATGTAGGTCAGCGACAGGGTGTGTAGGAGTTGGTTTCATCTCTATTCTGTGATGTATCTTATTTTCCCCTCAACAATAGCTTTCACGCAGCTCCGCTCCGGGGCTCTTTATTTTTCTAAGCTGAAATGCGTTTGATGGCTTGTCCAAACGGCTTCCCTCAAAGAAAGTTGCTCAGATTACCTGTCGTATTGATTCTGAGGAAGGGTTATTTTGAGTGAAAAACTTTTTTGCTTTCAGTTTTGTATTAGTGTTATCAAGCTGAACTTTCATTCACGACACCGGCTGTCTGGTTGATTGTAACGTAGTGTAAATATCAATTACATTTCAGGGAGCTCCTATGCTTGCTCAAACCGATTTCACTCTAGTGAACAATCAAGAATGATGCTCAGTCAGCATGGCTTTCATACGTACTTTTTGTGGAAGTACAGCTGCAATTTCTTTCATTAACGTCTTACACTGATGGTTTCTATAACACTCATTAAAAGAAGACGCTGCTTTCTTCTGACAAAATCATCCCTTTTTCCCCCCACGCGTTATATGAGCCATACCATAGACTGCACGGCCTAAATGACCTGTGAGCTAATCAGTACTCCAGTGACGAATGTAGAAACAATGCTTTCAGAGGCTAAACAGAAGTTTTTTTTTTTTTTCTCTCCACAAAAGAGTCATTGTTGATTTGAGCAGTGAGTGGGCCAAATGGAAAAACTGTGCTTGTGGTACAGAAGGGATGGCTGGGTCCAAAGGCTGCAGTGGCATATCGTTCTCGTAAACACGCAGAGAACCGTAAGCAAACGTGATTGCTATAACTTTTTATTTCACATATGGTGGTAATTCAGGATTCAGAGCCATCTCTATTCCTGAACCTTAGTGCTAACACACATCATGCCCAATTCAGCTGTCAGCAAGCAATAATAAAAAGATAATGAGAGCTGTAAAGGACATTGTGACAACCCTTGTATCCAGGTTAAACAACAAGCGCTGACAATGAATTGTACAGCCAGCCCCTGTTCAGCCGCTCCATGCTGTCACTTCCCCAAAGGAGCCCGACAAACCGCCCCATCAGGCCCGAGAATGTTCCAGCATTGGAAGCAGTTCGGTGCTAATCAAAATGCAAAGCAGATGCTGAGTTCATTGAGCGGTACACCAACATGCACAGAAACAGAGTGTATGTCATAGAAAATCCCCCATTGTGTAATAATGAAACAATTACTGTGTGCAACAATTTAATACCTTAAGGGCATGTGTGTCATGGAAGATTTCCATTTTATTTTGAAAATATGCTAACAACAAGTCTAATTTCCATAAAGAGTTACATCCGACAATTTAAATGCCCAGCTATTTGTAGAGGAAGTACCAGGGGTCCAGAATCAGTGTCAAACATATTATGTGTCTGTAAATATGTTATGCCTGTATTGATTTTTCATTACTTTTAAATTCATTTCTAAAATGTGTTTTCTGCTGCCGTACCAGCTTTCATTGATAAGACAAGATGAAATTAGCCTCTGAGATAATTGAGGTCTGTAATGTAAGGGCAGATGTTTTCATCAGTGGGTGTGTTGATATCTTAATTAATCTGCCACTAAGCCTCGTCGGACTCTTTGATTTAACTAACGGCCTTTCTAATGGCCATATGTCATCTTTACAGTGCTAGCGTTATACTCCGTTTCTCTCTCTCTCTCTCTCTCTCTCTCTCTCTCTCTGCACCAAGGCTACATTACTTCAGTTTTATTTCATTTATTTAGTCTAATAGTTGCTCAATTTATGGTGTTTTATTCACTGCAAGAAATGTACACACTTCTCCAGGTACTGAAGAACAAAAGTCCGCGAATTTCAGTCTAACCTTTTGTTGTGAGCACGCTAGGGTTAACAGTTGATTTCAGGTCAGTGTTATTAAGTACAACACTGATTTTTATCTAAGGTGTTTTTTTACGTGCAACTGTTTTTGTTAAGCAGCTTTGCTGTCTTATGAAGAGCAGAGAACATTCCAATCCTTCAGGCCAAATATGTTTGCCTTTTATCCAAATCATTTGTGTTATATGAAGGGTGAAAGTTCAAACACCAGAGATAGTAACTCCTTAGTTCATAGCTTATTATCAGATGCAGGAGAAAAAGCTGGTTACAACATGACTGCATGATGTCAAAGCTTACAAATCCCTAAAGAAAAAATACAATACACATGATGTTAACTTTATTATTCAGTGTCTCTGATTATGTGGTATCACATCACATCATTTTTCATCATTATGTGTCACTTTCAACTCAAATGGTGGACATCTCATTTTAGAAAAAACTACTTACACTTGAATTTTGTTTCTTTTTCAGGGATTATGTCTACTGTGATGTCACAACAGCAACCACCAAAAGAGGATGAAGAGGAGGAAGATGAGGAGCAAGGGGAAGAGTTTTCGTTTGAGGACAGTGAGGATGAGGAGAAACTTGAGAACAGTAAAGGGATCACCTCTGTCCAGGTGTCGAAAAAGGAGGAGAGTGAGACATCCGGCAGTGTCTCACAAACAGGCACAGACTGCACGCAACTTCTTACACCTGCGCCTCCTGCTGGACAGGAGGGCATCCTCCCCAAGGATGTAGCTTCACTTTCTACTGCAGGTAACACATTTTCTGGAATAATATAGCAACCCATTTAAAATATATATATTTTAAATGGGTTGCTAGCCGATCTTGATTGTTCTTCTGTAGATAGATGATGGAGCTCTGGCTCAGCTGTTTAGAACCATCTAAAAGTGATTAACTTTGGTGGAAAAATGTAGGCTACTTAGATCATTCAGCCAGCCCACGGGTTGGGGGTATTTCTAAGCTACTGACGCTGACGGCGGCTAGCTTAGCCTCAGTGAGTATCCCCGCGGGGTTCACACACCGGAACCAAAAAACCCAAACCAAAATATGTGATTAACGTTACCTGAATCTTGGCAGTGACTTGCTAGCCAGCAGATAAACAGTGTAAATAACCGTACGCCGACTTACACACACCTGCAGCCCCTGCACCATAAGCTAGCAACTGCGCTAAGTTACAGCCTGTAATGTTACACTGAAACGCCTATGGTATTGACATGTAGCTAGCTACTGGAACGTTAGTGGGAGTTTTTTGATGTTGTATCCTAGCGAGATGGTAGAGGTGGCATTGTTTGTGCGTTAACGTTACGTACTTTACGTGCATTTTTTGTAATGACATAATCATATTAGCAAAAAAATCATATTATACCAGGTGATAATATGTTTTGAATCAAATTCCAATATGAAAAGTAGGCTACGGTAGGCTAACTAATAACTAAAATCTGTTAAATAAATGTAAGTGGAGAGAAAAGCACCATAAGTGAAGTCGGCCTGTAAGTGGAGTAGAAATACAAAGTAGCTTAAAATGGACAAAAAGAACAAAATAAAACAAAGGTGAAAAATTGTCTTTGGCCTATCTGGCAAATTGGGGAATACTGGATACCAGGAAATTGATTACAAGTGCAGTAGGCTACATGAGTACTAGTAAATGTACCACGTTATTTTCCACCACTGCTGATGGGTGTGGACTTTGACAGTTTGACACATCTGGCTTAAATTAACTAACTTTAACCATTTTGTTATTGTAGAGAGTAGACACGGGATAGTGGTAAAAGTTGCTGTACTGTAACCAAAATCCACACGCTTCATCCTCTCCACATGTGTGCTGTCATCAAACAGCTGCTGGGCATATCACTGAACCACTACTAGTAACTCTACTATACAGTAAGCTGTATTTGATAAAATGGCTCTAAGATTGTATGTTGTGTCGCAAGTAAATGTATCTGATCAGTTTCCCACAGCCACACGCTGTGTGAGTGACTTCAGCTTGTATGTGGTTTGAATCTCTCCTTAACAGGATTTCATTATTGCCTCAGGCAGACAGAATAGAGTTAATTTTCCCCTTAAATGGATGAAGTTATGTATTAAGTATGATATATTTACTACCTGGCTAATGTTGCCAAATTGGCCCTGATAATTACATGCCAGGATAAGAGATTTAGGTCTTGAAGAAGTTCAGTTGGACAAAGTGAAGCTATTAATGCTTAATTAAAAAGCTTTTTTTTACTAAGTCTGTGTGTGGTAATCCGTTAAGTGGGCTGTGGAGATGCGTAGGGGAATTCTGGGCGTTGATAATGTGTAGTGGTGGTGGTGGTCTGTTTTGTGTTATGTAATCGAGGGCTGAGAGCAGCTGAGGTTCAGATCCCTCCCTCACCAGATGACATTAGTTTACATGGAGGAAAACAACAAAGGAAATTGATCACGACATTTGTTTAACATACACCGACATTCCTTTGCTGTGAAAATACAGTACAACCTTAAGGCCTGCATGATATGAAGCAAATCTGCGATAATGTTTTTGAATAGAAAGCGGCATCACTTGTGATAAATAACCAGATATCAAATTGTACTCAGTTCTGCCTTTCTGCTGCTTTCAGTAAATACAACAAATTGCTTGAAATAATTTCCAACATTGTTTTATTGAACGTTGAACTGAGCACCCAATGCAAAAGAATGATAATAGTTACATTTTAAAAAGCAGTTTTAACTGATATTCTATTTCAACAAACTCTCAAAATACTTGAGTGCAATATCACAAACTTTTGCGATGTGTTTGTCGTGTAAGTTTACATTGCGATGTTAATAAAAAACGGATATATTGTGCAGCTCTATCAACCATGCTTAATTGTCATTGTAACTACCTTACACCATCTGCTTAATTATTTCAGACTTAGGTGTCCTCCATGTATGCAAGTATGCAAATGATTTAGTTTTGACAGACACAGGTAAACAGTCCTTCAAGCTGTTTTTTTATTTTTTAAATTCTGACAAATATGTGCTTCCTTTTGCTTTGGAATAGTTGTCTCATGGTTGCTGTTTTCCTCATTTTGACAGATGTTCCAGTTAATGAGTCACCCAGCGGGTAAGTTGCCTTTGATTATTACAGTATGGGGAAAATTACTAAAGGGTGGTGGAGAAAGTAAACTCAACATCACGCCACGTCAATGTTATGTCATTATGTCTGAGATAATGTCATGCTTACACTCCATCCAAACACGCCACAGTGGGGATGAGATACTGTGATGGTACGCCGCATCTATTTGTTCAACATTTAGATGCCAGATGGCATGTCACACCCACAGTGACAAGTGGTAATGTCAAGAGTAAAGTAATGTTGCTGATACAATCATAGATTGCCTAGTTCATGATGATGCATACAGTATAATGTGATGAGCCTTGCTTATACTCTATTATGTATGTTGTGTCAAGATGAACTTAATTGAAAAAGTCAGTTCACCCAAGCAGAAAAAGCTAGTCTTTCCATGTAACCCTTGTGGTACTGTTGTGTAGCCATGCAAACAGTGTTGGTGTTCTTTATCTTTATTTTATTTGACAGGAACAGTGCATATTAATAAACATGTCTGTAAATATGCCAGATTTAGCCAACGGGCTACTATTTTGTATTAATGAACGGCCGTGACATTCAAGCCTTTGCCAAATTAAGACTATCGGCTCCACACAACTCTCTGTATTTCTCAGTATGGCAGCAGCTTGAGTGATGCGTTTTAAGTCACCGCTGAGAAAGGACAACAGCAACGGTCAGCTTTGGAGACAAAGAGGACATCAATATTACAAGATAATGGACTCTTCTGAGGAGTCCATCAGGTTTTTTTTTTTCTTTATTCTCCCTGTCCTTGTTTATTTGACAGGGTTAAACTAGCAACTGTGTGGAGTGGGGGGGGGGGTGCGTGATCACCGAAGGCTTGTATCGTGTGGACGCGCTGACAGTGTTGTTGTCATTACTTAGAATTTGTCATGGGGTCGACAGAAACTACGCACTATAGCTTTACACTGCAGTCTCAATACAGTTCTGGCTGCGTATGATGTATGAATGAATTGACTCTAACCCCTGGTGCAGTCAGAAAACATCTTTCATACAATCAAGAAGACAGTTTGCTTCAAGGCCTCAGCCCAGTGAAGAATAATGTGATAGTTTATTGATTCCTCTAAATCAACTCATCTTTTTGCCTGCCCTCCTCCATGGGGAGGTCTGCAGTCAAAGTCACCTACAGAACAACAGCCCTGGGGCTGATAGACAGAGTTAGGTTTTTCAAAGGATACTTTAGCTTGCCTGAATCGACAGCCATCGAACGCCTTAAAGGTTCAGTTGGTAACTTTTATAAAAAATAGCTTTTGTCATATTTGCCCAAACTGTCGCTATATCCAGACAGTAGTACATGGATCAGATAATCTGTGAAAATATCACGTTCCTCTGCCCCGATGGTGCTCCTAATGGCATAAGGAGAACAACCAATCAGAGCCGTGGCATCTCTAACGCAGTGTCAGTTACATCACGATTACTGCATTGCCTTTTTCTCGCGTCATGTTTTCAGAAACGTATTTCAGTGTACTGTTTAGCTGTAAAATGAGAGAGCTTTCTCCAGCCGGTCGGCCGTTGGGCGGTGCTTGGTTTTGGCTCGACTTGGTCACAAACCTCATTTTACAGCTAAACCAGTGCCTGGAATGGGCCAGTACACACCAGTATCGAGTACTTCTGATTTCTTGAGTGTTATTAAAAGGCTGATATTTATACCAAAATAGGCTATAAATCATGATTTATTGGGACAAACCAAGCAATTCTATGTACAATCAGACATTCAGCACCCCCATTTAGCCCTAATGGAATGATCCTAGTTTGACAGTTTGACCGCAGTCCACGAGCAGTCATTGACGCTGCGTTAGAGACTCCTCCGCTCTGATTGGTTGTATTCCTACGGGCACGGCAATTGCCATTAGGAGCAGTAGGGGGAGGCAGAGGAACATGTTTTTTCACAGTTTATCTGTCTCGTGTACTACTGTTTCAACAAATATGACAATAACTTTTTTTTTTTTTTTATAAAAGTTACCATCTGGAGCTTTAAGTGGAATCTCACCAGTCCATATAACATCTTCATACAGGGGAAGCACATTTACATGTGAACTGCTAGAACCACCAGATAGCCGTAACTATAGTTACTTACTAAAGTAGTTCAGAGACACATGAACATACAATGTACTATACACAATTTTCCTTGCTTGTTTAACGTTATGAGATTTACTATATTGTTCTAGGCCAGGGGTCTTCAACTTTTTTAAAGCCAAGGAACCATTAACTAAGAGAGAGACGGAGCAGGGACCCCCTACTACGTATATTGTATAAAATGAAGTTGCATATTAAACGGGACCTACAATGAAAGCCGAAATACATATATTTTGAATGCATAGAATGCTAAGCTATTAAAATAATAATTGTTGGCAGTATTTTATAAATTATGTTTTAATGTTAAAACATACATGTGGCACAGTGCATTGTTTGGATTAGTTGTATCTGTGGATGGCTACCTTAGTGACTACCTAACCTACAGTATAGGCCAGTAAGCCTATCATTCATTTTTCTCTCACAAATAGGCTGACTTATATTTGCTAATATGTTGGATGCATGTTAAGACATTTTGATTCTTGAAAAAACTTTCGAAAAATTACCAATAATTTGTAATTTAATTAATTTAAACTCTGAGGACCCCCCCCCCCCTAGGGCTCCCGGGTCCCCTGTTGAAGATCTCTGTTCTAGGCTAAAACAAACCATAGAACATATTTGCAAGCACTCTTTGGTCTTTTGGGATCTTATCCGAATCCTCCCTCTCCATCCTCTCTGGCCTGCATGATGAAGCCATGCAGCCCCCCCCCCACCCCCCTCCCCCACCTGTGCTTCTGCTGTAGGAAGTGTGTGCTCAAAAAAACCTCTACCGATAGCGGACTTCAGGGTTCGGATTCCTGTGGGCTTTCCTGTGCTGAAAAGAGGGGCCTGTATAGTGTATTTATGCACAGGTGTGAGCTTGTGTGCATGTGTCTGTACAGTATATGTTTGTGCTGTGTGCATTATGTGTGTGTGTGTGTGTGTGTGTGTGCAATGGAGTCACAGTGAGGTCTTGGCAATTTGTCATGGTGGGGGGTTTCTGCTGAGTGCACATTTCCACTTTGGTATAGTCAATAGTCTGCCTTTTTAAAGAGGAGCTATCAATAGCACTTTCCACTATCAAGGTGTTAAGATTTTCAGCACATTCACCAGATCTGTCAGCAGTTTAAGGATAATAATGCCAAAATTACTTTTTGATTTTTATTGCAGACATATGGGGTTATCTTAACACTGCAATGACAGCGCATCAGCTCGTTACAGCTATTAAGCTCAAGGCAGCATTTCTCTCCTGTGAGGTTTGTGTGTGCTCCGGTGTTTGATGCCAGCATTTCCTTCTGACTTCACTTTTTACCCCCTTGACAGATAGTTTTCATTAAACGCATTGCACAGAACCTCCGCAATAAATAGATTAACACAAAAGATACCATGACAACGTGACAGTAAATGCTTCTGTTTTATGTGCACAGAGCTCTAGCGTTAGAAAGTATAACTTTACTTTACCCCCCCCCCCCCCATGAAAGTAACTTTTTTGTTTAGTTCAACTTTTTGCCCTTCTGCAGCCTTGCTGAACTTTAGACTTTTGCCCTTGTAAAAAAAAAAAAAAACAACTCATCCAATGTAGCTTACAGAACACATTTATTTTTCACAGCCACTTTTTTTTTTTTTTTTTGAAGACCCCCCTCACCTTGTTGTACTCGGCTCAGTTGAATGTGCTGTGAAAGCAAAATAAAAGTGTATAAAAACAAAATGTGAACGTGACTATAACGGGAAGCCATGAACCACATACTTAGAGTGCTATCTATAATTAGAGTCTGTCATGATGTACCGAGCAACTTCAGTAACACCAGCTGCATTGTGGGGGGACGGTTCAAAGTGAGGAGTGGGCCGTTGTTTGTGGAGGAGATTTATAACCTGAGGACAAATAGAGCTTCATCAGTATGTGTCAGCACAATGCTCGTGCAGTTAAAACGGATAGCTATGCTCAAGAGTAACCAGGGGGCAGAACAGGTGGAGCGATGGCAGGTTGTACTGTCCTGGCACAGAGGCTGAAGGGAATGAAAACAGATGGAAGTGTGAGATTTGCATTCAGTCTGCTCCTTGCTTTAGGCTGTGCTCGGCCCCGGGCTATGCCATTTGCATTGACAAATGATTCCCGCTTCTCTCCTTGAGCTATATGACTCACTAGGGCTTATAGGGACAGATAAGTTTTGAAGGGGTGCGCAAAGATACGCCTGGATCGATAGCTACGCTGCTCAAATCACTCACGCATGACATGAATGCAAACAGTCACGCAGACAAAGCTGTACACCGCTATTGTTCCGGCTCCACTCTTATTCTTTTTCTCCACACGAGCAATCTTAATGACAAGAGATCAGTTTATCGCAAGACATTTGCTGACAAATAGCTCTTTGTTTTGTTTTTATGTGGGCGGAGATCATTTTTGTTCTTTCAGATTGAGATGAACGATGCAGCATCATAGAGAATGCAGCGGAGTAATACTTTACAGTCTTTTGCAGCTCGATGCCACTGCAGAACCAAATGTCTGCTATCAGTAGCTCTGATGTACCATGTTGGCAGGGCATTACATCTACTTCCAGATGTGTGTTGGGCATTTATAGCACGGCTCAAACACAATCAGAACGAGCACTTTATTTATGTACAGTTTCTAATGATACACTTGTAATCAAAAGGTTATATTAACATACATCGTTACATTTACATTTTGAACTCTCCTTCGTTTTGGACCAGATTGAAATGCCAGACTGCTGGGGAGTTTGCTGAAATAGCTTTTACATTGAAAGTGTAAAAAGTAGGACTGTCGGTCGGTTACAATTTGTTATCCGATTAATCGCACGAGCGCCCCAGTTAACTCGCGATCAGTCGCTAATTAATCACACGTTTTTTCAAGTTGCTAATGGTCCAGTGGTGTTTGAGACTCAACTACTCCGCTGGGAACTCGGTTCACATCGACAGTACATGCAAATAACTTTAGTCTTGTGGACAGAACCATCTGGAAGGGCTTTGAAACTCAACTTGCCATTCAGAAGACCCTTTTCTTTTATCCATTTCTGCCCAAGGAGCTTTGTTTCTGCTAGCCATCCTCTCCCGTCCACGGATGTATTCTAGGAGCCGTAACACCTGCTCCCGTTCGGCCGTTTCGTCGAAATCACAGAACGTGCGTGCGTTAATCGCACATAAAAAAAAAAAAAAAGAGTGGCGTTAAAAAAGAATTTGCGTTAACTCGTTATTAACGGGTCAATTCTGACAGCCCTAGTAGAAACCGTTTTCTGTCATTGAGACTATCTATGTTATTCTCATGCCGTGAATCTAACCTATCAGTATTCTGTGTATTGTAACACAGATGCTACAAACTACCTACTGTTATTTTTTTTTTTGTCCTTTCTGACTCATAATACACAGTTCACCTGGTGCTGTACTCTACAAGAACAGATAGGCCTAATGGTTTTCAAGATCGTTGAATACACATAGTCTACCTCCATTGCCGCAAGTCTGCAGGGCTGCCGCCTCAACGGGTCCAAATTTGTCAATTTCATGCACATTGTTGTCTTTTTTTTTTTTTAAGATTATTTTTTGGGCATTTTAGGCCTTTATTATATAGGACAGCTGAAGATGTGAAAGAGGAGAGAGAGGGTGAATGACACGCAGCAAAGGGCCGCAGGTCGGAATCGAAATCGCGGCCGCTGCGACAAGGACTGAGCCCCTATACATGGGGCGCACAATCTACCAGGTGAGCTATCCAGGCTCCCCGCATGTCTTGTTTGTTTGCAAGTTAGCCATCACTTTGAGTAGCTGCTGCTGCTGCTGCTGGCATTGCGAGCATTGCTGAGGCGTTTAGCAGAGGGACAGATTTAATTAGTGTAGATGGGAGTCTCCTACACGCTGGATCCTGTCATATTATCAGTCATGTGGGGGAGGACAATCCCTCACTGGCAGCATCAACACACGCCATGTGATAGCTGTGTCAACAAGATTTTCCCCTGTGATGTCAGTCTGTTTTTAATAGCCGGTTTAGTGCGGCATGTTTTCAGTCAAAGAGCCAGCGGTTGATTATGGTAAGCTGCAGGCATGACAGGTATTTGACAGCGCTCAGGGGCAAGTGAAGTAACTCAAGTATTTAGCAGTAGGTGTGATTATATATTTATTTCTTTACACATGGCCTTGCATAAGTTCCTCTGAATAAATAGCTACACTAAAAGCAATTTATCCCACACTCAGCTATAGTTGTCACTATTAACAAAACGTATTGGGTAAAGTGCCAGAAATTGTTGTCTCAAATAACCCCTTAGAGGAATCCACTCTGTAGTTCTGCGTATTTTTACTATTTTCAGTTCCACTTAAGGTCCTGTCTGGGTGGAATGTTTTTTCCTGTGAAGCCTACATATGAGAAAATAAGATAGAAGACAAAGCACTCAGAGAGCAGACTTCAGGGAGTGCGCATTTGCATGCTTGGATAGCAAATAACTATTTTGACCCTCACCTCCAGCCCCTCTGCCTCCCCCTTTCCTCTCACCGAAATTAACTTGTAATGAGACACACAGCACTCAGTGTTAGTTTAACTACTGCTAATATTTGGGAACCTTCCAGGGCCTCAGCAGCAGCAGCAGCAGCAGCAGCAGCAGCAGCAGCAGCCGAGCCCAGTACCTCAGCGTCTCGTGTGGGAGAGGAGCTCCGGGGGCTTCCAGTAGTGCCGCCAGCTGTGGAGACGCCGACTGATTCAGGAGACCACAGCAAAGCAATCGGCAAGGAAAGCTCCGGCTTCAGGGACACCTCTGAAGGTACAGAACTAAATTATATTGACGGGGAAGGGATGTACCTTATATTGTAGATCAAGGGTTCAATTTCAGACCAAAAACAAATAGAATTTAAGCTTGCCTTGGGATTCAGGCTCATTCCAAACTACGCATCACAGTGTTCCCATCGCGGACAGACCTGTTAGAAAACCAGAGTTGCGTAAACAGTAGCGCGGACCACACCACAGTGACACTGGTGGTTATAAAAAATGTGGACCAGTATTTTGTTAGTACTGCACCTAGCATCTTTTGACCTTTAATCAACAGTTGCAGGAACTCCATATTACAGGCCTACGGTCATCTTATGGCTCACTGATTTCTACGGTGAAAGAGGTCAGACACACATTATGTATTGACACACGTGTGTGCACAAATACACAAACATACTCTGTTCAAAATACCACACATAACCACACAAAATACGCACGGGCTCACGCACACGTATTCTCCGGCATGATTTGATTTCTACACAGACGTGACACGAATCCAATTAATTCAGGATGAGGATCAATAGAGAACCATTTCCATGAGGGAAAATTGCTTTTGGATTTTGACTCCGTCAGCAGTGCTGGCGTTATTTGAAGGTGGCTCAGAAATGAGAGATGTAAAAGGAGCCCTGCAATGCTGCGCGACAATTTTTATGTCCCACTCTTCTGATGTATTTCCACACAGGCCTCCGCTCAAACTAGCTGAAAAATGTAAATGATATTAAACCCAAAGTGGAAAAAGCAAGCCAACTTAAAACAACATAAATGAATAGGACTTCACTGATCTTAATGAGAAATCTACTGCAATGCTGGGTTTGTGTTTTTTTTTTTTTTTACATGTGGTACTTTTTACCTTTTAGTTTTTAACCACCAGACTCCAGGAAGTATTTCGGCATATGTATTAACGTGCGGTGGAGGACAACATGTTTCATTGTGTAGAAAGACAGTTTCACCAAATGTACTTTATATTACATGGATGAATAACAGAGTATTTCCTGTTTGTAAAATCAATCATGTCCCTTTCACTCCTCCGTTGTGGTCATGGCACATTTTTCTGACATTGATCGCAAATGCTTTGCTATGTTTTTTTCTTTCACATTCTCAACAAGGAAATGTTCATAATGGCAGTGTATTATTGTTATTATTATTATTATTATTATTATTATATTCTTTGGTTGCCTGCAATGTCATTGTGACCTGTGGATGAGTCATTGTGCTGCTGTAGAGAAAAGTTTCATAAAAGTAAGAAAACACAGTGAGGAACTTGTGCTTCTTCACTTTTGAAATAACAAGCCATGTTCCCAAGAGGCCCAGTCATTTTGCAGATATGCTGATAGTTAGGCTGATAGCCCAAATCCAGTTTTTTTTCCCCTTCTCTTTTCTGAATGCTCTTTGAATGCACAAGTGTAGGGAAGTGAGTGATATATATAAAGAACACTTGTGTAGCTAATCCTCTTTTGTAGAAAAAGACTTGCTCTTTGTTCATCTGCTGGATTGTATCCAAGGTTATTTTCGAATTTTAGACTGAATAATCCGTGACAGAATACACATCGCCAATCAGATTAATTGAAAACAGTGATTGTCGCTGTTAGGGGCTAAGGAGAAAGTGGTACAGACAAATCGCAGTTTAAAACTAAATCAATAAAGCTCACTGAGCTAAATTAGGCTGAAACACTCTCAAAGCAGTTAATGACAAATCGGGCCGAGCGTGGAGATAGAATGGGTCAATAGCTCAAACGAGCTGGATACAATCACGTTGCGCCACATGGACAAAGCAACGTGCCAGATCTCCCTGTGGAAGAAGACCTTTACATGCAAATGATACAATAAGTATGTAAATATTCAAAGGCTGTGTGAGTTCCTAACCACAGGCGAGATGACCTGATGTCTTTCATCCATTCTGCTTTGCCAAAAGGATTCAGGCAGTGTAGTTTGGAGCTGTGTGTGCATGTCTTTGTGTGTGTTGTTTTTGGGGGAGAGAAATGTCAAAGACTGATCCAACATCACGGAGGTGCAACTATCAAACAGTAAGGGAGATAAAAGATGGAAGTCGCCACATTTTTTTCTATGTAAAAAAAACAACAACAGTGTTTGTGTACTTTGATGCTACTGCTTTCCTTTACCAGCTTTGTGTGCGGCTGAAGCCGAGCCACAGACAGAGGAGGCCTCCGAGGTGATCTATGATGATGTTCCAAGCGAGGACCCCATCTCTCCCGATGGTTAGTAGCTGCGACAGAACTGTGTTGGTTTGGGATGTTTGTCCTATCGTAGGGCTGGGCGATATGGAGAAAGTCAAATATCACAATTCTTTGGACCAAATACATCGATATCGCAACGATAGTGGATGGTTGACCATTGGTGCTTTCACAAAGTATTAACTCAGTGACATTTTTGATAAATAATCATCAGTAATGTAGATATGACTTAAGTGGGTAAAGGCAAATAATAGAACAGCTAGAACAGTCTGGTAAGTTCAGAAAATGCCATCGCTTTACTGTACCGCAGCCTCTCAAACCAGGAAAAGACGACACTTACGCCATTTTATTATATTACGATATCCAAAATCCAATCTAATCTTGTATCACGATATCGATATAATATTGATATATTGCCCAGCCCTATCCTTTTCATGAAGCTTGATGCGGAGCTTGTGACGTGTGATGTGTTTGTGTGTTTAGCAGATATGATCTATGAAGATGTTCAGAGAGTCAGTGGTCCTCTGGATGCGGACAATGCGTGGAGCTCCAGTGAGTTTGAAAGCTACGACGAACAGTCTGATAACGAGACCAAGCTACCAACGCGGAGCAAGGTAGTATTCGCGAGTGTGTGTGTGTGGGGGGGGATGCATGCCTGATGCGTGTATTTATCTCACACAAATCATCATATCTGTTTATTGTACGTGGCGTCATGACCAGCCAGGTTGCTTTGGTTGGCTTTCAAGCACTTTGAAAAAGAAAACTCAAGGAGAATATTTCATCTCTCTGCTCCTCTGGAGCAGTTGTCTTTATTAATGTATAGAACTGGAAGGAAACTATGAAGAACTTGAAAAATGTATAACGGGCTGTCTCGGCCTTAAACCTTCAGTGTGGGATAAAAGTAAACAAGAGGCATTTCAGTTTGGAAAGCCTCAGATGTCTTTGCCTCTTCTCTGCCAAGGATGCTGTTCATCAGTGTCGGGCAGCACGGCTACACAGTGTCAGTCTTCCACATGATGGCACTGTGTGCACATTCACATTGTGCTGCATTTCCTCTATGCTTCAACAGCCTCTGGCATGCATGCACCTATGCAGGCATAGGAGAAAATGAGTCGTACTATTAGGAAAAAAAAAACTATTTTGCAGAGTTGAATCATTATTAATGTATAGATTTATACCTACCTATTACATATATTCTCATATTGTAGATGTTTATGTGTGGATATAATTCCATTGTAATCCAAGAAAACCCTGAGTGAAATCGATGCTTTGAGAAAGGTAGAGGCAGAGAGCAAAGGGATTTTTTTTGTTGTTGTTTGGAAAATGAGTTGCTCAGGTAATTAAAAACAGGAAAGGTGTGGTGTCAAAATCCCCCAAAGTTGTCCCCGGCCACTGAACAAAAGGAAGGATCCAGCTGCACTGGTTGAACAATTTAATGAAGAAAACCTGGACTATTACGGCCCGGCAACACTCTTAGGCTAATCGGCTAGCACAGCCTTCATCAAAAACACATAGTTTTTAATTAGTGACGCCCGATTAAGTTTTCACCAAGTGTACCTGAAGTTCTCCTCTTGTTTAGTTCACTGCTTAATTTGAGCAGCCTGTGAGAGCTCAGACATAGTTTGCTTAATAACTGCCCTAAACTGCACCCCTCCCCCCATCCATTAGTCTCATACAGCATAACCTCTTTGACCAAAGCAGTGCTCCAAGCCTTTGCTCTCTATGCTTGTGATTAATTTCCGATGTTGCATAGCTTGTTTTGCCTTGATCACTCTGCCTCCATTTCCCCTTTTTCTATCTCCTCTCCCCTACTCTTTTTTCCTCCTCACGTCGCCTTTTGTGGCTAAACTCCACCTGCCCCCACGCCCCTGCCTGTCCCTGTCCAACACCTGTAGCTCTCTCCTGAAGTGTGTCGGCTGAGGGAACGCTGTGCCAGGACCAAACGTGAACTGGCCATGAGGCTGTCTGGCAAGCACAACTATGACATCAAGGTATATCTCCAGCAGCAAGCCAACGCAGCTCTATCACACTGTTTTCTTCTTCTCCCCAGAGTTCTAACCACTCCGCTAGATGTTTGTCATTAGGATTAATGATCACCCCAGAGCTGAAATATGCTGTGTTGTATGCTCAGCTGACTCAAAGGCTTAACTGTCTCTTTGCACCATCGTTCCCAGCTTTGCCTTTGGACTGTGACTTTGCTGTGCGACTCTGTCAGTCTCTGTCTGTTTACCCTGCCTGGTGTAATAGCATGACATATTTATGGGACACATGAATTATTTAATAATATTCAGTGTATTTACTTCCAAAAACACCAGTGCAACTTGCCCCCAATTAATGACCTACTTTTCCTGAAGTAGCATCATTTAAAAATACTACCACCCTGTGTGTATTCTAGGTCTGTGGAGTCTGGTTGCAGGGGCCTCTGTGATGCTCAGCGTGGAGTTTGTGGTCAACTAAATTCTCGCGCACTGAGCAACGCAGCTCTGATGTGGAGCTCACTCTGTTACCATAATCTCCCGATGATATGCTCATAGGCTCTCTGATTAGAGGCTGTACAGCGACCCACAGGGAGTCGCAGATGGTGAGATTCATGATGAGCCCACTGAGCGCCACTTCTCTCCGTCTCTCTTCAGAGGAGCACCGCAGGTTATCAAGGCTCCACAGCGTGGCACTTTCCCCCGTACCCTAACGCTCCTTCGTCGTTTCTGTCTGCTCCTTCCAACCAGGTTCAGCAGCTCATGAAGGCGGCGCGAAGCGGAACGAAGGACGGGCTTGAAAAGACCAAGATAGCCGTCATGCGAAAAGTTTCCTTCCTCCAGAGAAAAGATCAATTGGGTAATGCAGGGAAGTCTAAAAAACTTTGTAAATGTTGGTCAGCTGGCTCTTTTTTTTTTTTTTTTTTTGTCCGAAAGTGATGCTGTTTTCAATGATGGGTATTGGTTATTACAGTTGACTCCAAAGACTGTATAAAAGAGCTGGACGTAGCCTCCGTGACGTCACCCATTGATTTGTGTACTGCCTCGAGTTTGGCATTTTCTAGGTCCGCTTCTTTTAATACATTACATGGTTGACTCTTTGAATTATAGGCAGTTGCTTATGTGCAAAGCTAGCCAAGCCAGAGCAGTGTTCGAGGCAGATATGGATGGCAGATTGCAGATGCTTTTTTTCTATCTTGTACAAATCCCTACAGGGAGAAATGAAAGACTGATTATAACTTTAATAAATAAAACAGACAGGCTTTCTCAGTTTTAAGACAGACGATGTGGTCGAGTAAAGTTTTTGATACGTGAGACAGAGACGGATGAAGCAACTCATGTGGCACAGTATAGGTTGTGTCATAGGAACCCTTGCCTAACAATAGAGAGAGAGAGATTACCATCCATTAATGGAGTATCGAGCAGCTCCACAAGCCATAGATACCAGACCCACGCCTCAAAACTAATCTCTGAACAATCACAAAGAGGTAAAGAGGCCAGTGCTGCTATTTTTAGGTGTTGATCGAGGGAAATCTGCACGCCATTATATTTCTTTTCCACCAATCCTCTGTTATCATTCCAAAGTCTTTTAATTGGAACGGTGGACGCTTTTGGTATCTGTGTCTTTATGGTTATGAGTGGAGTGGGGGATTTGTTTCTTTTTCTTTTGAGACTGTCGAATGCCAATGCAGAGATGAGAGCGTGTTGGATCGTGTTTTTGCAGACACACGTTTGTGTGCCTCCTTTTGCTCCTACAGAGTATCCCACAGTATTGTTTTTTTTTTCGTTTTTTTTCCAAAGGCCTCTCTGCCTCTCACTCCATTCTCCATAGCTCTTTCTCTCTCTCTCGCTCCGTCTCTTTTTCAAAGTGTATAGAAGTCTCTTCATATTTTCGAGGTAATAAACTTAGTGTGTCGCAATGTGTCTCCAGCTGCAGTGAGATCTGACAGCTGCCTTTTCTGTTTACCCCTCTCTGACACACACACACACACACACACACACACACACACACACACACACACACACACACACACACACACACACACACACACACACACACACACACACACACACACACACACACACACACACACACACACTTTCTGTATGTTTCTCCTTTATTTCGGAATGTCTGCAGAAGAGGAGGATGATGCAGGATACCTAGATGTGGCTGTGTCAGAAGTGAAGCATCCCCCCCCACAGCTGAGCCCCATGCCAGAGGGGCTGACCAACCACCAGGTGCACCTGGCAGTTTTTTTTTTTTATGCAACCATTTCTTCTTACGCTTCCCTAAATAAATATATAGCCTGCATATGTAGGAACATGTACTGTACTTAACATCCAGCTTTTATGTGTACTGTACCCAGTAGCGTTGAGATAAGGCTCAAGGCTGTCATGTTAAAAGTGTTCATTTGTTATTTCAGTATTTCTTTTACATATCTATATGCTCTATTCTCTTTATCCTCTTTGGGAAAGCAGTGTGTTTTGTTTTGGCTAGAACAGCCTTGTTTATGTCACAGGAAATCCACTGATTCAGAACTCAGGTGGAGGCCTTGATCAGACAGATCAAGTCCTCTTTCAATCTTTTTCCAACTGTGATAAACACATGATTATAGTGCAATCCATCAACCCTGCACCGTGCTTAACTGAAAGCATACCGCACACTGCAGCCCTATTATGTCCTCTTAGCGCTAGATTTCCTGACTGGTCTGTTGTCTACGCAGGTTGTCAGGCGCCATATCCTCGGCTCCATCATTCAGAGCGAGCGGAACTACCTGGAGTCTCTCAGGAGAATCTTGCAGGTGAGCGGTTTAGTCCCTGGTGTCCTCCTCTGCCACATGCAATTTATTCACCATTTAGCTGTTAGAAATTACACTGAAAAGAGAAGCGGCGATATCAATCAAATTACCGAGGTGTCTCAGCATAAATAATCCTGATAAAACAGCCGTCCTCATTTCTGCGGCGTTGTGCTGATGCAAAGAGAGAGAGAGACTGTCAGGCATGCAAAGGAGGGGGGAGGGGCTGGCTCTCCTCTTTAATCTGTCTTTTTAGCGGGGAAAATGAGACTTGTTATCTCCTCATCACTGAAAAAGAAGAGGAGCCTACTGAAATGGAATCAGCAGCCATCAATGGCTTCCTTGCACACTGGAAAATCTTTCACTGTTAAGATGCAATGCGCTACCTTTGCTGTCGAGTGACATGATTGCGTGCGATACCTGGGAAGGTTTAGCTCTTTTGAAATCTCTCTTGTTATTCAGAGAGTCCAGCCAAGTGCTAAACGCACTCTCTCCAGACAGATAACATAAAACGATGAAAGGCCACCAGCACAATTGGACATTGACGGTTGTACCTTTTGTTAGTTCTGTAAAACCGATGGCACAGTTGTTCCTGTTGTACTGTACTGCCTGTCCGTGCTCGTTATGCAGGTGATTTATTTACTCTGATGGATTTGCGTAGATAAGACTTTGACAAGACATTGACCACCACTGTTGTTCAATTATGTTCATTTTTGGTGCTAAATAGTGTTTTCATCTATCACGTTTGTCTTGTACACAATATCTATATTTCACCATGTTCAGATTCAAAGAAGTATTATTATACTGACTTCTGCAAAGAATATTGTCCACAAAGAGCCTGTCAACTCATTTATGTAGGCTGTGCTAATATCCTCATGAGTGCTGACTGAAGAATCAATCAATGCCTCTTTCACCATGTTGCATCTGTAACTCTGCTGGGAGCTTTCTGTCGGCACTAAATACCCAATTTTGTCTCCCAATCTCACCAGGAATACCAGAGACCATTGATGGAAGCTGACCCACGCATCTTGAGTCCAAGAAAGATCCGGCCTATATTTTTCCGAATGAGGGAGATCACGCAGTGCCACTCCATGTTTCAGATTGCACTGGCGTCACGTGTGGCTGAGTGGGACAGCAGTGAGAAAATCGGAGACTTATTTGTTGCCTCGGTTAGTGTGTGTTTTTGGTGTGTATCTTCATGTTTGTGAAATAGAATTGCAAATTGGGGGGTTATTTGCTTACTCAGGTGTGTGTGTGTGTGTGTGTGTGTGTGCGCATTCTTGTTTGTCTGTCTAACATGCAATCAAAGACTTGCATTCTGGGTAAAGGAACTCATATTTTTCTTGGCATTTCTGTCTAACTGTATAACACAATCTCTGCTACCAGAGTTATAATGAGCTACAGGCTTTAGGTTGAGCAAACGGGGATAGTTTACACCAAACATGGAATCAATTACAGTTGTGATGAATATCTCCACTGCAACCACTGCTCTCTGGGATACTTGTTTACACATTTTGACACTAGAATAATAGTGTTCAGTGTGCAGTTTCTGTTGTGAGTCTCTGCATTGTGCTCATCCATAAGGTCCACTCATTATTTGCCAATTAGATTGGCTGATTGAACCCTCTCCTCCACTGCTGGCCCTTATAGGGCTGGCCCATTGGTATCCCAAGACCTATTATCAAATGAGACAACACTGGAAAAGGAAAGAGCTGGGACTGTGTCCTCCTTATTAAGCTGCCTCTTTTTCACGTGGCAATGTTTCTGTACCTGCGGGTCTTGTAGTAATATCTGAGGGGAAGGATCCTGAGGAGGCTGTGAGCAAAGAGGGTTAATTCCTTCATGAGATTTGCTTATTCCCCTCCACTCCTCAAACTGCCACTATCAGCTACCTGGTGTGGGTTTAATTGAGGAGAGAGAATTAATGTCTACTGCAGAACAGACACACCCCCTCCCTCCCTCTCTCTCTCTCTCTCTCTCTCTCTCTCTCTCTCTCTCTCTCACACTCACACACTCACACACTCACACACTCACACACACACACACACACACACACACACACACACACACACACACACACACACACACACACACACACACACACAGCTCAAGAAGGGGGTTGCGGTAACAAACCATTTCTTTTTTAAATACTATACTTCATGGCCATTTTCTCGCCTCTCTTTACATTGAAATTACCTACGGGTCACCCTGCAAACAGGATGGTTAGCCAAACATTCAAGATGTCAGAAGAAAGTACAGGAATGTGTTTGTGGATGCTGGTGTAAAGACAAAATAATGAATCATAGCAGTGCAGTAGGCTGCCCTTATTGTAGGGTTGTTGTTACAAATTCACATGAATAAGCTTGTTTCTGTTTTTTTCCACAGTTTTCCAAGTCCATGGTGCTGGATGTATACAGTGATTACGTGAACAACTTCACCAATGCCATGGCTCTCATTAAAAAGGCATGCATGTCCAAACCAGCTTTTCTGGAATTCTTAAAGGTGAGCTTTAGCCTGTGAGCGCCATATAGTTCTTTTTTTCTTCAAATCAAAGAAACACAATTGTGTTTTCGCTCCTCTCTTTGAGGTGTTCAGCAGATGCTGAATCTAGCGAAGCCCCAAAGCTAAAGGCTTCAATAATACATACTTCTCAGGTTTCCAAAGAGACAGACAAATAACTCGGTCTGCAAAAAGTTGGTTATTTGCACAAAATGCAAAATTGTTATTTACATTGGGTTCATGGACGGTATTGAAGCATGTCTACCTTTTTAGTATTCATTTATGGCAGGAATTAGATTGAAGCACTGTATACAGTGTTCAGCAGAAGTGAATACACCTTTGCTAGTTGCATCTCTCAATGCAAATCAAACCAGCTATTAGGCTAACCGACATAAAACCATGCCAATCTGTAGGTATGGTGAAGGGTATGTGATGATGTGGGGCTATTGTAATTACAGAGGCCAAGGGAACTTTATCAGGATGCATAGTATCCTGGATTCATGAAATAACTGGCCTTTACAAATAAACATCTGTCTGCCTCTATGAGAATTTAACATAGGGGTATACTTACTTATGCCCCCTGTCTTTTAAAGGAACACACCGACTTATTAGGACATTACCTTATTCACCATATCCCCCAGAGTTAGACAAGTCGATACATACCCTTCTCATCTCCGTGCATGTTATAACTCTGTCTGACAGCTCCACCGTTAGCTTAGCCTAGCACAGATCCTGGAGGTAACCGGCTCCAACTAGCCTACTGCTCCGAATAAGTGACAAAATAACACCAACATGTTCCTATTTACATGTTGTGATTTATATAGTCACAGCGTGTACAAATAACGTCACTTGAGACACAGCCATCTTCTAACTGTATATAAACTAGGAACTATATTCTCAGAAGGCGAAGCAGTGCTTCTCTCTTCTCCTCAACACGGGGCTTCTCAGGTGCTGCAAGCAAATCACTCCGCCAAAGTAGCACTGCTTTGCCTGTCACTTATTGGGAGCAGTAGGCTAGTTGGAACCAGTTAGCTCCAGGATCTGTGCTAGGCTAAGCTAACGGTGGAGCCGTCAGACAGAGTTACGACACGCACGGAGATGAGAAGAGTATGTATCGACTTGTCTAACTCTCTGGGATACGGTGAATAAGACAAAGTCCCAATAAATCGTTAATATATTTAGCTAGGGCTGTCAATCGATTAAAAAATGTAATCGAATTAATTACAGACTGTGATTAATTAATCTAAATTAATCGCATACATATTTTTTGCTGTGAAAATATTTTAAATATTTCAATTCAAATGAATCAGTGAATAATCAGCATTAGTGAAGTTAAAACAAACTATTTTTATTACAACCCCAAATCAGAAAAAGTTGGGACAGTATGAAAAACACAAATAAAAAAAGAAAGTAGTGATTTCTAAATGTACTTTGACTTGTATTTCATTGCAGACAATGTGAACACAAAATATTTCATGTTTTGTATGGTTAACCTAATTTCATTTGTAAATATACAACCTTTCCTGTCATTCAGACCTGCAACACATTCCAAAAAAGGTTGGGACAGGAGCAATTTAGGGCTAGTAATCGGGTAAATTGGTTAAATAATGATATGATTTGAAACAAGTGATGTCAACAGGTGATTGTAATTATGATTTGGTACAAAAGCAGCATCCAAGAAAGGTCTAGTCCTTTAGGAGCAAAGATGGGCCGAGGATCGCCAGTTTGCCAACAAATACGTGATAAAATTATTGAAATGTTTAAAAACAATGTTCCTCAAAGAAAGATAGGAAGACATTTGCTTATTTCACCTTCAAAAGTGCATAACATAATTAAAAGATTCAAGGAATGAGGAGGAATTTCAGTGCGTAAAGGACAAGGGTGCAAGCCTAAGCTGAACAACCGTGATCTCCGATCCCTCAGGCGGCACTGCATCAAGAATCGTCATTCATCTATAAGCGATATCACCACATGGGCTCAGGAATACTTTGGCAAACCTTTGTCAAGTACCACAATACGTAGATACATCCACAAATGCCAGTTAAAACTGTACTGTGCCAAAAGGAAACCCTATGTTAACAGTGTCCAGAAGCGCTGTCGACTTCTCTGGGCTCGGAGGCATCTGGGATGGACCATCACACAGTGGAAACGTGTACTGTGGTCAGATGAATCAGTATTTCAGGTATTTTTTGGGAGAAATGGACGCCGTGTGCTCCGGATCAACAATATGACCTAATATACTGAGGAAATAAATTCAAAAGGGTATTTTACAACAACTACGAATGCACCGCGAGGCTGTAGATTACCAGCTTCATTGAACGCAGCGTCTCTTGTCTGTGTTCCGTCAACAGCAGAAACAGTCAAACTTTAGCGTTAGCTGTCAGCTTTTTAACCGTGTTTAATCCAGCTACTAGCTAGCAGAATGCTAACGTTACCTGCTGTTGAGTTGTTAAGCTGTTAACTAGCCAGCAATGTTTCTGTTCTGCGCATTCTGTTCTCTTAATAGGCGACATCCATGGTCTCCCTTCTTCATTTTACAGTCGAAAGGTGGTTAGAATGGCTCCGGGTAAAAGGTCAATATGGAATGGATTAATTGCGATTAATTTTTTTAACGCACTAATTTTTATCTCAAGAGTATGAAATAACTGGTATGTGTTTGTAGGCTGTTCTATGCACTTCAGTTTTTTGAATACCGGTATATCTCGAAAAGCTCCCATGAGTGCCTAAAGGATATTTGCACCAAGCTTTGCAAGAAAACGGCTAGGAGAATCATTAAAGACCCAAACCACGCGGGTAAGAGCCTTTTCTACTTGTTGACATGGGGTAGAAGGAACCGCATATACCAGGCCAGCACTGAGAGGCTCAGGAGGAGCTTCTACCCTCAGGCCACTAGAAATCCTAAATGAGGACAGCCCCTACCCTACACCCCCACATCCTGCTTTATGAATCATCAAGGATGCTGATGGGAATACATTTCACTGGAATTTCACCTCATACAATTTCATTTGACAAATAAAAATGGATTGATTGATTGAGGTTTCTAATAAAATACACGGAAATCTGCAAAGGAATGAATGCCATATGGGCTGATTCACACCCCAAAAAAAAAAAGAAAAAAAGAAATTGCAACACTTCTGGTTAATTTGGCGGTTATGTGAAATGGAAAGTGGAGATTTGACAACTTTCCACAACCAGACAGTCAGGATCTGTTTAACGGTTTACTTCATGTTTCAGATATTAATTAGGGACCATGAACAAGGAAAATAGTGCCAGGGTGCATGCTGTGCCAAGGAATTATTTAAATGTGCGGAGTTTAACAATTCCCTGTGCGCTCAGCATTCATGCATGAGTATGACCTGGATCGTTGAGCTGTAAAGCTGATTTACAGAACCAGATCACACAGCTGACAGCCCTGCATGTTACTCCAGATAACATGTGTCCCTTCCTTTCTGTTGAAAGGTTCCTCTGTCTCTCCCACTGCCTGTTGCAGCTCTCACTGGCAATGTGAAGACAAACCAAATAATACATTGGCTAGACACAGACTGGGAAAAACACTGAATCAATGACATACTTCATTATGTTGCTTCTGAAATATTGTGGAGGCACTGACTGCATGCATATGTCTCTAAGCACGCAAGGCAGATTTACAGTACAAGGATAGGGACCGTTCAATTCCTGTTTGAATACATTTGTTAGACATTACGATGTAATATGCGAGCTGCATTTGCAGAGAAGCATCTAGGTGAGTTCAGTGTAAATTAGTTGTTTTTGATAGAATAGAAGAAGTTAACAAATTGGATAAATGTTTACAATTGTCCAAGCAAAATTAGTTGTTTTTCATTAGTTGTCTTCAAAGAATATTAAAACAGTAAATCAGAGAATCCAGAAAGTGTCAGAATCCTGTTTCGGTTATTATTATTGAGACCAATAGTTATGTTAGAAGTTGTGTACATACATACAGGGTAGGGTAGCGTTATCCAGTTCAGTGATTAAACCTTTGGGTAAACAACTGGCTCTTGATTTAAATTGCGGAGTGATGTAAAATCGGCAAACTTTTTTTATTTGTCACTTTCAGCTGTAACTGACATTTAAAGATATACAGTTAAACACTCGTGGTCCGACCTATCTGGCGTTTCTGCAGTGCTTATATTCTGTACTGCGTTGCTTTACTCGCGTCTGTGATAAACCAAAACTAGCAGTCCAACCGACGGTGAGATGTCACTGTTGGGTAAACTCAAGCTATCATTTTCTGTAGTCTGTAGTCTTAACAGGTAAATTAGGTCTCCAACCTAATGTTAGTGAAAGTATTGTTATTAACGAGATGCGAAAGCATCAAACATGCTGAATGAGATGTATAAAAACTGAAATAACTTGCCCCTCTTTTCACAGCAGCGTTAAATTGTATGCACATATAGGTTTTCTACCCAGAAGTTATCCTGAACAAACATCAAGATTAGTTAGATCATTGAACCTGCTGGAGGTGTCATGGGCCTAATCTAGTTCACGTCGTCTTTGGAGGAAAGTGTCCACTTGACAGGTCCAGTGACATATCCAGTCTTGCCCATTTCCTCTTTTTCTTGAAATCAAAAGTAGGTGTCAAGTGCTTTAACCCAAAATGAGCATACGGCTTAAGACAGCTCCATCAGTTCCAGCATACCGGTTAATGCTGAGGCTTCTTGCTATGCTGATGAAGTTGCTTGGCAACAAATGCAATTCTAGGAAGGTGACATTTCCAGAAATATATCTTACAGAAAAAAGTAAAATGTTCCTGATTTGTATGTCACAGCTAGATGTATGGTGGTGATGGCGCAGTGGATATGACCCATGTGTGGGAGATCCGGGTTCGATACATCAACCAATGTGTCCCTGAGCAAGACACTTAAAGCGTAACTCTCGCCAAAATGCAACCTAGGGTCTTTTTGTGAATGTACGTGACGGAATCGCCATTTTTAAGATTCGCCGTATTCTCATTTTTGGGTCAAATGGCCTTTTTGAATGGGAGAGCTAGGGGAACTCTCTTGCTAGCCTCAAAATAGCTATTTTCGAAATACTAAGAAGGCTCGACACAACATGAAACTTTGCTTGAAGTATCTCCAGGGGCTCTACACCTTAACGCAAGCATTGAGAACATTCTTTGTGTACACAGATTTACTAAAAAGAAAGTTTTTGAACAACTCACAACCAAGTTTCATTTAACAAAGTATTCATTCTAACCAGGCAACTACACACATAGGCTTTTCACAGCTGTTAAATGAAAATAAAGAATGGAACGATGTAGGCCTACACTATAGCCTAGTTATATAGAGCTCAAGTCCAAAGCAAGAAAAAAGTGCATTCAACAAGAAACCCTAACAAAGACATTTCAAGAACAACATGAATGAAAGTGCACGTTTTGTGCATGATGTTTGTGACAACTGGTCATTTCAAAAATGTTAAAATAAATATAGCAGAAGAGAGGCAGAGGTCCAGGCTGTCACTGTGACAAACCCCCCTTTCTGCTGAACAATAACAGTCGCGAACAGTCAAAGGAGTGTGAGCGTGCCTTTTGTAGTAGATAGTTCAATTGGTAAAACAAATGTATGGTACTGCTACTGTACCTTTTTGTGGCAATAGTTTTGCTGCAGATTTAGCAGATATAGTAGATTTGCAGATTGTTTGTTCAACATCTTCCTTGCGATACCTAAGCCATTGCCAGATGATGGATCCAGTGCTGTTTCTTGTCTGAACCAATTTGTCCACCCTCCATCTTTCATTACTGTTTCCAAACTCAATGCATATAAACTCACTTTGGTGCTTTAGTTCTTTCGCTTTAACCAGGCTCCTTCCCTGTTCCCTGCTTCCTTACAGCAACAAAACCACATGCCTCATACTGTATGTCACACACACTCGCCCAGGAGAGTGGTCCAGATGGCCCAGGGAGTGTCCGGTGCTTCAACGGTTCTCGAACCGGTACTTGACTGACTAGACTGTGTCTGCGCATAAACTGTGTATGAATGGCAAGGGTGTTTGCTAGCCTACTTGATATACAAGATTTGCGGTTGGCATTAAATTACTAGACTTACCCGAAGAGGAACGGCTTCTGCCTTCATCTGTGATGTCCACCACCACACTGGCAGGGCTGGGACTCTCTTCAATTTGTCCGGCGAGGCCGACACTGGCTGCTGCTGTTGAAGTGCTTGGCCTTGCGTCACGTAGGTTATCAAACACGGTGCATTGTTCGGCTTTTAAATAAACTCCATGGGCCAGATGTACTAACGCTTTTGCGCCCACTTCAGGCGTATTTGTGTCGCAACGTGCGCGTAAAATCATGGCGAGGTATGTACAAACAGGCCGCAATGATGTAAAAGCGCAAACTGCATGTCGTGGGAGCTGAAAAGGGCAAATTGCGTTTTTCGTGTCATGCATATTTATTCATGGGAGGGTCGCGGGGAAAGTGGGAGTTTACCGTAAAGAGATGGGAGGGGAAGCGTAAAGAGCGCTTAATTACGTATTCCGCGGTATGTACAAAAACCGCCAGTGATAGCGCGCCTCTATTTTGCGGTGAAAATTCTCCGCCTCTTAAAAGCAGGTGTAAACCTGGAAGCGGGTTTCCTCACATATGCCTCCTGATGAAATGACAGCAGTAATCCGAGCAAGACGAAGACATAGGCCAAGGAGACGAGCTGAAAGGAGTTTTGCCACAAGGATCACAGATTAAGCAGCCATGCAAGATTACAGTTACTGGAAGAAATCAAAGATGACATTGAATCTCCGACTCAGAGTTCACATTCCAGCAGTTGTTAAACTCCTCGCTACATTACAAATATTGGCATCAGGATAATTTCAAACAGTCATAGCATCAGCAGTGGGAATATCGCAGTCTGCACTCAGCCGTATCATAGCACAAGTACTTACAGTTTACGGTATAGTGGGCGGAGAAAGGCGCTAATCACGGATGACCTGCAGGTTTGGTAAATATGGCGTAAACTATGGTATCATTGCGTTCGCTATCTGCGCGTGAGCCATGGCGCTGATAACGCTACGTTCGCAAATGTACGTACATCTGGCCCCATGTGTCGCCAGATGTTTCATCAAATTCGACGTGTTACCTCCCTTACATGACATTGGTTTAAGGCATCTGTTGCACGTTGCAGAGTCTGCATCCTTAGACGTGAAATGCAGCCAAACCTTGGAGCGTTTTGCCTTCGTCATCGATCCTCTTACTATCAGTTTTGATCAACAAGTGTGCCGAGTAGCGGCACTGACGTCACGCTAGTTGGCGCTGGAACACCAGGGGGGCGGTTAAAAAAAAAGTCAGGCACCGAAATCTTCGTTCTTATTCGGTCTCGTTTCTACCGTTTTACGTCGGAACCTTGGCCCTATTGGCACCACGTTTCGGTACCCAACCCTACCCCTAGAGTATCAATATCAATCCAGTTTATTTTGTAATGTGAAGTGTAGATTAAACCGATATGCAGTTCTAATCTACGTGTATCATCTTGAATCTACCAGATGAAGTCAGATCTCTAAAGTTTCAGCAACAATTTATCTTACCCTTATTTTACCCTTATATTTTCTGTCTCACAGTTGAAATTATCCGACCTTAACTACCATACCATCTATTAAATGTGCCCAGTGATTTGCCTTTTTATACTGATGGCGTCATCGCGGCGCAGACTTGACACTGCACCGAAACCATCTTCTACTGACCTACGCCCACAGAAATCCATTCGACGTAACGCACACAAAGCTGCTCTTTCATACTCCTATGACCAACAGAGCCTGATTTTCCTTCTTCACTCACATGCCTTCACAAGGTCTACAGAGCGTTCTGACGAGCTCCTCTTGAAGTAGGAATAACTTAGGTTCCTCTTAATGGCCTTTTATGTTTTCAAACTGCATGTTCTGTTTCAATCTTTTTTTTCCTCTTTTTGTTTCCAGAAGAAGCAGTCCTCTAGTGTTGACCGGATCACCCTGTATGGCCTGATGGTTAAGCCCATTCAACGATTCCCTCAGTTCATTTTGCTCCTGCAGGTACATCATGTTGTTTGTAAAGGTCTATTTGATTTGTTTTAATTAAGGGAGTCCCTTAAGTGTCACGAGCTAAACACTTCCAAACATGAGAAACGAGTCAAATTAAAGATTCAGCAACACATACACTAATAAAGGTGCAGAGCTGCAAGGTCACAGAATGGATTATGGATTTGAACTTATCCAAAGTACAAGAAGTTGTACCTCACATACAGTTACAATGGGGTTAGCTAGATCTACGAACAAGAAAGTAGCTAGCCACGTCAGTTTTTGATATTGCTGGCGCTACATCCCGACTCTTCCACTTTCCATTCTGAGCAAAGATTTGGTTTTGAGCTTGACTTGCTGGATCTGCAGAAGCTCATTTCATCCCTCAGTAGGCATTGATTATCCATGCATTCAAAAGATAAGTTATGAATGTGAATCGGGCATTTTCTTCTAGCCTTGTACTCCAAATAGGAAGCGTATGCATTGAATCACACATTACAGGGAACTGCGGTACATCTGAGATGCATATCAAGACAACACCAAGCTTTCACTGGGTCATAGCCGCATCACAATTATAGACGTACAAGCCACAAAAGCCTACTGTAAGCTCAGACTTGTTTGTTTTAGTGAACACTGCTGACAAAAGGGTAAACAATGGGAATACAGTGAGCTTTACAAAGTTTACATAACCACAGTGTGGTATACACAGTGAAATCCTCTAGAATCTGTGACAGTCACACACCTAAACTCAAAGTATTTGACCCACAATTACATTATTTTTCAAGGAAAAGGCAACACTCGGAACACATTCTTTTGTTACGATTCAGTACATATTGCAGGATACGGAGGAAGGTTTTAAGTCATAAACAGAGTTTTCAACCTGCAGTGTCTTTGCTTAAAAACTTTCCCTGTGACCTCTTGTAGGACATGCTTAAGAATACACCAAAGGGCCACGTGGATCGTCTGCCCCTGCAGCTTGCTCTGACAGAGCTGGAGATGCTGGCTGAGAAGCTGAATGAACAGAAACGAGTCGCCGACCAGATTGCAGAGACTCAACAGCTAGCCCGCAGTGTCAGCGATCGCCTGCTCAGTAAGGTGACTGGATGCACGTGCACTCCCCCGTGCCCACGTACGAGCACTTGCACACTCACACGTATGGCCCAATCAAATCAGCTGTGAGCCAGCCTCTGAGCCCTTTGACTCCGCTGCGTTGTTATCAGTGTGAGCCAAACACCTGTAAAAATAAAAAAAATAAACTAGTATATAGCAATCGCTTCTATCACTTTTCCACACATTAATCTAGGGAGGCATTTTTTATTTAGAGAAATGATCTCTCTAGAAATGATGGCCATTATCATCCCTGAACAGTACCAAACGCAATGGCAGAGGCGTTGCTTCTCCATTACCACTCTGAAATTACAGTCCTGCTGCTGCAAATCTGAACAAATGCTGCTCTGAATAAGAAGAATTAGAGGGTAAATGAGACATTTAATTGGAAACTGTAAGAGAGCTATCTCTTTCACCCTGTCGCTCTTCCGCTCTCTCCACTTTACCTCCCGTCAATTCCCCTCTTGCTTACTTTCTTGTTCCACTTACACACTATTCTTCTCTTTCTCTAGTTTGACTTCAACTTCCTCTGTCTTCTCTCTCGCTCTCTCTCTCTCACTCTCACTCTTACTCACACACGCACACATACACACACACGCACACACACACACACACACACATACACACACACACACACACACACACTCACTCACTCACTCACTCACTCACTCACTCACTCACTCACTCACTCACTCACTCACTCACTCACTCACACACACGCACATACACACACCCCCCCCCCTCCCCCACCCCCTCCCCCCCTGTGTATTTCTCTCTATCAGCCCCTTGGCTTTCCAGGACTCTGAGATGAGCTGATTCGGCCAATCTCCCTCCACTCCACACAGAATTCCATTTGCTGCGGTGACAATGCAGAATTTCCAAACACTCTCCTCTATTGCCCCCATAACCATCCAATGAAATATTCATTCTTTGTCTCAAAGTATCTAAGTCGCCGGAATAGGACAGATAACAATGTGAGTGAGAATGGCTTTTGGCATACACACTCCCGCACGCATGCACTCCCACTCACACATGCACACGTGCACGTTGCAATGCCCTCTGTGCCTATTGATGCTTGAAGACTTTGAGGGTGTATTCTTATAGCAGCCCACCTCATGAGGGAGCTGTATGGTTTTGTGGCCATCAAACAGCAGTCCTGCTCGGACTACCGACTCATTCTGTGTGCCATCTGAGCCGCAGCTACAGATAGCCTGCAGATAGGACATAGACATCCTCTTTTGTGAAATGTGGTTACATGCGTTCCTTTACTGCAGGATGTAGAATAGACACATCCGAGAGACATTCATTAGTCACTAAAATGTGTGCCTTTTCAACAAACACAAACATCAGTATCAGGATGTGAACTCCATATTTGGACTTAACCTGCTGCCTGCGGTATGAATTGTGATAAGCCTGGCTTAGATTGGCGCAGTATGCACACGACTTAACGTATTGATTTAGGCAGTCATAAGAGAAGCTGGACCAAAGTGATAAAAAAAAAAAAGCTTTCAGTTGCTATTTCCCTTTGCCAAACATATGGATGAATGGGAAGCACAGCATGTGCCAACACACTGTAGCATAAGTTGCGTCTGTTATTGGATTCATTAACTGTGTCTGCGCGTAAAGGTGTGCATGCAGCAAACTGTGTATGCATTCATATCCATGTGTAGCTGCTTTGTTGTGGTGGAAAGGATTGCGACTCCCAGCGCTCATAAGCTTAGCCAGTTTAGACTCTGTGGTAGATGGTGGATAGCATGGTACAGACAAAAAGACACAAGGATCTAAAGCATTTGTTGGAAGTATTTATTTAAAAAAAAAATGCTAAAAAAAAAAGAAGAGAAGGATTCTGGCTTCACCTTAGGTCCCTCTCATCACATATGTGCAGGAGAGAGATAGTGAAAGAACATGTGCATTCTCTCTTTCACTAAGTTTGATGAATGAACAGGCTAGAGTTGTGTGTGTGTGTGTGTGTGTGTGTGTGTGCGTGTTTTGTGTGTGTGTATACACACATGAAATGACCTTCTGCACCGTGAATGTGTTGCTAATCCCCGATGAGACATCTGTTCCTCCAAGGCTGACTTCTGTGTCCTCCAGGCACTGAACTCTGGAGGACTGGCCCTTTGTGATGCCGTCTCCTCTGCCTCTGATCTGATTACTTTGTCCCTTTTTAGCAACTGAACTCGGAGCAGGGGTCACTGGTCCTTTGTGAGACGCTTATTGAGACTGTGTACGGCGAGCGGGGACAAGTCCTGAAGTCCAAGGAGAGAAAGGTCTTCCTCTTTGATGATGTGCTCATCTGCGCCAACATAAATGTCAAGTAAGTCCCTCTTGTAGCGCGAGTCGAGCGACATGCCCTCGCATTCGGGAACGCATTGCTAATGCGTTTCATAATGCGTAGTTCTAAGCATGAAGTTGGATGTAAGTTTTGAAAGGAGAGTCTGTTAAACTGCACAGTTTGGAGAAATAGCTATTAGGTGGCACAGGGCTCTAATGTGATGCCCTAGGTTTTGCAAGGATATTTTGGCAAACTGCATAGGGAAGAGAAATAGCTGCTAGAGGCTTTGAGCACTATCTTGAGTTGCAGGAGCTTTATCAGCTTTAAACAAATGGTAGAGTGCCTAACTACAGCTACAGGACCCCTAGATTACTGACATAAAACATTTTTTGGTTTCTTTCCAATTTATCTTCTGAGACAGCACCATTGATCACATCTTTCTCTCTCTCTCTCTCTCTCTCTCTCTCTCTCTCTCTCTCGAAGTAAACAGGAAAGGGATTTTGTATATTTTTGCAAAGCTCCTGTCAAAGATTCCACTTAAAGCCCTCTTGTGCAGCCTTCAAACTAATTATCACCACTCATTCAACTGGAGTGTCCCGAAGTTGACTTTGTCTGCCCTCCAGGATCTTGACAAACCGATCACAATGTTGATTGTCTGCGTGATTACAGGAATACATGAATAGCAATGAACTCCTCCTCACAGCCAGGGGTACACTTCTGGCATGGAACATGGGTGATCATACAGATTTGAATCGTCTTCATGACATTTCTCTGCTCCTGTAGAGAGCTGGGTGTAGTGCTGTTAGCGGGATGCGGACAGGGAGGGGATTTCTTTCAGGTTGTTTTACTTCCTAAATTCCCTCCCCACATTTTTTCTTCTTCTTCTAATCTACACCAGGGGGCCTCCGGATATCAGCAGCCTGGTCCCTGTCGGCCCCAAGTACACCATGAAGTGGAGCGCCCCCCTACAGCAGGTGCAGGTAGTTGAGGTGGGGCAGGAGGCGTCTCAAAGCAAAGACACCTTCTTCCAACAGAGCGGGGCCAAGCGGCCAAGTGGTGCCTGCACTTCAGGTAAGAACTAAAACACAAATGTGAATCCGTCCTATCTCATCCCCCCCCTCCCCTCCCCCTCCACACACACACACACACACACACACACACACACCCCCCCATGTGTCATCCTCTAGTTAATCTCATCACTTGGCCATCACTTTTAGTCTCAGCCCCTTACTCTGACTCAGCAAGCCTAATCTGTTTCTGTTCTCAAGTGTCCCGCGGAGGGCTGGAGAGGCATCCGTGCTGCTTGTCACTCTGATTAAGGATGTGTTTGTGAGGAGGATAGTGATGACGGTCACTTGTTCCAATCTGCCTAGGGTGTTTTATCTTGGAGAGAGATATGGGGGTAGAGAGCCCCCTGCCGCAGCATCCCCACAGTCTCATTTCACTCTCTGATAGACCACAAACGCATCTCGAGCGGACTCATCAGTCTGCAGAGATTATTCCCTCCCTTTCCAGGCCCAATTAGAGAGCCAGTAGCAGTAGATAGGAATCGGCGGTTGAGACACTAGTTCTCCCAACCACCCCTCACTAAACTCTGGTGTATACAGAGCTTGACGAGATCCCTGATAAATGTGCCATGGGAAAAGGGAGATACAAAGCCTTATCAGGATGTAATGGTACAGGCTTTTTTTTGAAAGTTGCAGCTCCATGACTTAAATATTAATGTCTCCTTCTTCAGAGCTACCCGTGTTATGCTCAGCAGGCTGCTACTGTTTTGAGAGCTGGTTCAGATTCTCACTGGATTAAGTTTTTGCTTATTTTTTTTTTTTTTTTTTTTTTTTTTTTTGCTCAGGGAGTGTATAGTCATATATATTCCCAACTTTGCTGCAAGGTTTTGGGATCATTTAAGGTCATCTCTCAGTGCAGCTGCCTCTCTTCCTTTACCTGCGTCTAGCTCTGCGAATGTTATGCCCCACAGAGGGTGCTGGGATTCTGACTCTGACATTCTCTGTTCCTTTTTTTCACCTTTTTCCACGCGGTGCGGTCACCTTAATCATGTCTATCCGGAAAGCTCCCCGAACATCTGTGGGACCGTTCCCAAAATTTTCATTCAGACAGGCTGTCCCATCTTTTTATAGTTTGATTTCATTCAGGTGGGTGTCTAGTCTAAAGCCCGCACTCCCTCAACATGGCTCAAAATGGAGTCATTTATCTTCTTCTACAGGCCCTGATGCCCTGCTTTATTGAAGAAAGCTGGCCTTTAGGGACATGCAGAGCCGTCCTTCTTACTCTTCCCTACTGTCCCTGTTGGACTGTCTGTTTTTCTGTCTGTTCTTACCAAGCCCACCAATGTACAGTACATGTTCTTCTTTTTGTGTGCCAGTTTACTCTCATGCTGTCTTACCTTTTGTTCAGCCTCCATTACACCTCCTTTATTGCTGCTCCTCTTTTGACCTACTGTTAGGAGTGCATTTTTTTTTTTTGTGGTCAGAAGTGTACCAGTGGGCTTTGGCTGCGGATCAGACAAAGGTTTTGATGCAGGTGTGGAAGCTGCATTGTCTTTTAAATCCACTGGCTGGTGTCACTGGCACAGCAGCTGAGTGCTAGATTGCTGACTTATTCCAGAGAAAGCGGGGATGGACCCCTCTGGGCTCTGGCCTTCCACACCAGTGAGCTACGTGCCTGGTGGCCTATGTGGATAGCCGTGTCTGAGTGTGAAAACCATATCCTGCCTCACCAACGGGATTACGCCGGATTACAACTCAGCACATTCACCTCTCGGGCCAGAGCCAACAGCAGGTCCCCAGAGGACTTAACCAACCTGTACAGGGGTCCAGGAAATCCCTTTGGAGAGGACAGTAATACGTTGTTCTTGCAGCTCACAGCACACCGTTTTATATTCAGATGTCTCACCTATTGATTTCCTTGCACAGGTGACAGATGTCACTTGCCGCCTGTGACAAAGACCCCATTAAGCCCCAAAAGCTACAATGGAGCACTTTAAATGAACAAGGCAAGCCCACCACTCTCTTTTTCTCATTCCCTTTCCTCTCACGGCTTTATTCTCACTCCATTTATGCACGTGGAAAGACCAAAGACAGCAGGTCCCCTCGGAGGAGCATGCCTCACTAAGCCCGCCTACCGGCTCAGCTCTTCTGCTACTTTATTATGTGGCAGCGGTGACAGTGCAGGACAGCTCTGGAGCAAAATCTACCTGCACAATTTAATTAGGCAGTTCTCGTGGAGCCTGCTGCTGGGGGAGATGTGGGCCAGGGGAGCTAGGACAGAGGACGGCAGACAGGAGGAGACACAGCTATCGATTCGCAGCGGTAGGAGAGAGAGGCTTTGAAGGTAGCGGGCCTCAAATCGATGCTGAATTTTGTGTCTAATGAGACACCTGCATTCCTTTTGGCCAGCGAAAGGGCATCATAGCTCCAAATAACAGTTTCTCCATCTGACTTTTTTTTTTTTTTTTTACTCATAGATTCATTCTCTGTAGTTCAACAAATAACGAAGATTGATTCATCTGCACATCGCGCCTCTTTTATTAGTGCCTGTGGGGTTTCAGCAAAAGCAACCTTTCTTTCTGCACTGTCACTAGTTCTCAGAGGCAATGCCATTGTTTCTGTGTACAACATTCCTGTATATTACATATACATAATAATATATATATATATATATATATATATATATAACCGTGCGATAACCATATATATATATATATATATCGCGATTAATCGCACATTTTTATCTATTCTAAATGTTCCTTGATTTGTTTTTGTCCCATTATATTTTCTCATTTTAATGCTCTTATCAACATGGAAAAGTGGATCGGCTTGCTTTGTGCAAATGTTTTTTTTTTATTTTTTTTATTGAAATCATCATTGGCATATATGTAGTGTTCAATATCCCACTAACATTCACACTTGGAGCTAATAATCTGTCACACAATGTAACAGCAGATAGTACTGTCTCACGCCTGAGGCGAACGTGGCTGGTCCTACTGTCTATGGTCTCATAGCGTCGTCAGCGGCATAGCCGTCGTCATAGCAACTGGTTTCCCGTGACTCATTTCCTGGTTCTCGTTCTCGTTCATAACCAACGTAAAATCAAGGAGAGGGTTAACTGTTCCTGCTCCAGGTTTCCCACCGTGGTCAGAAAGAACAGAGGAGACACTTTGTTTCTTTCACTATGACTCTAGAGTCGCTACTCGCTCGCTCCGAAGCTAATCGCCGTGGCGAGCCTACTAGCTAGCTACGCGGCTAGCAAGCTAGCAAGCCCAAACAGCGGCGAGTTTCCGGTCTGCGAAACCCGCCCTTCAATCACTGCTATTGGCCAAGAGTCCAAGGTAACGTAACCCCATTTGTTCAGGTCCTATCCCCTGACCAATCCGCTATCCTAACTACTCAACCCCAACCAATCAAGCTGCTTCGTAGGGCGGGACATGGCGTGGCCATAGACAGTTAAAGAAGTGGACTAACAGATCCCGTTGCTCTCTCTATGCGTTAATCGTGCGATAAAAAAATTGTCGGCGTTAAAATGGGTTTGCGTTAACGCCGTTAATAGCGCGTTAAACTGACAGCCCTATAAGTAATACAAAAGTGAAAATAAGACCGGCCTCTTCAAATGAATAACTAACCCAATAAGCTAACCAGCTCTGTGTCACACAGCGGACGAGCGGGGAGCAATAGACGCACTGTACAGAGTTTTTGTCATGTTTCAGTTTAAAATAATCCCAAACCTGCCCTGTCTCTTCTTTTTGCCGTTAGCTATTTCCTTCTCTCTCTCGTCCTCCAAATAATTTGCATACATGTTTTTAGTCATCAAATTACTCAAGTTACTCGAGGAATTGTTTGAGCCCTAGGATACATTGTTGAGATCGTATCCTTTTAAACGATTAGTTGAAAATGAATTGACAACAGTTAGTTTATCAAGTCATTTGTCCAACAGTCACTGGTTCAGGCCTTTGATTTGTATCACTGAGAATAGAATACCTCTGGGTTTTGGACTGTTAGTCAAACTAAACAATCAATTTGACGACAACACCTTGAGCTTTGTGAAATTGTGACGGGGATTTTTTTTCTTTCCTTTTTTGACACTAAGTGTACTTTTTCCTCTTTTGCATAAGAACATGCAATATGCTGGTGATATCACAAACTCTAAGGCTTTGTATGTTGCTCCCCTCTTAGGTAAAGCGATCCTCGGGCCTCCACGGCTCTACCAGGAGCTGCAGGAACTGCAGCATGACCTGTCTGTCGTGGAGGAGGTCACTCTCCTTGTGGGCACGCTGCAGGGGATGTACCAGGTACGTGTCGCTGCATGTTGCACTTTTACTGGGGCTGGACTGTCTCACAGGGACACTGTGTATTATGCGACATATATAATGCAACAAAGTCAGCTGAAAGGTAAGCTCTCAGTCCAACTGACTCTACAGGCCAACGCACGGAGGCCACAGCTTGTTACAGTCATCACACCACTACGCAGACTAGCCCCGTTCTCTCGGGGCTTGCTTTAAAAGCCTTAGTTCAAATTGGCCACATGGGTGTTCCAAAACACACCCACAGACTGACCATCAAACGTGCTATTCTCTCCTCCAAAACCTGCTTTCAGTATCATAAATTCTTTATGAGCCAGTTATCTTAAGATATTGACTGATATATGATAATATATGTATATATAATATATAGATATATGGATATATTTCAATAGCCCCAAGCCCAGAGAACAAACCAAGTAATCACAGAGGAAGCAAAGACAAAATTGAAGTGTGTACAGCTAATTTGAATTGCCAGATTCAGCGGAAACTAAAGGAGATCAAGTCTGCTAGATGTTAAAAATGTGATCAAAGAGCAGCCTCGTATTCTTTTTGAATCGTCAATTTCTAAAAAGCAGGAAGACACCCCCCCCCCCCCCCCCCCCATCTATCTCATGAGCAGTGCCACAATGGTGGGAATTGAGATGTTCCCTCTGATATACCAGATAGAAATGTCAGATTTGCTTCAGGATGTTACAAAAGAAAGCCTCTTGTGGCGTTCAAATCAGGACACTTCCCACCAGTCTGCCGCTAACACATTAACATACACTACACAACGCAGCCAGGGAGGTGTACTCCAGCAATCACCAAAGAGCCTCTCAGGCTAATGGTTGCACCTTTGCCTCCCTGCACTTAATGAGCACAATGTCCTCAGGAAGAGTGATATTGGCCTGGCACTAAATGACTGATTTTCACTTTCCACCCAGTACTAATATTGTCCACCGAACAAACAGACATAATACTTTTGCACAGCTCATTGACTTCAGGAAATTGATTTGATTCTGTTTGACTTGAGGGACTAGGTTTTACTGTAAAATGGATGCTGGTGTTGAAGTAACTTCGACTTTATATTTGAGGGGGATAAAAAAAATAAAAACAACCCTCTGGCTTCAAATAATGCACTGCAGTTTAATGTGAGTGGATGTGTGGTTGTTTGCATGCAATAATATCAGTATGCAAGTACATTTACAGTATACCCCTGTGCTCTGTATGCTTGTGTCTCTGCGAGATGACCTACTACTGTATGCTACAGCTGAGAAACAAGTTTTAACTGTGTGTGTGCTTTTCCCATCAAAGAACCTGAACACCACTGTGGCACAGGACTGGTGTCTGGCTCTACAGAGGCTTATTCGCATCAAAGAAGAACAGATCCAGAGTGCTAACAAATGTCGCTTACGCCTGCAGGTGCCCGGCAGGCCAGACAAGTGAGTAGTATCTTACATACAGATGTGCTCAATGTAGAATGCGCTGTGCATGTTTGGGTACGAGAACATAAATGATCACAACGGCAACAGGATATCTATCTATCTGTCTGTCTGTCTGTCTGTCTGTCTGTCTCTCTCTCTGTCTCTCTCTCCATCCATCCGTCCGTCCGTCTGTCTGTGGAAAGCGAGGGATGGCTAAAAAACAGGACATTGGGGTTACATGCATACACTTAGATTACTGGGCCAACAGGACAACCTGGAAATTAAAGGCGAGAACAGTTTATTCTGTCGTGACTGAGTAATTACCTGACTCAAATAATTCATGTCCTTCAGTACTCGGATAGAATAATGAATAGCCTTTTACAAAATGTTCATATTGCAGAATTTAATTGAGTCTTTATCAAACTTTGGACGTTAGTGCAGAATTCTTCCAAATTGCTCAACGTTCAACATTTCATTTTATGTTTACGGTGTCTGTGCTGATATTCAGCACCTGACAAAGTAGTAGGGCTGGGCAATAGGGAGAAAATCAGATATCACGATATTCTCGACCAAATACCTCAATATCAATATTGCGGCGATATTCTAGGGTTGACAATTGGTGCTTTAAAAATATCTTCACACTTAGATTTTAGATAAATAATCATCAGTTATGTGGACATAATGTCGAAGTGGTGAAAAGGTAAATAATAGAACAGCTAGAACAGTCTGGTAAGTTCAGAAAAGTACATCACTTATACTGTAATCAGTCCCTCCAGAAAAACGCGATTATGCGATCGCAGAATTCAATGCATAATCAGCCAATGTCCGCATATTCATGCGGGGGCCTCATTTTTTCAAATACGCCGCACTTTCGCCGCATAAATTGCCGATTTCCGCGCAAAATATGCGGGGGTTGCATGATTTCACAAACCCCGCATTTTCGTTGCAAAAAAGTCACATATATCTAGGGTTGGGTACCGAAACTCGGTGCCAATAGGCCCCCGGATCCGACGTAAACGGTAGTAACGAGACCGAATAAGAACGAAGATTTCGGTGCCTTGTTTTGGTGCCTGACTTTTTGTTTCTTCTTTTTTAAAAACTTTCTTAAAAAGTATCGGTTCAGGCACCGCTTAGGCACCGGCACCGTTTTAAAAATACCGATTTAGCACCAGTATCAGAAAAAAAACCAAATAACCAACCCTACATATATCTCAGCAGAAAGTTAAAAAAATGTTGCGTTTACTTCACGCAAGAGCAGCCATTTCCCCCTGTTGCCATGAGAACGTTATGAAGTGATGTAATTTCACCTACTGAGAACACGGTGTTGGGGGAATCACTTATTTTCTCTTTTTCATCAAACCGCAGTTTTTGCAAGTTCCCGCAATTTTTGCAAGTTCCCGCAATTTCATCGCATAAAATGGCATAAATATCCCGCATATTCCATCGCATTTTTTAAGAAAACGTGCCGCATAATCAAGGATTTTTGCCCGCAACAATCACAAAAAAACTCCGCGTTTTTCTGGAGGGACTGTGTAATGCAGCCTCTAAAACCAGTAAAAGACAACACTTATGCCATATCACGATATTACGATATCCAAAATCTAAGAGGATATCTAGTCTCATATCACAATATCGATATAACATTGATATATTTCCCAGCCCTACAAAATAGTATATACCTTCACACTAGAGTGGTAGAATTCATCTCTCCTGGTTGTATGGTTAATAAGTAAAGTTAATAACCTATTCAGTTTAGTTGTTATGCATTCCAAGTAGGCTAGATTACTTGCAATGCTAAAGTGACCACTAGTAATGTTCTACTTCGTGAGTCCAAACGTTTTTCTTCAGCTGAGCACATACATGTATGCAGCCCATAGCAAGTTACCTTGTCATACTAGGGATCTTAAAGTGGTTAACCTCGCACGCCAAAGTGGATCCTGGTGGGTGGAGTGACTACTGAACGACTGAACGCCTACTTAGAGAAGAACAAAGATGGCAAGGAGAGAGTATATGAGTGGCATAGGGTACTGCACAGGAACTGGGAATAGCAGATTATAATGGATCCCATTTCGTGGCTTCTGGTGGGGATAGGATAAGAAGGAGGCATGGGGGGGACAGACGACAGAGATTGTGATAGAGAAGCCAGAGCCCTGCTGAGAAAGACTAAGCAGTAGGAGGAGAGGAAGAAAGAAAGAGTGAGAGTGATGATCGACCTCCCTCATGAAAGACTTGGCTTGGTGCCGGCAGGGCAGTGGCAGTCAGAAGAGTGGGCCTAATGCTTCGGAGCCAGAGAGAATCTAACTGTGCCAAGCCAAGCTAAAGTGACAGCTTGAGCAGCGGAGCTGTGCAGATCAGTTCTCCCACATCTCCCAGCTTCCTCGTCGGCTGTCACACCAGGCCTGCAGGGCCAATCTGCTTACTCAGATGTTTGGTGGAGCCAGATGTCACGCTTACAAGAGAGTCCCCGAATTCCCCTTCAAGGGGTACCCTATTTGCTGAGTTCTTGTGATAATGTCATTAGCAACTGCACTGACAAGGAGATTCCCCACCCCTACATATGTCCAAGCTGTAGACTTGTATTTACAAACTTCAATAAGGTAGAGCAATACCTGCGCTGAAATCGTACCTGGAGATGGCCACAGAGTTTTTGTGGAGAGGTAAAAGCTAACAATGTCAGCTGAAAGAGAGAAATCTCCTTTGGGGAAGAAGAGCCAATCCTGGTTGTGTGATAGTAATCTAATTGAGGCTGGGCCTCGGTATCAGGTGGCAGTGAGCGTCTGGGCTGGGGGTGATAGGTGGCACAGCGGGCGCCCAAACCATTCTGACACAACCCAGGGTGCAGCAGTCACAGATTGCAGGGGAGAGCAGACTGGCTCTTTCTCTCTCATAAAAACACACACACACACACACACACACACACACACACACACACACACACACACACACACACACACACACACACACACACACACACACACACACACACACACACACACACACAAACACACACACACACACACACACACACACACACACACACACACACACACACACACACACACACACAGTTGGTTTTTCATTTGCTATCCTTATCCATTTTGTTACTAATCTGAGTAACAATCTACAGGGCACAACAGTGAATCCAGAGTCAGTGTGTGTATGTTACATGTATTTCATGTATTCCATGTATTCCATGTGCTTATGCTGACAAATGTACCTGCACACAAGCCAGCATGCATCTCAGACAAAGAAGCACACACATAGAGGGGCAGAAACACACACACACACACACACACACACACACACACACACACACACACACACACACACACACACACACACACACACACACACACACACACACACACACACACACACACACACACACAGTAGCGCACAGAGCCAAGCTTTTGCTCTGCTGGTGAGAGAGTGGGACCGCAGCAGGGAGCCCCTGTACTGAGTTGGTCCCCTCCTGTCTGGCCGCAAGCGACTCTCTGCAGTCAGGCAGCACATCACAGCCTCCACACTGCAAACAGACTGAGTACGTGGAGAGAATCCTGACTGCTGCCTCAAAGGCACCAGCCTACGTGTGACAGCAGTTCATTAACATCCTCTTTTTACTGCGTCTGCTGGAGCAACCACAGGCATATATACATGGGCCATACTGGCAAGCGATAGATACAGAGTTCAAATTTCATAGTTTAACCAAATGTGTTTGTTGCTTCATCCTCCATTCCTTATAGCATGGCGTACATGAAGGAACAGTATTGTAAGCCTGCAGTTTTTTTTATTTTTTTATGGGCTCTTTCGTGGAGGCTATGCAGGCTACCTTCAAGGCGAATGACAGACCTTACATTCTCATATAGTATGACTGAGTTGGGCTCCATTTCTCATTTTGTCTGGCTGGGAGTCTTATCTAAACAGGCATGGCCCCAATGCTCTGAAGAGTCTGTATAACCTTATTTCATTGTCTGGACATCAGAGGGCTTTCTCTGATTGGTCCATGTGTATGAAGAAACGTGTGCTGTGTAGGGCTGAACGATTTGGAGAAAAAAAATCTAATTGTGATCATTTTGACTGATTTTGCAATTGTGATATTTTTCACAATATTGGAGGGAATGATACTTTTTCCATCATTACTGTATTCTCATTTTCATTAAAAATGATCATGGTGTATTTGCTTTTGCGAGGATCTGTACAAACAAAAGAAATGTTCTTCAGTCTGTAGAACACGATTTGTAGGCTGGGACATCTCTGACTGCAGCACCACTTAATACTATAATAATACTTAATTAGGAATGGTATTTTGACACTTCATTTTGCCTTTAACAAATATTGTGCCTCCTGCGATTTGGATATTGCACTAGCCTATATTGCGATTTTGATAAAACTCGTTTAGCCTGAGTGCTGTGGATGCAGGATCTCACTTACAGGGTTGGTACACCCAAATTTACATTAAAAGATCATTACATTCTTGCTGGCCTCTAGTGGCATCTAGCCTTCCAAATAGTTTTGCTTTTATTTGCCCAGAATTTAAGATATCAAGATATATCTTTGTTTTTTGCTTCCACCCCAATACAATGGGGGTGAATAGAATTTCATTTGAGGTGCTCACGGCAACATTTTCAGAATCAGTGTCCCTGTTACTCTTGTGCTTTAGTGTATAATGGTAAGTGAATAACTCCGCACCTCTGCAACCCACCCCAACCTCTGTTCCACTGTTTTTAGCATTATTTCTCCAGGCAAAGCTTGCTGTTTTTTTCCTTCACATTCACACATGCAGACATATTCACACCTGGAAGCAACCAGGAATAACCACATTCCTCTACTTTCAGCCAGTTACCAGGTGCAGTGGGGCTGGAGCTGACGGGCATGTACGGCTGTGCCTGTGCCACCTAAAGAGGCAGCTAGCACACCCAAAAATCAGAGGCAGAATTCATTTTTTATTTATAGGCTTACTAAAACATTTTGTTCAAAACTTAGGCTTTATGGTCTAATTATAGCAATTGTTAATTTTAAAGGTCCCATATTGTAAAAAGTGACATTTTCATGTCTTTTTGATAATAAAGCAGGTCGAGGTGCTATATAAATACTGTGGAAGTATCAAAACGCTCAATCCACAGAGAAATGCAAAGAGCCGTATTCAGAATCTGTGCCTCTAAACGAGGCGTCAGGACTTCCGTACGGTTGTGATGTGATGTCAGAACTATACTATATTTAGGTACAATGTGCCGCTACAGTGCCGTTACAGTCATTCCCTGGCTGTAATGACTGTACTGAGACTGACTGTACTGAGACTGAGAGCGCAGATGCGGAAGACCCGGGAATGCTGACCAATCGGAGCAGACCGGGCTTTTTCGGGATGGGCGCTTAAAGCGTTAAAACTTTTTGATATTAATGAACGTCTCTTACATTCAAGCCATTGCCAATGAGTTGCTACAAAGCTAAGATTCCACACAACTCTCTTTGTATTTCTCAGTATGACTATGTTCAGAAGATTGTGTCGTCCGGTGACTTTCCCGCGCAGAAGCTCAAGTGAAGATAATGACCTCTTCTGAAGAGTCCATATTTTTTTAATCCTCCGTGTCCTCCATGGCTACTAGCAACTGCATGGAAGAGGGGTGGGGGCGCGTGCGCAATCACGTAAGGCTTGTATTATATAAACCCGCCGACACTGTTGTTGTCATTACTTAGAATTCCTCATGGGGGAGACAGAAACTACGCACTATAGCTTTAAAGAGACAGGCGCTAAAACGGAGCATATCAGACAGAGGGAGAATACAGGTATATTCAGACACACGGTATGAGAAAAACAATGTGTTTTTTGAACTTTAAAACATGTAAACATGTTCTAGTAGACACTCAAAATACAAGTATGAACCTGAAAATTTGCATTATATGGGACCTTTAAAATGTATTTTACTTTAATTTAATTTTTTACTAATTATTTTCTTCAAAAAACGACATCCGCCATCATGCAGAGCCTTCTTATCAATGCTGTTCCGGCGGGTGAGAGGGAGAGAGAAAGTCACAGAACACATCAGAAATCGACAAGTACTTGGACAACGCGTAGTTGCTGGCTGTTAAAACAAAACTGTCATCACAAACAAAGCATTATGTAATTCCGTTTAGTAATCACAGCATTCACAATAATTTTATAAAACTATTTATTATTAGTCATAGTTCTATTATCTTTACTGTTAACTATAATTGCCAGTGTTCATTATGTCATTGCATTATACCCACTGCTATAATTATTATGAGTCATATTTCTATATTGTAGTTAGGTGTTATTGTAGTTGCTGCACATCTCTCTGTCTCTCTCCCCACCCCCAGTCGAGGCAGGTGGCTGCCCACCCAGGTTCTGTTTGAGGTTTCTGCAATTGCTCTTGGGGGAATTGTTATGTCTCTGTAAATTACAGAGTGTGGCCTTGACCTTCTATATCTGTAAAGGGTCAGGGTCCTAAGAGAACTTCTGTTATGATTTGACACTATGAATAAAATTGAATTGAAACGGAATTGAAAAATCACTAAAAATCAGCAGGGGGTAACATACGTAGAAACAACCGTTTACGCCGGTTTGCATCTCGCTCTCGCTCTCACTCTCACTCTCTCGTTGACTGTGCCTTCACTTCCCTGTCGCTTCCCTTCTGTCTGTGGATGAAATGGAACTGAATCCGAAAGTTCTATTTGCAACCACGAAAAAGCAAGCAGGCCAGAGCCCTAATCTTCACATACTGTTTGTCCTAGATTCATAGATGGCTCTTTTTTTTTTTACTAGCCCTCTCTGCTATCAATTCCTCTGTTCTCAATTGCAAAGATAGTTGAACAGGATGAATGTGAGTTGCTGCATTAACTTTTCATTTCTACAGTAACACAAGGTCACCACTGTCTCTTCAGAATAAACACTCCACCAAGCACTTAAAATGAATGTGGTATGATTCTATGGTTTAGAGACATGCATGTTACAAAAAGTGACAACCAGGTATTAAGTTGTAAACAGCAGTGTAAAAGGTCAAACCAGATTGAATAAATGGTATATACAGGAAACGTGTTATACACACACACACACACACACACACACACACACACACACACACACACACACACACACACACACACACACACACACACACACACACACACACACACACACACACACACACACACACACACACACAGTGTACTGACTGTACAGATATCAGCTGTAACAGTGAGTGTGTCCATGTGTTTATGTAATGATTGACTGATTTCAGATCTTACCAGGAACACCAGATGTTTCTGCTATTTTTCAGCCTAATTTTGTACCGCCTACAGAGCATCCTCTGTCTGTTTGTATCCACTCCGTGATTTTGCACACAATCCTGTCTCCCCTATAAATCACATCACATTCAGTCTAAACCAACGTCAAGTCCATCTCCTGTAATATCTTGTGTGTGGCTGATTGTCAAGTCCGTCCAGAATTAGATCAACAAACTCCCATAGGGACAGTGAACCGTCTGCTTTGACTCATCTCACTATTTGCAGAGCACACTTTTCTCTCTGACTGTTTGTTTCTCCGAGGGGTGGAGGTGAACTGAAGGATGGGTGCATGACAGGCTGCCACTCAGCACTCACTCCTACATCTGTCCTGTCCTTGTGCATTAGTGTCACGTGTGTGCTTCGGCACTGACCTGCTCCCATAAATCAGCCGGGCCGGCTCCCTTGCCCCCCTCCCTTTTCGACACTCCTTACCTCTCAGCTCTCCTCATCTCCCCTTCTGCCAGCATGCCCGAGTCTAGTTCTCTATTCTGGCAGTGCACCACACCTGCACTGCGGCTGTCAATCAGTGGGTGGGTGGGGGGGGGGTGTTTGAGGACTGCGCTCAGTTTAGCATGTTTGAGGCCGTGTGGGCATGAAGTGTTGCCTAAGGAATCCAACCAAGTGAGTGGTTGGATTCTCGTCACACCCTGTCTCCCCTTCTGTCTTCGGCAAATTGCCTCCGCTATATTTAAGCAGCGAATGGTATGAATTACACTTCTTTGTGAAAGCGCCACTTTTTCAACACGTCAAGGAAGTTTGAGATCTTACTTACTTTTTTCTGTTTCTGACTGCAATATCTTTCTCTCTGTCTTTCTCTCTCTCCCTGTGTGTGTGTGTGTGTGTGTGTGTCTCTCTACCGTTTTTCTTCCTTCCTCTCTGAAATGAAAATGAATTTACAGCGGGGCCGCTGCAGGTATGACAGGAGCAGAATTTCAGGCTGTGCTCTGTTCTCCACTCTATTACGTTCTAATGATTTCTAAATGTGAAACTGTCTTCCTGATGTGTGCCCCCCCCCCCCCCCCCCCCCCCCCCCCACACACACACACACACTCATTTTCTTTCGCCTCAGAATCACTGCATAATGGTTGTACAGGTGACTGAGACATGGCCATTATTTTAGAAAGCTGCTTAGTGCTTTAAAAAGACATGTCATCCTTGGCCAGACATCTTACTTGTAGTTCTTTTATCAGTGGACGGACACCGGCTGAGTCATTGCTAACTCAGGGTCGATGCTGCCAGTCTCACTTTAGCCTGCTCAGCATTAAGAAGTTATATTTTATTTCAGTTGGAGGGAGAGGGAGGGAGGGAGAGAGGGAGAGGGAGAGAGAGAGGGAGAGAGAGAGAGAGAGAGAGAGAGAGAGAGAGAGAGAGAGAGAGAGAGAGAGAGAGAGAGAGAGAGAGAGAGAGAGAGAGAGAGAGAGAGAGAGAGAGAGAGAGAGAGAGAGAGAGAGAGAGAGAGAGAGAGACATATGGCTAGTGGTCTAACAAGCTGCCATATATTTGACTAAATAATCACTTTAAGGAAGCTAAATGTTTAGGTGGGAATTTACACCAAGCATGTAGTCTGGATCGACAATAGTTTGTTTACTGGATAATCACCGGAACTGGAGTGGAACACCGCCGCTGTTATATGTGGCATTTGTTTTGATCGGGGGGCAAATGTTCCACCACATCAAGTTCCTTCCCGAGACCATTTTACAGATACACCGTCGTTGCGACCGGAGCTTAGCGCCTCCCAAGACAATTGTGATTGTTTGTTTAAAGAAAAAAGCAAAACAACCCAGTAGGGATAGGCCGATTACCGGGGTCGTTTTTTGGCAGTTTGCAGATTATCTGTATCAGCGTTTTATTTGCCTGATAACCGATTAAGTGAATTAATTAAAAAGTGTGCTACTTTGGCTCGTCTACTGCTCTGTGTCTGTCGCTCTGCTTCGGTTTCACTCTCCACTCAGTCTGACTTTAAATAATTGCTTAAAGCATTTAAACAACGTTTTGTGTTGGACTATGTAACATTAACATGTAACAATTTTGACTTAAAAGGTGACTACTGTTTTTTCAACCTGGACCCTATTTTCCTATGTTTTTGTGTCTAAGTGACTGATGGGAACAACAATGTTTGACATTGGTCAGTATTAAGCAAGGTCGCTGCACTTGGCAGCGGCAAAACAAACTACAATGTAAGTTAGTAGGGCAACTGTCTAGCTGGTATTTACCTTCACAGAAGTGCTCATTTTGCCACTGACAGGCTCAGATTAATATGCTAAGTGTCTGACAACATTATGGAAAAGATTCCTTCAGAGATAGACCTTTAAAACCTCTTTGAGACCTTTTTTGTTAAACCAGAAACAGCTCTGAAGTCGCTAGCTCTAAACCACCAGACTCCATTTAAAAAACAATACTTTTAGCATGTATAGAGCTAACGTATTTTCACATGTAAATCGGTAAACTATGTGTTCATTTCAAACTAGAGTTGTGATGGTTGGAAAAGTGGAAAGACGACCCAGAACGGCTTTTCATAGTTTCATTTTGTTTCTGTTGACTTTGAATTAAGTGTATTGTACGATGCTAAAATTACTGTTTATTTACATGAACTCTGCTGGGTTTAGCGAATGCAATTTCGTGGATGTTTTTATGTTTAAAAAAAGGACAGAAAGGTCGCCCTGCTTAGAAATCCTTTCCATAATGTTGTCCGACACTTAGGGCTAGATTTATCAAGCCGTTTGCGACGTCGTCCGTCTTTGCGCTAATTGGTCACAAAGACGGACGTTACCGATGCGGGCTATTTACAAACAGGGCGCACTTGGGTAAAATCGTAGATTGCCTGCCACACGAGCGAGAAGAGACAAGTTGCGCTTTCAATGTGCGTTCGTGGGAGGGTCATGGGGGAAGTGGGAGTTCCACCCAAAAAGGTGGGAGGATACGCGTAAAGTGCGCCAGATTATATATTCCATGGTATTTACAAAGACTGCCAGTAAGAGCGTGCCTCTATTCTGCGGGGGAAATTCTCCGCCTCTTGAAAGCAGGTCTAACCAGCCGCAATCGGGTTTCCTCGTAGGCCTAGCTATATGCCGCTGGTGAAATGGTAGCAGTAATCCGAGCAAGACGAAGACATAGGCCAGGCTGAAAATATTTTTAACACAAGGATCACACTTGAAATCATGAAGCGTTACAGATTAAGCAGTCATGCAATATTAGAATTACTGGAAGAAATCAAGGATGACATTCCATCCCAGCAGTTGATAAACTCCTCGCTACATTACAAATATTGGCATCAGGATCATTTTAAACAGTCATAGCATCAGCAGTGGGAATATCGCAGTCTGCACTCAGCCGTATCATAGCACCAGTACCGCTTTGCTACAGCGCAATTTACGGTCTAGTGAGCGGAGAAAGACGCTGATTGCCTGATGGGTGTCCGGGTTGACAAATACTACGCAAAATGTGGAAGCATAGCGTGCGCTATTACTGAACTTGCATAAACAGACGCAGCGTAAACTGCGCTAGTGTTAGTAAATGAGGCCCTTAGAATATTAATCTGAGCCTGTCGGTGGCAAAATAAGCACTTTTGTGAAGGTAAATACAAGCTAGACAGTTGCCCTATTAACTTACATTGTAGCTTGTTTCACCACTGCTGACTGCAGCGATCTTGCTTAATACTGGACCAATGTCAAAGATTGTTGTTCCCATCAGTCACTTCGACGTTAAAACATAGAAAAATAGGGTCTAGGTTAAAAGAAAGGTAGTTACCCTTTAAAGATTTTTATTTTCACTGTAAATGCATATCGGTTCCATGTATTGGTTATCGGTTTCATTAACTACTAATAATCGGCATCGGCCATGAAAAAACATTATCGGTTGAGGTTGATCCCTACAACCCAGAGCGTTTTTTTCTTCTATCCTGGAATGTATGTGTGCTGTAGCCAGACCTTACTCCTCAGCGAGGTGGAGTAAGGTCTGGCAATGCGAGACTACCAAGCATGTAACACAACTTCTGCATGTATGAAGTCCATCATGTGTTTATTAACAGACACTTGGTAGTTTTAGGTCATGGCTCTCAGTTGAGCCCAGAGAGAAATCCACTTTACGGGGCCCATTTCAGTGTTGACTTTGGTATTGACTTTAGGTGTGTTTTTTTATTAGCTGGTGAAACTTCCTTAATTCACTCCCATAAAACATTCCTGTGGTTATCCTTTGGACATTTCCATTTTTGGAATCTCCTGTTGTGTTCCAGATGGAGTGGCCATGATGTAAAAAAGAAAGACGTGGTAAGAGCTGGTTTGTCACTGGGGTTAAGGATTGAGCTCTTGGTCTCATGGAATTATACCCATTGTGTTGCATAGCATGTTTTGTTTTTATATATTGTTGTCTTTCTTCGGATAGTTCTTCCATGCCTCAAATAATCACACAGCAGCTTGAATGATCAGATGAAAAAATAGACTTACCTGGTAAAAGTGTCAATCAGGGGACAAAATCACAGTTGCAGTTTTTGTGGTCACAAAACTAGATGAGAATCTAGTTAGAATCTGATTCTGACACATATGGTCTATACACTGAGACATATGAAAGGAATAATCATCTTTGCTGTCTGTCTTTTGTACAGAAGAAATACTTGTTTAGCTCACATCATGCTACATCACAGGGTTCCAGCACTAGACATGAACAAAATCAGTCTCAGACACCTGAGGGCCTAAGTCCGAGCAGCCATGAAGGACCAGGCTGTAAAAACACTTTGACTGACATTTATTTGTTTACTTCACGTTGCCCTGTGCTTTGTACTGTACTTACAATTTGGAGCTCTTTCAACCCATAAGGATAGACCTGAGGTGATAAAAGGAGACACAACACTTGATAGTTTGTGATAGACTAAGTGAAGTAACTTTAAGCAAAACTAAAGGAGTCTTGAGTGAACAGCCAGTAAAGTCCCTTGTCCCCACTTGTGTGGCTTACAGTAATATACAAATTTGGTGAAAGAAGCCAATTGATAGAAATTATATCTGGATAATAATCAGTTCAAAATGTATCACGTCAAATTGAAGCCGTTCACATTAATTCTGAATAATTCCTTATAAAAAAAACATTCTGGGCAATTTAGGATACACACTTTCTTTTCTGATTTCAATAAAAGCAGATAAGAATGAATTTTATTTTACACACTTTAATACAGTCACTACTAGCACCAATTTCTTTCAGATTGTACTTCCTTAAAGCGTTCATATTATGGTCATTTTCAGGTTCATAATTGTATTTTGAGGTTGTACCAGAATAGGTTTACATGATTTAATTTTCAAAAAACACCATATATTCGTTGTACTGCACATTGCTGCAGCTCCTCTTTTCACCCTGTGTTCAGGTCTCTGTTTTAGCCAAGGGGGCAAGTCTGCCTCCACAGAGGGAAGCCGTTATGGCGCCATTTTGATGCTACCAATGTTATGTATGTAATGTTAACCTTGTTATAATGGAAAGCAAGCTTGTCGGCTTGTCAGCTAACGTAAGATGAGAGAATTGTGTTGTCCTACAATGTTAGTTCAATCTGAAGGATTTTGGCAAGACTAACTCCTCCACTGCACTAGTATTGTTATCTGATTTTTAAGGTATATCTTGTTGTAAGATATGAGTGAAATGAAAACGAACACGTTATGAAACGAGACCCATTGGTGTCTGCTAATACAGCACCGGTGCCTTAACGACCGCTACCTACCGGACCGAATAGCGTGGATGTTTTTATGTTTAAAAAAAGGACAGAAAGGTCGCCCTGCTTAGAAATCCTTTCCATAATGTTGTCAGACACTTAGGGCTAGATTTATCAAGCCGTTTGCGTAATGCTAGTTAACACTACACTTGACAGCAGGTAACGTTAGCCTACCGTTAGCTACAGCTGGATTAAACACGGTTAAACTGCTGACAGTTAAACGGTGTAAAAGTGTATTTCACTGTAGAGGATTCCAATACTTGGACGTACGACCGTCTGTAGCAACAACACAGATGTTGCGTTCACTTGAAACCCGCCTTGCCAGCCTCGTGCTGTTTTCAGAGTTATTGTAAAATACTCTTTTCCAATCCAGTGTTTTTTGTTGTTGTCATTTAACAGGAATTTACTGGTGAAATGTGTTATTGTTATAAGTTATCGTTATTACATTTTTAATAAATCACTTAATTTTGACCCTGTGGCCTTAGCAATAAATAAGCCGTTCTTGTCTTGTCGCCGACTTGTTTTGTGTTCCTTTTTTTAATATAGGCCTATATGTATGTATGTATGTATGTGTGTATGTATATATATATATATATATATATATATATATATATATATATATATATATATATATATATATATATATATATGTGTATATATGTGTGTGTGTGTGTGTGCTGTATAAAATGTGTCACTTTTACCTGCGGTATCTCTCCGTGACACAGCGCGGGTGCAGCAGCCTGTCAGTGAAGGAGCTGTTCAGTCCTGACAGTGTCCTGCATGGGGTGGGCGGAGTCGTCCATCATGGATAATTTAGCCACTATCCTCCTGTCTCCCACCACCTCCACAGCGTCAAGGGGGCAACCAAGACCAGAGCTGGCCTTCTTAATCAGCCTGTCCAGTCTTTTCCTGTCTGCCACTGCAGTGCCACTGCCCCAGCAGACCACTCCATAGAGAATGGCTGATGCCACCACAGAGTCATAAAAAGTCCTCAGGAGTGCCCCCTGCACCCCAAAAGACCTGAGTCTCCTCAGCAGATACAGTCTGCTCTGGCCCTTTTTGTAAAGTGCTGTGGTGTTGTCAGTCCAGTTTATTGTTCAGGTGAACACGCAGGTACTCATATGATTTAACCATATCAATGTCCGTACCCAGGATGTTCACCGGCAGAGGTGGAGAGTGATTGCTCCTGCGGAAATCCACCACCAGCTCCTTGGTTTTCCCAGCATTGATCTGGAGGTGGTTCTGCTGGCACCAGTCCACAAAGTCTTTGTTAAGTTCTCTGTACTCCCTGTCGTCCCCATCTGTGATGAGGCCAACAACAGCGGAGTCATCAGAGAACTTTTGTAGGTGGCAGTTTCCTGAGTGGTAGGTGAAGTCTGCAGTGTAGAGGGTGAACAGGAACGGGGCCAGAACAGTTCCTTGTGGAGCCCCTGTGCTGCAGACAACTGTGTCAGACACACAGCTGAGGCCATCGGGACCCGCTGCTTTCCTCACCTTGATCCTCCGTAGCTCACTCCTCACCTGGGGCCTCATGTATAAAAGATTGCGCAGCTTTCATACCAGAATACCTACGCACAGAAATATTCAGATGTATAAAACCGGGCGTACGCCAGATCCTGCGCACCTTTCCTTTATACATGACAATCGACATGAAATTGAGCGCACATCAACGAGCCACCGACCCCGCCTTGCCTCCTCCCATAAATGAATATAGAAATTACTATAAATGCGCCCCCAATGTCATTCTTTGTCCAATCACAACGGATTATCCCGCTGCAGATGGAAAAAAGAGGCGAGAAATGTTTTTCTGTTTGCAATAAAAGAATGATATGATATGATATATATTAAAATAAGCAATAAAAGAAAATGCCCAGAGTGGCAAATGTTGACCAGGCAGTGAATGCACCGAACCATGGCAGAAATTTTAATAAACAATGTCTAATGTCGAAGTGGAAATCAAGAGAATAGTGGCAGCACCACACCAGTTACAGAACAAAATGCATCTCAGTGTCAATCCAAATGCACAATAAGCAGTTTGAACCCACCGATGTAATGCCATTTATTTTAAGTGTTAGTAGGCTAGAGCGTGAGAGAGATCCGAATCAGAGGAGGAGAGGTTAGCGAGGCCAGCGTCTCCATGGCAGGTGACAGTGCGCATGGATCCGCTGCGCCACGCATGGATGAAATAATGAAATAGTAAATAGGACTACAGTAACAGAAATATGTGCAGAATTAAGACAGTCAAGACGGCCCAGTGTTTGGTGGACCGGGTACAGCTTGTTCACTGAATAGCCTACAAATCATCCACGGGATCAATTACGCATCACGAGTTTGCCCACCCGACACAGCGTTTGTTCCTGGGGAGATGAAGCCGTGCGTCCCGCCTCCCGTGCGCCATGGATGTCTGAGCCTCAGACTACAGACTTATAGACACTAACAAAAAGATCCCCACGGAAAAATGTAATATAGGCTATTACATTTTTCCATGCCGATCTTTTTGCTGCACAGTGAGTATATATTTCATCTATGGGAAATACGGAGGATGACTGATAGTATTTTCTAAGTGGATTTATCATTTATTTCCCATCCTCATGTTTAACAGAGGTTAAGTAGCCTGCAGATTAAACAGTTAATAGTGTGAAAGATGTGAAACATTAGCCACATAAATGATCAAACTTTTATGGAGTATCAGCGGATATAAATATGTTTTTTCATAGACGTCACAGACATACGCCAGTAAGTGAAGTGGAAACTTTATTTTGTGATGTGTGGTGATTTTCAGCACTTTTAACTTAGAATTAGCCACGTTACAGAGCCAGACAAGACTTTGCGGACGGTCCGCACATTCTCACGTCAAGTTTTTTTTTTTATACATCACAAAGTGTCCGTGAAAAACCAGCGTACGCAAGCTTTTCGTGCGTACGCAACATTTATACATGAGGCCCCTGGTGTATTGTGAAGGATAGGTTGGGGGAGGGGTGCTGTGTATTGGAGGAGGGGGTTGTTTGCTGGAGGTTGTGAGTGGGGAAGTGATGCAAGGGTGTGACAAACCACAGGGGGTGTAGACAGTGTTGTTTGCTGCAGCAGGGAGGACTGTACAGGGGGATAATGTATCAATATCATTCAAATATACGTTCCCAAATCCCAAACTGACATTTTTTATATTATTTGTATCATTATTAGGGCAAAAGAACACAGTTTATGTCCATCATCAACACAGTTTGCAATGATCTATTCTGCTGCGTGATCAAGTGAGCTGTGTGCTGCAGCGTGACATCTGCTGCAGCGCTAATTATGAAATGCCAGGTGGAATGTCTGGGACTTGTCTTCTGAAAATCTAGGCAACGCTTATAAAACCAATATTTTAGAGAACTCCATTATAAAACGAAAACGAAATCTGCTAAAGTAAACCACCTAACCCATTCTGTTAAACAAAATCCATTCCATAGCTGTTGAGATGTGTAAGCGGCTGCAAACGGGAATAATCACTTGAAGTTAACCAAATATTTCTTTATTAGGGCAGGGCAGGCATATTTCTCTTTTAAACACATACAAGTACAACAAAGACCCACAGAAATGTACAACTGTGCACTGCAAAAAGACAGGGCCATATGTAAAACTGAATTGAAAAAAAAAAGCCTAAACACTCTGCTGCAATATCAGCATTGCATTGAACTGGTGACAACTTCGGCTACATATTTCTTTTAGTTTACAATGAATTCTCACCCTGCCCTTCTTTCTTTTTCTTCTGGAAGTGTTCTTTCAAAAAGCATTGAGCGTTGATAGACTCTGCATTCAGGCGGATTTTCGTGACAAATTGGCTGCAGATAGAAAATGCTCTCTCCACCTCCACGGATGTAGCCTGAATAATACTAAGAGCTTCAAACAACTGTTGCAGGTGAATGGATTTAGTGAGCCTGTATTACTTTAGCTATGGTATGGCACCATCGCCTGCATCAACGTTACCGTATGACAACAATAGATACGCACTCCTTGCGGTTTTTTTAGGGCTGTCAAAATAACGCGTTAATTTCTATTAATTAATCTGAGAAAAAATAGTGTGTAAAAAAAAATAACGGAGATTAATCCATTCCATATTGACCTTTCACCCGGAGCCGTTCTAGCCACCATTCGATTGTAAAATGCGTTGCTACAGGCAACAGAAACATGTCTGCATGTGACGCTAGTTAACACTACACTCAACCATAGACCTGTATAGAAATGGACCAACATATCCCGTTGCTCTGGACGGAGACAAGTGAAGTATATTTGAAGCACTTTTCCAGTGATAGCTGAGCGTTACTGTGCAGCTGCAAACTGAGCTTGCCGACGTAGATGTGACGTGAGCAACGTGTCTGAAAGTTGTAAGTCTTCTGGTAGCTGTGCCAATAGAAATCTCAATCATTCCCAATCTATCAGAGACGGAGAGCGTAGGTATATGTAAGGAGATAACATAGGCGCCATAGGAGGCTTCACTCTGTGGAGAGAAGCTTGCCCCCTTGCACTCAACAGGAGGTAACGTTAGCCTTCCGCTAGCTAGCAGCTGGATTAAACACGGTTAAAATGCAGACAGCTAACGCTAAACGATGTAAAATTTGACTGTATTTCACTCACTGTAGAGGATTCCGACACTTCTGCAGCTGCAGCCGTTGTCCGAAAAACACAGACGGAGACGGTGCGTTCAGTGAAACTGGTAACCTACAGCCTCGTGGTGCATTCAAAGTTATTGTAAAATCTGGTGGATGTTTTTGTCGTTCAATAGCAATCTGGCACTTTTGAATTTATTTCCTCAGCATATTAGGTCATATTGTTGATTGTTATGGTCATTATTTTAACAGTGAAAATAATTATAAAAAAGAGTTTTTTAACTTTAATGTCACTAATGCTGATTATTCATTGATTCTTTTGATTTGAAATATTTAAAATACTTTCACATCAAAAATGATGTATGTGATTAATTTAGATTAATTAATCACAGAGTATGTAATTCATTCGATTACAGTTTTTAATCGATTGACAGCCCTAGTTTTTTTTTATTATATTTTATTTCCCGTTTCCCGTCATAACCTTTCCCGGGAATCGGGAAATAGTCTTGATCAGATTTCCCGGGAATCCCGTTTCCCAGGATTAAACCCTAGTGCAGGCTTTCAAATTTGCCGGGACAGTGACAAGCGCCTCTCACTGATCTCCTTCTCCGTTTCAGTCATGCTGGCTCTGAATGAAAATGCGTTGTGGATTAGCTAGACAGGTAGGCTAGTTCTTTATGTCCCTCTCAGCGATGAGAGTTTTTCAAAATGGCGGAACGACATGGAAGCCTCCTTGGACTTGCCCGTCAGATAAGAAATTCTTCGCTTACGAGGATAAGTCCGATCATTGGCAGATGTCATTTTACACCAATGAGGACATATTTATGAATGAAGACATTGATTTTAGCTAATAAAATACTTAAAACAGTACACAGTGTACCTTTAAATTTTGTTTGTCAGAAACAAGACAAATTAAAGTCAATGTTTTGATGTTTTTCTTTGGATGTGACTTTGGCAAACAAAATGTGCCTCCTCTAATTCTGCATGCACACCACAAAGAAATATCCACTTACTCACACCTGTGAGAAAATGGGGACATTGACAACATATTTACCACTTGTCAAAATCACCTAAATTACCATACAGGGACAAAGGCAAAAATGCAAATTCCAATATAAAAATGTGTGATTTGACATGTTACAGGTCCTTAAGCAAGCTATGTTCACATGATTTACATTGAAGAGGAAGACGGGACATTTTTCAACTCTGGTAAACTTTAAATTATGCGCTCAGAGTGGAAATATAGGCATATATTAGTAAGTATAGTGCCTAAGGCAAAACATCCGTCTCTTTACCCTTGGTTTTTATTTGTTGATATGTGCCTATATGTATATTGTTGTCTCTGTTGTACAGTATGTCTATTACTAGTTGTCTATGTATAGAGAGTTAACACCTACCAAAGTCAAATTCCTTGTGTATGTAAGTATACTTGGCCAATAAATCTGATTCTGATAAACAAAGGTAGAAAAAATTTGAGCATATAATACATTAATCAAAGTCAAATAAAAATGAAAAAGTTTGTACTGTAGCTTGCTCGCTTGAATTCATGGCTTTAACAATAGATTCCAACGCTGACCCAGTTTTAAGGAATTTTTTTTCATAGAACCACTCGTGCAGCATAGTACATTTCTCCTCTGTTGGTTTTTCTGTTTGGTATTCGTGCCCTTTCCTCCTTTTATTAAACCAGGTAAAAGGCTCATTCAGATTCAAATCACTATTTCAAGAAAGGCCAAGAAAACTGTTTAACACTACACAGAACAGCGGAAAGAATGTCCAGTTAAGATAGACATGAGTTTTTGAATTCAGGTTAACATGCTGAAGTAGGGTTTGTTAATACACAAATTCCATTTGTCGCCGGCACAGCTAGCCTTTTACATAAGCAAGCTTTGATGCAAGCGACATATTTAACCAGCCTGAAGGGGTGTTTTAATATTAAAACAAGATTATTTTGATGATATTTTAAAGTATTTCTGTCATTATATAAGCTGACCTGTACCTTTCTTTCTTTCTTTCTTTCTTTCTTTCTTTCTTTCTTTCTTTCTTTCTCACATTCACACTCACACTCACACTCACACACACACACACGTACACACGTACATGCGCCAAGAATTTGATACGGGTTCCTAAACAATAATTTTTTTGATACCAATTTTATAAAATCCATTTTAACAAATATAAATTACAACATTATTGTGTGTAACAGAGTTTTCCCTGCCTGCCTCTATCTTGTGTAACCTTAGACAGCCAATCACCAGCATTATTAGATCTTGGTAGAAGCACGCTGCGTGCTTATTGGCTCACTCAAATTCCCGTGAGCTGGAATGAGCTAGACACACGAAACTTGTGCAAAATGTTTTTAAACTTAAACTTATATGCTAAAGGATGCATGTTCTCAACTTACTGGGGGCTGGAACGAGCTAGAGACATTAAAATGTCCCCAAAGAACATGATGCAATTCGGCCTGATGGTGGCGCTATAACTTAGGCCAAAAGTTTTAAAGGCCACGCCCCTCACACAGTGAGTCTGATTCACATGAAATTCGTTACACAAGTCCAGCTCAACATGCTCCATAAAAAAGCCTCTTGAACCATTGACGTCCGCCATGATGGTATTTAGTTAATTTGCATAAAGTGAAAAACAGTTAAATGAATAGAACTTTGTCAATAAGAATATTCATTATCATATCATTTCTCCTTCTTTTCCAATGCATGACATTGGTTTTTGGTATTGGCTTGTGGTGGCATGGAAAGGCAATCCAATGCATGTAGCTAAGCTGTAAGTTAGGGATGTCTTCTGCATTCAGATAAATAACATACAAGTAATTTTAAGTAATAATAAGACCAGGTTGCAAAAAAACACCTGCAAACACTTTTTTTTGTGTCAAGGGAATGCATCTTGGTCCAGGGTTCAGCTTTACTGTCATTACACAATATAGGGTTTCACAATGCAATGCAGTTATAGGCCATCTATGCAGTTACAGCCCATCTATATCTCTATACTGATGTCAAATCCTAGCAAATACCAGGATCACTCCTACGCCTCAACAACTGTCAGAGATTGTCTGACCTGATCGAATCAGACTAAACCAGCAATAATGTTTATAGTCTGTGGTGTTCGGTGAAGAGACTTTCTGACAAATATCAATACCTCTGTGTGTTTGTGTGTGCTCGTCTGTTCTGTTCCAGGTCAGGGCGTCCGGTCAGTTTCATGGTGGTTCTCAACACACCCAACCCCCTTAGTAAGATCTCCTGGGTCAACCGTCTGCACCTGGCCAAGATCGCACAACGTAAGCACGCACGCACACACGCTCGCACACACACACACACACACACACACACACACACACACACACACACACACACACACACACACACACACACACACACACACACACGCGTAAACACACACACACGTAAACACACACACACACGTAAACACACATACATGTAAACACACACGTAAACACACACACACACACACACACACACACACACACACACACACACACACACACACACACACACACACACACACACACACACACAGGATTACTATGCCATTTCTCTTTAAACAGGGTGATGTAATGCAATGAAATGTAATAACGTTTTAAGTCAGAGGCTAAGAAGCATCATCGGTGTTTGCTTCACTCTCTATTGGCTAAGTGCACAACTGGTGTTTTGACTTATATAATCAGAGAAAAACCGAGACTGTCAACTGGGTCATTAAACTGGCTCTTAAATGACGTCCATCTTTTGTGAAAACAAACATTACTCATCAGTCAGGAAAAAGTGTGGTGCCATATGAGGACTTGGGTTACATGCTAGGTCTAATTCCTTTTAAATTCTGTCATTTTTAAGGCTATGTCTCCCTCCTTTCAAATTTTCAATATGTAATTGATTGTTGGGATTCAGGAAGTGGTCAACATTTATGAAGGAAAAAAATGGCCAGACCCTGCCCAGCAGGGAGCAGCACAGTTCCTTCTTTTTATCCTTCCTAACCTCTTTCCTCCAACACTTGCCTTGCTCTGCCCAGACCTAAGCCTACTATGCAGTCTGACCACGCCGGAGGTCTCCCTCTCTGGGGTTCATCAATGCGTGCTGTCATCCAGTGGCAAATACAGAGACGGAACTACCGAGGACATTAATCTGCTTATTTGGCCATGATGGCACGCATATTCAACCCACTCACTGCCCCAGTCCTCTTTTCCCTATCCGTTTCTACTCTCTGCGTCGCCTTGAGCACTCCTCCTTGTCACACACACTTTATTCTGGGCTTGTTGTGCATGTGATATGTCTCTCAACACTGCACTTGAGTGTAGCTGAAATTGTATTGTTGTGGCCTCTTGGATCCCAGAGGCTATTGCTGTGAGTGTCTGCACAGAAACAGTCAAGGTTTTAGCGGAAATTATTGGAAGTAGATTAAAGTACACTCAATTAAACATCTGGCTTCGTGGAGTGGAGTGGAGCCCTGAGAGGATCAATGATCCTAGGGGTGGACAGTGGTCAAGAGGTAGCCTGGAGTGTTTTGTGCTTACCTGAGTCTTTGACTCCCCTGCATCTTGAGATTCTCCAACTTTGCACATTACAATAAAAAAAAAAAAAGAAGAACACACACCACTGGATACTTCCCCTTTTCTGCTGGCCTGCCTTCCACAGTGGGTGTATAGAGAGGCGCATGAAGCATACACTACATCTGTAGACTCTCGAGTGGAGCTGGATATGGTTTGTGTCAGAGTGGCATCAGAAACATCAGGCGGAGCACAGAGGATGCCATGGCTCCAGCGAAGTGCAGCATCCCCAGCCTTTTCCTTGTTGCTCATGCCTTTTATCAGCAGCACAGCAGGGATACTGACAAGGAGCGTGCCATAGTTATAGTGTGCAGCTCTCCTCCCCTATAGCTGCCGTGTGGACATGGGTGATATTCAAAAGCCAAATCATGCATGTTATTCCTAGCTGTCTTACGGACGAGGAGCCCCAACACTGCAACAATGTTTATAGAGAACATCAATATCAAGTATGGCTTGAGGAGGATTAAAAGTAAGTCATTATAACTCCTTTTTGCTCAAACTAATGAAATAAACAATGTATTAGACATTCACTCTAAAAGAAAAGCACAAAATAAACATTTATTGATCTTACACGTGGAAAACACACCCTAAAGACCCTGAAGGCAAGGGATATGATGCTATCAAAGTGTTGATATTGCACATTGTTTTCACTATCATATTGATCGACTCCATAATGACACTGACCAACTGTCAGTTCCAATTTGTCTTTGTCCGATTTGCTATCCTGTTACCTTGTAGCCTTGAGTGCATGTCACAGTCATTATACTCCAGTGTGTTAAGATAAACATGTAATGTTTTCCTTTCTTCGACTTAAAAAAAGTTTTTATCACTCAACGGATCAGGGGAAATTGACACATCTAAGGTTTAAGGCCTCCAGCCAACACTGCTATCCATGGCAAGTTACCACGAGAACAACAGTGAAATAAGCTGCGGTACCTTCGACGCCAACACGTCGAGGTGCTAAGTGTAAGGAGAACATGCTTTGAGGTGCAAGGAATACAATGGCAAAGCAAGGACAAGAAATGAAATAAGAATTAGAGAGAAACAAAACGTTTTGGGAGTGAAAGTAAGTCAAGACGTGATGTCTATATATCAGGCTCAAGACAGAATGAAGAGCATCTTTCAACCAGAGGATGTTGATTTACTAGACAGCATGTATTTAAACTTCCTGTACTCCTTTACAGTTGCTCTGCTCAACGCATTTTCATGAAATCATAGGAAAACTTATGCCCAACAATTCGTATGATATCCTACAATACTACGGCAACCACCAGCCGGTCACATGACAGTTAGGTTTAAAGGGCATATGAGGTTACGGTAATTTCAGCAGCTGTTCCAAGTAAGATTAGAAAAAAATAGAGTGGTTTGGGGTTAAAACACCGGCCCCCTTAAGTAGTACTCCAGGGACACGAACACTCGTTTCCTGGGTGAAAGTCTTGTGTTTTCTCCTTAACTTCTTCTGCAACATGAATTTCGCTCCCACGCTTGAAAGCCCTGTGTTTTAGGACCCACCCACCCCCTCACCCTCCTCCCTACGCGGATCTTCACACTCTTACACAGCTGCTTTCATTGTGGTGTATACACTAATAAATACGTGGAATACATACGAATTACAGTGCATTACTTTTTATAGCTATATGTATGAATGGTTCATGAGAACAGCCTGCAATGCTATACAGATTCTTGTTTTTGTTCTCTTCTCTTTTGCTAAGAAGCAATAGAAACAACTTTCAATAGCAAAGATTTAAATATATATATTTGTGTATGTGTATATATATATACGTATATACTTATTTTTTTATCTCCCAGGCTCTCATCCAAGGCCCTTTCACATTTACCTGTCTCTCACATGGCTTGTATGAATTGATATACATGTAAGGCCATACAAGGTTATTATAGTTTTTGTATATTTGATATGTATTAGGACATTAATGGCATTTTTCCACTGCTAGTACCAGATCTACTCGGCTCGGCCCGACTCGGCCGTGTTTGCCCGTGCTCCTTTTTCCGTTGCAGATTAGTACCGCCTCATGCATGAGGCAGATACCATGTAATGGAAAAACGCCATAAGAGAAATCATGTTACGTCCATGCTTAGAAAAGGTATTTTGTGTGCATAAAAACCCCGTCAGTTGCAGATATCTTCAAAGGTTCAGAACTGAATGCAGTTGGTCAGATGTGCGTGTGTCTTCACGCCCTCTCTTAGCCCACATCACTTTCTCTGCTTCTGCCTCCAACACCTCGGCAGCAATCTCGGCCTCTTGTTCTTCTTGTGAAGGCCAGTGTATCATTGTTTTTACTTGCCTACACATTTAAAATTACATATTTTAATTTGCTTAAATATAGTAAGCTTTGCTCTGTCACTGTCTAGTTCTACAATATTTAATGTTAAGATTAGTCATTTCATTTTGTCGATGCCTCCGCGATCCGTGTTGTTGTCCGCACGCCTGTCCGTTGTCTGTCAGTACGCATGTACGTCCGTCTGTCCCATTCTTGTGAACATGATATCTCAGGAAACCCTGGAGGGAATTTCTTTAAATTTGGCCCCAACTTCCTCTGTGACCCGAGGCAAGAACATATTTTGCTCACAAAACTTGTTTTTGGCCATAATTTAAGAATTCCTACACTAAATAAAACATTTCACACACATGACTAATAGGATGAAATGGTGAAGGGAGCACATTTTATATTTAAAAGGTCAAAGGTTGACTTCACTGTGACATCATAATGTTCTGCATATTTTTGGCCATTATTCCATGCCATAACTCAGGAACAGAAGGGGAGACATTTGGTCGGGTACTGAATTGGTCAACCTAATCTTTAAACCGTGGTGGTGTATAGGTGTATATATAGATCTTCTGTGCTGCCGGGTTGAAGATCTGTGTGAAGCATCCATATTTCGCTAAGGAAATACACTTTATCAAAGCAAGTCTTCGATACATGGGATATAGCGGTCTGGACACTAGACATGGATGTAAACTGTAACTGGACTCGTTGGCAGAGGCATACAACCGCAAGGTGGTAATTCTAGTTTTTACTTAAAAAATATTTCACCCTAAAATAAATAAAAAGCTTAAAAAAAGCTACAGTGATATTAACTTATCAAAATATGTGAATAACTCAATTTGGGATTGTAAAAAGTGAATAAGAAGTATATGTAATTACCTGCAGCATTTACATCACATAGGATATGTGATCATGAGGACACACACACAGCAGCACTGTGACATGCTGGTACTCATCGAATCGTTCTTTTACAGTTTATTTCTCTCCGATTGCTAAACGACAGTGGGCACAACTGAAGCCACGTGCAAAACTCGTTTTGTTTAAAGATTGTTTTTTTGGGGGGGGGGGGGGGGGGTGGGTTTCCCTTTGTTTTTGAAAGTAGATAGACATGAAAGGGGGAGAGAGATGGGGGATGACACGCAGCAAAGGGCAGCAGGTCGGACTCGAACCCCGCGCCGCTGCAGGACTCAGCCAACATGGGGCGAACGCTCTTACTATAGGTGAGCTAGAGGTCGCCCCACGTACAAAACTCTAACTCCAGTCTGCACAGCAGCAGTTCATGTGGACCAAACTCTAGTTTGTTTTTCATTGCTTGAACACAGTTTTCAAAACTCTACACACTCGTCCCATGACTCCAACCACAACGTGCTCAACACTGTGGATTTACAGCACTTTGTTCAAATGCTAACACACTGCTGTCAAAACTGTTGACCTCACATTCAAAACAGAATGGATTTCAGTCTGGTGCCTATCAAACACTGCTGATTGCAATTTCAGCTGAAAGCCTAAGCAGGTGTCTTGTTTTAGACTACTTGGTGAACACATCCAGTATTTATATAGAGAAAGCTCAGAAAGCCTTCTTTTGTATACAAACACCACATAAGAATGAAACATTTATACACAGTACCGTTCGAGAGAAACAAGTAAAAGAGCAAAGATACCAACATGTCCAGGTAAGATGTCTGAGGTTATACACAGCTATAAAAGAAAATGTGAAAAACACTATATCTTTACTATAGTAAAACTGCGTTCTTACTGTTTTTCCGAAAGTAATGGAGGTGAAAGCAATGGAACCACCACATTCATTAGTATTTAGAGATGAGGCAGACATCCAGTGTGATGAAGAAAACGTGCTGCATGATGCAGGAGAGAGGCAGGATTAGTCACACTATTCTGTTACTGTTATGCACCTTTAGTTTTTTTCCCAGTAATTCCATAAATTACTAGAGACAAAATACCATATTGAAGCAAACTGCTGATTTTCATTCCTACTTGTTTACCTTAAGTAAAAAATGGTATATTACGTAAAATCTATATAATTTATTTAAATAAACTATTGAATAGTGTGATGTCACTCAAATTGTTCAAACTGTAAAGATGAGAAAGTTAGTAATTTCTGTATTGGTGTTTGACGCTAGTGTTTTTCCTCAGTGTGTTCTGAATGACAGTGTGTGTTATCTCAATGAGGTTTTGAGATGTGTGTTGAGAGTTGTGTTGCTTGGAATGAGTTTTGCAGGAGATGTGAACTGTTTAGCTCATATGACTCCTGCAGACTGTAGTTTGAGTTTTGCGCGTGTCTTCAGCTGTGCCCAGTGTCGTTAAGCAATCGAAAAAACCTGTAAAAACAAATGGTAGCATGGGGTGATGGATTTCATTGAGTCCCTTGGGGAAACAGATCAGCACCAACCTGGTCAGGATGACAATTACATGTTAATTGCATTACACCCACACTTTGCCTTCCCATTTAACCAAATGTAATTACAATAAGTGAGTTGTTGATTTAATTTCACGGATGGTGAGCTGTCACCGAGGCTTCCTCGTCATTGCAGGCAGAGGCAGGCCTGCCCTGCGCTCAAGGGAGACCTACAGTTGAATCGGCATTTCAAACGCACCGAACCGTGGTCTTGTTTAGTTTGAAATGGGTGCCGCGCTTCGGAAAGGTCCCCGAATGTTGGACACCACAAATGGCTAATGTTCTCATGCATGATTTAGTGAGTGATCAGACATCACAAAACTCATTTTCCCAGACCCATCTTCACACCAGTGTTTATCCTGTTACCTCCATTTAGAGGAAACACAGTGATGTCCCACTGCTGTAATAGCCTTCCCTGTGACACGTGTGAATATCACTGACTTTAAGTGACTTTGCTGCATGCTGTATTAAAATCCTATCAGTGTATTCCCCATTAACAATGCCTTGTTAATGATATGAGGTTTTCTCCGGCCTTTTGCACCTCGAGCATTTCCATAAAAGTTTGCAGCCCGTGGATGGTAGTATTTAAAAAAAGAAGAGCTCGTCGTACTTTTGCACGATCTAGAAGCTGCTCTGGTGGTCAGGCTTTACATGATTATAATATGGCAGCCAAGCCTGATGAGAGACATTCCCAGTAAACAGCATTCGTCACTTTGTGATTGCATGTGGTGTAGTTATGAGGCCTTGAAATAGAAAGTGAGAATTGCCCCGCAGTGGTGCATCGCCAAAAGCCCCGGGGTCCATTAATAACCTGGTGTGCCTCCGCATTTTCAATGCCTCTCCGAGTGGCCCTACTGTTTCTGAAGGGTCTTTTTGAAATAGCCAGAAGCATTTCCTAATTAATGGGCTTTCTCACTGCAGAATTAATTGCTTCCTACCATGCAGTCCCAGCCCTTTCAGACAGGGTTAAGGCTGCAGACTTTGATGGCCCTCACAAGAAGAACAAGAGGCCGTCAAATCATGAGAGATTGCTGCCGAGACGTTGGAGACAGAGTACGAGGAATGAATGTGGGCTGTTTATGTGTAGAGGGGGAGGAGGGGCTGTTTGGGGGGGGATGAAAGGGGGTGAAAGGATGATAGAGACAAGCAATCAGTCCCACTGCAGGGAACAGAGGGCAGGCAGGGGGCTGTTGCCTGTGGTTACACTGCTAACTGTGCCGGTCTCGCGCTTTCCCCCTTGCACGCGGATCAATAGATGAGTGGAGTGTAGCTTGGAGGTTCTTGCACACACTCTGACACGCCTTCTTAATCCACTGTGTGATAACCTGTGCTGTGCCGATGTATACCGCACAGGAGACGAGCAAGGGGGGAGAATGCAAAATCCACCCTGCTGCATGGGCTTTAGGAGAGACTGCGAGGGCTTTGCTTTCATTAGCCGAGGATTCAGATTGCTTGGCTGCTGCAACGGCTGGTTTCTTTGCATCTGTTTGAATTAAATTAGGTATACCTTATGTTTTTATATTAACTGTTATATTTTTGTTAAAGTATGTCTACTCAATAAGGATGCTGGAAAGATTTCCTTTGATAGCACTTTTAATAAAAACAATGTAACAGAACTCTAACGCAAACAAAGACATTCACTCTGTATGGTATGTGCTGGAGGGGTTTTTCCTTAGCCCTAAAATTAATCTGTCAAACAGCAAAGATTATCTCCCTATCTCGCTGTACTCAAACATGGGAAATGTTTATGATGAGTAAACATTATCACGGATTTAATTAAAAGATCCCACACTCTCATTGATCCATGGGAAATATCAATTGCGCTGGTGTATTTAATTAGTCTATATATTTGCCCTTTGTGTCACTGGGGTTGATAGTGCGCCATGCTCCGCAAATTAATCTTCATCAGCAAAAGACTTGAAACAAAAGCATGATTGGAATGAAGAAACTGAGAAACTAAATCTCTCCACTTAGTATTCCAACCCTACACCTGCACAAGTGATGTTGTTATACATAGTTATTGTACAGTAACTGGGACTGTGTACACAGTAGATAGAACTGACCTTAGCCTTAAGCTTGTGGAATCTAATCATTCATATTGATGGCCTTTAGTTAACATTGTAGGTAAATAAAGTGCAGCAAAGTGGAACTCTATCATTTATTTTTCAAAACATAAAAAGTGACACATTGTTACTGTGCCAGTAAACATTTGTGAGTATGGCAATATAGCACTTTTTGTTTTCACACATTTTAGACTGAGGAAGTAACATCTGACAGAAATACTACAGATCACTTCACCTCACACCAATTTGTAATGGGGCTTGTGTGTTTGTTTTCCTCCAAAACACCAATATGTTTTTGTAGTTTTCATGCCTTCGTGCCGGCGACAGCCGTGGCCAAAAGGCATTATGTTTTCGAGTTGTCCGTCGTCCGTTTTTGTGAACGCGATAGCTCAGGACCACCTGGAGGGAATTTCTTTAAAGTTGGCACAAACTTCCATATGGACATCAGGGGAGGGACATCTGGGGCGTGAGAGTTGGGCTTAATCCTAGCAATGTACATCCGTTGAGCCAGACTAGCGTTTCGCCTAGATCTTTTCTGAGTTCGGTTCAGTTCTGTAGAGACAAGTATGACATGGCTGTAGGCATATACAGTAGGAGACATTTTTTTCCTGGCCTACAATAAGCCCAAGTGATACGCATGACAACTCATTGATATATATGTTAAATAATGTGGTGCTCAGACTGAATCCTTGCCTTATGCCTCCGGTTTGCTAAAGAATGTTAGTGCATCACTAGTTTAATGCCAAATTGATTTTTTGTTATAGTTACTACGATAGTGATGGCACACAATGGTGTTTAAATCCGTTTTCTTACCAGGTTTTTGTATGAGGTTGTGGAGAGTATATTATCTGTGTGGTCTTTTGTTCTTTTTTCGGTAATCTACTTTGGCATGCTCAGGTGTTTTTTGTTTTTTTTTCCCAGAATGAATTTTGATGTAATTTTCTGTTGCTCTTTTGTCATAAAGCTCAAATCCCATTTCGTTCTATTATCTGTTTAAGATGTTTGTCTAAACGGTGTATGCACATGTTGCTCTGCTGTTTTCCTACAGCAGAATGACCATCATACTGAGTCATTTTGTATTTACACAGGTGCCTATGAATACAATTAGGCCTGTTTACACTGCAGGCAATGAATACTGTGTTTTTTTTTGTTGTATTTGACATATTTATATTCCAAGCCTTTAAATGTAACTAATTGACCACCAACATGCAGAGTAACCTGTTTATTGGATTAGTAGTAATATAACTTGCGTGTTTGTTTTTTATTATTTCCGACTGCTGGCAGGCTTTGCTGCAGTTTGCATCCTGTGTCAACACACAAATTGTTATATATTGGGAGCCACGGTAACTTGGCCCCTACTTGTAATTATCTTTAGGAGGCTGACATGAATGTTTATTTTTCAGTCAGTAAGTCCTATTTATGGTAAATCCAACAAGATGTTAATGTAGTATGAGGCCCAATTTACAGGGCACCGCACCAAAGGAAACACAGAATAAACACATGGAACAAAAAAGTTTTTTTCCAGTGATATCTTCATTTGCCACAGTTGTTCTGTTACACTATCAAAGTTAAAGAACGTTGTATTCAGGTAGAGTTTTATATGTAGTCACTGTATGAATTGGTGAGCCTGCATACCTGCCACAATGTAATAGATATCAAGATATTTTTACAATGTTTTACTACAATTGCGGACAAGCCAAACAAGTAAAAAAGCTTTTCTGTTTTCTTGTTTTGGCAAATTACTGTGAAAGTGATGTACCCACAGGAAATTCACTGTAACAGGGGAATGTGGTGGAGCAACAAGTCTTGAGTGTTGTATTTTTCTGTGTGAAGAGGTCCAACTGATGAAATTAATTTGTAAATGGTGCGTGTGTGTGTGTGTGAGTGAGTGAGAGAGAGACAGTGCATGTATGTTGAGGCGAGTGGCCTGCGTGTCCCTATCTGGTGCCGTTTTTGATTTAGGGCTGTGCTTATCATTTGTTCACCGTTATTCATCATCATTACTACATGGCAAAGACTGAAGGTTAAGGCTAATTTGTGTTCTCTCACAATAACCTTCTCTCTGTCCTTTTAGTGTGTGTATTCCAGTCTCTCTCTTTCTGTTTTTCTATCTCTCTGTGCATCTGTCTCTCCTTTAGATTGGTTACTAGACTCATTTGTACTGACTGACACACTCAGTAAGAGAAGTCTGCACACCCAACGGAACATTCTTTGTGCTAATCTAATAAGTAGCTGAAGAAAGTTGATGATTACTCTAGGGTAAAGGAAACCACTGGACATGCTGCCCCACCTGCAGCAATCTGCCCTCAATTAAAGTTGTTTAATAAGTGACCTCACACCTCTCTTCATCCTGGCAGGGGCTCGCTGAGGGATAGCCCGCCCACAGGCCAATCCCCCCGAAATATGAATTATTAAAGAACACTCCACAACATAAACTCCATATAAATGACTGAATGATTTAAAACCTTATAATTATCTACCCTATTCTTCAGGTTCAGTTTTGTCACAATGTTGTAAAAGAGATGACGTAATTGAATGATGAATTGCGCTTAAACTGGGCAATATCTTGCATCTTTGACATGAATCATGATCAGATTAAATGGCTCTGCAAAAAAAATGCATTTTGAAAATGTAAAAGCTAAACCAAAATTTGACTCGCGCTCTGTTGTCAGTATTGTGAAAAATCCAACAGCAAACAGGCATACAAGCACAGCACAGCACAGACGTCATTGAAAGATATATCTTTTGTATAAGATCCAACCCACTTACCCAATGCTTTTCATTCCTTTTTTGTATCTTCTTTCGCTGTATAAACATGGTTTGTCATTTATTCAGATGTTCTCGAGCTTTCGCTCCACTGTGATCCCTTGTTTGCAAACTGTCAAGAGTGATGTCACATTTATGTTAGTTCAGGAGACATCAGTGGCAATATGTAAAGGATTGAGGTACACATTTCTAATAGACTACCTGCATTTCATTTGATTGTTCCTATAAGGGTAAGTACATAAGTTATTGGGAGTTAAACAATGTCAGTCTAACCATCAGTAAAGTTTGGCCCGACAAGTGTTTTATCTGTGTGGCCAAAACAAAAATAAAACCAATTTTACAACCTTGGTGCTGTCTGTCAGTGCAAGCTCATCTCATTAGCCCTTAGGTGCCCCCCCCCCCCCCTAACTGCTTGCCACAGAAAGAGTGGGCAAACAATACTCTTATCATACAAACTCCACTTTTACTACTGAAAATGAGTCTGATGCATCTGTGACAAGGCCTTGGAGGCAGACAACAGATATAAAGTCTAGGTAATTCCAAGGTAACGTATGGTAACAAATCAGGAAGCGAATTTTTAGCAAGCTGTTGAATTTCATGCACAATTTAGTTTCTGTAAATTGAAATTTATGATGACAAAATTACAAAATGGGAGTACTTTGGCAGATTTGCCCGCCGCGTTGTCGGGAGTGCACCTGTTGTAAGGCTCAGAGCTATGAGCGCAGAGATTGTCGCGTACACCAGGCAAATCCATTATTAGAACTCCATATTATTATAAATCCAGCAGTTGCATTTTTCCTGCTGGGACTGACTCTCACTGTTGATTAAGTGCAAGTTTAATCACTGTGGAGGCCCTGCGTTGGCAGTACATGTCTCACCACCTACAGCAGGGACTAAGCTTCTGGCTGATTATAACATTAATATGCTAATAACACCATTCATATCAAATATCGGAGGTAGCGTAATGTCTGTTCTGATTATTTTTTGCGTGGTTTTGACATAGCTTGAAGGAGAATTTACAGGGTCAGAGGCATGATGACAATAAGTACAGCAACAAAAGAAGATGGTAAACAACATCAGCTTAGTAGCACCCTTGTGATAAGAAATAAAAAAAGTCTCTTTTTTTCTTTCAGGGGGGGAGAATTCACCAGGCTGGTTGTGCGGAGAGGATGAGGGGAAGACAATGGCCCCGTTTTGGTGTCCGCTGCTTGCCTGTCACATGCCTGTCTTTGCTACAAAGTCCCCAGAGAGAAAGGTGAGTCTGCTGCCACCGAGACAAAGCAGATCAGGTTTACCATGTCTTCTGACGTTTTACAAAAGATGTAAATCAGATTAGTAAGTGGGTCCTGTGTGGAGTTTGCATGTTCTGCCCATGTTAGTGTGGGCTTTCTCCGGGTTCTCCAGTTTCCGCCCACACTCCAAAGCAGGGGTGGATTGGCCATCTGGCGATTCTGACAAATGCCAGAGGGGCCGGACCATTCTTTTAATGTGGGCCGGTCAGAGGTTCAATCAGAGGTTACTCAAATTGGGACGTTCAGTCAAAATCAAGCACTGTACCCGGCCTCCCGGTGATCATGCTGTTCTCGGGGACCGGCTGCACAGCGAGAAGCCGCTGCCGACGGGTGCAGCTTCGCCGGAGCTCCGACTGCTGTCTGTCCGCACGGGCGTCTGACGGCATCAGTATTAAATTGACAGAGTTCATTACCGGTTAAAAACGTCTCGTTGACGCGTTAAATAGTAGTCCAATTCAGTGTTTTGGTACAGTAGGTTTATAACACCTGATGCGAAGTGTAGGCCTATAGGAGTACACATGAAAACCCTGAACAAGCAGCATCGTTCTGCTCCGTCTTTCTGCTGTGCTCCATTCACGTAGTGTCACACTTTACACTATGTAGGTTAAACTCTGCAATTAATCCACGGTTCACACGTATGCATGAACTGTGGTGGTCCATTACACTGTAGGCTATATTCAATATCACTGATCATTTTTGATCAATAGAATGTAGAAAACATTACACTTCACAACGTTTTGTATCCATACCATGATTGTGTTATTGTACAATATAGCAGTAAAAGCAGTAGCCTATCCTACAGTTTTCAAAGTGGGAGCGAAACATGCTCCTTGGGGGAAAAAAAAAGTGACCATAAACCCCTGTTCATGCTGTGTGTTGTCGTATACAGCCCTTGTCCCAGATGTGAAAGCCCCCTTACTGGACTACTAAATATAATAATATTCCATTATGTTTTGTATTTTGACCCCCAGACCCTCCCTGCTTTATGTGTTCCCCCAAAGGCCAATTCAGAGCAAGGAAAGACCCTGAAGTAAAATCACAGCCAGCAATAAAAATGAGTGCTGTCAAAGGATTCAAATATTTAATCGCAATTAATCGCACATTTTTATCTATTCTAAATGTCCCTTGATTTCCTTTTTGTCCCATTATTTTTTCTCATTTTAATGCTCTTATCAACATGGAAAAGTGGATCAACTTGCTTTGTGAAAATGTTTTTTTAATTGAAAACAACATTGGAATATACAACCCCAAATCAGAAAAAGTTGGGACAGTATGAAAATCACAAAAAAAGAAAGTAGGGATTTCTAAATGTACTTTGACTTGTATTTCATTGCAGACAATGTGAACACAAAATATTTCATGTTTTGTCTGGTCAACTTAATTTCATTTGTAAATATACATCCTTTCCTGTCATTCAGACCTGCAACACATTCCAAAAAAGGTTGGGACAGGAGCAATTTAGGGCTAATAATCAGGTAAATTGGTTAAATAATGATGTGATTTGAAACAGGTGATGTCAACAGGTGATTGTAATTATGATTTGGTACAAAAGCAGCATCTAAGAAAGGTCTAGTCCTTTAGGAGCAAAGATGGGCCGAGGATCGCCAGTTTGCCAACAAATACGTGAGAAAATTATTGAAATGTTTAAAAACAATGTTCCTTTGCTTATTTTACCTTCAACAGTGCATAACATAATTAAAAGATTCAAGGAATGAGGAGGAATTTCAGTGCGTAAAGGACAAGGGCGCAAGCCTAAGCTGAACAACTGTGATCTCCGATCCCTCAGGCGGCACTGCATCAACAATCGTCATTCATACTGTTGCCCACCTTAAGACTTGTTTGCAGCAAGAATGGGACAAAATTACACCTGAAACACTTCATCACTTGGTGTCTTCAGTCCGTAAAGGTCTTTTAAGTGTTGTGAAAAGGAATGGCAACATTACAAAGTGGTAAATGCTTTACTGTTCCAACTTTTTTTGAAATGTGTTGCAAGAACCAAAATAGGATTTTAGTTTTTTTGAAAAAAAACCCCAATAAAAATCATGAGGAACACATTAAATTAAATTGTCTGCAATGAAGTACATTTAGAAATCACTAATTTCTTTTTTTATTTGTGTTTTCCATACTGTCCCAACTTTTTCTGATTTGGGGTTGTACGTAGTGTTCAATTTCACACTAACATTCACACTTGGAGCTAATAATCTTTCACACAATGTAACACCGTTACCACGATTTTCCATTGCAGATAGTACTGCCTCATGCCTGAGGCGAGCGTGGCTGGTCGTCATAGTGACTATGTTTCCCCCAACTCATTTCCTGGTTGTCCTTCTCCATAAACAATGTAAAATCAAGGAGAGGGTTTCCTGCTCCAGGTTTCCTACCGTGGTCAGAAAGAACAGAGGAGACACTTTGTTTCTCTCACTATGACTCTAGAGTCGCTACTCGCTCCGAAGCTAATCACCGTGACGAGACTACTAGCTACGCAGCTCGCAAGCCCAAACAAGTGTGTGCAGGTGCGGCCGCAGCGCGTGTCTGTTTTGTTTCCGGTCTAGCTAGATCCGAAAGAACGTTAATCTTGCGATAAAAAAATTGACGGCCCTAAAATGGGTTTGCGTTAACACCGTTAATAACGCGTTAAACTGACAGCACTAATAAAAATATATTTAAATTGCAGTTAGAGTTAAAAAAGATGAAAAGATGGAGAACCAGACAGACAATGTGTCAACAGAGAGAAACACAGACAATAAAACAGACAGACAGTGATACTGTAGAGAATGACAGTAACAGCATACACACGGCATAAATAGGCAGTATGTGTAAAATTGTTATAAACGTGTGCTCTTTAAAAAGTAGTAAGCATTGTTTGCCAGTTACTTACTTTAAATAATTAAAAATATGTTACATAAGGCACTTCTTATATTATTTCACCATCTGTACACAAATGTAATTAGTGAATGCTTGTGTCCGTGGGTGGGGCTGCATGGTCGTGGTAATGTGGGCTGGTGTGGCTACAGTTCCAGGGCTCAATTCTTTCCCCAGTCCGTCCCTGCTCCAAAGATATGCAGGTGTTGCCTGTAGAAATGAATGTGAGCCCTCCACCCACCCAAGCATTTACAGATACTGGGTGGATGGAACAACGGATAGTCTTTCCATATTTGCATGTCACGTGTTTTTTTTTTAAATCAGTGTAATACTGTAATTAAAAAGCAAAAAAAACTCTAGTAGAGTCAGTGTAACATTACAAACTGTTAACACTCTCATTCCCTGTTGATAATCAATGCAGCTCAGCTAATATAGTCCACATGACAGTAAACACAGGAAGACTACAGCTGGACCTCGGCGTAAATGGTATGGCAAAACCTCTGATAGTTGACTAACTTATGACATCTCCTGGTACATATTGTCATATTGGCTTACCCTATCTGGTCACATAATACGCATGCAAAACAATTAAGTGTAAGAATAAAGTGTGTGTTAACTTATGACGTGAAATTGTGGCTCCCAGTGGTGAAGCAATTCTGCTTTTTAATACTCTCGCTGTTATCAGTGTAATTTAATTGGATGCGCAACTATAATACCAATACTATATTGAAATAATAACGAATGAAGTATTTAAGAATAAACAATGGAATAGATGACATTTTTTAGCAGGATCCTCTTGCAGTTGCTGTCAGTTTAAAGTTCTGAGGTGAGTGTTGATACTCAGGAGGTAAAGTGCGAGTCAGAGCGATTTGACTCCCACTGACGCCAAGTTCTCCTCTTAAGCAGCCGTGAGTCCATAGTGGTGGTGGGATCTTTACGCTGAGAAAGATTTTGTTGAAAGAGATCATAGTGCCATTTAACACAGTCGTTTCCCATTGAAGGCAATCAAAGGCCACTTGTCTCGCCCTAACCGCTAAAAATGCATTGCTTCAGTGATGATCTCACTCAAAACACACCCAGACTGTTGGAATTACAAGGTGACACGAGAGCATCCCTTCAAGATGCTGGCTGAAACATTTCGATCGATACAAGCTGTTAAGACCTAGAAGCCTCCAATAGATCAAATGGTCAGCACAGGTGAGAGATAGACTAAAAGGGTTTTAGAAGTCAAGAAATCAATTTGAAGGGGCTGAAAGATGATATTTCCGACCACATTTTCTATCGCTATAATGTGGTTATGGGTCTTACTGAGCAAGGTGGTGTGGTGGGGGAGGCAAATTACCATGGCCACCGGGGGAGGATGTTATAAAGTGATCATGCCATTATCTTAATGGCTGTGGGACACCCAAGCATAAATCAATGTTCCAACATTAGATTAAGACCTATACGCCAAAGCATAGTCTGCTAGCCAAGCGGCCGGGATAAAAAGGTGAGATGAAACGGCAGCTGGAAGTGCGGAAAGTGTAGCTATGACACAGTAGGGGAAGGGGAGGGGGAGGGGATTTCCCCAAAGATCTCGCTGACATTCCGGAGTATTTTGCCAAAGTGTGTTACACCTGGCTGGCAGCGGAGCCAAGTCAATTAATGTATTTTGAGCCAGTGGGAGCGTGCAGTCTCTGAGGATCTGCTCACATTCTCCACTCCTCGCACAAACAAACAAAGCTGCCGAGCACGCCAGTGAAGGGCATGGCAGCCGCGGCGGCCACGTACATGTGGTTTACCATGACGTTGTTTCACGTGGCTTTGTTTTCTAAGAGCAATTCAGTTGTGCATGTATGTTCTCACACGAGTCGTTGCTGGTGGTCGCTCGTGTTATTACGGCTAAAGGGAGATTCTTGAATGGGAAACATTTATGCTTGCATTGCTGTGTGTGCACCTACAGTATATGTTCATGTGAGTTTCCCTGCCTCTACAGTATGTCTGTGCTTGAGTTGCACGTTTATCTGTGTATGTTTGACTGTATGCTGCAGCTGTGCGCTGCATTGCATCCCAAGAACGGGTATGTGATGGGGATAGGGGCCTAGGTATCAGAAAGCTGAAGAGGTAAGCTGTAGTATTTCTTTCCCGTTTTTGACTAAAGAGAAGGTAGCATTAAATGGAGTGACTTTAAGTCCTTCATGCAGAGCAGACTGTGATTAGGGGCTTAACTCAGCAGCAGCAGCCCCCCCCCCTCTCCCTCTCTGTGTCTCCATCTTTGCCTCAGCCACTGCCTTTGGGACACACACGCCTCTCTGTGCCAAAGCTCCGCAGCATCTCTTTCTCCAGCTCTTGCAGCTTTTCTTGGCAGTCTGAGTTACAGTGAGTAGAAAGGATGAAGAAAAGGAGGCAAGAAAAAAAGAAATCCCAGATTAAAAGAGATGTGGCCGAAGGGGCCGAAGCCATTTCCTACATGAAATAGAGTTCTAAAGCAGCCTAGCATGAACAATACGCACAGGTCACCTAAGGGAGCTCAACCCACTGCTGGCTGTGTCCTGGCTCGGTCCACTCGGTAGTTTGACGGGGCTACTGGGCGAACTCGTTAGGCACCGGAGATAAACGTTATCACAAGTCGGCTGAGTGAGAACAGCGGGGGCAGACTGACTCCTCTCAATTTATCTCTTTCATTTCTCCCTCTGTTTCTCTCCCTCTCTCTCTCTCACACACACACACACACACACACACACACACACACACACACACACACACACACACACACACACACACACATGCTGATGGTCCTTGTTGCTTAAAGAGTCAGTGCACGCGTTGTTTCATAGCCCATTGTGAAAGATGAAACGAGCAGGTTTGGCAGATGGCCCAAAGGGAGGGTGTGAGGTAGTTGGGTTAGGGGATTAATAGGAGAGACTATAGGCAAAAGGGTAACAGCTGAACCAGATTTTTATACAGGAGAATCAGCCTGATACTCAGGAATCAGCCATGTTCCGGCACCTCCGACGTTGGATCCGGACCCTTTTTTATTGGATCCGGCACCTCCTGTGTCACTATGAAAAATGAATCGCCTAAATGAAAAAAATAAATTACTGTTTGTGTAGTGTTCAATGTTGTTATCTGTCTTGTTAGTCTTTATTCCCCATTGAAGTTCCACAAAACTCTTATGTTTGCATTTTCGATGCGTTGTGAGGTGAATTTTCAGGGTAAGACAGAGGGGGGAGAGGGATGGAGGGAGGGGGGGCACTTCAACAGCGCGGCACTGCACTTTAAGTGACACAAGCTCTTGTGCTGGTTGAGATTTCTGTTATAGCCTCATTTCACTCAGGGGAAAAATGTCAAAAAGACAACAAAGTTTGCTTAACTCTTTCAAATACGCTGGCCAGTCGGATCCCAAACAAGCAAAAATTGTTTCTGCCAAACAAGGATGTGGAGACCACGGCGGGTTTTTTGGTTAATTTAATAGTCCGATGGATAATTGCTGCTTGTGAAAATGATTGTTGCAGTGTACTTTTTCTTTTTTTACATTTTGCACCGATGCAGTGCATGTTTCTGAAATTAAAATAAACATTGCCCTGATGTACACACAGCGTTGTTTAGGTTTTTTTTAGTCAGAGAAGGTATGTAGGCAGTGTCATTTTATTTTTGTTCCGTTACCTCCAACCCCCGTTTTGAGTCGCCGGATCCACCCCCCCTCTGCACTCCGGGACCTCCCACTTTACAAATGAAGCACTGCTGGAAGGCACTAGGATTAGGCAATGGCTAGGGTTAGGTGCCTTGACGTCGACGTTTTGGCTTAAAACACCATCGAGCAGAATCAGCTGTTAAATGGAACACCTATTACCATTTTAGTAAAATGTCATGCATGATGTCATTGTTTTGGCCTTTAACTATTACAGATGAATAGATCAAATATTCAGCTGAGAATTTGACTGAATCTTTGACTCAAATCTTACAGAAACAGAAATTACATACAGGAATTTAAAAAAATCACATTCAGACAGTGCTGTTATTTGTAGCCTTTGTGCCTAATAGTCCAGTCAATCTAACTTGGAGGAATTGCAACATTTGCTGCATCCAGAGCTTAGTGCCACCCAAGATGATTGCGATTGGTTTAAAGAAATGCAAACAAGCCAGAGCATTTGTTCATCCTGTCCCAGAGTGATGAGCGGTGTAGCCGGACCTTACTCCAGCCTGACACGGTGTGCAGATAGGTCTGGCAATGTGAGATCAGTTATTGGGTAACACAGGTAGACTGACATACCGTGCAGCCAATCAGTGAGCCAGAATGAGCAGCTACGCTGTGAAGAACTGAAAGTGAGTAAGGTTGGTTGACGGCACTTTGTGTGCTGCTCATGTAACATTATTGTGGAGTTAATAATCTACTCGTTCTGAGTACAAATAAGCTGTATCGGCATCCTTCCGGTGCGAAACCAGACACCACAACTCACAGTGCTGAGAAATACGGAGAGCTTTTACCTGGCCGTGACAGGGCAGCAACTAGAACTTAATATACGCTGTTCCTCTCTCATCTCCCTGTTGGACTGTATGAACCAGAGTTTCAGCTGTTTCTCTCAGTTCTGCCCAGCAGGCTGTGTTATTATTGTGAAGCCTGGAGACCAATAAGGGATGTATTTATGAAACCAAAAATCAGACAGCTGATGTCAAGTGGCATTCACTGGTGTCACTGAATGGCTTAAATAACGTGCCTGTCCCTATCTAGGACACACATTTTCTTGTGCACTGTATTTCTTTATTTTTATACACGCTCATTCAGCAGAGCTTCAATGAAGACGATAGCCTGGTTCCTGTCATGATCTAAACATTCTCAAAGAGTCGCATGCGCATACTGTATGTGCAGTATTTCATGGTGAGCGTACAGGAATCCCTTGGCTGCATAATGACTCACAGATTTCCTCCAGTAGTAAAGCACCACTTTCTCTGCAACTCTAAAAGGGTCTTAAAGATCCACGGCTACAAAGACTTTCGAAATGTTTCCAGACTTCGTTTATGAGGCATTAGGCTAGGACAGGGTTGAGGATGGCTGCTATGCCAGAGCTCTTATAATACCTTGGGGGATTTCAACATGTATGCTTTGAAGTGCGGAATGACAAACTGGAAGAGGGTTTGGGCTGCATCAGGGTTAGCTTCCTTTCTCTTTTGCTGAGAGGATTAGCTTCTGTGTCTCAGCTCAGAAACCAGCAAAGCCTGGTCACATCTCACGCCTTGTACACTCCACTAGTTTTCATGTATCAGATCAGATCACCATTATTATTTATTTATGTAGTTATGTATGGCTTTTTCTTTTCCTTTTTGGAGTGGGTCAGAATTGGTCTCAGAATCCATTAAACATGTTATAGGTCACTTCTGTCTTTGTCGTCCGGTGAAATCACGTTGTACCGGGTCACTGGGGTCGGCGGGTGTTTACTGGACCACCCGGTGCTTTTGGGGGCATGTTGTGCTTGTCCCTCTCACTCGCTGTGTCATCCATCTTTTCTGCTGATGGAGTGATAATGGAGCAGCGCTGTGCATTCAGCTAGCCACATGAAAGTGACTGCATGTACAGAAAATGAGCTTGTTGAGCGGAACCCCTGGCAACGGTATTACACTGAATTCATACATGCATAGTATTGTCTGGTGAATGACTGATTTACAGGCATAATGAATGAATGGCTCTTTACAGTCAGGATGAAGGTAAAGGGCTAAATGCACGTGGCTGCGTGTATGTGTGTGTAGCACACCACAGATGCGATACAGTCTCATGAAAAATGGATTAAAAAGAAGGACAGTGTGAAAAGGTGGCCTTTCCCTGATGCAAAGCATTTCTGATGATTTATTTCCTCTCCCTCCTCCAGCCTGCTTTTTTATTCTAATTTCTTCAGCTCAAGCCATCCTGTTGACACCTTATGCTGCTCCCTCTGTTCTTCTTGAAGGTTGTTTGCTACCTTTTAGAGTAGCAGATATCAGCCACCTCTCTGATTTGTCGAGAATAGATGCCACTGCATGGATTAAAAAGCTCCTTCTAACCACAGCTCCGTCAGGGCAGAGCAGCTCCCTTTCTAAATCTGTAGTAATATCCTTCCTGCAAACAGAAAAACACAAACAGCGGGATGGGAAACTATTTGCAGAGAGCCCACTGGTCTCTCTCAGACCTGACCGTCATCCAGATCAGTTCTCTTTTTCCCTGTGTCTTGCTGAGTAGAAATCTAGGATAATCTACAGTATGCAGGTGTTTCTTCTCAGGGTCACATGAATAATGATGATGACCAACAATGCTGACTGTGCCATGCTCTGTTTCTCTATTTGGCTGTGTTTATCTTCATCATTTTCACAAACGATGCACAAATCTTGCCAGAATTCCATCAGTGGATACCCATCAGCTACGTAATTTAGGGGGCATGTTTAACGTGTGTTTTCTATTAAAACCTGCAATGTTCATGAACGAGATGTGAGTTTCTGCATGACGTTTGATTTAAGGTCGTCACAATACCGTCATTTTAAACTTCAATACAATACTGGTACATGACAAACGATACTCAGTGCCTCTTCCTATACAATGGCAAAAAAAGTCCTTGGCACACAAAATAAGATATTATTTTTCTTCTTCAACCTGCGCACAGCGCTGGTACAGAAAAAGCCACTCATCACCTACAAAGTTAATAGTAATACATGTTCCTTGTAGGCCTACACATTCTTTATGTCATTATTATTGTCATTTTAGTGTTGTTTCTTTTGCCCATTTTTTCTCTAATGTTGCTTCACTTGTGAATGCAGCACAGTGGCCTCTGTGGTTTCCCCTGTATAAATAAAGGATAAATAAAATAAAACAAGGGCACCACTACGAATAAAGGACAAATACAATAAACGGATCGTTTGTTTAAATATCACAACACATGTCCATCATAAGATTAACGGGACCCTGTGGTTAACTGCCTTTTTGGAGTTAAACTCCACTCGCTGGTCCACAGTCACACACACACACACACACACACACACACACACACACACACACACACATACACACACACACACACACACACACATATACACACACACACACACACACATATACACACACACACACACACACACACACACACACACACACACACACACACACACACACACACACACACACACACACACACATATACACACAGTCACACACAAACAGCCACAGCGCAGCAGGCAGAGAGAGAGAGAGAGAGAGAGATACCCGTTTCTCTTCGGGAGACTTGTTTAAATTATGACATATACATTAGATTTAGTATATAGTGCATACTTTTTTGGCGTATTTCTTTTCTGATGTTAATGCTATAAAGACCGTTGCTGTGCTTGCATCACTCCCTTACCCCTCCTACCAGTCCCTGTGGCCACTTGGCCGGTGGGAATGCAAATGGAAAAAATGGTTTTGGGGGAGAGTAGTTCTTAGAACTGCTTAGAAGTGGACTTTTCCTCTATCTACGTTCCAGTACTATTTGGTCAGAAAGCCCCTAATGTGTCGGTAGTCCCGGATTTTTCACTGATGCCACCGAGAAGCATTTAAACGAAAGTGAGTGACAAACTGCGTTATTTTCAAGTGTTGCATGTCCATGGATTTATGGTTAATGTCTAGAAATATTGCCTTTGACTTTGCTTACTGTTGGTTAGCTAGCATTGCATCAAGCATTACTTCTCATAACTTTTTTCTGTCCTCGATTTAACGTCTTGTTAACGCATTCCCACGTTACCATATGTTAAGCTATGAAAGGCGAGAAACTGGTAGGTGGGCTTAGCTGATACACAGCTGGTTTTGCTGTTATTAAGGAGGTCCTTTTTATCATGTAAATCAAAAAGATGCAGATAGACTACTAAAGATGATTTTTAAGTAGCGCATGGCACTGATGGACCCATAAACTTTCTACATTTTATGGCACCCAGAGTGGGTGAGAAATATTGCAGCATATAAACAAGATGTTGTGGAAAGGGACAGAGTGAACTATTTGCACACACTAAAATATTCAACTCTGTATTCATTTGCAGAATGAGGGAAATTGAGGAAAGTGAGGCACTTCTTGTGCAACAGATGGATAGAGGCTGTAAAAGCAGTTAGAATTGGTCTTGGCTGAAACTCGAAACTACAGTCAAGGTCCATGTAGTTAAAGACACATTCATACTGACTTTTTTTTTAAAAATTGAAAAAGGGGTTGTGCTAAATGCATGAAGGAAATTAACTACAGTAGCAGAGGGGTGCATGCCCTGTTTACACACTGTCAGACATGCATACACACAGAGTTTGTGTGTATGTATGTGTGTATAACACATAGTTCAATAAGAGTTTATCTTTCGGAATAAAAAATGAAATTGAATATTCCAAATAAGTGTCGGTGTATTTTGATTTTCAGAATTTCATTTTACTCTATGTGCCTATAGGGGTGGGCCGGGGATGGCAGGGGTTGGTGGCAATGTAAGTATCTGGAAATGTGCCGCGGGGCGAGGGCTTCGGTTACCTCTCTCTTTTCATGCGTTGGCATCCCTGAGTAGAACAAAAACTGAAATCACTGTACAAAACCTTGGATGTTGAAAGGTTTGTTTTACTTAGGCTACTTTAGCTTTTTTTTTGCAATCACAAGGTTCTTTGACAGGAACACCAGCATGTCAAGGGTGTCCTGGGTCAGTCTCGACCATCTTGGGCTGCAAATGAAGCCAGAGGCGATAAGGACCCACTCAGATTCACAGCTTGAGGCAGAAATTCACAAATATCTTCTGGAAACCTCTGAAAAGTGTTATTACTTGTGCTTGCCACCAATTAAGTGGATCCTTCTCTGCACTTTGGCATTTTGCTGTATACTAGTATACCTGTGGGATGCACCCTGCACTGGCAATAGCTCCTCTCCTTGCTCATCCGTTTTCTCCCCTCTAATACTCAACAGCAGGCTCTTTAAATCAGTCTTGGCTTTCTTAGCCTGTTGCTCAGCAGCTTCCAGTGATGGCTGAGGCTGCTGTGGTCCTCCTTCCTCCTGGGCAATGTCGCTGTCTGATCCAGAAGACCTTGGTTGGCTTCTTTTTCCTGTTTGACATAACTGTCCTTGAACATGAACATGTTGTAAATGCCTGTCCTCATACCACTCCCTGCAATCACCTTGTATCTTATCCTTCATCTCTTTGCCACGATGCTGTCACTCTCCTCATGTTTCAGACTAAGGATGCTAATTTTGATTTTTGTTCTCTCTCTCTCTCTCTGTCTCTCTCTCTCTCTCTCTCTCTCTCTCTCTCTCTCTCTCTCTCTCTCTCTCTCTCTCTCTCTCTCTCTCTCTCTCTCTCTCTCTCTCTCATCAATAGCCGACTCTCGTTAACCGATTATTAACTGTTAACTGATTATTAACTGTTAACCGACGAGCAGGCAATGGATGCGAACAGCGGCAGACTTGTATTGGTCGTGCAGCCACGATGTTGCGTGCATTGTCATGGACACATACAGACAGCTAGGGCTGGGCGATATGGAGAAAATCAAATATCCCAATATTTTTTGACCAAATACTTACGATATCGATATTGCAGCGATATTGTAGGGTTGACAGTTGGTGCTTTCACAACATATTTACACAATAGGATTTGTGACGAATAATCATCAGTAATGTCGACATAATTTCTAAGTGGGTAAAGGCAAATAATAGAACAGCTAGTAAGTCTGTCTAATCACTTTACTGTAAAACCAGGAAAAGACAACACTTATGTCATGTTACAATATTACCATATCCAAAATCTAAGAGGATATCTAGTCTCATATCATGATATCGATATACTATTGATATATTGCCCAGCCACTTGCGTCCGTGCGACCGACACAAGCCTGCCGGCAGCTGTCCGCAGAGCGTATATTCAAGCCCGTCAATTTGTCAATCTTCCTCTCCTTATTTTTTTAAATATTTGATTTATACTCAAATATTTAATGCTCTTCTTTTTCTTTCGATACTATCGAATGTATGATGGATGGATGGAGATCATATCATTTTAAACATTCAATGAAAAAGTATTGATGCTTTTGACAAGTGTAGTTTGATTTCCATTGCATGGTTGGCATTTTAAGTTTTGGAGGATACATTGTATTGCTATTGTGAGATCTACTACCCACATGCACAGCTGCACTCTTTAATATTAAATTCATAGATACTAACACGTTTCCATGTTCTATAAAACTGCTCTTATGGGTTCTTGCAAAGTACACTCTGCAGAGATGCTATGAAGTTCAGTATAACATATCTCCGGATCAATTTTCATTTGATGAACTGTGCTTGTTGAAATGTACTGTTGAGACCTGCACCTACCTCAAATCGCGGTGTGCATTTCGGTACCACAGTTCTCTCCACAAAAAAACAGACCGCTGCTGCTCATCCTCTGAGTTCAAAGGGGAATATGTGCAGAATATGAGAATGCAGGAGGAAGTGTCAATCTAATTTCTCTGTGTGAAGCTGGATCACAGCAGGCCTGTCGCTGGAACTCCAGACACACCAAACCTGTCACTGTCACAAATACAGGGGGCAGAGACAGCACACAAGCTCTGACTGCTTAACACTCCGGATCAAAGAGGACCTCTCGCTGAGGTCAGGGCAGAAGTCAAACTTTGGCATTTGCGTAGAACTCTGAGAGAGTTGTGACAGTTTCACAGTTACATCTTGCACTAATGGCTACCAGGAGTGTACAGAGGTCAGGCGTTCTTCTTTTTAGATCTGGGTCTCTGCCTGGACTAAGCAACGTCAGCAGTCAACTTTATTGACCTCAAGTAATGGATAGAAGCAGGGGCGTTGCTAGACATGAAGCTCTACTGGGGCACAGGCCTCTCCAAAAAATTCTGAATGCCTGCTTTGTGTAGGAAATGTGCTGCGCATTCTGCCCTTGCCCACTATTACTGCCATTTCTATTCTGCTGCTGAAATTGAAACATCTGGGCTCATTCTGCAATAATAACAATCATCCCATAACGCAATAACAAACATATACGAAATGCACTTTATGATGCAAGGAAAATATCTCTAAGAGGGAAAGCCATTTGGGACAACAGAGGACCTAGTTATTGCATTTATTGCATACAACTTTTGTATTACGAACAAGATTAAAGAATGACACATCAAAATACACAATACATATATATTCAAACAAACTTATATTTACAAGATTACATTTGAATTTGAACACATCATGTTATAATTTTACTTCGCCCAGTTGTCATTTTTATGGAATAGACCATGAATCTCCATGTTACCACCGCTAACGTTAGCTGTTAGTACCGTTATTTAGCACGACTGTGCTGCCTCACAGCAGATAAAGTTTACTAGCTCACCTCTGGGTTTTGGTCAAAATAAATCCTTAATTTACCGCTGTAGATGTGGAAAATATGTTGGCTTTGCACAATGGTTTTACACATGAGATTTTACTGGGGCGCAGCAGATCAACACTGGAACACGTGCCCCAGTAAAAGGGGTCTAGTGACGCTTATGGTTAGAAGCCTAAAAGCAGCAACTGCCGGCTGTGCCGCCTGCCTTTGCGATAAGTCCCTGTCAGCAGCAAACAGAGATACAAGAACCACAGAGGCAGAAATCTAGTTTTGGTAGGTTGGTACTCCTGGTGTAAATCTTGACTGACGTGCTGTTATTAACAGGAGGTGGCTTTAGCCCTTAGAGCAGGCGTCTTCAACATTTTTAAGCCAAGGACCCCTTAACTCAAAGAGAGAAGGAGCAGGAACCCCCTACTACATATATTATATGTATAAAAGGAAGGTGCATATTAAACTGGGCCTACAATAACGTGTATGCGACCTAATGCCTTTATATATGCTTTTTTTGCATATAAAACCAAGCTATTAAAATAATAATTGTTGGCATGCTTTTATAAATCATTTAATGTTACACATACGTGTGGCACAGTGAGTCTTAGGATGAACTGTATCCGTGGATGGCTCGCATCATTATATTGTCTCTCGATGTCTTCGCGTTACATGATGTCTGGTGCAAAACAGCGTGACACCATTCTATTGCAGATGAAACTCTCAAACCGCCTTTACAGTCTGCTCATTAAAATGAGCATATCTAAAAAACTAAAACATAGTTAAAAAAAACTTCTCGAGTGTTAAGAAATATATTGTTCATGTTTCTACATTAAGACATTTTTAGATTGATATCTTTTGCGTGTTTATCTAGTATAAGTTGATGAAAACAGGTGTCCGATTTTGGTATTTTGTCAATACCTGTACTAGTTATTATGGTTTATTGACTTACATAACATTTTAGACTAAGTTGTGCTGAGTTCAAAGGGTTAAAGGTGTGCGTTTCATAATTTTACAAGCAGCTGTGAAATAATTGTGAAGACTAGCAAATTCACCCAAACATACGTGTTCAGAGCTTATTAGATACTGTGCCAGATACTGTACCATTTTAATGGTAGTGTCTGATAGATTTTCTAGTGTTCCAAAAATAATACTTATTTTTTTTTATAGTAGATGATGTTACTAGTAACATGGGAACATAGAGGAGTTATGCTATGATGGCTGCCAACAGTACAGCCTCCTTCTCCCTACCACCTATTGGCCAGGACAGCAGTGTGTATTGAAATGAATAGTGTAAATACCCAAGAGGCTGTGTTAGCATCAGCATGCTAATGTAGTCATGTCATCATTACAACACGTGCAACCTGCCTAAGCTTTCAGTTAATTTACTAAACAGCTGGAACAGGGATGGTGAAAAGGATTTTCACAGTTAGGGACTAACTAAGGAGATTCAATTACTGCATGTAAGTTGAGATGTTTTATTATAATTTACATGGTAACTACATAGTAGTTATATGCTTTGCGCTACTCACACTGTTGTGTGCCACAACACACATACATCTGGCTTCCATGCTGCGCATTTCCTTTTCTTTTCATTACTCTCCTTGCCAATAGAGGGCAGTGCACCGCTTGTGTGTGTGTGTGTATATGTGTATATATATATATATATATATATATATATATATATATATATATATATGAATGGGGTAGATACACCCACCGCTTGACAGCGAGGTCATTTGCCAAGGGCCTGATCTGTTGCTGTGACAGTTAACATACTAATTACAGGGAATCATAGGCACTCTAGCATTGCCTCAGAGTAGAGTCCTCCTTCTCTGCTCACTCTGTACTTGTCAAGATAGCATGCAGGAACAAATTATGCACCCAGAAGGGAAATCCTGCAGATCTGCTAAATGTGCTAATTCAGTCACATTCTTCTGCTGTGATTATACATCAATGTGGAGAGGATGGCAAAAAACTGCATCAATTCAAAAGGAAAAGGGAAGAAAGCCCTCTTTCCTTTTTGATTTCCTATTGTGCCAAACCAATCCTGTCTGTTGCAGTGCTCTGCTAATTAGTCTTCCTGCTGCACGCTTTCAAGACATGGATAACTAACCTTACCACTCTGAATGCTGCTTAATTTATTGTTGTTGGCCAGTGTTGAAAGATTTGAGGACAGGTTGTCTTTACCTTCTGCTCTCTTTTAAAGTAGGCACAAATGTGAACTTTTATGTGATTAGAAAGTGTTTTCACTCAATTTAATTGCTGTATGTTTAAACTAATGAGTTGATTTGATCTTTGCTTTTTCAGTTCTGTCATGAAATTGATGATCCATAGCCTCGAAACCAGACAAATCGTCGAGCTCGTGTTTCATTTGCTCTGGCAGATACGTCTGGCTCCCCTCCGTTTATTTAATATGGGGCGTGTTTAAGGAGATGTTTGACAAAGGAGCAGCACCGTCCTGTAGGTTTGTCCAGTGCAACACCCTAAGCTCACAAAACTCAAATCAAACTTGTCAAACTAGGCGGTGCTGATCAAATATGAATCCAAATTCTTGCCACTACAGAGTTCTGATATGCCACCACGGTGCTCCGCATGGTGCTCCGCATGGTGCTCCGCATGGTGCTCCGCATGGTGCTCCGCATGGTGCTCCGTCATATCAGAGGTGTTTGGTGGTTCAATTACCCGAAAATAGGTGACTTTGAACCGGGTGCGGAGCACCACAAGCTTGTTTCAGCGGACATTACAGTTAAGTTTAGGCCACAAAATGTGAGCGTTATACGGCAACGGAAGTTAAGTTTAGGCATCAAAATGACTAGTTAAGTTTAGGAAAAAGATCGTGGTTTGGATTAAAACGCATTTCCTGGGTGAAAGTCTTTTGTTTTCCCCGGGAAGCGAACTCCGCTCCCTGGCTTAAAAGTCCATGTATGTTAAAGGACAATTCCGGCGCAAAATGAACCTAGGGGTAAATAACAAATGGGTACCGAGTCGACCGTTCTCTGGGATATGCCAAACCACTTATTAGTTTATAAAGATAGTCGTCGGGGCATGCGAAAGTAAAAAGAAATCGCTATTTCTATACCACTAACAAGGCTATATGTACAGGCTAGCACCATCTTGGGAAAACAGTCATGACCAGTTGAATGACGAATGCCTTGACACCAGGAACCAGTAACATAGCTCAAGCACGGCGTTCGTCATTCGACTGGCCATGACTGTTTCCCCAAGATGGCGCTTGCCTGTATACTGAATGGTACTGTCTTTCTAAACTATCTTTTTAATAAACTGTCTGTACACTTACAAAGTTCTCAATGCTTCAGTTTACATGTAGGGACCATCATTATGCTACCGTGGAAGTGTGGTGCTATTAGAGCTTAGGTCAGGCCCAAAAAGTCAAGCCCGACCCTACCTGAGCCCGTGCACGTTGTGTCCGAGCCTGGCCTGGACCGACACATTAACCCGAGCCCGATTTAAACCAGACAATGTTTTAATATGTGGGCCGTTATAACTGACGTTCTCAACTACAATTCAGAGTTGTTTGAACTACAGAAATCAGTTTAGAATTATCTTAATGAATAATGCAACAAGGACACTGCGTTGTTTGTTTATTCAGAATGGAACGGATCGCAAATGGATCGGAATGAAGAAACATAAAAAAAAAAAACCTTGACCCATAGCTCCCTCAGCTGAATAGTGTCAGTAACAGATCAAGGCAGCAACATAATTAAAGCCCTGGAACCATATAGGAAACTTTCTTGTCTCGATCACCTAATGAATAGCCTACTGTCCTTGGCCACGGTCTGCATGCTGACACACTGGCCGACAACAGCGCTGCAGATGGGGGAGACACGATGTAGCGCAGTTTACCTCTCACTCACGTCAGTGCAGTACATATACACAGAGCTACGGGAGAAGCTGGAGAGGCAGAGCTTTCTCCCCACCGAATTAGGCTACCGTAATAAAGTAATGATTAAAAAAACACAATTGCTTGATCGAGGGCCCGAGCCCGGCCCGAGGATAGCGGCGGAAAATAGGGACACGGCCCAAGGGCCGTGTCTCCGGCCAAGAATCTAAACTCTAGGTGCTATTTTGAGCCTTGTTAGTGGTATAGAAATAGCGATTTCTTTTTACTTTCGCATGCCCCATTGACTAGCTTTATAAACTAATTAGCAGTTTGTGATAAAACTGGTCACATTCGATTAGCATGAAAACATATCCCAGAGAACGGTCGACTTGGTACCCATGTGTTATTTACCCCTAGGTTCATTTTGCGCTGGAATTGTCCTTTAACGCCCACCCATCCACCCCGACCTCCTCCATACGCGGCCAGCCTCGTTCTTGTACAGCGGCAGACAAAAAAAAAAAAACGCAGAATGCTTACGAATTACAGTGCCTAACTTTTCGTAGCTTTTTGAACGAATGGTTCATGAGAACAGGCTGATTCAATTGCGTCCAGGGGCATTTTTGAAATCAAAAGAGGTTCCAGAATAATACTAATTTGCGAATTAGTCTGCGATACCAGGCTAGTTGATCCATACAAGACGGTTAAATCATGGCTAAAGAAAATGTTGTTGATTTGTTTTAAAATCTCAAAATACAGGCTTTAAACAATGGGCCTGAAGTGTGGTGGTTGAACAATCTGATTAGTATTTGTGAAGCAGTTGTGCTTTGTGTTTGTCTCATGCCATGCCAAGCAGGCCACCACAGAATTAGGATCCAAGGATTGTAAGGGGCAGATTCAAATTCGGGAGGTGCTCCTTGATGTGCAGAGCTTCCTTGGCAAAAGTAGCTGTAACCACCACATGGCTCGGAGTGAGCTGGCACCAGAGCTCCCTTTGTTCTGCGTTTCCTGCCATCTGATATTAAGCATTATAGAAAGCCTTGTCCACTCTTGTGCCCAGGGTTTCATCTAGTACTCCATGTTGACAAACAGTTGTGTCAGTTTCTGTCTTTGAGGTCGGTAAAGATCGCTCATCCGAAGCTTGTCTGGGCCCTGTGCTGATGTCTCCTGTCTCTGGCAAAAGGGAAGTGAAGATGGAGGAAGTGATTGACTACACAAAGTTTTGGCCCGTAGTCCTCTTTTGAACCCATTAATGCAGGGGCAGTACACGGCTTTCATCCAGAGTTGGAACTGCCATGGCCGCAGGAGTCAGCGGTATGGGTGTGTGGATCTATGTGTGCGTGTGTTTGTGTGTGTGTGTGTGTGTGTGTGTGTGTGTGTGTGTGTGTGTGTGTGTGTGTGTGTGTGTGTGTGTGTGTGTGTGTGTGTGTGTGTGTGTGTGTGTGTGTGTGTGTGCGTGCGTGCGTGTGTGTGTGAGAAGAGGGGGCATAGCGACACAGCGAATTTGCATCACATTTGTTGGCCGTGCTGCAGTCGTTAAGCTAGGAGCGGTGAAGGACACAAGGAAGAAAATCTCAGTCGAGTCATGAATATGAGTTTGTGATGTCCTACCAATGTCAGGCTGTGGCTCTGAGCGGCGATATGCAAAACCACTCTCCAACTTCATTCCACTTATTGCTGATATGATCTGTGATATAGCCAGGGGAGACAGGTAATCGTTACTGTACAGACAGTGGTTATTAAATTGAGGGAAATGTCCTGAGCCCGTTTTAATAACAAGCTGATAGCCATATGGTGTTTGCCGCAAGTCCTCTAAAGGACGTGATACAGGGCCTATCAAGAGTTAAAAATCAGACTGTCTACTCAGCCCTCTCGTGCACATGGTTTAATCTTATTGTCTTCAAATGACTTTGAATATTCTGAACGTAACGTGGGCCTGCAACCACAGCAGGTGGTTGGCCCTTTGATCTCGGCTTCTAGGTGCTGGTGGAATTTAAATCGCGGGGTGACATCGAGCTCATGAAATCATAACATGAAAAGCAAGTTCCAACTTTGATCCTGTTGTCCTTTTGTATTAGGTTCATTATGAGAGTGTGAAATCAGAAAATGAGCAAACAGTGTTTTGCTGTTCCCTTATGGTTGTGTCGTGTGTGTGTGTGTGTGTGTGTGTGTGTGTGTGTGTGTGTGTGTGTGTGTGTGTGTGTGTGTGTGTGTGTGTGTGTGTGTGTGTGTGTGTGTGTGTGTGTGTGTGTGTGTGTGTAAGGGCTTATGTACAGTGGCATACTGCAAAATGTTTACTGTATATGCTCAGTTTTTGGAGGATGCAATTTGTGGTGCTGTTGTACAGTATAGCATTATACTAAGTTATTTATCCTACCGTCATTGATATAAATGGGGTGGCCAAAATGATAGTCAGTACCTGTCAGTATAACACAATATAATTCAACAGCAACACAAACTGCTGCCTCCCAGACAGTTTTCTAAAATAGAGCTGCAACGATGAATCGATTAGTTGTCAACTATTAAATGAACCGCCAACTAAAATATCCCATTTCAGCTTCTTAAATGAGAATATCTTCTGGTTTCTTGTTTCCTCAATGACAGCACACTGCATATCTTTGTGTTGTGGACAAAACAAGACATTTGAGGACGTCACCTTGGGCTTTTTTTTTTTTTTTTACCATTTTCTGTCATGTAATAGGCCGATTAATAATAAAATAATTGAGAGATGAACCGACAATGAAAATAATTGTTAGTTGCTGCCCGGCTAGAGTTGGGTATCATTTGGTTTTTTTCCGATACCGGTGCTAAATCGATACTTTGAAACTGGTGCCGGTGCCTGAACCGGTACCTGAACCGAAATATATAATGTATATAATATAAAATATTAAAAAAGGAGCACGAAACAACAGCTGCATTAAAGAACGGCTTGTTTATTGCTAAGGCCAAAATGAAATGACTGATAATGTAATAACAATAACTTATAACAATGACTTATTTCACCAGTAAATTGCTGGTAAATGACAAAAACAAGCACCAGATGGGAAAAGGGTATTTTACAATAACTTAAAATGCACCACAAGGCTGGCGAGTTTCAAGTGAACGCAGTCAGACTGTTTCGCCTCGGTGTTGGAATCCTCTACAGGGAAATACAGTCACACTTTACACCGCTTAACGTGAGCTGTCAGCATTTTGACCATTGTGTTTAATCCAGCTACTAGCTAACGGTAACGTAGCGTCCTGCGCAGCGATGCTTCTGAAAAAAAAAAAAAAGTCAGGCACCGAAATGAGGAACCGAAAGTTTCGGTCTTATTCGGTCTCGTTACTACCGTTTACGTCGGATCCGGTGCCCTATTGGCACCACGTTTCAGTACCCAACCCCTATGCCCGGCCCTACTGTAAAACACAGGACTTATTGCATGAGTGGTGTATTAGAGTGCATTAGTTTTCCTTTGAGCTAGGTGTACCTAATAATATATCATGATGATGTGCCATGGGATCTAGTTTTCTGCAATTTTTAAGAACATATATTGGTCGAAACTAGCTAGTTACCTCAAACTGTATGAATATGTCAGTGGCACAGATAAACACTGATTTAAACAGGGAAATATTATTTCCATACTACTTTAGGGTAAAAACAAACACTGTGTAGGTCGTAGGTAAAAAAAGTCAAATAGTCATTGTATCCCACATCACTACATACATACAATGAAATACTTTGTCTTTGATGGATTTCTGAAACTGCCTTCATGCAACAATACACCTGTCAGTGAAATAATGATGATTCAAGTGTCCCAAATCCTAATTTATTACTTACTCAACAGTAGATCAGTGGTTCCCAACCTTTTCGATTGGATAAAGGAGAGATTTTAGCTACAGCCATAGTTATGTCAATTTACCATGTCATTTTTACTGGGACCATTTTTCTATCTGCCGTCAGGCCAAATTAAATTGTTGAAGTAGGAAAGCAAATACGTATTTGTGTTATGTTTAGTCTGCAATTAAGATCTAATGTCTATGGTTCTTAGCTTTTTGATGTATTGACCTTGTGACCCTGGTAGTTTGACTCAGTCATCCTCATTGCTAAACATTTATTTAGTTTTTTTCACCTGTTTTCCAGTTTTTCCACAGATCTTTAGATTTTTTTCCCAGTTGTACTGATTGTTTTTGGGCAACATTCGCCCCATTCTTTATTACTTTTTATTAACAGTATAACTCTCCGTTTAATTGTTGTCATTTTTTTGCTTGCTTGCCACTTCAGTCAGAATTTCTAGGATTTGAGGGAAAAAAATCAGTAGGTAGGAAGGGTCTTACTTTCTTCCTTCTACAGTATGTCTAGAGTATTGTCCAAATGCACAGTATGGTTATACAGTATATTAGCCATTTGAAGGGAATTTTGTATGCAGACATACCGGTTAGAGGTACACAACATATTTTCACATAAAAGGTCAAATAGAGATGAAGCATGGTTAAACAAACCTGGCATCATTTTATATACATTATGAATGAATCAATAAAGAAATGCCACTTTCCATGAGAGCGTGCCTTCTCGATAACCCGAGCAGCAACTTTGCAGAATATCTCATGTTAGTAGCTTGTTTAGTGTGCATTACCTATAGCACTGCCCTGGATGTAAGTCATTTCAAGTTGACTGGCCATTCACTCTGCGGCCGTCCTGCCTGTAGCCCACGGCAGTGGGGGGGGAGCGCCAGTACCAGTCAATTACCAGTTAATAAACAGTGGAAGTTTTCTATTAGTGCTTGTTAGTGCGTGTAAGAGATTGTTGGTATGTGGAATTGGGGGAAGGCACTGTGACTATGGAATTAGAAAGGGAAAAAAAATTACAGCCATATTTTTTTCCCCCTGGGTCTAATATGTATATATTCTCTGTACGCATGCCGTTTACGGAGATAATATTTGTTATTTGATTTACAGCAGGCTACACAGTGCAATATATAGTATTTGCAAACTCATTTTTTTTTCTTTTGAACAGTGCAGAACTGTGTGCTCAGGAGTTTCACTTAATGCAGTATTTCATAAGTGACTATAGAGAATTCTTTTTAATAAAGAGAATCCATTACATAAGCATGGTGCAGGGCAAACAATGCAATGCTGGCTACAGTGTGTCTTGTCATTGATAACATTATGGGCCTCTGGTGGATATGATGCATGGACCATTTTTGGATAGCAGTTGTCACAAATGTGATGTGTTGGTAAATCCCCCACATATTTGGAAGCAGATTTCACAGTGCTTACAGAGGAATATTGCTGTAATGAAAATAAATCAGTGCACCTGAGTAGCCTTGGGAAGTAAAACAACATTAATTGGATTTGGGGGAAGTCGCTCTTACCAAGGGGACACTGCTCTGACAGACTGACAGCCAGAAGCATGAATCATTAAAACCATACGCTGCCATATTAGACCACTAGCAATAGCCGCATTTGTTGACATACAGAGCTAAAAGCTGTGGGTGTGTGTAGCTAGGCAGAAGATCTTCACAGTAAACAAAAGACAGATACAATAAATGGTCCTATCCATTCTATCCTGCCGGAATGGGTGTAATTACACACATTTTACATTTATCTTCCAGGAAAGCAGTGGATGCTCCACTGCTAACCATTGCCACCTGGAACCAGCATATGGGCTGGCGCCCTCTTGGGGTAACGGGTGGGGCGGACTCTCTGTCAACCATTGGGTCGTTGGTAACCAGCAGCTGGGAGGCCGCCCTCTCATCACATTAACAAATCTCGCTTTAATTAGCTCACCTGTCCGTTTCCTCCCTTTTCCTACCCACGCTCCCCACAGTCCTCCATCAAACCTCCCTCATCCAGCTTACAGGCTCACCTTCCTCTCCTCCTGCCTCCACACCTGGGAATAGCTTCAGCTTCTCAACTTCACACCTACGCTCACTCACACACATACACGCACGCACGCACGCACGCACATACACATGCACAGAGTGCTATAAACAAGACAGGCAATTGACTTGGAGAAAGCTTGGATCTCATTGATTTTTAAAGGGTGCCTCAGTAATACCTTATTAGCAGTTGGATCGCCACTGAGATGGCCATTGCCTAAGAGCACATTTCCTTTGTGAAATAATTTGCACATCCACAGGTTGAAATGATCCACACAGCCTTTGTTGTTTGGTTCAACCAGACTCCTTCCATTGGCTGTTTAAAGGAGTTCAGTAAGTGGACCAGTGGTTTACTCTATTGATCATGGTCACTGTCTGCACTTTAGAGGGAACACAAGCTTCTTGTTCGCCTCAGTATCCTCAAGCCCAGTGATACAAAATGTTGCTTTATGAACAGTCGAAACGTTTCATTCCAAATTAAATATATAGAAAATGTTTCATGCTAATTATTTCCTGATTGTGTGTATTTTAATAACTGTTCTATACGCAAAGTCATGCTGTTTTTAAGAATAATATGGCTGCCATTAGCAAATAGCTAATTACTTGTACAATATTTCAAAATGAGATCCTCTGCATTTTGTCATTTTACAAGAGTAGACATTCATTTTTTCTTCAAATGGTGGATATGTTATTGAGAAACAAGACTCTTAATTTACACATCAGCTCTGTAGCTGAGTTATCCCAATGCATATTCCTGCCTTTGAATACCTTGTGAATTTGTGATGGGACTGTTCTGATAGAGAGGATAGATCCCACTATTATTGCCAGACTGTCTCTAGAGAGTGCTAACATATAAAGCAATCTAGGTCTGAGAAGAATGGCCTACAATGCTTGCCAGTCTCAGGTGACTGATAAAATCCACCCGCCATCGAACTACCAGCAGCGTCCCTTGTAGCGCTCCAGTCCCTCTGGGCCACCGCCACTCTCAATTCGCCACTCTCTCTCTCTCTCTCACTCTCTTCCTTTTAACCACAGGGCTTCCATATGGACTATTAAGGCTGTCGCTTAATTACCTATCAAAAAAACATTTCACTACTCTTGACGGTGAGCTAGCAGAAGGGGAGAGGGAGAAAAACAGACAGAGGAAAAAAAAAGCAGGCATATAAAAAGAGTGAAATATGGGAATGGGAAAGTGGGACTGAGAGATTGATAGAGAGGACAAGCCATGCATCTGCGTAGTGAATTTAAATAGATGGAGACAGACACGTTGGGTTTTTTTGTGGTTTTGTTTAGTGTTTACAAACACACACAACAAGAGAGTAAAGGGGGAGGGTCTTGGCCAGGAGAGGTGATAAATTACCTGTGATTGATGCTTGCCGCCGCGGAGGACGACAGTTAAAGACGTGCGGTGCTCATCGCTGACCCTCCCTCCCTCCCTCCCTCCCTCGTTTCAAACACACCAACCTCACCCCACCACCCCAACAACACAAAATTAGCTGCTTTGTCTTTCACATGGCCCAGCCTTAGCGGTCATACACCAAAATAATAATCATTTTCTACCAGACGGATCGCTGGTGGGGAGAGCAGCTTCACACAGGCTTCACACTGCAAATGTCAGCCTTCATTACTCCGCCAGGCAAACAAATCTGCTATATGTTAAAGGAATATGGATTTATTTTCCCTTTTTATTGGTAATAACTAGTCTGAAAAGTGCCTTGGCTCAGTAGTTGCATCTTCCGGACCTTCGTGAGCGGACAGTTTGGTTTCTAAAAGAAGTCAAACTAAAAGTACCAAAACTAGGCATGAAATCAAATCTAATGGTATAAAAATAAGAATTCTGTAGAGAAAGCTAAAACTAGGTCAAAAATCCTAATGTTTCCTCCAATACAGCACTAACTGAAATATCAAGCTTTTGTTTTAAGTGTTGGTCTTTTGATCTTAGCATTGCTAGTAGAGAGCAATCTAATATTGAACACCTGCAGGTTATATACTAATACGGACATTGAGGACTAAGTATCTTGGTTGTTAATATCATTGTTTTTTCTTTTAGCAATCAACACATGCAATTGCTATTTAAGACACAGATTGTTCACACTCTCAGCAAATGAGATACAAGCTTAAGAAGAGTCCACAGTTATTTAGGATATTCTGTGAAAATAAATGTGAACATGCAAGGAAGATGTTTAAAAAGATGTAACGCGCGAGCAGCCACTGCTTTTCCATTTACAGCTTATGATGTGGGAGGAAAGTTATTGTAGATGGCTGATTTTCGGCACTTTATTGTCAGCAGGAAATTTGATTTCACATATACGTCCTTCTGAAAAGGACGTATATGTTTTTTTTTTTGAGACTACATTGAAAGAACTAAAAACTGCGGTTGCAGTATTGAGCCTTGATATATATTAAATCAATATTAATTTTGTCTCTTGTAGCTTGAAGCTGCCCTCCACAATCGTGTTCACTGTGCATTGTTGGGCTTCTCTGCAGCGAGCACCTCCTTACCTCAAGGCTACTTCTGGGTAAGTAATGTTTCTTTCTCTCACACACACACACACACACACACACACACACACACACACACACACACACACACACACACACACACACACACCACACCACACCAGACACACACACCAGACCAGACACACACACACACCACACCACACACACCACACCACACCAGACACACACACCAGACCAGACACACACACACACACCACACCACACACACACACACACACACACCAGACCACACCACACCACACCAGACATACACACACACACACACACACACACACCAGACCAGACACACACACCACACCCCACACACGCACCCACACACACACACACACACACACACACACACACACACACACACACACACACACACACACACACACACACACACACACACACACACACACACACACACACAGACACACACACACACAGACTCAATTCAAGGCCACATAACTAAAACATATGACAAGGCAAAACAATGCATATTTTATTGTTGCTGATCATTTTTAGCTTTTAACACATTTACCATGACCATTTAAATGCCCTTTCTACATTCTCCTTTCATTCATTAAAAAAACGAATAAAACAATTTATCTCAAGGTGAAAAATGGGACATGCACCATTTTTTCTCTGTAAAATGTTGCTGAGAAACTGAATTAATACAGGACAGTATAAAGGCTTGTGGTAGGTAACTGCTACAGAGTGTTCACATCACAATCCCCATACTTGTGGGAATTTAGCTGGATCCAGAAAAAGGGGAATTCAGGGGAAAAAATGATGCTGAGAATCTGCTATTAATCTTTAAGTTTCAATTTCTGTTCCTCCTGCTTTTTTGGGAAAGTTGGCAATTTATCAGGTAATCCTCTTTCGACCTAAAAGGTGGCTAAATCCAGTGTAGGTCCTCCTGGACACAGACTACGGCTCAGACTTTTGCTTTTGTGCTGTTCTAAAGAGGACTGGATGCTCACTCAGATGGGAAAAAGGGAGATAGTGGATCATTTAGAACACCATAATAGTAGTGTTTAAAGGAGCACAGGCCACTCTGACCTTTAACCTTCTTAGAGCACATACTATTACAGATGACTAAAATGCTCCTGACCCTGTCCTCCCACACCATTTGGAGGGACAAAAGTGTGCTGTGTGTGTATGTGCTGTGTGCTACACTGGTAAGTGATGGCTTGATTGAAGTGTTGCATTGCAAGTTTTCAGTTCCGTCGCAACCACTTGTGTTTATGCGAAATAAACCACTAGACGCTGCTTCTGCAGTAATCTATAGGGATTCACAGATCCGACTTTTTCAGCCCTGATACCAATACCTGAGCTTTGGGAATCTGCTGATACCGAGTACCGATGTGATACCGTGTGGAAGTGACTGGGATCATTCTTTCATGTGTGAGGCAACATCAGGCTTGACTTAAACATTACTTTCCTAACTTTGTGAAACCGTAACTCTCGCCAAAATACAACCTAGGGTCTTTTTGTGAATGTACCCGAGTCAAACTTTCGTTTAAAAGCATAATTAGGACGGAAACGCCACTTTTAAGATTCACCGTATTCTTGTTTTTGGTCAAATGGCCTTTTGAATGGGAGAGCCAGGGGCCACTACTATGATCGCATCAAAATCGCAATTTTAAAACACTAAAAACACTTTAGGAGCTTTCCATTTTTACTCTCCTCTCTGTTACGTTGCATTCGGAGATCGAAGATGGCGGATAGCGTAAAGAACAACAGCTAAAGTGAGATGTTAAAACCTTTCCTTTTAGTTCATGTGTAGAGCCCCTGGAGATACTTGGAGCAAAGTTTCATGTTGCTCACTTTTACACAACATGCTAACCGGCAACATAGGATTCCATTCACTACGCTAAGCTAACTAGCGCCAGCGCTGCCAGTGTTGCACCGGACTAAAACAATATATGCACAAAAAATGCGTTGGCCCACCTATCTACAGCTAGGGGAGACCGTGATAAGCCCTACTTCAACAAACGGTGGCGTATCCCTTTAAAATAGGCCTAATAACCAATTATGTAATGTGTGTGCCCAACGGATGCCTACATGTCACCATCAAAACTTTATTTTTTATTTGGTACTTGAAAGTTTTCAATTTCAACAACAAATTTAAAGGCCACGCTGTTATGACATGCCCAATTTGAGTCCAAACTCCCCATGCCATTAGTCTTTTCTTAAGTCAGTAATGTTCCCTTAAAAAGAAGAATTAGTTTTTATCCAAATTTATCAAAAGGCGTATGACATGTTTGTGATTTAACCGAGTTGGAGCGTTGCTCAGTAAACAATGAAAATGCACCTCTTGATTGAGATGTAATTGCATTTTTGTATTTGGAGGCAGTCATATTTCATTTGAATGAATACAAGTTAGTACACTTATTGCACTTCAATAATTGGAAACTGTAGGGTCCCAGGGACTGTGGCTCCTTTGTGGTGAATGCTGTCTGTGAGGAAGACTGGAATTAAATCCTGCTAGGAGGTCTTTTTACTGAAGAGTCCACTGTCAAACATTTTCAGCACACAGTGTTTTCGTCATGAATGGACTTCAAATCTTATCAGGACATTCTTGCTTACTCTGAAGTTCTGGAAACTAGCCTCACAAACAGGACAAGTACATGCACATCTACACCTTCAAGCAGCACGAACAAAAACAAAGTGGTATCCACTCAAAAATAATAGTGCAAGCTTGCCGATCCAGCAAAAATAATAAGTGGCTGAGCGTTCCCGCCCCCAGTTGGTTCTACCTCCCCGGCAGGCTTGTCAAATGAGGGATGACACTAATCAGGTTGAAGTGAGATGGGCTATGGGAATTTCTGTGTTCTTTGATCAGAGTAATGACATTGTTTCTAATCAGCCTGATACCCCAGTGTTTCCCTGCTTGCCTTCACCTTCCTTGTCCCACTTTTCCAAACACTCTACTTCTCATTTTAAGATAAAGTCTCCATTAACCCTGCCGTTGTTTTTCTCTTCTTCTACGCTAGAAGTCGTAGCAAGTGTCAGCGATGGAGTACATCAACAATCTGGTGACCCATGAGTTTTGATTCTTAATGTGGCCAATACAACTGAGCAGAGTGTGCCATCATGACTGTTCTCCCACGCTTCCTCTCACTGCGTCCAGAGCAATGCAATTAATGCTGGCAGAGCATTTACTGTTTGGGAAGGTTTTTAATTTATTTATTTATTTTTTTTGGTTTTCTTGAACTGAGAGCAGAAATCTGTCCGGGGCACGACTCCAGATATCTATTTTTCTAAATAAGTAGTGATGACTTAGTCAGGAAACGGTATTTGTACTGGATATCGGGCAGGGAGAGAGAGAGAGAGAGGGAGAGAGAGAGAGAGAGAGAGAGAGAGAGAGGGGGGGGGGTTAAATTGAAAACAGGAGGGGAGGTAAAGATGGACAGGTGAATGTATAGATTGTGGATGAAACTTGGTGAGGGGGGGAGGGGCCCTCACCTCCAGCTCTGCTTACACAGAGTGACTTAACCGTGTTTTTTGTTGGGCTCCTCGCTGCAAGATAAGTCTTCCCTATCTTTTTTTCACCCTATGCAACAGAGCATTATTTGTTCTGGCTCGTTCTCAAGAGCCCACAGGATCGCTCCTGTCCAGATTGTGCACGCTGATACAAATCAAACAAATGATTGCATGCAAATAAGGGTGAGCGTGGAGGAGAAGAGCTAAAGACTATATTTAGCTCATGTCACTTTCACACGATGTGACTCATTCGGGGGAATAAATCCTTGGTGTCTAGCAGCAAGCAGCCACGCTTCTTTTCCAAGAAGGACATTGTATTTTTGTCTGGACAAACCACCCAGGCCTCACACAGGAGTAATGAGTGAAATCATATTGAAAACCCACCGCGACACTTTAATTGTTTGGGAACGGGAGCAATGCCACCTTAATTGAAATTGCACCAGAGGTAGGTTGGAGGTCTCCTGCCGTCTTCGTTTTCTCAGCATAGGCTTTGACAGGCGTACTCAAAGGCCAATATAAATGTGGTACATAATAAATCAAGGCTCTATTGGGGCAGACACTCAGCTTCCGCCATGTGTGAATGTGTGAAACGCCTTGGAAAGCTCGGTATGATTTGTGGACCTTTTTTGATAACATCTAAGGTTGCTTTCCTGTTTGTTAGAGAGAAATCCTACCAAAGAGGTCCCCCCCCCCCCCCCTGCAAGCGTTGTATCAGTTGAAGCATGGTACAAATTGAGCTGCTCAAAAAGCTCTGTTTGTATGTTTACTTATTTGTTGGCGCTGACAAAAAGTGTCGACAAGTTTCCAGCGTGACATTAGACGTGTTCATATCAATTGTTGAGTTCAATTAATTAAAAATCATATTATTTCCGTTTGATCATGAACTGACTCCAACATAAGATCAGTCACTTGGTCTTGTAAACCCCCCCCCCCCCCAAAAAAAAAAAAAAAAACTGCCTCATTGATAAGCAACTCAGAGCCTTTGGGAAACGTACGGGAGCCTCTCTGTTCTTCGCCGATGAAAAGATCGCAGAGTTATAAGAATTGTTTGATGTTCCGACGATGACATTGTGAATCCATTACGTAATGTGTTTAAAATTCGAAGTGATATTCAAAAAAAAGAGCGAGCAAGGGAGGGAGGGAGGACTACAGATGACAAGGTCTGAAAGGATAATTGATTTGAACTTTTTCTGAAACCTAAGTTGCTGACAGGTAGAGAATGTTTAACCAAAGACACATTATCCTCTGGCCTCCACAATTTGATTAAGACAGAGAACGCACATTGCAAGCATGATCTAAGGGAGGCCGGCCTGGTTCTGCTCTCTGCTCTCTGCTCTTTCTATCTCTTTTTTTCCCTTCTGCTTCAGCAGAATAGTTTATTACCCGTGGCATTATGATTCAGTCCATTGGTACAGCTTAACACGGGGTCTTGACCTTTTCCAACCAGGCTTTTTTTCCCCTCCCTATAGGTGGCCGGGGGAGAAGGTTCGCATGGGCACATCGAGATATTTTCCCTCAACAGGCCCACGCCAAGGAGCGTAAAGAGCCTGCAGGTAGGCTCTGCTGTCCGATGTCTGGATTATGTGCCAGAACCTTCTCCGACTGAGGAAGCGGAGGCTGGAGTTCACAAGGCCACGTCGGGGATCGGCGACAACATTTGTGTCGGATTAGACGATGGACGGTGAGAGACTGAAAGCTGCACAGAAAGCTACAGACACAGGAGAAGGAAGAGAAACACACACTTTTATTTGATGGTTATAGAATGAGATCCAATTATGACATTTGCTTTATTGGAAATAATCAAAGAAAAAAAATATAGGTAGAACACAGTGTGCCTCACATGTTCTGTCTGTAAAATGATATCCTGTATTATCCTTTGTTACGGTCCCCTGAGATCTCTAACAGTATAGATTTGCTTGTCAATATTTCATCAAAGCAAGAAATCAGAGTTGATACCCCCAACACAGCATCAATACTGCCACTGCTGCAAGGATAGCAGTTTCATTTTCAAATCCAATAAACCTTCTCATCCCCTCTGTGTCAAGCAGAGGATATGTTTAATCTCAGTCCCGTGTCACAGTTACTGTGAATACATTGCTTATTGTTTTTGTTTTTTTTCATTCTTAACTTTCAGATTTTGCCATTACGTGACCACTTTTCTGTAATTTTCAGTTACAGTAGTTTAGTCATTTGTATAAGAGCCTATATTATGTTAGCAGTTTTTTTTAGTTTTTTTTTTAACGCTGACTCATTCTCTTTTTAATGTAAGTGTCTATCCAGGGAAAAAAGACATACAGTAAAATAAACAACAGTTTCAGCATTTTAGCACACTGGAAAGACTGTCAGCTTAACATTTTCTTCTCAGAGAAACAAACAGCGATGTGCATTTGTCATTCTGAAGATGACAATAAGATGCAGCAAAGTTCAGATGGTACTTCAAACATGAGAAAGACAGAGTGGTTGCACATGCACAATGCTTTGCTCCAAAGTGCACTGTTAAATCAAACTGCATGAAAACGAGGCACTCTGTCATTTTAAACGACACTCATTTATCACGTTGGCTTGTGCTGCTTCTGTTCTTCCAGCATACTGGTCTATGGCAGCGTGGACACTGCAGCACAATGCCTATTGACCCTCCATAACCCAGAGGGCTGCCCTGTGCTGTGCCTGAAGCACTCCACTCGCTTCCTGTTTGCAGGCCTGCGGAGCGGGACCATGATGGTGTATGGAAGAAGTGACAACGGTAAGGTGCTTCAGAGATTGCTTCGTTTTCAGACTGATGGCTGCAGTACAAATAGATATGAGAAATGAGAACGTTAAATTGTCACTGGTGCTTTGTTGGGAAAATGAGGCCAAAACAAATGCGGTAAAAAAATAAATCTGTCCCTCCCTCATTACCACCACTGAGGTGCCCTTGAGCAAGGCCCTTAACCCCAACCACTCCAGTGGAGTTGCTCAGTGGCCAGCAGATCAGACTGTGGTTGTACTGGGCAGCTTCCAGGTATGAATGTGGAACTGTGGGAATGTGATCAAAACTCAGTAATAAAGTCAAAATATATTTAAATTGACCACATTTATAAACTTGTAAGTCTTGTAGTTCCAGTAAATGAGCCTTGTTATTGCGAGTGAATTCTACCAATGTGACGCAAACACAGTGAGACAAACAGCGTGCATTCATTTCACAATAAATTACATTTTTTAAATCATTTTGTTGGTTATTCACAGATATGAGGTTATCCGATGTTTCATATCTATTTCTGCCTTTGTAGATAGGTACCGGAGTTTTTGTCTCTTAATGAAACGTGACAAGGGAAATGGACTGAAAAGATTTATTTTTTTTATTGTTAATTTTAATGGGGCTTCATCAAAAATGTTTTTTTTTTCCTACTGTGAAATAATTAGTAAAAATGAGTTTTACTGATTTCACGCATTATAAATTAATGATACAGCTATTTAGTAAACATCTTTTGTGTTAAAAACAAAATAGTTTTTATTCATTTGGCTAATACATATTAAGTATTGCATGTCATGTGGGATACACTTTCCAGTTAACCCATTTTCAGAACAAGAGGAGCTGTGAAACCATATTAATGCTAGACCGTCTTTCAAACAATTGCCTTGGTAGATATAGATAGATAGATAGATAGATAGATAGATAGATAGATAGATTCATAGATAGATAGATAGATAGATAGATAGATAGATAGATTCATAGATAGATAGATAGATAGATAGATAGATAGATTGATAGATATATTTTTATTGATCCCAAAAAATGGGAAATAATGGTGTTGCAGCAGCAAAATATCAGACACACAGCACACATACAGAATATACATTAAATAATAGGATACAATATACATGAAGTAATAGGATCGACTACAAGAACAAATATTTACAATATACAGTATCCAAGTTGGGAATAAAAATGTACAACTGTTTCACTGAACCTATTGTGCAAGGTGCATTTAGTGCAGTTGTGATATATATATATGAGTCTTATCTCACACTCAGGATAGATCACCTGGTAGAGCGGGTGTCCATTTGCAGAGGCTTAGTCCCTCGACGCAACGGCCGCGGGTTTGATTCCGACCTGTGGCCCTTTGCTGCATGTCATTAACTCCCCCCCCCCTCTCTTTCCACTTTCATGCCTCAGCTGTCCTATCAAAAATAAAGGCCTAAAATGTCAAAAGAAAATAATTCGAAGAAAAAAAAAATCTCTGTCTCTTGATGCTGTACTCCCCATTCCTACTGATTTTCAAACCCACTGTAAGTATGAAAATGAAAATAACACTTCACTATGTGGTAGGTGGTATGCCATGTTTAGTCAGGCATTGCACATGGCCATGGGGGCTTAACACCGTCTCAGCAGTGGTTTGCAGTGTTCACAGACAACGGGAGCACAATAGCTCTATCACCGGGTTCTTCTTACCTGGCCACAGTATGTCAGCGTGGCTCCCTTCCTCCTGTGCTCCTCTCTCCTCCCAAACAGAAAGGATGATTAATTACACCAAGCTGCTGCATGCCGATTAAATATTACCATTCATGCTTTGTATAAAAAAAAAAGGGCAGGAGAAAAGCTCTGGAGGATGCCATGATGTTCGTGTATTCGGCACATCTGTTAAAGATTTATGCCCTTGACTAGCATTATACTGTCTAAAAACAAGTCTGAAGCAGCCAGGAAATGCCAAAGCATCAGTCGAGACTTGTATCAAAAGACGTATGGATACATCCAACACATTGTTCCTTAGTACATAATGTACTGCAGCTCTCATCAGCGAGATGTGCACATAAGACATCATGTCAAATGACAATTTAATATTTAAAGTTTTTGGTACGAAAAAGTCTGGTCCCCCTACTGCGTTAAAGAGATAGACGTGGTTGTCTGGCTCAGCGCAGGGGTCCGGATGGACATTTACAAGAGTGAATTTTGAAAAGGTGGAAAAATGACCTTTATAACATGCCAAGCAATTAACTGTAGAAGTCAGAAGGCATTGTTAAGCTATTCTGCAATGAAAGGCAGAAATAAACAACTCAAAATGTTAATTAAATGGCTGGGTGCACGCCGTTCTCTAATTTTGCTTCATTAACGCGTAGCAAAGGAAATGCTTATGTAATTCACTTTATAATGTGCTTCTGGACTCAAAAGGAAAAAGGTCTGCTTCATTTTCACACTGATGAAGCAGAGAGAGAGAGAGAGAGAGAGAGAGAGAGAGAGAGACAGAGAGAGAGAGGAACTAAGTGGAAAGTAGATTAAAGTGTACACCAGCACTTATTAGCATGTGGGTGGTGGAAACATTGTGCTGCACAGTGTGTGGCGATTCAAATGAAAGTCACAGTCTTTATTTGATCAACCTGTTCACACTCTGTCACATGGCTGGTGTTTCATTCCAGTGAAATAAAACAAGTCTCCACTGTGAGCCCTATGCGCCACTATTTGTTCACCAATGTTAAATAGCTTTAAGAGAATTTTGAAAGCAAACACCAATCTTACTTGCTGTGAAAAGTTGCAAGAATTGAAGTTAATTGCCTCGCTCAATGTGACAGCGTACAAATAGAAGGGGGACATGTGTTCAGAGTTTATTAATACAACCTGTAGGCTACCAGTGATAGTAGCCAGTCATTTTAAGGGTTTTTTTCACATCTTTGTGATATCTTGGTTGTAGTTTTGAGCTGTGTGTTTTTTTTTTGTTTTTTTTTTTACTCCAGATGATTTTTGGGACCCAGACTCCCGGAGATGTGTGAGCCTGGGCTCGGAACCGGTGCGGACACTGTTAGTGTTAGACGACTCAGTGTGGGCAAGCTGCGGGAACTCTGTCACAGTCATGGATGTCTCCAGCCTCACCACTCAGGTAAATGACCTAATCCTTGCTTTTAACAAACAAAAAAACGATTTTCGTCAAAGAAAAACTGCTTCCATCTGAGCAAATTGTCAGAATTATGCATTATTTAGATGGATATTCCTCCTCGAAGGGGAACAGAATGAGCTGAAGTGATTGTTGATACATGTACAGGGCTCTTCACTCTGCATATTCTTAGCCCAGGGCTATCTTTAGCCCCTTTCACACACACATTGTTAGCCAAGGCTTTCCTTAAGCCCAGGACTATACAATTCACACTGCACTTCTACTAGCCCGGGGGTTAAATGTTCTTTGGAACACGTGACTGTTTGCTAGGATGACGCGTGACTGACTACTCTTTAACAGCAAGCAGCAAGGTTCAAATTGTCGCCATTAGCAGGGCTTTTTCTGTGAGAAGCCCTCACGCTGACACGTTTAATCATCTCCTGTACGGGAAAACAAGGCACTGCACTTTTCTTTGCTTTTAGCTAGATTGAGAATTCAAATTAGCCTGACGTGGGTTGAAAGCTAACGTTGACTCAGATGCTAACCGTTTGAAGAATGTGAACGGAGAATGCCTAAACTATTACCAATGATGTGACGAAGAAGTCGTGCAATTGGACAACAATAGCCTGCTTGGAATGTGCCGGTGTAAACGCTTACTTAGCCTGTAGCCAACAGCCCTCTTTAGCCTGGGGCTAAGCGCAATGTGAAGAGCCCTATTCTGTTGCAACAATTCAACAATTTCTTTTAATTAACATAGGCTCATCTGATTATTATAATGGTGTATGGTCACCCTTTTTGGCACCATTGTCCTGAAGTCTGTAAGGGAAAACATTATTTTGAGGTGTACTGAATGTCTTATTAAATATGTACAGTATATGTGCCCTATTTTAACGATCTAAGCACACGCCGTGAAGCGCCTGGCACAGGTGCGTTTAGGGCGTGTATGAATCCACTTGCTAGTTTAACGGCGTAAAAAAGGGTCCGTGTGCCAGGCGCATGGTTCAAAAGGGTTGTACTTAGTGTGTTAATAAATCATGGTGTGTTTTGGGCGTAACATGCAATAAACCAATCAGAGTGTCATCTCCCATTCCCTTTAAAAGCCAGGCGCGTTTGTGCCTTGGCGCATTGCTGATATGATGGTGGATTTGCTAAGCAGGAAGGAGAGATGTTCAGGCGAAGAAACTGACCTGCTCGTGCGTGAAGTGAAAGTGTGCGAGCAGATCATATATGGCACGAGCACTATGCCACCAAAACTCCACGAGGTGAAGCAGGCGTTAAAATAACAATGAAATGCTGCGTTTTTGACTTTTTTTGTTGGTCAATGGCAGGCGCGCGGGAACCTATTTTTGACCAGGGGTTGCTGAATAACAAAATAATGGTTGTCTGATGAATTCTCCCCCCAGGAAGTGTTCACATTTTGACAGCTTAGGGACTATTTGTTACTTATTTAAGGGGCTACTGGGGGAGTTTTGGGATCTTTAGAAAAATTAGACTTCACCCTCCCTTCGCCAGGAATACTTTTTCTATAACCCTCCAAAATGATCGGGGAAAATGACCTCCCCAACAATTTATTGAAGCCTTCTATACTGGTTTGCGCATGGCAAAGATGTGCAGCTAATAATTGTTTTTTTACAGCCACGACATATGTGACTTAACCTCTCATCTTACACATCACACTCCACTGTTATGGTGTGGTGGCCATTTCAGTAGATTTATTCACTAACATTGTTGTGGAAACTAAATGCACACTTCCTGCATTACTACATTACTTCAAATACTAAGTTACTCCTCTAGTAAACTAGTATTCACATGAAATAAAACAATAAAACATTAAGACCATTCAACAAAGCACACTGGGTAATAACACATTCAACACGTGAACTGGTTGCTATGGACTCGTCAGGCTTCATCAGTCATTGTGTGTTTTATCCTCATGCCCTCTCGGCTGCTGCTTGCTAACGTTATTTCAGACTCTGGCTCTACAGCGGCCCCAACAGAGTTTGCCTCGGCGGTGGACGAGGAAACATCAACTATAACATCTACAGATAAAATCTTGCTAAATTTAGCTGCAGTACTATGGCGGAAGAAAAAATCTTGTCCGTGACATTTCTTTTTTTTCTGCGACATACTCTTCTCTACAACTAAAGTTCCAGTCAACTAGTCTCAGCCTGCTCGCTTCTCAGCGAGTCACATCGCTTTACTCACTTTCACTGTCACCTCTATCAGCTAAAACAGTTCATTTTTAGTGGGCTAAATTTTCAAACCTATCATAACCCTTTTTTGCTATTTGCCTCATTATTTGATATACAAAAATAGAAATAATGTCAGACAGCGAATTAGTAATTATTTAAAAAATTACAAATATAAAATCCAGCTCCTGCCAGCAGGGGGTGCTGCAGCTCCCTCAGCTACCCTGCTTCCCACGCCCTTGGTCAATGGCGTGATCACTTCCCGCTGCCTCAAGATAGAAATATGCCAAGAATTCACCTGAACACACCTCCCTGTAAGACCAGCACGCCCATGGGCGCAAAGATAGCTGCAGGTGCATTTGCTATTTAAACGGCGTGGGCGCTGGACGGGAACTAGCAAAGACACTTGCGTCGGGCTTTGCGCTGCGCCGGGTGCTAATCTTTCTGCTTTTCCAGTTGTCATAACAGTCAGTCTGGAGCAACCCTTTACAAAGGTTCTTTTATTTTCCTGTTCTGTTTTTGCATTGTTTGGGAACTTTGTCTATATCAATCAGATATTGAAACACATGTTTTCTGTTCATTTTCTGTTTGTGTATATAATATTTCGTTTATATACAGTAGATTTATTTTGCCTGAAACAACTGCAACTGGATGGAAACATGGGAAACATTGCAAACAAATATATAAATATAGGTTAAATATAATGTCCTCACATTTAAATAGTTGTTATAGAGCAAAAAAGGCTTGTGTTGTAGTTTGCAAAACATGAAGATTATAATTTTAAGCAATTTAAAAGCTCGTTTGAAAGGATTGTCTAACCAGTTAAATAATGAGCTTCAAGAAGAATGACAGAAAACAAACTCTTCTGGGTAATGGTAATGGGAGTGTGCATAGCGGTGTAGAAGAGCTTTTGTTGAAAAAGGAGCATGTGTGCTAATCAAACAAGTTTGCATATACATATATGTACACATATGTATAGGGAATTTGAACAACCAGACAAACTAAAACACTAATATTAAACGAAATGAATGCCTTATCGCCCACCTCATATTTTTCCATTTTCAATGTAGAGCTCCATTTCCAGGAAAAAAACAAACAGAGGAGGTTGACCTCATGCCAAATACAAAATAAGCAGATAAACAACATTCAGCGAAGTAGCAAACAGTTCTTAAATCATGTAAACGACAAAGTACATGCATTTATGTTTTTATTTTGCTCTTAAAAGTTGCAAGAAATAAGAAGAAGCAGCTGCCAAATGTGAACATTCAATACAGACCCAGCTACTTACTGAGTCTGCCTCAGGATCCTTATAATCTGGAGAGAGCTGAGCAAGGGATGTCTCCTTTTATTCCTTCACCTCCTCTCCCTAGCCCAATCCTCCAGAGACACCGGCTTAATCACCTGAATGGCCACGCAGTGGAGGCACAGTTCTGGTTCACTGTATCTCCCACAGAGCCTAACAGGTCAGCTCTGGTTACTTCTTTGCTAACCTTGTCTTCCTCACTAATATGTACTCAAGAGGGCTGCGGTGCATTTCCAGGATCTGGAGAAGCAGTACTTTGGCACATGTAGCAAAGCTAGAGGGTTGTTTTCCCCCGCGGATGTTCACCACTTTATCAGATATGCTGCACTTTGAAATCACTTATCCGCGACTTTGCTGGACACCGTAGCCCGTCTCGTTTGACCCTGCAGATTGTTGCAACCTACTGCTTGATTTAGTCTCTTTTTAAATCTTCACTGTCAATGATTTGATGACACAGTGTTATTTACATATAACCTTTTCAGTCCTTTTTTTTTTGGGGGGGGGGGGGGGGGTAAACATACTTAATATGTGGTTGAAATCGCCTGCAACAGAAGCCCAAAGGATCATCACCACTTAGAAGTGTGTGTGTGTGTGTGTGTGTGTGTGTGTGTGTGTGTGTGTGTGTGTGTGTGTGTGTGTGTGTGTGTGTGTATACTTTGTACTATTTGGGTATGCACACTCCTATCCAGTGGGGATACATGGAAATAACAGTGCTGACAAAACCTCAGCAATAGAATCGCTGCGAGGAAAGAGATAGTTAAAGATGTGCTCACAATGACAATGCAAGCATGCTGATGTTTGGCTGGTTTAATGTTTACCATGTTCACCATCTTAGTTTTGCGTGTAAGCATGCTAACATTTGCTAATTAGTTCTAAACACAGTGCAAGTATTTGGTCATAAAGAAAAGTGTTGGATAAAACCACTTTTACCTAATGATGGTACAAGATGAAAAGTCAGGGAATGACCACAAAGTTTATTACATTTAATCCTGAATGTTGGTACCATATTTCATGGCAATCCATCCAATAGTTGTTGAGATCCTCGCTAATGGCAGCTCTAATTTGTCCCACGGATGTATTTAGAGCAAGTCAGTCAGTCCCAGTGGCCAAAAGATGTACCGCAACAAAAAAACATCACCACTTGTTTTCTCCCAATTGTTTGTTTTCACTTACAATTACTACAGGCATGTTCTGAGCACACATCTCGCAACCAGAGGACCCTGTTTACAGTAAACTGTAGTCTATATCCTCAACGTTCCACTTCTGGGATTACTCCAGTGCCGCAGGAAATTCCGCCAGATGCATGTTTTTCCGCAGGTGTCAGTTTACTTCCGCTTTCTTTGTGTTGGAATTCTAAACTCCGGTGGATTTCTGAGGACTGCTACTCAGATCTCAGCAGGGTAAATCCAGACAGCTAGCTAAACTGTCTGTTCTCTCGCACGACTAAAGCAACTTTTGAGGCTATTTTACAGCAGCTCCGTGCGGAGCTTAGCGCCGTCCATGACGATTGTGATTGGTTTAAAGAAATGCCAATAGACCAGAGCACATTTTTCTCCCATCCCGGAATGCTGTGTGGACTAGCCAGACCCTCCTCCACTCAGCAGCGTGTGGAAGATGGTCTGGCAAAGCAAGACTAAGTAACCCTATTTCCATTCTCATCGGGCCAACTAAAGGGGCTGGGTAGCTGCAGGATTTGAAACAACTTAATTATGGGAGAAAATGAGGAAAACGTCAACCAGTCAACATATATGTTTATTTTGTTTGTCAGTTGGGGCTGATCTGAATCTGACAATAATGTTGTGCTTTGTTCGACCGATTCATTTTTTTTAGAGATTATATTTTGGGCTTTTTGTGCATTTTTAATACAGTAGATAGTACAAACGAAGATAGACAGGAAAGGGGGAGAGTGAGAGTGTTCCGTGGGTCGGAATCGATTTTTTACATGCTTTTACAAATCACTTTAGTTCAAACCTACCATTTGTGTCATGACTTGTTGTTTGAGTTTCTAAATACTAATCTCAGCATTATTTAAGAGCTTCACAAAGTCCATCACTCTGTCGAGGTCTGAGTCGTAACCACACTTTAGCAAAGTAGGACATACAGGCTTTGATAAATACTACCTGGCAGGCCTTGTTCCTTCCTCCTCCCATTACGAATTTCTTTTTCTACCTGCTGTCTCCTATCACTCACACGTCGGTTCAACTCCCTCGCCATAAGTCCGAGAGGAGACGTGGACTTAGTGCTCGGGAAAGGACAAAGACACCTTGTCACCTGCCGTAATGAAGGACTAATGAGCTGTTTAGAGCAGCTGTAGTGTTTGTGTCTTTAGCTCGGCTGTTATTTCCCATTGCTGGTGGAGGGATGCTGCTGTTAGTGTGACCCTACTGAGTTAAGTGTAAAGGGCACATTGCTACTGTCAAGCTTCACCGACCACCTCATCTCTGTAAGCAGCGCTGGGTTCAGCACACTAATACCAGGTTGTTGGATGGGGGCAACCGTTGCACAGCACAGCTTGTACTTATCCGGTATTTGACACAGAGCTACAAGCGTTTAACATGTTTGGCCTATCGCCGTGATAAAACATTTGGAGAATTCTATTTGGCAATACTGGCATAAGCATTGATATTTGTGTAAAAAAACAAACAATTTCTTGTTTGTTAAAGTGTTAAAATGTTAAAGCTATAGTGCGTGACTATTTTATATGAATGAATGTTCGTTACATTCAAGCCATTGCCAAATGAGTTGACACAAAGCTAATTAAGCCTATCAGCTCAACAAAACTCTGTGTATTTTGTAGTATGGCTATAAAAAACATGCTCTGGTTTATTGGCATTTCTTTAAACCAATCACAATCATCATGTGTGGCGCTAAGCACCGAGCGGAGCCACGGTGCCTCTGCAAAATAGCCTCGGGAAGGAACTTGTTTTGTGTACGTTTAAAAAGTTGTTTTAGTTGTGCAACAGAAAACTCAGATTGGACAGATAGTCTAGCTAGCTGTCTGGATTTACCCTGCAGAGATCTGAGGAGCATTCAACCATGATAGTCCCCAGAAATCCACCGGAGTTTAAATTCTAACACAAAGAAAGCGGAAGGTGACAGACATCTGGCCGAAAAGAGTGAAAGCCGGCCGATTTTCCGGTGGCAACGGAGTAGGGGGGGGAACGTCGTGGATATAGACTATACCCTACTAGCAACTGTGTGGAGGAGGGTGGGGGTGGTGCATGATCACTGAAGGCTTGCGTCATGTGGCTGCGCCGACGGTGTTGTCATCACTCAGAATACCTCATTGGGGCGACAGAAACTACGCACTATAGCTTTAAATCAGTAATCTAAATGCATTTTCAGGCACTTGTTGAGATTCCTATGTATCCCAGTCTATTATACATGTAGCTTCCCAGAGTGCCTTCCAGGTGGTTTCAAACATATGGTAAGCAAGATGTTATCCAACAATTACAGCGTGTCAGCCATTGATTCGCTGGAATTCCCTTTTACAGCCACCACGCTTGATAACGATTAATTATAGTCATAATTAATGATCAGTGATAATTATTAAGCGTATACCGCACAGTATGACTTTGTTTTCCTTTACAAACTTGTCAACGTATTTGAATTGCAATGGGTTATTGAAGGTGAAATGTGCCTTTTTATTACGGATATCTAAGATGGCTGCACTTGAAAAACCAAGAAATGCATTTGTATCCGTTTCCCTGGCGGAGCAGGCGCCCACTGCTGAGGAGTCAATTAAAAGAGAAAACACATCAAAGGCTTCTCTCCTTTTCCCTAATTTCAAACAAAGGAGGACCCACTGGCAAGGGCACACAAACAGGTGGTAATCCCTGTCTGCCGGTGGGGGCGTGCATTGCATTCCCATCTTTCTCACCCGCTCTCACTGACTAATTGCCCAGTCTCATGCACTTTATGCATTGAGAGTGATATGAGTTCCAAGATTATGCCCAAACCAACCCTTGGACCGCAGGGCGGCATGTGTTGCCATGATAAGGCTCATTGCATTTATTTCAAGCTACTCATTAAGACTGTGTGCCTGAAACTCTCCTCTTCCATTGTGCTCTTCAAAAGACAGAAGCCAGGGGAGTGATGCAAATATAAGTCCCGTGTGTCAGTGACTCTGTAAATGACAAAATTAGGAGGCACAGTTAGACTTTATTCACAGAGAAACAAGTGTACAAGCAACAACTGAATTCACCGAGCGTCTACTCGCCTCACCATGTCATGATATAATCACGGCAGTTATCGTTTTGTGTTTTGATATAAATGAACACTCAATGGGGAATGATGATTTTCTTTTTTAGGTCATAAGAGTAATGCAGCTTAAACAATAAGCGTATTACACCAACAAAAAAAAATGGTAACACTTTACTTGAAGGTATCTACATAAGAGTGACATGGCTCTGTCATGAACACATGACACTGTCATGACACAGTCATGACACATGAACCCTAACTCTAACCATAACTCTAACCATAACCCTAATTCTAACCATAACTCTAACTCTAACCCTAACTCGAACCATAACTTGTCCTAACAAAAACCGAATGACACTTACTAAAAGAAGCATTGTTAAACGTTTATGACTTGTTTATAATGTTTATGACACGTTCATGACAGTGACGTGCAGTCAAACGATTAAAATATTTAATCGCGATTAATCGCATTAATGTCATAGTTAACTCGCAATTAATCACACATTTGTATCTATTCTAAATGTCCCTTGATTTCTTTTTGTCCCATTATATTTTCTCATTTGAATGCTCTTATCAACATGAAAAAGTGGATCGACTTGCTTTGTGAAAATGTTTTTTTAATTGAAAACAACATTGGCATATACGTAGTGTTCAATTTCACACTAACATTCACACTTGGAGCTAATAATCTTTCACACAATGTAACACTGTTACCTCGATTTTCCATTGCAGATAGTACTGCTTCATGCCTGAGGCGAGCGTGGCTGGTCGTCATAGGGACTATGGTTTCCCCCCCAACTCATTTCCTGGTTGTCCTTCTCCATAAACAACGTAAAATCAAGGAGAGGGTTAACTTTTCCTGCTCCAGGTTTCCCACCATGGTCATAAAGAACAGAGGAGACACTTTGTTTCTCTCACTATGACTCTAGAGTCGCTACTCGCTCCGAAGCTAATCGCCGTGACGAGACTACAGTAGCTACACGGCTCGCAAGCCCAAACAAGTGTGTGCGCCCGGCCACGCCAAGACCCGCCCTTCAATCACTACTATTGGCCAGGCGTCCAAGGTAACGTAACCCCATTTGTTCAGGTCCTATCCCCTGACCAATCGGCTATCCTAACCTTAACCACTCGAGGTGAAATGCCTAACCCCAACCAATCGAGCTGCTTCGTAGGGCGGGACATGGCGTGGCCATCGTGGGATTCGTAATTTTGCCGGCCGTGTCTGTTTTGTTTCCGGTCTAGCTAGATCCGAAAGAACGTTAATCGTGCGATTAAAAGAATTGGCGGTGTTAAAATGGGTTTGCGTTAACGGCGTTAATAACGCGTTAAACTGACAGCACTAGTAGATACCCTCAAGTAAAGTGTAACCAAAAAATATTGTTGCACTTTATTAACTGATTGACTTATAATCAAAGTATTTTCACAGTACACTTTACTTTTGATGGAAAAGGGTTCACACTTAAGCACACTTAAAGTAGTCTTGAGAATTAAAAAAAAAAAAAAATGTCCTGCTTTCACCCTAGCAGTTCATTTTAGTGTATTTGTTATGTCAAATGTTATTTAAAAGAATATAGAAGTATAAAGTGTGGTAAATCATTTTTTTTTGCTCTTTTGTTTTTTTGAATGATATAATTATTACATTTTGTATTACCAGACAATGTATGTTTTGTTAACGGTGTCTTGTAAATCCCATGTGGGATGGGCCAGCTGTTTGGCATAGCACAGAAATAAAAAAAAAAAAGTAAGCTATAACAGTATTATTGTTTCCATTACAGAGGTTTGAAGTCCACCCAGACCCAATGATCAGCGTGGCACACATGGCGTGTGCCGGTGGAGGGGTGTGGATGGCGTTCTCCGAGGGTTCCTCCATCCGTCTCTTTCATACTGAAACACTGGAGCTTCTGCAGGAAATCAACATCTCAACACGCTCAACGCTGCTGAACACTGGTAAACACACACGCACATCACTCTCGACCTCCGTATACATGAGGTCAACCTCCATCCCGCGGAGCAGCTAAAAAAAAAAAACTGCAATTTATTGTTTCAAAATTCGACCACAAAATGTAATTTCATTTGTACGTGTCGCATCAGAGAGCACCAAATGAACAGCGACGATGCTCTCCTCCCCAGAAAATGGTATTCTTGTCTTGTCCAAGTCGCTCCTTGGGTCTTGCACTCTGGGGACTGATCTGAATAAGTATGCTTCTCAGGCCTTCACAAAGCCATAATAGAGCCACGGGGTGAGAGCTAGGGATTAATAAAAAAGAAAATAAAGTCATGAAGGCGCAGTAAAATGGCAGCCTTAAAGATTTTCATACTAAGGGTTCCCATGGAAACGCTCTTGTCTTTAAACGTCCATGCTTCAGTGGTATCGTGCCTATTTTACCTCTTTTTCTCTGCATGTACCTCTCCGCTTTCCTCCCTTTTGAGTTCATATTATTCTTTCTCTTTTTGTCCCACTTTCTCCTTCCCACTCCCCGTTTCATCTCATCCGCTCTGCTTGAAAATCCTCTCACAGCCAATTTTACTTCTCTCTGCAGTCCATTTAGGATGCCACAGATAGCTTATTACTTCCTGTGTGCCTTCCTTCATGATGGATGAAATATTTATCAGCCAGTGTGGGTGTCCCCCCCCCCCCCCCCTTTTTTTTGAGGAAAGAACTACGGTAAACAAATGAGATAGAAACAATGCCAGCTTGCCTCAAACATGTTGAGGCTGTGGCATGTGGGCCCTCAGCTCATTTAGTACATGTGAAGATCATCTTGAGCTTCAGGGAGTGGTATAAATGCATTTGGATTTAGGCAATTTTGTCCTTTTCGCTGAGTCACACCAGACTGTGATTGATGTATTTAGAGCAATACTTAAAGCTGTGGTAGCTCTTCATCTCGTCAGAAACCAAAAACAAAACCCAACTAGGTTTTCTCTGGTGAGTTGAGTAAAGAACAAAGAAGAAAAACAAACTTTTTCTCTTTTAGATCAAAGTGCAGGAGACTCCTGCGGCTGTGGTATCCGGAGAAAACCGGTGACCCAGAGGTCATTTTCACCCTGCACCTGGGCTTCCCCTTGAAATATGCAGCAGATTTGAAGGAGGGGGAGAGGGGGGCGGCCTCAAGGGTTGGCCCTGGGGGAAGTTACAGGGTGAAATGAATAAGAGTTGCTCGGCTCATGTCTTCAGGGTCCACAAAAGGAAGAGAATCTTTGAATTAATTTGTGGTTTGTCGAGCTCACAAGAGAAAAGAGGATCCCCCCGACACACTCGACAATCACAGATACTGCACATGAAATACTGATAGTTTCCCGTCTATCAATGGGTCTCTGCTCCCCCAGGTTTCCCCTTGACTTATGCTAGGACATACAGTAATGATATACCCCCTAATCCTTTCCCCTTAATGTGATTTATACTCAATAGGGAATTCCAGTTGCAGTAAACAACAGAAGTTTTCTGAGGCAGAGGGAAAGTGCTGATCTCTTCTCTACTAATGCCTTTAATAGTTCTATCCTTAGGGTGAAGAAATAATATTCTAAAATAAAGTCCTCAGTGACATATCACAGGGAAACATTTATCTTTGGAGACATCGTCTTTTCAAGGCAAATACCGGCTTCCATGATAAACGCACTACACAAAAGTGTGCATTACTGCAAAACAATTGGAGGCGTGCGATTGCTCGAGGTTAAGCTATACCTCCTTAATCTCAAGTGCCTTTGTCATTATCCCTTTTTATCACTATTCTTAAAGACAATGCCTGGCGCCCACATCTTCCCGACTTCAGATTTCATGGTTACCCGAGAGTGGGTGTTCATGAGCATCACTCTCTTACTCAAACCCCCTCACCACAATACAAATAGACTCTTGGGCGATGTGAGCAGGTGGCAGACAGTTTCGACATAATGGCCGTTCTTTTTGACGTCGCCTGACCAAGTGCTGTGACCCTCCACAAGGTCTGCACCTGAAGGCGTCTGCTTTCTGTTTGCTGAATGTGCTCCACTGCTCTGCCTCCACTTCCTCTTCTACCCACAGCATCAGCTCCGTACTGCGGATGATTCATCCCCACACAGTGGGATGAAATAATGAATGACTCTGTTGAGCCACTAGTAGCAAATTGTCATAATCTGAGCATGACACAGAACAAACGGTTAAATACAGCTACCCATGTAAATGAGAATTCTCTTAGTGGCCATCACATGAGTGCTGGTGTAATTAAATTACGGTTGCCATGGATATTATGGTAAATGGTTCTATAGATAACTACAGAAGAAATGTAAAAATTATTTTTTCGCCCCTTTTGTAAAGTGGAAACAAAGGATGTGCATGTATAATAAGAGTGTGCAATTATCTGTTCCACGGCCCTAATGCGGTGCTACAAAAGCAGTTCCGCAATGAAAAACTTCCCGACACATAACCGTTATGTTGACGCTTGCGTCATGTGCCATCGCAGGACGAATAAAATGTACCTTTTATCCAAAGAAAATCACTGGCTAAGCTCCCCCCAAGGATTATCAACACACACTGTAAGGGAAAAGAAAATCACCCTAAATGACTTCATTTGTCACATTAACGGAGAAGTACAATAATCACCAATACCCACTTTCTATATCTCACAGATCTGATTAGCTACAGACCTGAATAGACAAACAATCCTACAAACACTGATACCAGCAGCTCAACCTCTTATTGTAATTATGTGAACGCAAATGTGTGTTAATACATGTACTTTTTTAAAATAAGTCAGTGTTAAAGTGAATGCCACTTAATTGCACCCATTCAGTGCTTTGTTTGAAAGATGAGTCATAGACTCCCAAAGTGCAAGCATGATGAGGTAGATGCACTCTCTGAAATTGAATTATTAAACTTAAAAAAGGATTTGACAGTGTGAGTCTTTTTACTCCCATCTTTCTGATAAACTACCTGTAACCTACTATGTAACCTGAAGGAATGTTGTTAAAGTGTCTTCTGGTCCAAGCCACGTTTAAATATGTAATATCAGAACCTTTTTTTAAATACGGTAACTACTTTAGGAATTATTTCTATTAAAACAAAGCCTAATAACATGGATATTCTATTTGATTAAAACCCGTTACTCTCCGTTATGTCTTACCAGACAAACCTTTTACATCAAAGTGAAAAATAGTTTTGGCTATATTAGTTTGGTTCTGTCTCTGAAAGACTGTTCACACCCTGGAATAGCAATGGATTGTTCTGGAGGATTAGGCCTGTTCTCAGGTTGAAGTTGGATATGTTTATCGTTTACTAAGGACACTAAATTAGGACATTTGTAAGAATGCTCTGCCATAGCAGTTCCAGCAAAAATTCACAAAAAGGTTAGGAAGATGTCCGACACGTACTGACTGAACATGCCCACACAGGCCTGAGCAGAGGTCCAAAATGATAGGATGATGATGTCTGTACTTAGAGCACCTTTAGGATGTCTATCTGTTCAAGCTATCCAAAAAAAAAGCAAACTTCCCTGTATATCCATTTTGCTGTTACAGTAGGAGGCGAAAACATTTGAGCTCAGTATGTCAGAGACATGCAGTACAACACCAACTTCACAGATTCTGGTTTCCTACTTTGTGAGAGTTTTGATACTGTATGAGAGGTTTTCTTTCAACTGGGTCAGTAGCAAGTAGACAAATCCAGTTTTATTATAATCTTATGTAACCCAAAGCCCTAGGTGGCTGTGCATGTGTTAAGCTTGTCAACTACAGATTGATCACAGAGTTTAAACCTTACCCAAAGCTATCACTGATAACAAACAATCAAAGTAATTTTAAACTTTTTTTTCATCATGCTAGGACTGAACAGCTTCCAAAATACAGCATTTTGGAAGAACTGATGATAAAAAGTAAAAAAAACAAATCAATGGGAGTTCATTAATTCATAATTCACTCTTTAAAAGATAGACCATCCAGTCACAACAGGGAGTTGTCTATTATTCTTTCAGAAGAGCCTGTAATCTGTTGTAGTGTTGAGCTTTCTGTCATTCTATAACAGTGGCTGGTGAAGAAAACTCAAATCAATTGTCTGTCAATGTTTTCTATATTGCAGGTCAAAAGAGCATGCGAGTCACGAGTCTGCTAATTTGCCAGGGTCTGTTGTGGGTGGGCACTGCCCAAGGCTTAATTATCACTCTTCCAGTTCCCAAACTGGAAGGCATCCCCAAAATAACAGGTATGGATCAGACGGTAGGCGGCTGACTGTGATAGAACAGCCTCTTCAGAGGTCAACAAGAAAGAACTTTTTTTTTTCATGATAGAAAATGACTCTGCACAGCCCATTATTAAGGCCACACTTCATATTTTTCATATGGCTCTGGGAATCAGTGCAAATATTACCAGACAGGCCACACACAACTCATACTGTATTGTGTGTGTGTGTGTGTGTGTGTGTGTGTGTGTGTGTGTGTGTGTGTGTGTGTGTGTGTGTGTGTGTGTGTGTGTGTGTGTGTGTGTGTGTGTGTGTGCCTGTGTGTGGATATATATATATATACTGTTGCAGGGTAATTTAAAAACTGCCTGCCAGCGTTTTGTTAATTATGCCAAGTGAATGAGGTCGTTAGTTTCCCACTTGCACAAACATTACATGACCATCTTATTCCAAGCTAGTTTTTTTAAATACTATGTAAACACAATCTGTGTCCTAGAAATTACATTCCCATACAACAACATTGCATTCTCAATTACGTTTGGAGGGAAACGTATTTTGTCCTGGATTACGTTTGTCTTTGACATATTACAAAAACGTCTGCATATGGAGGAGGACTTGCACCCATGCGACTGCTGTTCGTGTTCCGTGCGCAACCCAAAGTCAACGTTGGCTTGTTTTACGTACTTAACTCACACACGTAACTTAAAGTACATAACTTAAAGTACGTAACTAACGTACTTATTTTAGCCTTGCCATAATCTTTTTTCTAAACCTGCCCAAAGTAATTTTGTTTCAATTCACAACGTTAACCACGTGTTTAAAACGGCGACCTGTTCACCACGTGCGCAGGTCGTGGGAAAATACGTTTCTCTCGGAAAGTAATTGACAATGCAGTTTTGTTGTGTGGGAACGTCATTTTCCAGGAGACAGGGTTGAAACACAACACAAACTAGAGCTACCACTATTACTGTTACAGCAGCAGAATTTGAAATAAATACAGAATGATACAGGGTTCAAGTCATTTTCAGTTCACACAATTCTAAGTGCGACTTGCATAATAATAATCTGACACACCAACCCGATAATCGACCGTTGGACAGTCTGGCGAGGTCAGTGACTCAAGTCTGTTCGGTGTGTTCCGTGCCGTCGACCGTCGGAGGAGCCGTCGGCCTTCATTTTGGCCGATTTGACTTGTTGAATTGGAAGGCGGGCAGTCAGACTCAGTGACCAATCTGGTTGGTGGAGCGCTAACCCGGAAATGACGAGCGGGATGAGCGCGACGAACAGCCTTTCAAAATCTGACAAAAATCTTTTAAACTGACCTTTGTCGATCTGAAATGAAGACAGATTCAGCAACGGCGTGGCCTATTTCTCGCTTCCCAACGAGCCGTCATTTTGAAATTCGGGAGAAGCCAGACCCACGTGACGTGTTCGTCCAATCAGCTGCCGGTTTTCATTTTTGGGCGACAATACAGATTAGCGCCGCCTGCTGTTATGGAGACGTATTACGTCTTGCGCACGCGCAGAACGTACGCTCAAGTCGGCGTCGCTTCAGTGTGTTCCGAGGCACTTTGTGGACCAACTCAGGGAGACTGATCAGTCCGACTGCCTTTTCTGCCGACAGTCGGCCGTCGGGTTGGTGTGTTAGAGCCTTAAGTGATGTAACTGACAATGACTTGTCCCTCTGGATGACATCTAAATGTCTGTGTGCCTGCCTCCTACAGGAAAGGGAATGATCTCTCTAAATGCCCATTGTGGGCCCGTGGACTTCCTGGTAGCCACCACCAGCACTCTGTCTCCTGAACTGCTGAAGAGGGATTCTGTCGCGGATGGCCCAGACTCTGCCTTCGGAGGCGAGGACCGCAGCGACACCTCCTCTCAGGAATCCCTGCAACAGTCCTACCACGGAGAGGGCAGAGGCAAAGGACGCGGCGTCCTGCTGCAGTACAAGCTGCGCTCTACGTCGGGACTGCCCGGGCGGCCGCTAACGGCGCTGGGCGACGAGGCCTCGGACTCCTCCCTGGAGTCTTTGGAGCACAGCGTGGAAGATGGATCCATCTATGAGCTCAGCGATGACCCAGAAATGTGGGTCCGGGGACGTCCTTGCGAGAGGGACGGGGGACGCAGGGACAGGGTGATCTCTGCAGCGGTTATCTCTGGAGGCAAGGGCTTCCGTAGACTGAAGGAAGGGGCGGCAGCAGGTACTAGGACAAGTGGCGAGGGTTTAGAGAATATTCTTATGGTATGGCAGCTCCCACTGACAGTGTGATATGGAAAATATATGGCAAGGTGATGGGTATTTATAGATGTGTACCCAGCTTAGCCTTGAATCAACCGTTCCATATATTCAAGGGATTTGAATAAACACGTACTGTAGGATGTGAAGGTCTTGCCACCGTTGCGGAGCTTGACATGTTATGATTTAGCCTGTGGAATGAGGAAGGTAAGACTGTCAGCCCATAGGATGCTTTGAATGTTCAGGCTTGTGCGTCATCACCTTCCCAGCAGTGGCAGAGGCCGCCACTGATTAGTCGTGAGTGATTGTTTTGATCTGGTTCCTCGTCCTGTCGTCGTTACGATTGATATGCCTCGATTCAACCTCATTGTGCCGTATGCTCTGCCACATTTATTTTATGCGGAGGACTTATGTATGTGTGTGTGTGTGTGTGTGAGTGCCCACGGACAGCACGCCTTTGAGAGGCAGGCTTTGTTGAATCTGCCATGCTCTGCAGAGTCAGAGATGGACATATTTTATTTGATCCTGTGGGAGAGATCTCATCTGTTTCCAGCTGAAAGCTGAGGACTTCCACCGCATCACAAAGCACATTAGCATCACTTTATTAGCTCTTAGCCAGCCTATCTCTCATCTCATACAATGTGAATGTGCGCTACCTTCTATTGTGTCTCAAAATTGAATCTGTGCTCTCTTAAAAAAAAAAAAAAAAAAGGATTTAATATTTCCTGTTTTGTTGCAGCTGTTGCAAAAACAATTTTTGGTTATGGAAAATTAGTTTCTTCCAAGAGCTTATCATGCCTTGATTGAGGAGAATCATGGTAGTACAGACTGGCTGCACAACTATTGTAAAAAAAAAAAAAAAAAAAACTAATTTGGAAAACAGAAGTGACGAGAGTCCAAGATGTTATTGCTCTACTCTACAGAATCTGTATTTGCACTGTAGGACTCCTGTAATTATTGCAGATTGATTTTGAGGATAAGAAACTTCTTAGTCCCACATTTTAGAGTTTTATCTTGCCCAAGTACTGTAAATGCCAGATATCTGTTTCATTATTCGCTGTCGTCCACCAGCTAGATGAAACAAATGCGCACACAGGGTTTTAACACAGCTCACATTAGCTGGAAACGCCAGTAATGGATCAGAAACAAAGCTCTCTAAACGAATGATGAAATAAAAGGGCTGCAGCGATCCAAACTGCATCAGCTGTGTATCGACGGAGGGAACCTACCTAAGAGAGACACCAATGAGTGCACATTTTCAGAAATATACACTATGATTTGATTAAAGACGGTGTATGACAATACATAGCATACGTCTGTATTACAATTAACAGGCGCTGATGTATAGTATCGCTGATATCAGCCAGGACACAAAATCATTTAAGCCCTGTCTCATCAACACTTTGTTTTCATGCTAATATTTGGTAAATATTTGGAGTTTAATGCAAAGTAATATAACAATATTGTATCATCAAGATATGAGGGTGCACGTAAACAACTTGTCATGCCTGTTGGGTGAGAACCTCACATCTCCAGTTTTGGTGATTATCATGTCTTCATTTGATCCGTTGAAATATTAGACGGGTCTGTCTTTAACCTGAGAGGCTTATAAAACTCCTTTAACCACTTTAATGATATGAACATGCATTGTCATTTAGCTTTTACTTTAGAAATACAACAACAGGAGTATGATGAATCGGAGCTGGTATGAGAAGTGTTTACTGGTACTGCGTGGAATATTGTGAACTTCATAACTTAGCATGGCAGGCTTGTCTTGCAGACCAATCCAAGTACTTTACAGGACATATTTTCCACAGCGTGTTGAACAATAGGTGGAGGCCATGCAAGGACCCAACTATGAACATAGCTTTGTGGATTTTCAATAAACCGAGCACTGGCGAAGGTAATGGAATATAATTTTTTCTCCTCCTCTATCTTCACTTGGCTCTTCCCACCACACATGGAATCTCACCTTATCCTTTCATCACAGAGGAAGCGTAAAGTTCATGTTTTGTATTTCCCTGAGGCACATTGAGGTTTATTTTCCCTTGTTCTTTTCCTTCTCACAACTGAAGTTCTAAAGCGTTTCAAACATCCTGCTGTCAACCAGAGTCATACATCAAACATGTAAAGCTCAATGTCACTGCAGAAAACTCTTAATTGATGTGAGATCCATCGCTGCTGGAGCCCCAACTGAACGCCCTGATGGTTACTATAGAGGTGCCGTAGAGTTTCACAAGCTGAGCCGATGAAGATCTGAGACTTCATCACTAAAGTATAGAGGTCTTTGATGGACATTGACTCCTGCATTTCATTTGCTTACACTACATGTGTACAGGTATTATCCATGCACTGAATATTAATACTTATGAATGAACGTACTGTACTACTAATTAGAACCGTTACTGTACTAATGTTCCCTTTTGTAAAGAGGACTCTGCAACAGTGTTGATGTTTTAGATGAGACTGTATAAGGCACGGTTTATGCCATTTTATTTTCCTGTGGTGTTAAAGGAGAAGTCCCGTTTATTAGAGTGGATCTTTTGGCCGTCACTTATAATAAGACGTACTCCACGGGTTATTTGCTTGGATCTGGGAACGTGGTGGCATTACTAAAAACATAAGTCTGGTGAGATAAGAAACACAAACACTCAGATGATCATACAGGTTTCAAACAAATACCCTGGATAGCCGGACTTATTTCAAAAATAATAATAAATAATTATAAAATGGTGGGGCACCTGGGTAGCTCACCTGGTACCACGTACAGAGGCTCAGTCCTCGCTGCACCGGCTGCAGGTTCATTTTCCGACCTTGCGGCCCTTTGCTGCGTGTCATTCCCCCCCTCTTTCTCCCCTTTCATGTCTAAAAAAAAATCTTTACAAAAATTGTTTACCTAAATTGTCTGTTCATCAGCGGGTAGAGCAGGAGCACACGTGCTGCGAGGAGAGGTTTGTGCCTCGAAGCAGAGGTCCAGGGTTCGAATCCGACCTGTGACGATTTCCCCTTCTCTCTCCTCTTTCTCACCTAGCTGTCCTGTCAAAATTGGGAGCGGAAAAGCCCTAAAGATAAAAAATGGAGGAGAAAAACTGCCAGTCGCAGTCTACAGCCCAGCTTCCCAGCCCAACTTTGACCTACCATACCGTACAGTTTCTCTGTGCAACGAGGCATGTGTACTCCTACGATGGCTGTATTGACCTTCAGTTGTACAACTGTTGCCGTGTTTACAACCTGTGTGATCACACATCTGACTGCTCATTTCTTAACCCGTCAGCCTTTGTTGTACTATAGCAGTATCTCACTGATAACTTTGGTGAGTACAAAATTACAACAACTGATTGAAATGATGGCCAAACCTACAAAAGTATGGTTACAAAAGACGAGTCATAAACCGGAATTTTCCCTTTAAGTAAAAGTATTACATCAAAAGGGGAACTACGCCCATTTTTTTTTAAATTCATACGTGTTACTCCTATGGTCTAAGACAGTTCAAAAATAGTAGTAGACATGAACCTAAATCCAAAAACTAGAGTGCTGAAACTCAAATTTGGGATGTCATCAAGTATAAAGTGCGCAACTGCTCCGTAGAAAATGAACTGGAAGCCCCCATCTGAGTATATGGCTATATTTTCTCTTTCAAAAGTGAGAACACTACAATAGAATAAAGCACATCTGGGTATAAAAAAAAGAAAGAAAACAAATCACTCTTCCATTGATTGTCCACGGAGCAGCGTCAGACTTTATGGTGACACCAAAGTTTGAAACTCATGTTCACAAATATTGATTCAACCTTCCTAGGCCATGGAGATAACATATTAGAATTCTTAATTTAGGTGGTGTTCCCCTTTAATGCTGCCACATGCATGTGGAAACAGTGCTCCTTTCCCTTTGGTACAATACTTGAATGGTATGTGTCTAAACATTATCTAACAAGCTTATGCTAAATTAAAAACACGTTTAAACTTGTGTTTGATGGTTGTTTTTTTTACGACTGATTGAGAATGATGTCGGTCGATGTTGTCAAAGGCACAGTAGTTTAGGTTCGAGAGATATACTTAACATCTGCAGCATTATTATGCTAATGATGTTACCCGCTTGCTACGTCTCTGAGACTCGGCAACAGAAAATCCTGTCTTTGATGTATCATTTATCTTCTCACTTTTTTGGTGTTTGGTTATTCAAATTTCAATAAGCTCACCTCTACATCTGCTGGAAGCCAGTCCTTAGAAAAACAACAACACAAATCTTTTTGTTGAGTAAAAGTAAGACTACAGAGACTGAATAGTAGGAGAAAAAAAGAAAAGAAATTGATTGTTGATGTTAATTGTGTGCTTAGCGGTGTTCCATCTCCAAAACACTACCCTCTAGGCTTCACATTATGAGTCACATAGTCCAGTGTATTTGTTTCTTGTTGCTTTCTCAAGATCATTGCTCACTTAAAGTCAAAAGGAACATCTATTTAACAAGTCGATTGCATGTCCGAAAAATAATAATAATAAACCCTTTTTGTTTTGTTAAAGATGCCATATTATGCTCATTTTCAGGTTCATAATTGTATTTTAAGGTTGTACCAGAATAGGTTTACATGGTTTAATTTTCACCATATTTTTGTTGTACAGCACATCTCTCTCTCACTGCTGCAGCTCCTTTTCACCTTGTGTTCAGGTCTTTAGCTTTTTTCACAAAATAACCCCCCAAATCCCAGAAAAAGTGATTTTTTCATAATATGGGCACTTTAAGCTACAAAAGCAATAACAGAATTAAGGGGAGAAAAGTAGCCTTAAGTATTTCCTTAAATTGACATTTCTTGTCAATTATACAGTCCCTCCAGAAAAATGCAATTATGCGATCGCAGAATTCAATACATAATCAGCCAAAGTCCGCGTTGCAAAAAAGTCACATATATCTTAACAGAAAGTTGAAAAATGTTGCGTTTACTTCACACAAGAGCAGCCATTTTCCCCTGTTGCCATGGGAACGTTATGAAGTGACGTAATTTCGCCTATTGAGAACACGGTGTTGGGGGAAATCACTTTCTTTTCTCTTTTTCATCAAACCGCAGTTTTTGCAAGTTCCCGCAATTTTTGCAATTTTTCGTTTTTCTGCAGGGACTGATATAGGTACACTGCACTTTCTATGGGTGCAGTATATGAGTCAAATGTACCAAAAACCATTGAGATATGGTTTTGTCACATCCTTTGTCCCTCTCCATGCCACTCATTCAAGGTGCCACCAGCTTTAATTTGCCGTCACTGGCTGAGTACACTTCAGCGAGGCAAGCGGGCTCAAACTGCAGGTGAAAACACACAGGGGAACCCCTACCATGCTATCCACCCCCCCCCCCCCCCCCCACCCCCCACCCCATACTCTCGCTGCTTGTCTTTATCCCTGTCTTTACCCCTCACTGTGTTTCTTTATCCTCTTCTCTTTCAACGTGTCAAAGAATTCCGCACAGAATACAAATCCACTTTCCATCATAGTAGGAAATGAAGCGGTATGCAATTTCTGTATGACCAGTCATCAGGGCAATGTGTGCTGTTGCCCTTTGACCAGAAAGTTACATTAATAGCCTCCTCCTAACTCTACGTGGAGCAGTCAGGCCACATAAAGGCCCCTTCGGTGCTGACAATGTCAGATAAAGGTGGCACGGGGAGAGTGGAGCAGGCTGTACATCCACTGGAATCAGCCTCAGCAGTAGCCTACAGGAAATCAGCAGGGAAGGTCTACGCTAAAAAAATATATATATATAAATACAGATGATCGACTTAATCAGTCAGATGGAGGTTCAGGTGTGTATACCAACATTTGGATAATTATGGTTCATGATCAAACCAGCTGAGGCTTTCAATCGGCTGCATATGATTTTTTCTTTATAGAATACAAAGAAGCACAGCTGTTTTTATTTATTTATTAAAATGTTGTGATGTCATCTTCAGTCATTCAGTTAGATACGCATAATACAAGAAATGGGCATCTGCCATTAATATGCTTCCTCATCCTCTGTGGATGTGTCTAATCTAGGTTTTGTTTACTTGTACTCTTTTCAGTTTTGCATCAAGCTCTCATTTACCCAAAGTTTTTGGATCATAGATGTTATCCTGGGAGCAGCCGAAACGCAAACACAATAAGGATCACACCACTACAGGAAGCTCCTGAAATGCTCCGTAAAACTCCCGTGAGAATGGAGAATACTGATCCGATAAAGCAGTGCTGAATTGCGCCTTGTACCTGGGTCAGCATTAGAACACATCCTCGCCTGGAAGCAAAATGACAAAATTAAAGTCCGGGATGCTGCGCAAGCGTTTCACTGTCAAGACTCAAACGGTACGGGGTGTAAATATGTGTGCTTTTTTTTTTCCCCTGGTGGGACTTCAGCAAAACCCCTTTTTTACCCAACCTTTCTATATATATTTTCTGCCAATTAAGTCTGCTTCAGCAGAGATTTGCCTATCTCGAGCCCCAGCTTTGCGCCTGTGCAGCTCCCGGCGTCACTCTCCCTACGTCTCAGGTATAATTTGCATGCCTCGGTCAAGGCTAAACTGAAGCAGATGAAGCATTGCGGTTTGAAGGTCTCCCTTGCTTTATCTGCCGACTCCTAAAAGCCGGGCATATTTGCATTGCTTTTCATTTCCTCAGGCTTGGCAGTACGGATAATAAAGGAGGGAGAGCACACTGTACAAACCTTGCTTAACAAAGGAAGCAGTAGCTAATGATTTGCATACGGAGAATGCAAGGATAAGGGCTGCCCCGGGTGTTATTATCACCCTCCATCGACGCTCAGAGCTGATGCCTGTCAACATCCAGTGCACGGCCCTGCAGAGAGAGAGAGGGGGGGGGTGGGGGGGCTGGGTCACATCTTGATGTCACATGTAGCCATCTCCCCTGGCAAAATCGAGTCTCACGTGAAAAAAGTATCTATATTTCAATAGAGGATATTGTTTTCCAGTTCACCTAACTTGTAGACGTGAGGACTAAACTCCCTCAGTGCCTGTTCAGTGCTCAGCCTCACATTGCTTTATGTAGACCTGTCTTTTACGATGCTCTCAGTGCCACTCACACATAGCCTACCTTTTAATCATGCAAAAGATTAATGCAAATTTGATCACGGTACATTATTTAACTTGTCCCCTAGGAGAGGGGTCTGCTTAATGGCAGGACATTGTGCATGCATTGAATAGTTATCATCTCCCGAAATGTGTATCCCCCATTCGTATAGAGGCACTGGAAAATAAATGTAGTGCTCCTTAACAGTGGCATCTCTGTAATGCTTACCTATGCTGCGCCTTCCTTTGGATATGATAATATTATTATTATTTTATTTATTTTGCAGTCTGTAAAATCATAATAGGTGCAGCTGAGAAGTGTTTTATAGGCAATTTCTTCAAAACACATTTCTATAATGCCTCAGAGCGTGTAGCCCTATCCCCACTTTTATTTACTGTTGTATGTATAAAGATGCCAGTTTTACATGCTCGACACTTCCCTCTGTCCTGCAGTGTTTTATTTTCTGGTTGGGCCTTTGAAGGGTGACCTTCAATTCATATATCTATTGCTATAACTCTCTGCTACTATCTCAGTGGGACCTCTGTGGAGAAGATAACATTTCTTTTTATGTTCCGCAGTGAATCAAGTCACTTTATGCCAACATTTCTCTGACTATTCAAACAAAATGAGAATGTTAGCATTTCGGTCCAGTGTTCCCCCCCCCTTTTTTGCATCCGTGTTGAATTTGGATGCCAGCCAGAGAACATTTCAGAGGTAACTAACACGTTGAATGTGGCTTTATCCTGGCGGCATTTTACCAGAGGATCAACATGTGATTCAAACCATTTTCTGCATCAAAAACAACAGCACCTCATCTTGGCTTTTTTCTCTCTCTCTCTCTGCCTGTTTGACACGCTGATGCAATACTTGCATCACCTGCGGCTAAGGATTCACAGGACCGCTGAACAATATCATTTTGGGCCTGTTGTGTTAATGACAGCCATGTCTCCCACCAAGTTTTCATTTCACAGCAGTTTGTCTTCTTCTGGCTCTGGCTTTACTTTTTTAAACCTTTTCTTCAACATCTCCCTCTCCATCTCTCTTTCCGTCCTCACTCCTGCCTCTCTTCCCTCCTGGGGGAAAAAGATGTACAGTACATTTTAGTGCTGTTTTCCTCTGCATGACAGATGGAGGCTATTAAAACACAGTTACATTGTATTATGGTGAATAACACAGCCATGTTTTGTATAATATTGCTGTTCCCAAGACAGTGCTAGGCTGCAAGAGGAAGTCATATAACCATCTTGTCATGGGTTTACTATGCATTCATAGTGTACTATATCTGTGATTCAGTTACAGATGGTTTTCACTGAGCCACAGCGCCTTGATTGCTGTTTGATTGCACAAGTCAGTCCTGTGTGAAGTATTAAAAAAAAAAGCTCTGACACCAGCTCATCAGGCCTGATTTTCAATTCTACAAAAAAAAAAACCCGGTGTGACTGAGTAATGGAGCAGGGGCTGACAGCCACACACACGGAGCAGTTAACATTCTTAGTTTTTCATAGGTATAGAAAATCGATATCAGTAGTGACAGGTATGATATTTATTCAAAATGCACTCCCTCTCTTGATAAAAAGAGGAGAGGAGGTTTGGCTTTGCAAGAAGCTTGGCAGCTTATACGCTGTCTGTTTTATAAGGTGGACATTCACAGTTAACCAATGATGACAGTTTCTATTTTTATACCCCTCACTCCTCTGAGAGAGATCCTGAAATCCAACATTGTCACAGTGGTTGGCTGGCACAGGGAGAATTCTTATTTAAAAATGATAGGATAGGGAAAATATTGGACTTAGACAGTTTAATACATTTAGAAGTAACTCATAATTTTCTGTAAATGGCCAAATCTGAGGGGATGTCATACGTTTTTTATTGCCCATAATCGTAAATTAAAAACAAAATAGAAAGGTTCTCAAACAGTTAGCTGAGGTGAAGAGGATGATATATTTTCGAGGACATACGTGCTGGGCACACATTTGACCATGTTCATATAGCATGTTACAGTAGTGACTTAGACGATCATTGATGATCATGGTCATTCAACTTTGAAATAATGTCCATCACATATGGTAACATCTAAGTTTCTAGCAACATTTCATGTTGGGATGTCACAGAAGTGTTTTGTCATGAGAGAAACTAAAAGAAAAAATGGGTGCTGTACAAAATGGTTAAAGGCATCATGTATATGAAGTAGGGCTGTCATCATATCAGATTTTCACTTCATGAATATCCTGGCCAAAATAAATCACAATAACAATATTTTAATCAGCAAAGACTTCATTTAAAGTGCTCATATTATGCTTTGTGGCTTTTTCCCTTTCCTTTATTGTGTTATATATCTTTTTTTCTTCACATTATAAGTTTACAAAGTGAAAACGTCCACCCCAAAGACACTTACCATCACGAACAAAAAACACTGTTCACAAACTGCTCCAACCAGCTCTGTTGTTGTCCAGCCTTTACTTCCGTGACAAACGTGTGTCACTTTGTAACACACATTATAATGCTCACCTAACTGCTAGCGTGGCACGCCCTCATACTCTGCAACTGACTAGCTAGCAGCGCTTACCTAGCTACTGTGCATGTGCGACTCCTAACAAAGATGGAACAGAAGTGAGATGCCTCACTCGGTAGATAAAACAGAGACCTCAACACGGAGGGTGAAAAGAGGAGCTGCAGCAATGTGCAGTACAACAAAAATATGTTTTTTGAAAATAAAACCATGTAAACGTTTTCTGATATCTAGATATCCTCGAAATTAAATGATGTACCTGAAAATGAGCATAATATGAGCACTTTAAGAGTGACATAAGTTGAATGAACATGGTGCATGATGGGTTGATATGTTTGAGTAGCCATTAGAGTAATTAATTTATAAGGGGTATAGAGCCCCCCCCCTGAAGCCTGAAGATCTGGATGGATGTGATGTGAAGCGGGGCTTCTGATGGAGGAACCCTGGGTGCTGGGAATGATGAGAAGTGGAGGTGAACGGGGTCGAGGAGGTTCGCATCGATTTTGCCTGAAATGACAGATGATGATTCTGACGGCAGCAGAGAGGAGAAAAGAGTTAAAGGTTGAATGCAACAACGCGATAGCTCACGGAGATTGTGGCAAAATCTGGTAGGTTTAACTGAAAGAGTGAACGCTCACAATCAGCTGATGACAATGCAGCTGATTAGCTTGGGAGAGAGAGAACTGTGAATCGTAGTAGTACTCCTGAATGAACTCACGCTGAGCTTCAATACTGTGAAATCTATAGAAGATTTGAAATAAATAAATAATGCTATCAGTCAAATTCATCTTAAACTTAGTTTTGCAAAGGATAATCTACACATTATTCATTTCAGTCACGATATTCTATTAATTATTTTGGTTGCTGACCAAACGGCACAGATGTACTGATACTAGGATGGGGTGAATGTCATGTGACCTGTGACCATGTGAGATCAGCCCTTTTCACACACATGTTCACTTTGATTCGTCAGCAGACTCGACTCAATGCATCATGGGATACATCTTGCCCTCCGTAGGCTTCTGCTAATGGCTAATGCCAACGACAACTCCTTTCAATACAGATACATGGATAAATAACCACAGAAGACATTAATAGTTGGATTTATTAGTTTTATGAAGTCTCTAAAATAACACTGCTGTTCCATGCTGGATTACAATGCTTCTGAAGGGGATACAATCCAGTGGAGCCCTCGTTTGAAAGCTGCAACTGAAAGGAAGCGGTGGCAATTTAAAGTAAGGCTACATCTACACTACTACATTTTCACTTTTAAGCGACGTTTTAGACAAAAACAATCTCCGCTCACACAAGAGTTTTAGCTCCGTAGCAGAACTAATCTCTGTCCATATTAACCATGGACTGTAAAAGATGTTAACCATGATATCAACATGTCTGAAAATGCATATCACATGACCATTTGCATACACTGGGCATGTGCGTGCCAGTGTAAACAGGAAGCAGATAGTCCAATGTTACTCTGCTGTTGAAAATCATGGATGTATAAATTAAAAATACAGAAAATACTTTGGAGAAAGAACAACAATGGCGAAAGGTAAAACCAGGGATTGATCTGCTTGGGCCGACAATGAGGTGGAACTGTTACTGAATGGTATGTAAGCCTGCCTAACTGATAAGACTGACTGACGCACATCGTCGTTTCCAAATGTTTTAGGGGCTCATAAACCCGGGGTAGTGTGGATGCAAGGTGTAAATGTAGCAAGATATATTGTTTTTTAAACCAAAATGTAGTAGTGTAGCTGTAGCCAAGTCTCTAGACAGCAGTGTTCCAGCGATGAGGCACGGTCACACATATGCAAAATTAACATTGACGTATTTTGCCAATATTCCTGTGAAGTTCAACTTTGTGGCGAAGTTGCAGTCTTTACCAATAGCAAATAAGTATTTATTCCACCATAACAATTTAAACCGACTACAAAGCAGCAAACTGATTTCAATGTGCGTCACATTCCTGCACTGCCCACATTCAGCACAACTATCGCCTTGGCAGCCAACGGTCACTCACCTGCATTCGCACGTGTGACAGTACTCATATTCTAAACATAGTAAATACTACTTTGACATACTTTGATGTCATATATACGACTGTAGATAGTGAAAGGCAACCAGATGAACTAATGAACAAAAAAAAACAATGTGTGGGGCATTGGGGGTCAGAGACAAAGCGAGAACGCAAATAAACTAAAATGATTTAAGAGGCACAGGGTGGAAAAAATATAATTTTATTATTATTAACATAATAGCAAAATTTTATCTTTAAATGTCAGGGTTACCGTCAATACGTGTATATCTCGACACCCCTAGTCTGAAGTGAACAATCTAATTCTTTGCAATCTGGTGCAATAAGTGCTAATTCTAAAACACAGATTACATGTTGTGGATAGGGGCCGTACAGAAAACTTGATTTATGTGATAAAAGCATTTTTGGACTTTCATGTATTATGATAAACTACTGTAATGGCAAGGTTTAACGTGCTCGTAAATTTGGAATATTTTAAAACTTTTATTCACTTTATTTCTTGAGAAGTGGCATCTATCATGTCCTGAATATATGCTCAGCCGGTAAAGGTGTGATACAATTTCACCCCCACTCACCTCTGAAGGATACAGTGAACACTTGGGAGAGAAGGTCACGCTCGGAATATACAAGCAGAAATGCAGTCAGTGCTCTGAATTCATGAACAGTCGTGAACTATACTGTAGTTTGTTGCCAAACTGATGCTCCTAATGCCAGATTACAGACATGCCCTTCATTTGGACACTTTGCATAATGGTGATAGGTATAAAGACAGTATTAATGTCAGCAAAATACATATAGCCTGTTGGTTTCATTTTTGCTTCTGAGACATTAACACAATAAATGCAAAGAGCGAGCATATCCGAGGAACATTCTTTGATCCCCTTGTTTGGAGACAGATGGGACTGGCTCGTTCTTTTCATCGCTTGGGGTAGTTGTCAGATTCTACATTTTAAAATGGGCCATGCAGACAAATAAACCACTGGTTATTGAAGCGATTATGTTGCTGTCACAGTCTGAAGTGTTTCTGTATTCGCCAGATATTTTTTTGTCTCATCACTAATACAGGATTACCCCAGCATGTGTAGCAAGTTTAACTAAACAGTTTACTGTGCTAGGGCCTTAGAATTACTATACAGCTACAGGGATCCCAGCACACATTCAGGATATTAGGTGGCTAAATAGAATAAACCCTATGCCCTGAGGGGATTTTATTGTGATATCAACAAACCAGGTGGTAGAAGGTAGAAGGTAATCTTACACCGTATAAATGCCGGAGAAAGAATGTGTATACACTTCCAATTGGCTGATGTGTCTAAGGTTTAATGCTCATAAAACACGAAAAGCTCGGCGAGAGGCTGTCAGGGACAGTTAAGGCATTTCAAAAAACATTATTTAAGGCTCTGCATGGACAGGAAGCCAATACGGTAGATGGGAATTACCACATGCTGAAGAAGTGAGAATATCTATATTTTCTATTTTTATATAGTCATTATTAGATTTAAAATGTGGTCTTGGGTTTCCTGTGAGAATATATGGAATTCAATTTGTGCCAATATATTCAAACAAGTATTAAACAAAAATCACTCACTAAAGCAAAAAAAAAAGTAATATAATGAGTAAAACTTATAACTTGCAAAGAAATCATTTGTGTAATCTGAAACTATTGGTCTTTTACTTGTTTGATGATATGTCCTTTTGTTAACATTTCGCCCTGCTTCTTTGTCACTGACCAGACTTTTGCTCTCTCCAGTTGAATCCAGTAAAAACAAACAATTTTTATCTGTGGTTAGTCACAGTGGAAGGAAAGTAAAATAAAGGTTGCTGTTTGATGGCTTTAATGGCTGTTACTGTTTGCATTTTATTGATAAACCACGGCAGTCTTTTTATGCTTTAAATACGTAGTGTTTTTCTTATGGGTGAGGCTATTTGCACCCCTGGTACAATTAGCAGTGTGTGCTATTCGTACCCCGGTGCAATTAGAAATGAATGTTATTTGTACCCCAGTGCACACAGCAATGTGTTCTATTAATACCCCGTCTGGTACAAATATCAATGTATGCTATTTGCACCCCTGTAAATTTACATTGGCATATATTTACACACAGTTATCCATACTACTCATGTTTTACACCTTTTGGAATATTATTGTTGCAGTGTCCAATATTTCGAACACTTCAGAGAGACTTTGATACATACACTTGTGCAGGCCGCAATGTTATTTTTTACAGGGTGGTAGGGGAAGACTCATGAATATTCATTAGGGAACTCATCACTGATTGGCTCGCCCTGACATTCTTACCCTAACCATAACCAATCCCACTCCTCTTGCCTAAACCTAACCAACCCAACCAGAGCAGGCAACGAGAACTAGCCATTCAGGGATGAGTCCCATCATGAATATTCATGAGTCTTCCCCCACCACCCTGCATTCGCGGGCCCTGACTTGCGCAATGGCATGCAAATTATCCAATCCAAAATGAAAAAACAAGATCTACTCACCAGGGAATCAAACCCCAGACTCCCAGACCACAGCTTAGTGTTCTAACCACTCACCTTCCAGTTCTTGTGGGACATAGTAGGCTACAACTGTTTACTACTTGGTGTCTTCAAGTTTCGGTTGCTAGGTAACCATAGTATATACAAAAAATAGGTAGCCTACTAACTAACAAACTAACTGTTGTATGCTTTCACTGAAGACAAAAAAGTGTAACTGTAGTATCCATTTTCCACTAGAAATTCAATTGTTATAAACTTTAGAGACAAAACTTTCTTACTATGCCCGTTTCTGCTGTCAAGGAAGATGAACGTCGGCCATGATTTCGGTGCACGCGAGCAACGTGTTTTTGTTGTTATGTCACAGGGTGTGAATAGCTCAGCTGTGTGGCCGAGGCTATTCTTACCGGGGGTGCAAATAGACACTCCGTTTTCTTATACATCTAAGATATGACAACACAGTATAACTGCTGTACACCTCTTCATCTCTTTATGACTGGAATTACTTATACTTATACGTCAAGGACAAACTATTGTTGCCATTTTTTCAAGAGAAACTATGTTTTTTAATTGAAACCTTTTGCGCTATCCTACTGATTATCTAGCTTTCAATCTTAATATTGATTAAACAAATTAGAAATACAATTTCAAGGATATTACTTTGCAGCAATCTGACAATGGTCACACACATTCACGTCACAGACAGAAAACAAACAAAACTGGAAGTCTGGCATAATAGGCTGACTAAAATCTATAATACAAGTCTGTATTGCCGTCGTTAAAAAAATATGGCCCGATATGACCACCTCATATTCAATAATTTATTACCAATTAGTCCGCAAACAAACTCCTCACCAGCTATGGAGCTGCCTGGGCCCTGGGACCTGTATTCCTGCACTGTCCTGTATAACCATGATATGCATTATTGCAGAAACATTATTGCATAGCTGCACTTATCTTACGCTCGCTGTCAGTATAAGTTTTTGCACACTATCACACTTTCCAGGCCCAGAAATTATGTCCATGTTTTACAATCTTCCTAATCTGTTCCTCATTTGGCTCAAAATATAACCAGGTCACGGTAAACTGTCTGGTTGACTACACACTAACCATACCTTGCTCTACAACCGTGATCATTCTATATTTAAAGCTGTCTCAATATGTACTGTAAAGTGACTGAATGTTCAGAGGATGATATATCTATAATTCTGCTAACCATATGTGCCTTGCATTGTTCCTTTCACTAAAGAGATGTGTTTTCCATGTACATGTAATGATTTTGCATGTCAGTTTATTTACAGTACATTTCCCTGCTACTGTGATACAATATCCCACATAACAGGGCCTACAGTAAAAAGTGTTGCCCTGTGATGACTCACAGCATCCTAGAAAGGCAAATGTACATATTAATAGACTAGAATCTTCACAGCAGGTACTGTAACCTTGTTTTTAACATCAAAGTAGATGATACATTACTTTGTTCTTAGCATGAGATTAAATTGTTTGAGGTTGCAAGCTTTATCTGTAATCTTTTCATTTCCCTTTATCTCAAGGTTCAGTCTTAGTTAATAATAATAATAAAACGCTAATAATTCTTGACTGACCTCGGCTTGCACTTTGTTGGTTGATCATATCATTTTGATTTTTAAGTGATTCTATCCAACTTAACACAAACAGTATTTCTGCCTGTTTGATGTTCTGCAATCCCACAAAAGATAGTTTCTTACAGGGATTGATTTCCATGCCTTGTCACGGGACCACGTTGAATTATCAATCCATGCTCTTGTGCTCGCGTCCTTGATGTCATTATTGTTTACAAGAATATCTGTTCGGTACTTAAAACCCTGGTCAATACATTTGTCATCCACAACCAAACCATCACTCAGGGCCACTCATACAAATATCTTGGTGTTTATATTGATGAGTCACTAACCTGGAGCACACGTCGACAGTCTCTGCTGCAGACTGCAGCAGTGGTTGCACTTCTTACGTCGTTAGTGAATTCATGGCGTCGATAAAAAAATGATGTTGATATTGTATCAGGCAGTCCTGGAGAGCCTGGTCAGGTACGGTATTACAGCTTGGTTTGGCAACCTCCCTGCGCAGTTGAAAACTGAACTGTTACGATTGATTCGTACCGCATGGAAGATCATTGGTGTTAAAGAGCACTTATCCATGCACAGTATTTATGAACAGGCTTCTTTGCGACAAGCAAATAGAATTGTTAGCGACACGTCTCACGTTCTGCACGCAGAATATGAGCTGCTGCCATCCGGTAGGAGGTTTAGAGTTCCTCACTGCAGACTTAACGGTTTCAAAAACTCATTTATTTACTGTTAAATAACCGCAAGTAAAAGGCAGAACAAGCCTATATGTCTATGGAGATTTGTGATTGTTGTAGGCCATTTATTTATTATTATTTTTATTTATTTATTTATTTGATCTATTTGAGCTATGTTTAACTAATGCATTGCATGACACCATGTCAGGTTTTAAACACCATCAGGACCATAGTACGGTCTGTTTTATGGTATTGTACAGTATCTGTGTTTGTTTGTTTGTTTTTATTATGGCTGCAGCATGGGTTAAGTGCCCAAGACTAATTTCCCACGATGTGGGACAATAAAGTTAATCTTAATTTGCATGCATTAGGGTCACGGCTCTGATTGGACTTGCCAGACACATATCTCCACAGCGCTGCAGTGCGAGTGGGGCTCTTTAATATAGTCTTGGGAAGGAACTTGTTTAGGTGGAACATTTGCACCCCGCAGAAGAAAACACCACATACAATATTAAATGCAGTTTTCTGTTCACACAATACAGTGACGTAAGCTATTTAAATTAGCTGGATACATTCTAAAAAACGTAATTTGCTCTTATCAGTGTATCACCGTGTATTTTGTCCATAGCAAATTCCACCAATCCGTCCCAAAACGTCCCAGTTAGAGAGCAATCACATGAGTTTAACTGCTGGACACTGTTAACATAGGGCTTCTTTTTGGCACAGTACAGTTTTAACTGGCATTTGTGGCTGTAACTACATATTGTGGTACTTGACAAAGGTTTATCAAAGTAGTCCTGAGCCCATGTGGTGATATCGCTCATAGATGAATGACGATTCTTGATGCAGTGCCGCCTGAGGGCTCGGAGATCACGGTTGTTCAGCTTAGGCTTGCGCCCTTGTCCTTTACGCACTGAAATTCCTCCTCATTCCTTGAATCTTTTAATTATGTTATGCACTGTTGAAGGTGAAATAAGCAAATGTCTTCCTATCTTTCTTTGAGGAACATTGTTTTTAAACATTTCAATAATTTTCTCACGTATTTGTTGGCAAACTGGCGATCCTCGGCCCATCTTTGCTCCTAAAGGACTAGACCTTTCTTGGATGCTGCTTTTGTACCAAATCATAATTACAATCACCTGTTGACATCACCTGTTTCAAATCACATCATTATTTAACCAATTTACCTGATTACTAGCCCTAAATTGCTCCTGTCCCAACCTTTTTTGGAATGTGTTGCAGGTCTGAATGACAGGAAAGGATGTATATTTACAAATGAAATTAAGTTGACCAGACAAAACATGAAATATTTTGTGTTCACATTGTCTGCAATGAAATACAAGTCAAAGTACATTTAGAAACCACTACTTTCTTTTTTTTGTGTTTTTCATCCTGTCCCAACTTTTTCTGATTTGGGGTTGTATATCGGTGTCAAAATCCATCTATTTGTATGTTTCAGTACGTTTTGATCCTGCTTTCGTTGTTTATGTAGTCCCACTGAATAATATAACACCTCCTGCTGACTTATTGAATTATAATTTAACAAATTTCTCATTTAGACTTGTTATGCTAATACACACAGAACTGCAACTGGGTTATTAAGCCGCCTGATAAAATGGGATTAACATTTTCTTATGTATGATTGAGCATGTGTCTATTTTTTGTTTAAACGATCTTGGTGGAGTAACATTTTACAGATAAAGTGTGTACATTTTTAATCTCAGAAATGATCAACATTAACAATCAGAAAATATATAGGCTAATATATATGTAGTACAAAAGCTGCAAACTAAATAGATCAAACATTTTCTGTCTGACAAATGCTTTATAATCATTCTTTGAATGCTTTTGTTGCAAAACATATGTTATTGTGTGTGTATTCATTTTCACCGAGGTGTCCGACTTTTAAAAAATAGTTTCACCCTTAAAGTTGAGCTATTAAAGGTACGCTGACACTCCTAATGCCATTTTCAGCGTATAGTTTGTACTTAATGGCACTGTAGACAGTAGGCAGATTTTCAATTTCATGGCAGAACGTAGCGTCTTTGTCTGCACCTGTTCTGAGAGTGTGCGAGCAATCAAAGCATATTCAAACATCCTTTTGATATATGAGATGACTTAAAGGACTAAGGAGTGAGTTCCCACAGGCAGACTGAAGCACCTTTGAGTCCTAATGATGTAAACTGGTGGAAAAGAGTACAGTCTGCAGAGGCATTAAGACATAATTGCTCTTTCAGCGCGAAGCTGCATGTACAGCCGTTCTCTCCGGCTCCAGGACTTAATGAGAGAGCTACCAATGCGCTGCAGTCAACTCACCTCTTCATGTGTTTCAGTGATGATAATTAGAAATCACTTGGGTGCATACTAGTTTGGAGTAGGCCCAAATCAAGCTAACAGATCAACGTCTGTGCCGGCGATGTTTGTGGTTATACTGGTTCCAGCGATGAAGCATTAAGAGAGGCGAGCCTGTGGTGAAGTAGGCAAAACATTAAATGTACTCACTTCCATAACATATGTACACATACGCATGCATGCACCTGTGCACCACTGATGTTTTCTAGGCTTTTCTCTGAATCTCTCTCCCTATTTCTTATACCCTTATACCCCCTACCCACACAGACACTACTGGCAACATCTGTGTACAATATCGACAAGCTGGCAGCCATACTTAAAGGAGAATTCCAGTCAATTTCAACTCGTAGCTCTATTGTTTGTAAATTTGGAGTGGTGTCAGTAGCGAGAAAAATTAAAATTGCTGCTGCCTACAACGTGTTATCCTCCTGCTAGCGTTAGCACCCAGGAGATGGAAACAAGGCAAATTTTAAATGTGGTTTTAGCCTCTTAACATGTTCGAAATGTCATTAAAAGTGCCTACCCATGTGAAGTGATTCCTTCCGAGTGAACACAGTGAATCTGACTGCAGTAGAAACAAAGGAGTAGTCGTTAAAAGTAAGGAAATGGGTTTGAAACCCAAGCGTTGGTAATTCTTTGGGTGAAAGTCCCAAGGTGGCGTTGTCAACATTTTTACCTGCAATACAATATAGCCGAAACCCCTCCACGTGTCCGGTCACAGAAGATGCTTAAAAAGTTTTGTGTGTCCACCCATTTGGAATAGCAGGATGGTAGGGTCCACAAAGCAATCCAGAAAGTTGTCTTTAAATGTACAACGTTATTGCCCATGAAGTAGTTATCAGTTATCTACACTATTTAATTCACTTCATTATTTGAACGTGTACTGTAGCGGTGTCAAGTTGTAGTTTAGAGTATGCTTTGTCTTCAAGGAAAAGGGACATGCATGTTTTGATCTATCTTGTTGAATATGAGGAAGGAGAACCTGGAAAATGGATTTGTTCCGATCTCTTGTCTGTTAACAAAAAAACTGTAAATGGCATTGGAATGTAGTTTTTTTAAAAAGAACATTGCACCCTGTTATTTAAACAGTAAAATGCTATAGGCATTTTCACACATACCTCATTTGATCCAGACTTTCGGACTTTTCAGTTTGATCCAAACCAAAATTACAGGTGTGAAACCTCCCCCGGACCATGGTCCGGATCAAAAGATCAAATTTTCTAATAAAAAGAGGTGGTCTCGGTCCGGACCAAACTGAACCATGGTTCGGTTCGTTTATAGTGTGAAAGCATTCTTTGGATGGTTACAAGAATACAAGAAGCTCTGGCAGGCTCTCCTCGTGTTACAAGACCAGGAAAGCTCCTTTAAGGAATAGTGTGTCGGCTACATGAGAGAGTGTGTGACGGTGAATGTGCTCAGAGCTGACAGCTGTCGGCTATCAGAGCTGAGAATACATCAGCGGTTTACTTCCCAGACAGCAAAATGTATTTGGGCCAGATTTGGGCCAGGTCTTCATTAGCATTTGGCGCAGATCCGCTAAATGGACCTGGGCCGGGCTCATCCTTTCCAACGGCCCAATACCGGAACAGGTTGGAATTACATATCAGAGACAGATCTGGGCCAAAACTGGCCCAGTACAGTTATTAATGCCATGACGTGTGGTCCGCGACTCATATTTTACATCTGGGGCTCATCTGGCACTGGTCTGTGATTCATATTTAGGCTACAAACTAAATACAAATACCCACACAACTTGTAATTTTCAAAATAGTTTTTTTTATTTTAAAAAGGCAAAAGGGAACACTACAGCATGAACAACCATAGTGAATCCAGATGCCCACAAAAAAAATCAAGTGATAAAAAACATATGGTTTAAGATCAATGTTAATTATTCAAATTACAAAAAAATACAAAACCAAGTAAAACCTAAAGTGAACACTGCTCATATATTTTAGGCTAGTAAAATGCTAGCACAAATAAATGTGGTGTGGAGTGAGTATTGAGTAAATAAATGAGAGAGTGGTGATTAAAGACTGAGTGAAAGGCATCTGATATACTTATGAGACATAATGTCTGTAGCTAGTAGGCTACTAGCAGCTAGGCTAGCTACAGACAAAAGAGTGGGTAGTGTAGCACTAACATGGCTACGATTTTGCAACTAACACACAATGGAAAAGATATTCAGCCATTTTGGTGAATAATAAGCAAAGATCACCGATTCAGCCTTAAAGCCTACGTTCACATTAGTTGTGGATGTTTAAAATAGCCTATACTACCAGCTAACCGTAGCCTAGGAGAGATAGTAGGCTACCCAGCTTGGCTGACACGTCTCAGGTTGTCAAATGTAAAGTTCTCTCCCGCCGGACAGACCGTCAGTCAGTATTGCTACAGACAAGTCTGGCGCAGAGTTGGTGCAGATCTGCATAGTGAGTGCGACTGCTACGCGAATCTGCTGATTCGAAAACGGATCTGGCACAGATGTAAATGCTGTCTGGGATTGTTAAGTGGTAGTAGATGTACAGTGTAGGTTTCAGTTTGTCTCTGAATAAATGCTCCAGAAAGAATGTTCCTGTGTCTTGCTTCTCAACATCACAACAAAACAAAAAAGAGCCGCTGCAGTAGGGAAGAGCAGCAGTCAGCTGGAAAACCTCCAACACAGAGAGAGGATACGAGAGGACGGGGAAGCCCGTCTATAAACCAATCAATTTGAAGTATCTCACGTATGTGATGACGGTAGGACGTAGTTTTGTCACGTATAGATCTTTAGTGTGCTTGCATAACTGCAGTGTGAAACCAAGACTTACCGGATCAAATGTATACAATGTAACAAAAACATGAACCTTGGTCCGCACCTTGGTTCGGACTTTCAGGTGTGAAAACGCCCTTATTTAGCTAACAAATGGAATACTGCATATATGCAACAACATGCCACAAAGCTTTATCTACACAGTCACACATTACTGTAGCAGGAGTACATTTGTTACCTGAATTTATGATTTGAAGGATATACGTCTGTGTGTGTGTGTGTGTGTGTGTGTGTGTGTGTGTGTGTGTCCATCTGGGGACAAAATTCGAGTGCCCACAAGGTAAACAATGTATTGCAATTTTAAGCCCTATTCGCACGGGATTAGTATATTAGATATTTTCATATTTTAAATGTCAATTTTTAACTGACTTTTCCTTTTCCATCTTACAAACAAACCAAGCTGTAATGTTTTGAGGTTAAGGAGAATGAGGACTTACAAAGCACCTCAGACAACTTTTGTTATACATTGTAAAGCACATAATTGCACTGTATTAAAGGATTAAGAAGCTGCAATATACTGCATAGTGCTACAAGAAGCAGTACAGATGCTTTGAACAGTTTTTTAATTGTAATTGATTAACAGAGGGTACTCAATGCATTGTTGTTATACTTTTATGCTGTGATCTTTAGTCTTGCAGTCACCACCACCTGAGCGACTGCCAGTGGCTTATGATTAAAGCCAGCAGCTGAGATAATTGGCCATCACTGTAACTGGTGCTAGGTAGACCATGATCCAAAGCCACCGGTGCAAATTCCCTGTCTCATTGAGATCACATCATCAGCGAATGAGATGCCATTATGTTTTGATCCGATCACTCAGCGAAGGACCAAATTATAAACAAAGCATCCCCGATCATTTTTCCTTCAGAACGTCAGGCCTTTTCAGTGGAGCTGTTAATGTTGAAGTGTTTCCCTGTCTCAGCTCTCTGCAGATTGGTATGAACCCTCTCCATCTGACGATGTACTGTCAAAATACAGTCACTTCGCTGATGTGCTTTGTGGATTTACACTCGAGAATTTATCACCTGACTAGCTAGCTTTGCATTATTCATTGAGCAGGGAGAGTGAGACCACAATCTGAATGCAGACAGCGTTTTATTCACACTCAGAGCAACACAGTATGACAGCATTGTCTTCACAATGCCCTTGTTAAAACTCCACTTTGGCAAACAGGAGGCAAAGACAACCCGAAGCCTCATTACTGTCTTTGCTACATTTGTTGAACACTAACAGTGGAGAAAAAAATAATCTGAAATGTAATTTTAATGCCCTTTGCAAGAGTTTCTCTTTCGTTTACAACAAGTAATACCAACCACATGAAACTACGACTTAACACCCTTTGGGTCAATGAAAACATGATTGACTGTAATATATGCACACTGAATTCCAATTCATTCCTACACCATATATTCTACGTACTGTAGATCAGCAAGTCACAGCTGATAGGATAAAAGATGGAGTTGAATGCTGTTAAAACAGCTCAGGACAGCTTTCATGTCAAAAAGCAAACACAAAATATGATATCAAACATCATACATTTGAGTGTACATCAAAAAGCCTTACAAACAACTACAAAAGGATCCTCAAAATGAAAAAAAAGATCAAAACTCTGCTCACATGAATAATCAAAACAGCACACACACAGCGGGTCACAGGAAATGTTTTCTTTTGTTTAAATATAAATATATTTGTAACCTGAGCAGAGGTCTAATCAACCAGATTAAGTGTGTGTGTGTGTGTGTGTGTGTGTGTGTAGTTAAAGGCCCTGAACACCCACACGGATGTTTTCAGTTAATCCACTGATTGGACCTCTTCCCAAACGTGTGTGGGTGTAGACTGATTGACTGACATCTAACGGAGCAGAGTGCAGCCTGCAGGTTAATGATGACGTGATTATCTTTTGACTCCCTGCCCCCCCCCCCCCCCGACACGGCACTTTGCAAGTTGCTCAAAATAAAAAAGTCAGATAAAAATAGATAACAGGAAGCGCAAAGGCGGCGCTGAAAAGGCCAGAATAAAAAAGAAAAAAGCTTTGGAAAGTGACGCGGCCAAATCTTCTAAGCTGAGCACATTTTTCCTCAAAAAAACAAATGAAGACGACGAGGCCGGTAAGTAAGCTAACGTTAAGGTATAGGAGCAGTGCAAGATGCTCGCGACCGTGCAAAACAACGTTGTCTGCAAACCACCGTTCATGTATCAAACGTTTTTCTTGTAGCTGTTCAGCAGCAGCCGCCTCTAGTCCGGTTTGCTGCTAACAGTGACGAGCAGCGAGGCCCGGTAACGTTACCAAGCTCCAGTCAGGAGCCCACCACACCAGAGCCCTGCTCAATGAAACATGCACTGAGATTATTATACATTGATAATAATGAATCATTAATGAAACTAATTTGACTTGATTTGAAAGCTTTGTAAAAAGGGGATATCTGTGGTGAGAAATAAATGTAAAACATTTAATTTAGTGTCAGACACAGAGCCAGGTGTGAAGAGACTAATGCTCTCACTGTGAGACACAGGTAAGCTGCTGATGTACCATAATGTGTGAATAAGAAAACGTTATCACTGAAAAAAATGCTTTTCTTACTTAGTATCTTACCTGTTTCCAGTTCAAATATCTAAATATTCTTAATTCAAGATACATTTACTGGACAAGTGAAATGGCATAAGAAATTATGTCTTGTTTTCTGAAAAAAAAACAACTAAAAATTAAGTGATTTAGTTTTTTTGTTGTTGGTTAAAACAAGCTAAATCTAAAACAATTATTTTTGGCAGATAATGTGCCTTGTTTTAAGCAAAAATCACTTAATTTTGAGGTGTTTTTTCATACTTGTTTAGTAAATACATCTTGATGTAAGATTTTTTTTTAGATATTTGGACTGGAAACAAGACAAAAACACTAAGTAAGAAAAGCATTTTTTTTTTTGCAGTGATCACATTAGTTACAATATAACAACTTTCTATGCCCAAGTGTTACTAGTTACCCATTACGTTTTTAATCAAACAATAGTGAATATACAAAGCCCACGATTGAAAGAGAATAGGATGTAATATGAATTAAGCCTTTAGTCGTGAACTAAAGTGGGCCGGTCTAAGGCATGAAACTCCAGGGCTGAAAATGAGTCCCAATCCGGCCCTGAACAAAGGGCAATCCCAGTCTTTAGTCGTAATTTAAACTATAACATTATACGTAACGTTAATGTTACCCGATACATATACAGTCTTGTGCCTATATGCTCTGACATAAACTGTTTAGAAAACAGCTTATTTTAGGGAACTCGCAGAGAGCATGTGTCTCGTCCATTGATTTGTATTGCGCGTTGCTCACATATTTAATTGAAATATGTTAAATATTACAGTTTTTTTTCAATTGCTTAAGCACAATTTGCAAAATGGAACGCTTTTGTCAAAAACTATACAATGTCTTATAAAAACCTAATTTTGTTGTCATAACATAAACACAACCATCATATGGTCTGATTCTGTTTGAATCAGTTAAACACTCCTGTGCTCAACCTAAAACACTTTTAGCATTTACACAGAGAAAGTGTAAAAATATATTCACCAACGCCACATGACACCAATTGTGAAAATATTTATTTCTTTTCATGTACTCAAGTCAGACATTTTCCAGTTTTCATACAGTATTACTGAACGTACCATTGTACTGTAAGCTTACAGTAATACTGTAACATAAATTACCAGTGTTGTGCCAGTTCACAGCTTTTCTAAACTAGTTCAAGTTCAGTTCATACATGCTCAAAGTGAACAGTTCACGTTCAAAGTTCACAATTTTAATTCTGAACTAGTTCAAAGTTCAGTTCATTTTACTTTTTTCGTGAGATATTGAAATAAATACTTTTTTTCACACTACGAGCTAGAAATCACTATACGTTCTTTGAAGCTGCTCATTGTAGACATTTGCTCATGACACTGCAATTGTGGGTTTCTTACCAGGTGATGAAACTTGCAGCAGTACATTTTTTTTTAAATTGCAGCGCTTTCTCTCACTCTCGTCTTTGGTCTGTCTCTCTCTCTCTCTCGCTCCTCTAGCCCTCCGCGCTCTCGTCGTTGCCTGCTACGCGGCGTTGCTATGCCTACCCCGCTCTGCTGCAATTCATCACGGGTAACGTTGTGCGGAAACCAGTATGCTATTCAACTATTCTCAGCCGGACACTACGTTGCCCGCAATGCATTGCGCACACAATGTCAAAACCATTTCTGTCTGGTGATACATGATTTAAGCGGCACCAGCGAGAATACAGGAGGGAGGAACTTTCTCTCGTTGCGTTTCAAAAGAGAAAACAGATGTCACTCAGTTTTCAATGGAAAACAAATTCCAACGTTCATTTACAGTGATGTCTGCCGTTCATGACACATAATGTGAACTAATTCACGTTCAAGTTCTTTATTAAAAAATGTGTTGCGTTCAGTTCAACGTTCACGAAAAAATGAGCGTGTTCAATGAACGCGTTCTTTTGAACTCGTTCACGCACAACACTGTAAATTACATATCCAGTTCAATACCGAATAAAAAAAGAAGAAAAAAACCTAAACATCTCTCCGCCTAGCTGGATCTGGCCACAGGGCCTCGTCAACATCACAGGCTATATTTTCATTTGCAAGGCAACGTGGGAAGAATCTTTGGAGTGACGAATCCACCCTTGTATGGATGCTGCTTCAATCTGATCACATGCTTCCTCCATAGCTTGAATGAGGGCCATCTGGACATAGGGCCGGAGATCATAAACCTTCCACCGCCATGCTGAGAAGAACCCCTCGATGCGGTTTAGGAAGGGGGAGTATGGTGGAAGGTATGAACTGTAAATTGATGAAATGAGTTTTGGACCAGAACAGAACGATGGAAAGCTACATTGTCCCAGACGACATTGTATTGCATCTGGTCCCTTTGGTTTGCTGCTGTGATAATATTGTGTAATCTGTCTAAAAATGTAAGAATGAGGTCAGTGTTGTAAGAACCCAAGTTGGCATGGCGGTGGAGGACCCCATTCCGTGTAATGGCAGCACAAAGGGATGTCACGTTGCCCTGGTACATTGACAATAGCCCTGTGGCCAATTATGTTTCTTCCCCTTCTCTCTGTTGTCAGGTTAAATCAAGCCTTGTCAATAAACTCATGCAGGACTTCCTACGCATCCATTTGCAAAACTCTCTGAAATACAGCAAAAGATCACATTGTGTAGATCAAGATACTGTAGGTCTGCTATACAGTAAAATTACATGTACAGTAAAAAGGTTATGTGTGCAGTACACAATACTACAGTCAGTGAACAAAACGTACCACCACATGTTCACGCTGCAGGACTTTCACCCTGTATGAATTTCTTTCAAATGGCACTTTATACAGTTGTTTCATCAAGACTTGATGTTTTTTTAAGGATACGGGCTATTGTTGACAGAGAGACCTATTGGACATTATTGAAAATTTGGTGATCATTGACTATATGGGCTTGACTTTCTCTAAGTCTGATTGCATTATTGGCCAAAACAAGGTTTATGATCTCTCTCTCTCTTGCTCCTGTGTGAATATGGGGCCCCTCCCTCCTTGGTGTTGTCGACGTTCAATCCTATGTTGGCCAAACAAAATACATGTAGCTTGCTGTAAAATGATTCAGGAATAAATACCAAAACTATCGATGTAGTTAATGCAGTAAGCTATGGATTATCTGTTGACAGAAGATACGTTTCTCACCTGTGCTCTTGATGAAATGTCTGAACTATTGATGCCACCGTGTACCTGCTTAGGTTAGGCTGTACTCTCAGTCCAGCCTCCCTCAGTGTTAGTCCGTGGTTTATTACATGGTCCATAATTGTAGCACAAATATCGTTACACAGATTTTTTTTTTCTTTTCTTCTTTGTGCACGTCCTACCCCTCCTCCAGGTCTTCCTCTCCCTCGGCATCTTCCTCCACCTTGTCTCTCCGGATTCCCCCTCTCATCCACACTCTCCCTCTTCCTCTGACACCGTCCATTTTTGTTGAAGACAGGTGAACTTACCTGTTGCCTTTTTATAGTGCTTAAACCTGATTGGTGTGTCTACAGTTAAGCACCAGTGTGTATGCACACCTGGTGGCTGTGTTTAACCAGTTGGTTCATGGATGTGTTCATATGAAAGCCTTTGCTTTGAAATTGCAAGGAAATGACATCATGATCAATTTCTGTGTCAAATGCATAAGTGTGTTTAGTGTTTTGCAAATCACTGTAATGTTTAGCAAAAAGTGTGAAGCTGACAATGTGCTTACAGTTGTGCAAATCTAAAGTTTTAATTTTAGTGTGTAAGCAATTGAAAAAAAAACTATATGCTGATATGTTGGGCCTTCTCTGAAGTCCTAGAAGTCCCTAAGGGTTTCCCTCTCTACAAGCACTGATTCTCCAAATAATTATCACATTTTACTTGGATGTTACTTAAACCTACCCTACCCTATGTATAGAATATTTATGCAATTATACCTTCTTTGAGAATATTCTGCTGATGTGAGTTTTAATTTGTAGAACCATTAGATGTGTATTGGCAACAAACAAACAAACATAGTTGGTATAACCAATGTGGTGCTGAAAGGTTAAGAAAGTACTTTTAATGTCATCATGCAGTCATTGTCTGCAATAAATACAACTTTTAGAGGCCTTAACGGTAGAGCATTTGGAAACTGTTTTTATGTACAGTATACAGGTTCGCCTGCTCTGATCTTCATCAACAGCACGCTGTCATATCATCAACAAATTAAAGCTATATGACAAAGACAAGTCACCAAGTTTGATCAGCAGTGACAGCGTGTGTAACGAGAGGCTGACAGAACTTATCTTGTCTGGATAACTGGCTCGTTATACCTTTCCAATCTTCCGAGGGGATTCAAGGCTTTAGACCCGTATACATCAATAAAGTATCAGCAGTCCAGAGCAGTCTTGTTAAAATATAATTGGCTATTCTTGTAAACTCTATTCATACACTCGCTCGTACCACCACAGTACCAACTGCCCTCCCAGAATGCCTGACACACTAACCTTTTCATAGTTGTCTCTAAATGGCAAAGATCAAAAAATAGAAGCAGTCACTGAGCAATCTACCTCTGGGTCTGATTTATATATTCTTGTACTACATACAGTAGATTTTTGTAGGCAAAAAATCCCTCTTAGGCCATGATATATTCAGAACAGTAAATATAGGGTATAATATGTCTCTCTAAAATAGGACCAATTGACTAAATGCTGTATTTAATTACAAGGAAAGTACTACAAACCCATTTCACTGTAACTGAAATAAAGGTGAAAGACTCAGTAGAACAGTATTGTTTGCAATGAATAACTGTCAAAGACTGACCTTAGGGAAATATGGGCGCTAATGGTTTTAGCAGTGCAAGTATTACTTTTATTATAGCAAACCTTTTCTGATGTGTTTTTCCTTTTGTTTGACAGCACTTAGTAAAGCTATTAAAGGACTGTCAAGAATATATTTGTGCCAGTAAGTAAATTTCAAAATAGGCTAAAAGGGGATGGCTCGAGACCAAGACTAGAGCATGTGGAGCAGGACCAGAGCTAAGACTAAGCAAAACAGGCAATTTCTCTTGTGTTGTCAATGCAAAAGACAAGCCTTATTAAGAAAGAAAAGAAAATGTGAATCTACTGTATTTGCAAACATGCTTGTTGTGTCTGAAATCGTGCAATTCTGTACTTACACTTGCTATTTTGAGTACACAGTGCTTTCACAATGACGAAGTGTGGCCACATGGCAGTGCACTGCACTCAAAGCGTTGAAAATGTTGAGTGTGAATCGCTGGACACTATTCGCTCTGAACAACCACCATCTTTGCAAAGAAGCAGAAGCTAATGGACCGCCAACATATTTTTAAACTTGTAAAAGTGGCAGGCGAGGACGCTGCAGCGTTAACTACTGAAACAGCGTAACACAAACTATACAAATTAAATATATAAATGTGTTTACCACTATACTACTGTCCATTAGTGAGAAAAAACAAGACAACACTACCCCATCGAAATGTATGGACTGCACAAGAATTCACAGTGCGCTACATGTAAGAGACACTGGCTGATTCATACTCTTGAACATCCAACTAATTAGTGCTTAATAGAAGTGAATATATCAGTCCACAGGCATTGTCAGCGTTCGGCAGATGCAATCTCTTAAATTGTTTGTTGTGTAATAATAATAATCAACATCATTATCATAATAAAAACAAGTAGGTGAGGATTAATTGGAATAACAGGAAAGATGTACAAGGAAAGAAGCTATGGTCTGTATCTGGTGTATGTCATTTGAGAAGACAAGCTGACGAGTGTTTCAAGAACAGTAATAGTTTCAGTCGGGCTAAGAGAAGATCAGCAGATTGTTCTTTTCTATTGTTGGATCATTATGACAGCTGTGGTCCCAGGCTGTTTGTGGCAAGGCTGACTGACAGGTTGGGCGCCGTAGAGCTGACAGGCTTAGCACGTCCATTGGCAGATACAGATGTCACATGCACCACAGGTCCATCTTGCAGCTGGGAATGGACAACGGGACGGTCATCATCAACAGAGGGCTTGGGCAGACAAAGGGAAGCCTCACAAGAAAACAGTATAGAGAGTATGTGGCTGCATCTCATAACCCTTATTTGATAGCTCCTCGACTCCTCGGTCCTCGCCTGAACCGGAAGTTGTTCTGTCCCTCCTCAGTGAAGGCCGTCTCAAAGCTCTTATTTCTGCCCCAAGGAGCGAGCGTCGAGGAAGGATCATCAAGGAGCTATAGGTGAGATTAGGCCTGTCGTGATCAATAAATCAATTAATCGCACGATAAAAAAAAATGAGCTCAATAATTTCCATTTGCATGCTTGTTTGTTTTCCTTTTCTCTCTCTCTCTCTCTCTCTCTCTCTCTCTCTCTCTCTCTCTCTCTCTCTACCAAAGAGACTGGATGACCACTCTCGGTTCCTTAGCGTAACGAGGAGTGAACCCTCTTGTCAGTCACATAGTTTTTGTGTAGAGAGAGAGAGAGAGAGAGAGAGACCTACCCCCAATTTATACCGACTGCGTAACGGCTCCAGAACGTCGGCGGAGTCAATCAGTTTCCATTAAAGTCAATGTGTGTATTTCCACCGGTTGCGTAACGGCTGCGTCCCGTCTCCGGCACAGCTGCGGCGGTCCGCAGCCCTCCTCAGCTGATACGCAGAGCTTCTAATTTTACCGGACGTCGGAGAGCTCCACAGCAATTCAGCACACGGCAGATACAGGACAGGAAGTCAAGCACAGAAACAAAATAAAACATCACAGTTAAATTTCAAAATAAAATACACCGTGCTCATGGTGGATCATATTTCCCTTCTCTACACTTGAAAACACAGCACAGAGTTGTTTCCTCTCTACTCCTCTGGATGGAAACTAACTGTTGTTGGTTTTGTGGTTCTATTCTATGTGAATTGGACTTGTGTCAGTCTTGCATGCGGTATCAGTAAAGTGGCTGCATGTGTCCGATAATGCACAGAACATTAACCGGTACAAGACTACAGCTGTCCGCGGACACAGAGTGTTGTATAGTGTCTCAGAGCCTCCTGGACAGGTGAACTGAGACTCTGTTACCTGCTTGTCAGTCAATGGTTAATGAAGACTGATCGGTTATTTAATTTCATTGTGCTTTCTTTAGGAAGGCTGGCTGCCAAAAATCGCCACTTACTAGCTAATTAATTAGCCTGAGGTTTATTTAAATAAAAGTTTATTGATCTTTGAAAAGGTGTACCTGCATTATTATGCCATTATTATTATTAATATTATTATTATTATTATTATTATTATTATTATTATTATTATATTAGATGAAAATGGTCTCAGAACGACAATATTATCGTTTATCGCAATAGTTTCTGGGACAATTTATCGTCCAGCAACATTTGTTATCGTGACAGGCCTAGGTGAGATACACAAGGGCGGCCTTCCTGGAAGCCATGCAGCTGAAGGAGTTGTGACACTTCAAAGGAAAGGACGTCTCATCCGTCTAAAACACATTTGCTCTATGCCTTTCTCCTCCCATGTTTTACTGTGTTTCTCCCGTGCCTGCTCAGTGAGAGGGACTAAGACGCGAGAAAGGGAGCCAAGTGGAGGACTCTCGGAGGCAATTTAAGGGTTATGAGATATATATATATATATATATATATATATATATATATATATAACCTATATCAACGACGTTTCATTTCCAGGATTGTTCAGATGCCGTCGGAAATTCCACTTTTCTTTGTGTTGGTATTTTAAACTCCAGTCGATTTCTGAGGACTGTGGTTAACTGCTCCTCAGATCTCTGCAGGGTAAATCCAGACAGCTAGCTAGACTATCTGTCCAATCTGAGTTTTCTGTTGCACGACTAAAACAACCTTTGAACATACACATTCCACCAAAACAAGTTCCTTCCCGAGGCTATTTTGCAGAGGCACCATAGCTCCATCCAGCGCTTAGCGCTGGCCAAGACAATTGTGATTGGTTTAAAGAAATGCCAATAAACCAGAGCACGTTTTTCTCCCATCCCGGAATGTTGTTTGGACTAGCCAGACCCTCCTCCACAATCATCAATCATCCTTTTCTGAAGTGGCCTATGACATAATTCAATCAAGCACACTAAGTTTTAACTGGCATGTTCTTATACTTTGCATACTAAACAAGCCCACACCAGTTTCATGTACATGCTGTCATGCCAACCATGTGTCAATGCTGCAAATATATAGAGGCCTTGATTAAATCCAAGAATGGGCCACCAATTATCAGGCGTGTAATGGAGAAGTTGTAAAAGCTGTAGCTGGCTCGCGCGACCTAATTAGATGTGACAAAGTTCAGCATCTCTTGGGGGTAGGATTAAGAACACATTGTGGAATGCAGACCGTTTGGACAAAATCGATTATGACACTAATCCTTGATGAATAATGAATATGGTCATTTACCAAGAACGCTGCAGGGAGAAGTCCATTGTGTGATGATAAAACGATGCTTGGAGAGGTAAGCTGGAATGGACCGTTTACTAACCATACTAATACGTGGTGGTAATGAGAGAGACCTTCTCTATGATGATAATGTGCAGTGCCCTGCGGTAACTGCTTAAGACCTTTTCAACCCATGGGTGAAAAGGTCAATCCAGGAAAACCCGTTTAACTAAGGCAGTTGAATCTGTGTGGAATACCTGATGCGCAATGTTCAGTGACACGGGTAAGTTACCCGTTCCTCTGGGAGGATATCAACTCACTTCCCCTCAAGCTGCGGCGCTTAAATAATTTAACACATAAAAGACTACGTGAGGGATGTGTTGACTGAAAATCAATTAGATGTCCACAGCCTCATATGTCTCTTCCGCAGCGTTGGCACCAGCACTTCTTTAACAGGTGCAATAGGTTCTCCCTGCGGGGGCTCTACTCAGAAAGTACTTCAAGAATCTAGTGCATAACAACAGTATAACAACAGTATACTAGCCACAACATTTGAAAATATTTCAGAGATGCCACATCATCACTGAAGCTATATGCCTTTCTGTTACACCAGTCATTAAAATGTTACCCTAGACTATGGAAAAACAAGGTAACAAAGACACTACTGTGTGTCTAACCATGATACATCAGTGCATCTTTTCAACAATAATTCAAATTTCACAAAGTCAGCCCTAAACGTTTTGTACAATGTTGGGTAATCCTGCAGGATTGTAATCATGGAATATGAATTTCTTTGAGAACGATGCTATTTTGGAACTTTACAATCCCTTTAGGCGCTACATCAGACTCATTATAATCCTAAAAGTCATAGAGGCTTTGCAATGGGGACACAAAACTCCAAGCAAAACAGAAGTAGCCACAAATTCATAACTCTGACAGTGATGAGGCACAGGTTTCTGATGAAGAAGGGTTGTCAAGGAATGGATGAAAAATATTCCCTGTATTACACATATAAATCTTCCTCTGTCTTATGCTCAGTGGTGGAAGAAGTACATATATATTTTACTACTAAAAGTAGAAATACTGCAGTGTTGCAAGTAAAGGTTATGCATTCAAAATGTTGCTTAGAAAAAGTACAGACATATTAACATTTAAAGTATGCTTAAAGTATCAAAAGTAAAAGTAATCATTATGCACAATGACCCATTTCAGAATCATATATATATAATATTACTGGATCATAACTATTGATGCATTAATGTGTACATTTTATTGCTGCAGCTGGTAAAGGTGAGGCTAATTGTGATTACTTTATACCTCTGTATAGCTTGTCAGTTCCCCACTGGGAATCAGGTCTTATTTTAAAGACCCAGTGTGTAACATTTGTAGTTGTTCATTATCAAAATCTGTATTGCCCTTCACAAACTTCTCCTTTTTTATGAATATTGACCACCACCATCAATTCCAAGTATTCCTACTGGCTTGACATTTTACATTTGCACTTACATGAACTGGGGTAGACGCTCCATAGCCATGTGCCATCTTGAAATATGGTAGCCCGTAAGGGACATACAGGCTATACTGCTCCGCATTTCGCGCTTTTCACTCAGTGGCACTGACTGTGACGTATGCCAGGGAGGGAGGGGGAGAAGATTACTTGTGACTCACTGCCGTCAGATTTGAAAGCCTGTTGCGTCTATTATCGAGGACATGTAACTGAGTCGCCGAGGAAATTAAAATGACAACGTGACAGGCAAAGCAACGCGACCAAAGTTAATATTGTTGTGGCTTTTCCAAGATGGAAAGAGCTGATGAGGAGCAAGGATTTTAAAAGGGACGCCGAAGTTGCCTGCTTTCTTCTCAACAGGTAATTCTGCCTATTTGTGTAAAAGTTTTATAGTTGCTACTTGCTTGGCTAACTATAGCATGGTTGTGTATAACGCTAGAACGACGTCTAGGATACTTTTCCTCGCGTCAATGATGAAAAAGGATTGTCTACCTTGTAACATAAACATAATCATATGTGCCGTGATTTCGCTGGCAGACAACTCACGTCATGGATCTGTAACACAGACTAGCTACTAGAACAGCAGCGTGTAAACGATGGAGATACTAAGAGATCATTTCAGTTTCATTGACATTGTTCATGCTGCTCAGAGAAATATATTAAAAACACAAACCTCCGTTGCTTCTCTCCTACGCTGTAAACATCATCTTACACTATTGATCTCGTACAATATACAGAATAATGATAGCACTGATACTTTACTAACATTAGCTTGTATATGTTTGGGAACCTGATAGCTGATGTTAGCAATGAAATGGTACCAAAATAACGTCAAACTATTATTACACTGGAAGGGACACTCACGGACGGTTGTCGCTAATTCCGGGTTCGGCCACCATAGGAGTTATAACACACTCGGAATGGGGGGGGGCTACAAAGTGAAATTCAGTTGGTTGTCATATACAATTTAACCGCTAGATGGGAGAAATTCTTACACACTGGGGCTTTAACCTATACTTATGCATCCAGATTTACTTATTGAATACTTTTTTGTATTATTAATCTGAATCTGTGCGGTAATACTAAAGTGATCGGATAAATGTAGTGGAGTGGAAAAAGTACAATATTTCCCTCTGAAATGTAGCAAATTATAAAGTAGCATAAAATGGAAAATACATTATACACAGTGTTGGTCATCTTACTTTAAAAAGTAATTGGTTACAGTTACAAATTACTTCTCCCAAAAAGTAATTGAGTTAGTAACTCAGTTACCACATTGTAAAAGTAATTAGTTACTCAGCAAAGTAACTGACGTTATTTTTCATGTTCTATAACGCTATTACGTTCTATAACATTTTTAACATCAAAGATGTTTATGTTAAGTTAACTGATTCAAGAATAAAAACACTATATCCAGTATTTTAGAACATTTGGTATTCATCTGAACTCAATAGATTGCAGCCTGCCATATGATATGCATAGAAATAAAATTGCAATCAATGTGTTCAGCTCGGCCTTGGTCACCTGTTACTGACCCGAAAAATCGAGCGTTGCTTGTTCTAACAGAGTGGCTCCGTCTCCTTCGCTGGTGCTGTGTCGTGTTAGCATGTGTTGATGTGAGGTGCTTCATAAGATTCGTTGCTTGAGGCAGACGTGAATAAAGTCTTTTTTCCTGGGCATAGCGTGCATGTTACATAAACATTCTTGCCTTTCATTTCAATGAGCGAGAAGTAGTGCCGGTACTTCCAGTTCGAGAACGCTACCTTTGAATTTCCCTGGCTCGTCGCCATTGTCGCTGTCTTGTGTTTAGTGGTAGTCAGAGCGTGCAGTGAGACAACGTGAGCAGGTCATCCGCCCAGCCAGCCAATCATCATCGCATTTGCAACGATGTCATCACCCCCCCCCCCCACTCCCCCCTGCTCTCTCCAGGCAGCTGATGTGTAGCCAAAGCCTGACACCTCGCGCTTCATTCAACCAAATTGTAGTAACGCGCCACTTTACATTCTCAGTAACGATAACGGCGTTGCAACGATGGGAAAAGTAATTAGATTACTCCGTTACTGAAAAAATAACGCCGTTAGTAACGCCGTTATACTTAAACGCCGTTACTCCCAACACTGATTATGCATGTGTGTGTGTGTGTGTGTGTGTGTGTGTGTGTGTGTGTGCATGCATGTACACCTCAAATGTGGTCATTCCAGTTCTTGCTTTGTCACAAAATGTTGCCATCTGAAACCCATTTAGAGAGCAGTTGGTAGGAGACTCTCATGTGTTCAGATATTAAACCAAGAATCAGACCTGCTATATTCTATGTCTGGGAAACTGACATAGAATAATGGTGCGGAAATTCTGTAGGCTCTCCTGTTTGTTTCCCCCTCTCTCCTCCTACACTCCACCCAGAAGATTCATGGATACAGCAGCTTCTGCGAGATCACTCAATTTGTAATAACGCCAAAGCTGAACTTCTGATTTATGAACAGTCAAGGGTCTACAAGAGGCCATTAACTATAGGAAATATGAAGGAGTGAGATTTATATAAATTAAGTTAAAATCCAAGATTATAACTCTCCGTAATATCTAGGTTATCTAGGTCAAGAAGGTTTTGCTGGTATTAGAAATATAAATTGCATGGTATATTGCATGGTATGTATGACATTTATAATGTAACCTACATGCAATAACATCATTGTGTATTGATGGTAACAGCATACATTAATGGATGCATGACAGTCATGCATGCATCTAGTATGTTAATGTACTGATTGAGTGTGTGTTAGTGTTTCAAAGGGAGAGTGTACGGTAACAGTCCGTGAGTGTTTGTGAAATATAGCCAGGCTCTACTTCAGTTTGTTGATTTTGATTAAATTCCATGAGTTTGGACAGAGACATTTCTCAGAGCATAATTCTGTTTTGCAAAGACACCAAAACTCAGCGAGGCATACTTTCAGGGCTTCGGAAGTTCCACAACGTCAAAGCACTGATCCAAGCACTTCCATCTCAACAATGGGTGTAGTAATTTAAATGATTTGACAGGTACATCCTCTCTCTTGACAGAGGAAGGCTATTACAAAGAGAGTGAGATTCACATATGGATTGACTTTAGACAGCTTTAGCAGGTACAGAAGCACACAATCCTTTTCATTTATGTCTATTCCCCTGAATCTGCAATTGAAGCCACTATGTAAATTCAGTGCATATGGGAGGACACACAGACAGTACAACAGATGCTCAAACAATCATGCCACTTCCTGGTTAAGCCAGCTGTTTAATGAAAATGCCATGTTGGCATAAGGATTCACATACCATATTGCAGTTGTCAGGTGAAAAGCTGGCATCTTTAATGCACAGTATAAACTTGTATAAACAAATATTGCAGTGCCTGCTAACACCACCATAAGGCACTGCCTCTTTTGTGTTATCACTGACTGCAAGATTGGGAACAGCATAGAGGTAGACTGGCAAAATGGGAAGCCATTTTGCTCCTCGCAACACTGACGATTGCTGTCGATGGAACGTGCAACAAAGATACATGTCATCATATAAAATATTGGCTTTAGCTCAACATGAAATATATTGAAACTGTATGTTTACAAACACATTCAAATATACTGCCTGCTAATGTGAGATAATGTGTCTCTTGTAGTACTAATAGCCAAGTCTTATCAAGACCCTGTTGTAATCAAGGTTAACTTCCAAGACTTATTTTGCAGCCACAATAGCAGTATGACTCTAGAGGTTTCAAATTCCTATCAGCATCACCTGTCCTTTCATATTAATGGTAACATTACTGCAACATCAACATACTCTAGCATACTGCCATGAAGCCTGCAACAGGAGACGATGACATGGACCCTTTGGATAAACTTTAGACTACCACATAGCTTAGGGGCATGTCTAAGATATGGCCTAAGCAGGTTAAGACTTTTGGAAAGCTACCAAATGCTCTGATGAAGGATTCTCGAAGACAAGTGAAACAAGTGTGGGGAGCCTATTGGTTTCAGATGCAATTAAGGGAGAAGGACATATTACAATGGGATGCAAAAATAACAAGTTAGAGGGCCAGTTTACTGCCAGGGGTTCACCTTTTTAGGTAGGCTAGATAGTTGTCAAGTTGTCACAATCAGAGGTGAAGGTGAAAGTTCAAAGACACACATGAGATATTTTAAATTGACAGTTACTGTTTGTCAGAAGGATAAAGTTAAGGTGGGTGGAGGTAGGGCTAATACTGTGTTGGATATTGGGAACCAGGATAGCACCATCTGAGATATTCTTCTGGCAATAGCAACAGAATAAAGTCAACAGCCTATAGCCGACTCACTGATGGCCCCACACGTGTGATTTGAGCTGGACGTGCAGGCCATGTGGTTGACTTAATGTACTTGAGTATGGGTTTCTAGCAGTCAAGGATCAAGCCCTTGACAATCAGAGTCAGAAAAAAATGTAAGAGATCCAGAGGATAATATGTCAGCAGACTATGATCCAGAATACCAGGCTCTGGTTGGCTGACAGATACACCCAGCTTGGAGAGAAGCTTTTCAGCAAGACCAAACATATGAAGTGCTAGAGATGACTTAGGATAAAATAGCAGGTATACTGTAACTAAAGACTTCAGAGGACAGTGTTGAAGGTCAGTTTTGGAAAAAAAAAACATTTTTCTCAAGTCCAAAGTATGTTTCCTTGGTCCTGATTAAAGTTGAGGACACAAGTACAGACCTAGATAGCTGCAGTGAACCAGTGGCTTGTGTCCGCCACCATTAAACACTTTGGATTTTGAAGATCCTGTAGGAGATTTCTCCAGGGTTTCTCTCAGCCTGCAGGTCTCTTACATGGTGGGGTTAAAGCATGCATCAAGCATTACCAGCTGCAAAATCCAAAGACAGGCATATGGGCATCTGAGGGCCAGGAATCGTTTGACCAAAGAATTAAAAGAGAAAGTGCTTTGCTACTGAACAATACTGGTTTGTCTCTTCCTTTATGGCAGGGACATACGACAGCAGCCTAGATTAAGATGCTGTCCTCTAACAGCTGTAAGGAGACAAAACAAACATACCATACAGTATGCCAGTAGAATAAGCTTTGCATTTTTAACCAGCCTGGAAACCAGAACTCCTGGCTCCAAACAGTGGATTGTTTTAAAAAAATCCCAGGGGATACTCAAACTAACGTTATAGACCACAATCCCCTGTGTCACCTTAACTAGGAGCATTTGAGCATCAGTTTGCCCATCTAGCTGCATTTGCTATTGATGTGTAGTATTGCCCTGGGCAAAGTAACACTGGAGCTGACACTGTATCTAAGCAGCTGTTAGCAGTTGGAGACTCTGTCAGGCAGGAATCACCAGGACTTTGATGGGTATATGTCACAAACTGGCTCAATGCATGCGACAAAGAGGGGAGAGCAGTCCGGTTAAAGTGCCAATGAATTGTTTATTGTTAACTAAACAAGATAACTAATTATAACATAATCAAAACAGGTGAGGAATCAATGGTATCAGTAGTGTGGGTGGTGTGTGGGTGAGTGAAAGATGTGTGGATAAATGACAACTGCAACAAAGGATATGAAACAAACTCAAACCAGGAGATGTGGAGCCTAGGAGAAGGAGAATGCAGAGAGAGAACAATGAGACATGACTTTCTTACAGTATATATATATACAGTATACTATATATATACAGTATACAGTATAAGTCTGCCTCAGGTGGTTGCTAGAGCATGTTGGATACAACACCTTTTAGAAATAAACTCATGCCCAAAAGGCATTCCCAATGTATAACCAGTTGGCTTTTGTTGCCATAGTCCTCTGGCAATGATTTATAAACAGTTGTGTACAAGAAGGTACATTCAGATTAGGGCAGGGACTCATTCTGTCACCCTCGAGGTAATGGAACAAACAACGTGAGAGAACAAATGAGACGCTCCATAACCTCTTATAAACACCAGAAATTAAACACTTTTGGTAGTGATGGCCAAATGAAGCCCCATTAACCATTTAATGAATTTTCTGAGCCCACAAGATGGCACTCTTGTTTTAAAGAAAAAGGTTTAAGGATTGGCAATTCATTGTGCTTTCAACCTTTTGTTGAACAGAGAGTGCCAGCTAGTTGCCTCAGAATATAAAGAAAATGGTTCACGAAGCTTCATGAGGCTTAATTTGGCCATCACTAACTTTTGGTCTAAGAACTGCCAGTGGTCTGTGCATGTACAGTACCACCTCATAATTCTACAAGAAAATGACCATATCACCTTATCTTTGGCGTACAACCACATCTTTCTGATTGGAGCAGTAGCAAGTGTTCATCTAATTGAAACTTATTTCTAATTGAAATACTAGCGCAAGACGGGAAGACCCAGGATGAGGTGTAGAGATTAGATCTCCACCCTGGCCTGTGAACGCCTCGGCCGTGACCATGGTGTCTGGAAAAGTGCTACCGCAGGCTACCGCTAAGCTAACTTACCCTGTGTCTTTAGCTGCATGCTACCAGATGTAAGCTACACTGCGTCTGTTTTTTTCTTCAAACGTGCACAAATAGGCTGTGGTGGAGAAAAAAATGCTGGGGGAATTGGTGCTTCCTACTTTTGATTTCGCTCATTCTGATCGATTTGCGATTGAAAATCAAAATCATGACACCCCTAATGACAACAGATTGTTTTGGTTCAACAAACACTTTATTGTGATTGAAACTTGAAATATACGCTCAACAGAAATAGTGGTTTTAACAAATAGGCTGTCCCACTGTAACCCTGTCTCTTGGAAGACACATTTATATGTTACTAGTTTGGAACAACAAATACGATTTGAAGGAAATGTAATGCTGTCTGGATTACATTGTAAATTAACATATCTGGCAAGTCACAAAAATGTTGATACTGAACATATCTGCAACATGTTTACTGAAAACCTATTTAATTAGTTTTCTGTTGAAATATCTGATATTGCTGTACACTATTTGCTTGTAGTGACTACAGCATAGCCCTTCACACTGGAAGCACTTGGTTAAGGCAGGGGAAAGATCAACATGTGCACATGTACATGCATCATTCCACTCTGAAGACCTCCCTGCAAAACTGGAGCAGCACATTAATGTAGTACTTAACATCTGAACATAATTGAGATGGTGGTTACGTTTCCTACCACAGTGTAGTTAGGAAAGCAATTTAGTACTACATAAACATAATTTGTAGGAGAAAGGCTTGCCTAGTAAGTAAGTAAGTAAGTAACATTTATTTATAAAGCGCTTTTCACAGATAAAATCACAAAGTGCTGTACAACAGAATAGGTAGAACAAAAAAGTATAAAATGCATATACATATATCAAAAGAAAGGGACGCTAGTGAGAACCCATCAACCAAAAGCTTTCCTAAATAAGCAAGTTTTCAGATCGTTTTTAAAAGAGACAACAGAGTCAGCCAGACGCACGGACAGGGGCAGGGCGTTCCACAGTCTGGGAGCAACAGACTGAAAAGACCGGTCCCCTCGGGTCTTATAACGAGTCTTAGGGACTGCAAGCTAATTTTGGTCAGAGGACCGAAGAGTCCGGCTAGGGAAATACGGCTTCAAAAGGTCTCGGATATACTCCGATATACTACAGTGCATGCAGGTCAGCCGGTCTACTCTCAACACCAACCACGTAGAAATAAAATCTAAAATACACAGGAGAGCCAGTGAAGAAGATCGAGAAGGTCCAAAGAGTTGATCTTAGGTCTTGTATCATCCCTGTTCCTGATCCCAGGAGCAACAGGAAGTGACTCTAAATTAACACCAGTCTCTTCTCACCCAGATTTAGATCCAGTGTATGTAGTGCTTGAAGAATTTAAATACCCAAGTCTAGACCAGAGGGAAGAAGGAGTGAGAGATGGACTTTGATCATGATTCAAAGTCAAATCTATGGGTGTGGTTTGGGTTTAAATGAGAAGTCCTTCATGCTCTGATGGAAGCTTTATGATGAAATACATCAGCAGATTTGTCAGCCTGTTGTTGTTGTTGTTGATCAAGACATGAGGTGACCTTTTTGTCACCATTAATCGACTGTCTCAGATGCTGACCACTATAGTTGCTGTATTCTTCAGAAAAGGCTGTGAATGATATAAAAGTATGAGTGAAAGTCATTTTAATTATACTCGTTCCTGTAATTCCTGTTTCCAGTGTTTCTCATATCAACAAAATTCTGAGTCATTGCCTCGCATGCATTTTCTTTATTATTGTGCACAAAAGAGTCTGATGTTTGGGATAATATGCATACTTCATAGGGCAATTGCCATCATCAGCGACAAAAGTGCTATTATCCTCTTGAGGATGCTGCAAAGGAGTGGGTTGTGTGATGAGAGGTATTGTCCCTCTTCGCAAGGCATTGCTTTGTCAAAACGGTGGTGTCTTCTTCTAAATAACCCAACAAGAATGTACTTCACATAATTTCAAGACACAGAAATCCTCATGGTATTCATTAATGAGCAGAAAACATACTGTATATGTAAATATGGAATAATGGGGATGACAAAGTAGGCTGTTAAAAGCACAAGTGCTAATTATTGATTCTGTAGTGTTCAGAGCTTATGAATATGTAATACACAATTAATTATATATAATACATTTACATCATACTCACCTTAGGCGCAATTTAATTTTTTCAGCTTTACACGAGTGAGAAATCATGCACAACTCACTTCAGATATTGTCTGATGTCAATTACCAATCCACTAACTTAATTGTGCAGCCCAGTCTCATGGCAGTTCGTGAAATTGTCATGTTATTAAATCTATGGATTTGTGTACAATTACACGATTTTTAAACTAATATATTTAAATGGGAAGCATGTTTCGTGGTCACAGCACGAGTAGTATTAAAAGCGAAAATCCGCGTAAGGGGGTTGGTTGGGGTGGTGGTCGGGTCAAACAACACAGGACTTTCACCCCGGAGACCGGGGATCGTGTCCCGGGGTGTGACGTGTCCTTTCACCAGTCTCGTGTCCCGGCGTGTGGCGTGTCATTTCCCTGTTCTTGTTTTCCTAAACCCAACCGTCCCGCTCGTGTCCCGGTGTGTGACGTGTCTTTTCTCTATTCCTAACCCCAACCGTCCCATTGTTGTTGCAGTTCCCCCACAGACCGCGGCTCGTGCCCCGGCGTGAGGCGTGTCATTTCCCCGTAACTCAACCTCCGTATAGATGCTTCCCATTACGTTCTGACCAACACGAATATAACGTTCTCAGAAACACGAAAAAATGACAAAATTGTGTAATTGTACACAAATCAATAGATTTAAAATAACGTGACAATTTCACAAACTGCCGTGATACCGGGTTGAATTGTGTGTGTGTGTGTGTGTGTGTGTGTGTGTGTGTGTGTGTGTGTGTGTCTGTACAGCAGCCTAAGCAGCATAAAGCTTTATTAAAGCGTCAATTACCACCACAACAGACTTCTGGATACAAAACATTATGTTGCCAAGTCCTTGCATTTGTTTAACTGATTTGACCTATAGACATACACTGATCTGTACATGCACCAGCCTAAACAATTATGACTAAATATTGTAGCATGTAGAGTCACGGAATGAGGCATATGGTTCAATTATGCATCCTTGAGTGGTGAGCTCATTAGCCCCCAGGAGGTCCCTCTAAATAGACCACAGGCCTCATCTAGGCCTCCATTTAGAGACTATAGAAAGAAAATAGCTTCGAAAGCCATGTTAATGGTTCACAACCTGATGAAAGCGACCTAAAAATGGCACAATATTCACATAATGAAATCAAATTAGTGGCGTCCTTCTCATATCGTACTGTCCATTTCTAACTGCAGGCTAAGCATCCATCTGTAAGTGATTCCTAACAGCTCTCTATGCGTCAGCCCTCCAAAAGAGTGTGTGTAATAAAGACTGCTGAGGAGAATAAAAGTGTTTGATGACGCATCCGTCCGCTGCCATGACAGTCTAATCCAATAACGGCTCCTTAAGGAGGTCACACTGAAAACTTCAGGCTAGTCGCAGACAACACAGAAAAATTACAGATGGTTATTTCCCTTATTCACCATTGCAGCATTACTGTTACAGTGAGGCAGATGTGTCATTCTATAACTGGTAAGAAATGTAATTTCTAGACACAGCGTGACCCACCGTTGGGGGGCTGCTGACAGGAACAATCTGTATGATGTAATGAGCAGCAAGAATCCACAAGTCTACCCTAATAAATACTCATTGTAGGCTATTGTACAACAACAGTCCCACTGCTTCCTGTAGCTACTGGCAGGAAAGACCACACGTTACTACCTAACTGAAAGAGACTTGCACTCAGTGGAGGTCTAGAGTCCCTCTGGGAGCCCCATTTCTTGTAACAATGCCACAATCCCTGCGTCTCACTGCTCAGGGGGCGGACGCCTGGTGTGATATACACCTTCACATTAGCCCCTGACAAGAAAGGGTTGGTTTTGATCAAGTGCAGTTCTTTGGTGACAGCCTCCTCTCTCATAAAGAATATTTACACAGCCACAAGTGGAGGGCTGTAAATAAATTGCCTTGTGGTGAACCACAAAGTCATCAGAACCTTTCCTGCAGAGAAGGCAGAGATCAGAGGAGGTAACAATGTTTCTCTTCTCCATCTTACAATAATTGCAGCCATGGATCAATTACATTAAATGTCTTGAATAAAAGAAATTGCAGAGTAGCATATGTATGGCTTATTCAGCTAGTCTCTGCACTTGTTGCAGAGTCTAGTTTAGTATAAGAAAAATAAGTAAATCCCATGCTGTGTTGCCAAGTCTTTTCCAATACAAGCCACTTTGACAGCTTGCCATGTGTCATATTAGAGTTAAGGGACTTTGATCTCTTTTTCCCTCATTATAAACAGATCATGTCTGTTCTTTACAGAGCAGTATTTGATTTGTCCCATGCTTTGGTTTTGTGTGTGTAGAGTATTTGTATCAGCTGTGATAAAATGATGTATGGTTGACAAAACAATCTCGAATCAAGGTCCACTTACTCACTTGTTTCAGAGCTTTCAAGACGTCCTGGTGCTCCGAATAATTTAGGATTTAAGTTTCATCACAATCGAGTAAACTTCATCTGCTGATTAGGACTGGAGAACAAGTGAGTAAGTGTACCTTGAGTTGAGAATGAACAGTTAAGCTTAATTGATTTATGTTGATATATAAAATAATGCATGTAGCATCAGTGATGTCACCCATTGGTGTGTAGACTTTTAAAGCCAAGAGTTTCCATATTTGGACAAGAGGGCGGAGCTTGGGTGGATGACGCGGCTAAGCAATGGTGTTTTGCAGAATCGTTTAATATTGACAGACACCCCCCAATTTTTGTAAATATTTGAACCATTCTAACCAGTCTTTGCACAGACGTACAAAGCCATTACGCTTCCACGTCAGTAGATGGCGCTGCTGTGGATCCAGTAGGGAGAAATAAACGAGCTTTGCCATGAGCAGCACGCTAATTTCCGTGCTCTCTATTGATTCACAGGTACTGCAATTCGGTTTTTTTTATTTTTTATATTAAGCTTGTATTATCTGAATGTTATAGTAATCATTTTGTGATGTGGTGAGAAGATTTTGAGGTGTATGTTAAAGGTCCCATGACACGCTGCTTTTTGGGTGCTTTTATATAGGCCTTAGTGGTTCCCTAATACTATATCTGAAGTCTCTTTCCAGAAATTCAGCCTTGGTGCAGAATTACAGCCACTAGAGCCAGTCCCACGATGAGCTTTACTCAGGACGTGCCATTTCTGTGTCTGTAGCTTTAAATGCTATTGAGGAGGAGAGAGGGTGGGGCAAGATGCAGGGTGGGGGTGTGGCCTTGACCAACTGCCATGCTTTGCTTGTTTTCAAGCCATGATGTCTCTCTTTCTCAGGGGTTGGCCAAATTCTCTGGGCGGGCAAAGCAGAGAAAGGGGAGGTAACCTTTCCCCTTATGATGTCATAAGGAGGAGATTCCAGAACGGCTCATCTGAGCTTTCATTTTCTCAAAGGCAGGATACTCAGGGCTCGGTTTACACCTATCGCCATTTCTAGCCACTGAGGGACCATAGGCAGGCTGGGGGAACTCATATCAATGTTAAAAAACATCATAAAGTGAAATTTTCATACCATGGGACCTTTACGGGTAAAAAGCTTAACTTTGAAGCTTATGGTCCCGACCAGTGTCGGCATGCTGAGTAATGTTAGTTATTTTTTATGAACTTCGGTTTTACAACGTAGTTTTTCACAGTAGTTTGTAAGTGTAGGTTACTGATATTAGCGTTCTGATGCATTTTTGTTTTGTTGAGTATTAGCCGGCCAGCAGTGATACAATAGTGATGAGATATACTGTTTCAAACTAGTTTTACATTCCCGGTCATTCAGGAAATGCACGTGTGTGAGAGAGTAGGATGGGTAAGAATGTTCTATGTATGTTTGTGTATATTATGCTTTTGTTAAATTTGTGTTAGCAGGACAGCATATGCTAATATGTGAAAGACTGTAGGTGTCAGAGTCAAGTGAATGTGAAGTGAAATTAAGTCAAGTTTTGTATGTTGAATCACTTGAAGTTATGTGTATTTCTTTTCCATCAGACTGTTTTATATAATTTATCATCAGTTTGGTTACACCATTTATTTAATTTTGAAACGTTTCATTATCATTTTAACATGCACTTTGATCAGAGAGCTAATAGAGACAATTGTTTCAGAAATAAACAAGCTTCGCCGTGAGCAACACTCTAATTTCCGTGCTCTCTATTGATTCACAGTCACAGTTTCCAGTTTTATTTGGCTACGCAGTGGCTCCTAGCCTGTGTAACCATTGCTGCCGGTCCAGATTTCCCCAAGGTGTGGTACCCGTAACATCTGCATAGAGCTGAAGGTGACGAACATCTGGCGCGTGAGTCATACTTATTTGTTTGTATATGTTGCTACTATGTCAGTGATGGGGCTGAACAGGCTCTTGACATCAGAGTTGTGCCTAGAAGAGAATAGGCACAGAAATAATTACAGATTTGTATTAACAATCTCCCCAAAAAACAAAAACAGACAGAATTAATTTCTGTTTATGACCTAGAATATGTCATAGTCCCAGCATTTTTCAATTTTGCTGGGACACTGCAATTAATATTGTATGACAACAATTTGAATTCACCCACTACCATGGCATTCCAATAAAACAAGCTTCATATTGCCAAAACTGTGAGGATTAAAAACCAGGTGCTTGAGGCTTTCTGAGTATACTACATTTCATCTGATGACCACATTGAGAATGTCTGTGCCAGTTACATATTTTGAAAGCTCCTGGCTCGGTGTGATAAAATATGGAGTAGGTGCATGATACATTATACTGAGTGGCCTAAGTCAGGCACCATGCTGTTGGGAGTTTACTAAAACACCTGAACAATCCTTTCTCCTTTCTTGTTTGAACTACTGGACACAAATTAAGGAACTTATAGTTGTCTCACTGATTGTCCAAAATGTCAACATCAACATCTTTCTGAGGTTTTGATAATCAGAAAGTTGCAAAGATAACAGTCGCACAAAAATAATTATGCTCTAAAATATAAGAATCATCCCCGACTTTTGATTGCCACATTGATACGGCAATCAAAGTGAGGCCGTGTGGAATGTGTGTGTGTGTGTGTGTGTGTGTGTGTGTGTGGATTAATTATCATCATCGCTTGCTAACTCCTAATTAATCAGACAGTGTATTTTCCTTCAAGGCTTTTTGTGTATTTGCTAGTTTGCTGTAGGCCCTCTGTATCAGTAGAATCATTTTAATAGACTACTCTATCTCACATATACATCTTCTAAATGAAATAGAACCTGAATGGTGTTCAAATGAGGAAATGATTTATGCACATACACTGTTGTAAACAACTTCGTTGGCTTGCTCTTCTGATCCCCAACACATTTCTGGTAATGAAAATGGCCAAACACTCCACTCAGCTAGAAGAACCTTTATTTTTGAACATCCAGATAAGAACAGTGAGGGAAGTAGAAATCACTGTTGGCTAGTGGAGTTTACGATGTGATGGGAAACACACTGTGTCTGTTTTGTTGAGTTTGTGCACACCACAAAACAATTCACGTTTGCAACGATCTGACAGAAGTGTTTTGGCAGTTTTCATCCTTTAGCTTAAAGCACATTTTCATGGCAGGTGGTATTTGGTGATATCAAGAAGACAATATGTCTCACAAGAGTGGCAAGGGTATTGCATTTTAGTGTTTACAGCTTATAAATTGAGGGGAATAATTACAGGCACCTTAAATTAACAGTGATTCACTTTGCTGCTTTACCAGCACAGCTGTTTTTTCCCCCTCCTTCAGTGGTGCAATGATGTGTTCCCCCTGCTGCAGCCGACAGGCACACTTAAAGTGGTCACCTTGAAAGTACATTCTTAAATGAAACACTCTCCTCTGTCTGAAAACTGTACGCGGTCGTATTGTGGCTTACTTAACAGACAGTGATGCTGTCTCGTGTGAAGCAGATCTTCCAAACACAAGTACCACCAGTCCTTAATTAAACACAAAGTAATGTGCTGACAATCACACATTGTTTACTTCAATCAGGCAAGTTCACTTGTGCTGCTGTGCACATTGTGATTAAACTCTGCCTGGACTCACTGTAGAGTAGATTAGGACATCTGTTACTCATGGTGCAAGAACCTACTCTAAAATATCCATGTGTTAAAGAAAATGAATTAATATAGCATACATAATCAATGTATAATCATAAGCTTGCAATATGTTAGACATTTTGGAGAGGGAAATGACATTGACATGCATTCTCTCTGTGGTAGCTAATTGATGATGCATCTGCTTGAGAAAAATGTGCCGTCTATTTGGTGAAAATTTAACAAAGTAAATGCATGCTACTATGTGGTAGGGAGAATCCGTTACATTTTGCTCATCTCTATTGGTCTTCTATGTGGTGGTAAGAGTTGTCTCATTTCTCTTTGTGTCTTGCAATTCATCTGCTCTCATGCAGAGCTTTTATCCTTCATATCAAAGCCTCAGATCAATGAAAAATAATTAATATGGTGTACATAATGATGCATAGAACATGCAAACAAAATCCCTTTACATTAAATTGCTCACTATTCAGTGGCAATGTGCAGTGATCATCGAGGAAACATCAGGCAAGCATTGTGCGTCTGTTAAATGTATAGCTTGACAAAAGGCAAGCCTAATTGAGGAATAACACCATTATTTTTCTATATATGTATTCGTAAGCCACCAAATAAACACATTAAAGAAACCTGGTGCTTTTATGGGTAGAGATTGGGCTGTGGATGGCAGGACCACATGGTGAGCTTGTCTTCATCTGGCCCAGCAGGGGTGCCACTGGCCATCCTTCCCATTCTCTGAACCCATTGTCAAGAGCACCACTTATCTGTTCACCCAGGATAGCGGCTGGCTTCTGTCTAGGTTCATCCTCTTCGTCCCCTCTCGCTTTTTCCGCGACATTCCTTTGTGAAGATGAGGGCAGGCTAATACCTGTGCTATTTTGCAATGCTCAGGAGCATTTTATCGCACACGGGCAAAAGTCCCTTGCCTAGGAACGGAGCAACCAGCCAGTCTTATTGGGAAGGGGCTGAGGCGGTGGTAACCAGTGGCAGGGAGGCAGCCTTATCTCAGTGTGAGCAGCCATGGCTCGCCTCCCTGTCCCTCTTAACTCCACACAAGCCTCTCAGATTAACAACACCCTTCTTCTCCCTGCACCCCCTACACATGCCCCGTAAGCACCTCCCTAGCTCCCCAGCGCCCTTGAATAGACATCATTACTGTAATTATTACTGTTTATCGGGCTGATGAGTACACAACAAAGCATTGGCCTGTTTTGTTGAGGAGACGCTTTGTTCTGGTTTTTGTGTTTGTCGGTTCATGGCTTTGTCAAGGAGGCATATCACGTATGTTTTACCAGGCCTTCAGGGTGGAATGCTTCCATTGGACACTGAGCATGAAGTGGGATCATATACAACACCCTTGTTTAGTACAGCTTACTGATTTACCTTTGTCCCCACTGTGTGAGTCACTGCTTTCCTGAAGCTTCCTGCTTTGCGGTTTATCTTGTACTGCTCTGTGGATTGTTCCAGCATTACACGCTCCTAAATATTCCCTTTTTTTTGTTGGTCTCCTTTATATTCATGTGCTTTGTTGGTCTGTAAAGAATTTAACAATGACCCTGTTTGTTAAAGCACCTTATAAATACATTTGGATGGCCTTTAATTGACTTGATATGCTTACAGCTCCCACAACACTGTACGCACAGTGGAAAAATCCATTTTTCATTTTTGAGAAATCTGATTTAGGTTTTCATTACTCAATTATTTTCCACTGAAACTCAACCTCTGGGCGGTGTGTCATCAGAATGCACACTACTCTCTTGGCAGCATGATACACTGCAAAATCATTGGATTTCCCCTGTCCCAAGTACTAAAATATGCAATTATGTATTATTGCTGAGCAGCAAAAAGGTTAAAGATTTATATTTCATGGAGTGTGTCTACACACCTTCTTAACAACAAACTTTGTAAGCCACAAAATGGCAGGCCCTTTTGTTTGCGCGTTCAGGCTGGCAAAACACATTTTGAACTAAGACCGGGGCATCTGTTGATTTGGAAAGACAAACAGGCATCTTAATTAAATTCAAAGGGGTTTATGCGAAGGCATTATTCAAATCATACTGTCTGTGAAATTAAGTTGTAATGCATTTGAAACGTGAAGTCAAATATACTGGAAGGGGGGTAAAATCGTTTAATTAAATCCCTATAGTCGTCATTAGCATGCAAGCTCGTGGAGTCCTGGTCACAGATTACATGTGCTGTGCTGAAAAGCTGACGAGCACTTTTTTTCAAAAGTTATTAACTTTTTAAGCACCCAATTACGTCTGCTGGATTGCAAGCTCACAACTTAAAATCTTCTAAGGCAACTTTGGCTTAGGATCATTGTCCCTGTGAAGTACGGCCAATTAAGCCCTGTTGAGGCTGACAGAGGAAACATAGACCATGTAATGTCAATACGACGCTATTTTTCTTCCCTCCGGAACTTAAAGTATAACTGTTCAACCAGTATGGAAGATCTACATTCCCTCAGTTTATAGACAATTAACATGCACAGCTAAGTGGAAGAATGTTGCGGCACGATTGCACAATTAGCAAAACTGATTATTCAGCTTTCTTGTCTGCTTCTTGTGAGGCACAATGCATGGGTGTGTATCATAGCTGGAACCGTGGAGGTGATTTCCCATGCCTATCAGAGCTTTACCATCATGACACAGTGTATTGAACAAAAGGAAAAGCCAGATTCAACTCAAGAAAGGAAAGCTTGTTTTGATTTACCTGGGCAGAGCTCCGTGTAAGACTCTCATATCCGTCCCTGTACTTAGCTTTTGACAACACTTTATTTACTCACCCGTTCAGAGTTTTTGTATTTTTCTCTTACTGCTGACTTGTTGGAAAAAATATGTTTTACATTTTTTTCTCTCCCCTCAGTGAACACTGATGTACTATACAAAGATTTTCAAAGAAAAATGAAATGGAAGTTATTCTTAGAAACACAGGCTACAACATCATTTTACTTGGCAACAATAACAAAGTGCAAAACGTCAGGGACACCGTGTCACGTAACACAAGCGTAATACGACTTCATACATGCAAGGTTATTTTGTTTGCCTGAGAAACTGTTCACGGAAATGCTGTGTATGCCATGCTTACGTGCCACAGCATTTTCCAGAGGTCAGTCTTGGTATTTGTCAACTCATTGGAATTCTGCGAGCCAGGTATGCGAGGAAGCTCATGGCGTGAAATTGTCATTGCAGTGACTGCAGGGGACTTGAGAGACGTGGGTCAGTTGACAACCAAATGACAGGGTAGTCCAATCCTTGACTGCCTCCCAGGGCGTCTGTGTCAGTGGCACACACTTCCATGCCAGGAGACAGTGTAGCACAGCCATCCTTAACTGTTGTGGCTTATGTTGGGATCCATCCAGCAGCCTGTTGTGACATCTTTCTCAACTTTTTAACCCGGTCGCAGTCACTTCCCTACAAAAGTCCAAAGCCATGACATTGATAACTTTTTGCGATTGATAAAGAAGACAGCACTGCAGCTGGCTGGATGCATAGACACAGCAGACAAGACAGCCTGAGTCTGCAATTCAATTCAATTCAATTCAATTTTATTTATAGTATCAAATCATAACAGGAGTTATCTCAAGACACTTTACAGATAGAGTAGGTCTAGACCACACTATAATTTACAAAAAACCCAACAAGTCCCCCCAAGAGCAAGCACTAGTGCAACAGTGGCAAGGAAAAACTCCCTTTTAGGAAGAAACCTCGGACAGACCCAGGCTCTTGGTAGGAGGTGTCTGCTGGCCGTTGGGGTGCATCACAGTATAGTAAATAAACAGTGTTTAGAAAAAGTGGGTGTAGTAGTGCAGGGAGCAGCACGGCATAGCAGGGTATTTCTCAGCAGAACCACGGCAACAGCTGGAACCAAGATTTTGGTGCCATCCTAATCCCAGGATTTCATCCTGGGTGAAAAAGAAACAGAAAGACTCCGGGGAGCAAGCTCCCCAGAGCTAGGTTAGTAACAAGCATTTCTAGGACAGAGAAGCAGGTGGGCCGGGCTTGGCAGATACTACAACTCCTCACTCCCTAACCATAAGCTTTATCAAAGAGGAGAGTTTTAAGTTTACTCTTAAATGTGGTGACAGTATCTGCCTCCCGGACCCAGACTGGGAGCTGGTTCCACAGGAGTGGAGCCTGATAGCTAAAGGCTCTGGCTCCCATTCTACTTTTAGAGACTCTAGGAACCACTAGTAACTCAGCATTCTGGGAGCGCAGTGCTCTAGTGGGACAGTAAGGTACTATGAGCTCTTTGAGATACAATGGTGCTTGACCATTTAGAGCTTTGTAGGTCAGGAGGAGGATTTTAAATTCAATCCTGGATTTTACAGGGAGCCAATGCAGAGAAGCTAATACGGGAGTGATATGATCTCTTTTCTTAGTTCTTGTCAGTACACGAGCTGCAGCATTCTGGATCAGCTGGAGAGTCTTAAGTGACTTGTTTGAGCATCCTGATAGTAAGGAATTACAATAGTCCAGCCTGGAAGTAACGAAGGCATGGACTAGTTTTTCAGCATCATTCTGAGACAGGATGTTCCTTATTTTGGCAATGTTACGAAGATGAAAAAAGGCTGTTCTTGAGGTTTGTTTTAAGTGGGCATTAAAGGATATATCCTGGTCAAAAATAACTCCTAGATTTCTGACAGTAGTGCTGGAGGCCAGGGCAATACCATCCAAGGTAGCTATATCTTTGGATATTGAGGATCGGAGGTGTTTAGTACCCAGCACAATCACCTCAGTTTTGCTTGAGTTTAGCATCAGAAAGTTGTAGGTCATCCATGATTTTATATCTGTAATACATGCTTGAAGTTTAGCTAATTGACTGATTTCATCTGGTTTGATTGATAAGTATAATTGGGTGTCATCTGCATAACAGTGAAAGTTTATTGAGTGTTTCCTAATAATATTACCTAGAGGAAGCATATATAAGGAGAATAGAATTGGTCCAAGCACTGAGCCTTGTGGAACGCCATGGTTAACTTTAGCGTACTTGGAGGATTTGTCATTAACATTAACAAATTGAGATCGATCAGAGAAATAGGACTTAAACCAGCTCAGTGCGATTCCTGTAATACCAGCTAAGTGTTCCAGTCTCTGTAACAGGATGGTATGGTCAATAGTGTCAAAGGCAGCACTAAGATCTAGTAAGACAAGTATGGAAACAAGTCCTTTGTCTGAAGCAATTAGAAGGTCGTTAGTAATTTTCACCAGTGCCGTCTCTGTGCTATGATGCTTTCTAAATCCTGACTGAAAGTCCTCAAATACACTATTGCTATGTAGGAAATCACATAACTGATTAGCAACTACCTTCTCAAGGATTTTGGAGAGGAAGGGAAGATTAGATATTGGTCTATAGTTAGCCAAGACCTCAGGATCGAGGGTGGGTTTTTTCAGAATAGGTTTAATCACAGCTACTTTAAATGACTGTGGTACATAACCTGTTAATAAGGACATATTAATCATATCTAATAATGAAATGTTAACCAGTGGTAGCGCTTCTTTAAGTAACCTCGTTGGGATGGGGTCTAAGAGACAGGTAGATGGCTTAGCTGAAGAGACTCTTAGCATTAATTGTTGAAGGTTTATAGGGTAAAAGCAGTCTAAGTATATGTCAGGTCTTGTTGTTCCTTCTAGCAGTCCTGCATTTGAAAGTGAACTGTTAGAAGTTGAGGGCAAGAGGTGATTAATTTTATCTCTAATTGTTATAATTTTATCATCAAAGAAGCTCATGAAGTCGTCACTACTCAGAGCTATAGGAATAGATGGCTCAGTAGAGCTGTGACTGTCTGTCAGCCTGGCTACAGTGCTGAAAAGAAACCTTGGGTTGTTCTTATTTTCTTCTATTATTGATGAGTAATAGTCTGATCTGGCATTTCTGAGGGCCTTCCTATAGGTTTTCAGACTGTCTTGCCAATCTAGATTCAGAGAGGTCATAATGTATTACTCTTATCCATTGAGATAAAAAAATAAAAATAACCATTGACCTACAAAATGCCTCTACTGATTGTATTCTACATAAAATAACAGCTAGTGTAATAAGACAAAAACCATTTAACTTGGCTACATTTAACTTGGCTATCCTTTTTGCTGTCTTGTCGTGGCTGAATAGAGCTCAACAGTGACTGCCTGCTTTTTTAACAGCTCTGGTTCCAGAAGTGATTTCCCCCATTCAATATCTCCATTGACGTTTCATTAAACACTTATAAAAATAGTTTTAAGTCTGGAACCAAGCCAACCAGCTCAGAGATGAATCATGACCATTAAACATTTGATTCGGCGTAAAATAACAATTTGTAAAAATTGGACCCCGGCAGAGGCCTTAATGAAAACTACAAAAATGGCGTTCTTTTCACTGTTAGTCTCGTTACAGGTCATTTAAGACAATTGTATGAAAAATGACAGCTTCAGAAATATTAGAAAGTTACATATAGTCACTATAAAACAAGGTTGATATCATACGGTAGTCTGGCTAGCACCAGACCAAGCTCAATCTTTTAAGATTGAACATTAGTCTGGGGAGTCTGCTCTGTATTGTTTCTGCACAAGAGGCGTGATCAACGGGCATAGTTCAAATGACTCTGTTCGCAATTGGATAGTCCTTCAACCAATCAGACCAACGATCTGGGTGACGTAGCAGCAACAGCAGCATCAACAGGTTGCTGCCATGGAGTGCTGCGCTTCAGTGGCCGGCTTGTTGAATGTAAACAAAAAGCTGCTTGGTCACTTCTCTATCGTCATCGTGTTAAACCCGCCAATAGCGCGCCAGGTGGATAAACCAGTTTGTGATTGGTTCCCGCAAATTTGTAACGGAAGCAGGATAGATAAACGTACAGGTTTCCAGCCTGAGCTGCAGGGAGAAATCAAATCGCCGGCAGATTGGGCGAGGTTTACCCAGTCTAATCAAACAGGGCTTCTACAGCAACATCAACCTTTGTTTCTCAACCTCGGAGCTCGTGGTCAGTCTACCTTGCATGGTTTAGACATTGTAGCTAAAAATCAAAATCCTTAGGGAGAAAATAAATGGGATTTTTTTACTCCTGGAACCACACTGTTGAGCTCTATTATGTAACACATTTAAAGCTACACTTTTCATTGAAAACACTGGTTGTTCTGAATGAATATGTTGTGTGGAATGAATATAGCCATGTCAAATATATCTGATTTCATTGTAGCTACAGAATCGTGGTCACAACTTTTGGGCAATCCTACTTTCTTTACCCCACAACTCACACTTTAGTGTTGATTTGAAATAACCCAGAGCGCAGTTGGTTAAAGGATCCTGGGCCAAAAAGCCACTTAAATCCCCCCAGTAAGCTACAGTAGCAACCAGGCCTGACAGCAAATCTTCGACTTAAAGCTGACGTGAAACTGAATAGCTCTCACCCAAGCCCCTGGTTTGACAAAACTATATTTGCTTTTAATCTTCTTATTGAGTCCAACGCTGGCCTTTTAAAGATCAATTGAAAAAATGTAAATCACATACAAATGAGGAGTAATTCTGATTTTCTCAGGCCGCTTGTCCCTCAGTGACCTTATCCAATTTTCACAGTTATGTTATCAGGCTTGGTGAAGTGGTCAGCACACCAAAAGGAGCTAATATCGGCTAGACCAGCTGCTCTGACAGGACACATAGAAAGCTTGAATCATACTCTGCCGCTCTGTTACCCCATTTAAATGGACAGACTGGAGCTAATTCTAAATAAAGTTTAATTACCGACATGCTTTTGAAACGAAGAGAAACATAAGCTGGTGCTACCATCTACATTAGTAGCAATTATTCTATGGCATAATGTGTCTCAGAAAATGGAGTGAAACAGACTGCAATGCATTAATCTCTTTTAACTTTCTTTGGACCATGTGAAGTCAAAGTTCATGGGTCATATAATGATTTTTCCTCTTTTGAAAGGTTATCGTGTATGTTGTGTGACTGTGAAACAATGATTTCAAAGTATATGCACGTCCTCCATCATAAAGCACTTTCAAGGGATAAACCAACCTCCTGCCATGTACCCCCAAAATTAAATATTGAACCACTGAAATGGGAATAATTCAAATGTATATGATTTATATAATATATTCTGCTCAGTGAATGGGAGTGGAACAGGGATGACTGATTAGGCTTTTAATCTTCACCAGTTCCCACTGATTGTACTCAGGATGGTAGTAAAGAACATCAGATGACTGAAAGAGACCAAAGAGAGAAGAAACAATAGATGGTGTGGAAAGGATGAAGATATCAGTGTGCAGCAGCAGCACCACCACCAACACTACCACAGGAAAATAGTGCAGTTTTCATTATATTTTGGCATTTGATTTAGACTTTTTCAAAATTCTTATTTATTGAAATCTCGTGACCTTCAGTTGTTTCGTTGAGGCAAGTTAGTCCTTCAGCTCACTTAAGCAGGATGTGGAGGCGGTACTGTCATCCTTTGCTCTTACACAGTAAGATCTTGCACCTCAAGACTTTTCAACTGTAATGGGTAAGCGCGGAAAAGCTGTGCTGCCAAAAGTATTGACCAGTGTAAACCATAAGATGTAGGACAGGTCATATGATCCATGCTCGGGAAGTGCTGTAATGTACTTATAGTAATGGTGTTATGTCTGCAGTTGAGGTGGATATATTATAACCATCCAGAGTGCTGGAAGACTGATCTTTGGGAGCATGACTTTATATCATCGCTCTGCATCCTCCTCAACAAACTTTTAAATATATATGTATTTAACTGACAAATACAGAAGTGTGAAAAAGAAAGGCGTTATTTTGTTCGTGCAGGAAAACAACTTATCATTGATCCTTCAGTACATCTGCTATCACCTTTCTCTGCATTGATGTGATAAATCTTAAAGTACATACAAACGCATTCATATCACTGCAGTGTCGTTTTCAACCATTAAAGGGACAGTTCACTCCAATATCAAAAATACACATTTTGATTGTTTTGATGTGAGTTGCCCAGTGTTGTTCTCACCAATATAATGGAACTAGATAGCACTCGGCTTGTGGTGCTCAAAGCACCAAAAAAACAACATTTAAAAACTCAACAGCAATGTCTCTTTCTAGAAATCATGACATGGTTACTCAAAAATAATTCACAGACCTCATGAGCAGCTTCATGTAGGAACTATTTTCTGTCTACCAAACTTCACCCGCCAACCGTATAACCGCACAGAAAGGAAACTGAGAAATTGCTGTTGAGTTTTTCAAATGTATTTTTTGGGTGATTTGTGCACCACAAGCCAAATGCCATCTAGGTACATTAAATTGGAGAGAAAGCAGAAATTTCTACGGCTAATATCTCCAAAACTGGGCAACTCACAACAAAACAATCTAGTTGATTAATAGCACTACAGGTAACACACATTTTGATTGTGGGGTGAATGATCCCTATTACATGTAAGTGCTGCTAGTCGTGCCACGCTACAATTTAAAACCCACATAATGGTTGTCTTAGATCATTTGTGTTCCTTCCTTTGGGGTTTTGAAACTGCCTCCCACTTTGACGACAGCCAAGCTGGAGCTGTATGTATCGACGCAAAAAATAAACTGTGACCTCTGTCACAAGGAGAGGTCAGAATCCCAAATTCTCTTTCCCAAAAGGCGTCCTGTCAGCTGCTATCACAAACAGTATTAAACCAGCTTGGTGGCACTCCTGCAGAAATCCCACCAGCAATTTTCACCATCTAAATGAACTGTCATTCTCTTGTCATAGTTAACTCTAACTGATTCACAGCCACTAATCTCCTTAGCAGATATCCCAAAAGGACACGGTGATAAAAACAAAAGAGGAAATCTTGTGGAATGATTTCATAACAAATTCACATTTAGGTCATTGACAGTCATTGTAGATCTCTGAAGGGTTAAGGCTCATGGCAGTAATATTATTCATCATTCTGCGCAGTGTTTAATGGACATGTTGACATAATCTGCATTAACCAGGGATTTTAAATGCACGCCGCAGTTAAGTGGTGGACAGTGACGGCCATATTCCTTTGGTATTCAACTGTCATTCAACTTAATGCGCTGGTCTACTCTACTGTGTTGCTCGTTACTAACTTGCTTAACAGTTTAAAATGTCCAATTACACAGTTGGATGACCATTATGACAACATAAGCGAGCGACGTGACTGAGCCATTGAAATTGGTTTTGCAGTGTGAAATAATCTGAAATCCAAATGGTATGCAAATGATGATAAATATTAAGACAAAGAAGATGATGCTGATTTGCTTGCAACTGTGCCACATATGAGCTCTGCTTTCACTTTACTGCTAAATAACTGTAAAGCATGTGAGACAAGATTCCTCTGAGGAACTAGGACATTCAGACTGCAGCTGGAAACAAAAAAACTTTTCGTTCGGCTGTCACAATCATTCAAGTTTTTCGTCAAGCTTATTTTCATCGCCACATCTTGTCATAAGTCTATTCATCACAGTCCACATCTGTGCAATGTGTGATTGATGCATGTGTTTGATGGCGGCCAACTGCAAAAATACCTCAAAAGTATGGGTGCTCTTCACAGATTGCCTTTACTTTTCGCCCTGTCGATGTTTTGCTTGCACAAGCAGTCTCTCCCTTTCTCACATGCCAGCATCAGTCATATCAGAGCTGCCTCTCTCTGGTGATGGCTCTGTAAATAATGTCATTTCCAGCAGGTAAACAACGCTCCACACACAGCGCCAACTATATTATTTCTTCTGTAAACTGATATTCATTTTGCACTGATGGCGATGACCGTCCCTTGTCTTCTAAGTTCCAGTCAGCCTCTATTGCTTCATGTTTTTGCAGCATGATCAGCTGTGTCCAGGGGGGGAAACTGAAATGCAAATATGCAGAGAACACAAGTGCACAGAAACCACGAGCTACACAAACATTTAAATGAGAGTTTTCCAGCCCTATTTTGCCAATGCAAAATATTTGCCTAGAAACATAATTCACAGGAGATAAGGTAGCTGCCTCCTGCTATGTTGCCCAGTATTTCATTTTTAGTCAATAACCTCATTTAAGAGGTTCAGTTCAGGCACGTTCTCTTTGGAGCTCAATGTGCTTAATTCTGAGAAAGATGGAAAGAGGTCATCCTGTCCCATTTCATCAAACACCTGTAAAGCACATATATACAGTAAATATCGAAAACCTACATCTTATAGTCCATCCTATACAGATATCTGGAGATAGGTAGCGCCTGGTGCAGGTGCTGATAAGAAGCTGTTACTGGTGCAATAAATGAGGTTTTTACAGCTCCACAGTACAAAATGATCCTAAAACATCTCTGGTGGTTTGATTGGGTCAATAATCAATACCAATGACACAATGATTGCTCTGCTGGTTACTGAGATCTCTGGATTTCAAAACTCTGTCACTTTCCAGCCTGTTTTGGAAAGAAAATGCAATGGTGGACCTTGCTACAAGCAGACACACTGATCACGTTTACAAGCTGTCAATATTCGGGTTATGATCGGGTTAAGGTCACTATTCGGGTTTCTGAAACATTCGGAATAACCCGTTTACATGCGTGAGCAGAGAGAGTTACTCCTGTATACATGGAATTTGTAATCAATTGGCAATATCCCAATGTAAACGGGAAATCGGTACTTTCTGCCGTCAACAAAAGACATTATATTCATGGTTTTCACCACACTAATAAAGAAATTGGTTTCCTCCTCGCTCCGAAAATGTGGTGCTACGCTGCGTCTCGTCATGTTTACCTCTACTTCTTGTTTACTTCCAGTATACTGCACGCGGGTTTTTGTATGCGCCAGACGACGCATACAAGAAGTTCCTCTACTCAAAAGACCAAGATTCCTTGCGAATAGAACATGCGCAGAACACGAATCAATGTTCCTTTTGATGGGGATATGCCGATAGGTGTTTACATGACCAAATATTCGGGTTAGAAAAGGGGTAACCCAGGGATCACATTCGGGTTTTTAAAAACAGGAATATGAGCATATTCGTGCTTCTGCCGGTGTTTACATGGCCGTGCGCGACCGGGTTATTGCTAATATTTGAGCGGGTTATTGGCTGCTTGTAAACGTAGTCACTGATTTCTGCTCCAATAAGCTCACTTACTTCGTCTAGATCGTGAAAATTGTTAGGATAATTATTTTTCAAAGAATAGACAAAATCACTGGAGTTCTCTTAAAAGTTTGTTTACTTGCAGCAAGTAGAGTCAGTTTACAGCACTTCAGCATAAGTACAGAAAATAGCTGTCGATAGTCTTTAACAGTAGCCTTTTATAGAGAAAAGGAGTAATATCACACAAAGAGAAACTTCCTTATCTCTGGTCAGGCTTGATGTCTCCGCATGCCCTGCCCTCAGGGGTTTTCTGTGCTTTCCACAAGGTCAGTGATAACCATGATTATCACATGAGAAATAGAAATGGATGCACAGTTTCTTATGCAAATAGTTTAACACTAAAATGAAGCAAAGATTATAGCAAGCGTAACTTTTCTAACAAAAATGTAGCTTTTGTTTGTGTCAGTTATGATAAGTGGTGCCAGAGACCTGATAATGTTGCGATTCCTTGTCACTGAAAGAGGTTGACAATCTATTATCACTTATTACCCTTTAATTACAGCATGTCATATTATTCTATTTATTATGCTTTACTTGTATCCCACTAAGCAGAGATAGAGCTGGATTTATTTCTGCCATACTTGTGTCCTACTGCAGCTTGTTTTCAGCTGGTGTGACTCCTCTCACCTATCTTTGCGTCAGATGACATTGGAGCACAGACATGTCCTATTAGTGAGTGATACAAGTGTTCCTCAATTATGAGTCTCATTAAAGACATTTGATAAGACTCCCCCTCCCTGGGGCACGTCAAGAAACTCGCTAATTCCCAAGCTAGAATAACGTCTCCGACATTCACTGTCACAGTACCAGAGTCTGACAGATGTAAGGCCTCTTTGTATATCTGGGGAGTGGCAAAATGAGGCAGCACAGACCTGACACGCTGTGTACTGTGTTAGTAATTAGTCTCTACAGTGCAGGATCTAATAGTGTTGATGCAGTCTTTGTGCGAGGCATGGTCCGCTAACCCTCCTTGACCTTCTCCAACAGAGGTGCTTGACTAAAACAAATGACGAGCATCTGCTATGGATTCAGTGTGAGATTGTCCTTTCCCTGAAAAAATAAATTGTTTGTTCAAGCAGCAATTACAGCATATATTTAAGTTTATAGTGGTGACGCCCTCTAGTGGCTGTAGTAATTATGACGGAAGCAAAGCAGTAAATTTAGGTGACCATGTACAAGAGCACCAAATTCTGCATAAGGTGGCAGGTTGGGGTGGTGAATCAACAGGAGAATAAAAGTTTTGGAACAAACGGAACTATACCATGTTCTGCGTCACGTGCGTAACCAGAAGTGGAGTAACAACAAATGTACAGATTGTAACCCAAACCACATTTTTTTCTAAACTTAAATAAGTAGTTTTGTTGCCTAAACATAACCAAGTAGTTTTTGTGCCTAACCAAACTGCGACAGCTTCACGACGTTAACATCGTGTTTGAAACTATATGAGGACGGAAAACACTCCTGAGGGTTGTATTAGAGGGTAGGAACAAATGATCTTTATCGTCGTATGGCCTGGAGGACTTGTTGGCCAGTGTATTAGGTGGCGGAGAGACACACACTCATCTGGTATCCTGGATCCGCAGCATGTCTTACTCCAGAGTACAATACTCACCAACGCCCTCAGCGCCTGTCCTGATCCATAAGATAGTAAAACAAACTCACCACAAAAATTCTTACCTTCGTTGGATGATTCCCCGTTTACTGTGGAAATATTTGGCCGCACACAAAATTGTGCAAGGCCTAACCATATTTAACCATCACGGACCATACGCAGTGAGAATTTCTGTAGATATTTCTGTTGAGTGTTAGAAATAGGAATGAGATTTCTTTCCTCTTGGTCAATAGTCATATTCATTTTCCCTAGAAAATGGATGGCTGCCAGTTTCATCACCAAACATCTGCTGATGCTCTGAATACATTCCACATTGTATTTAACTTCACAAAAGAGTCCATCTCAAAAAAAACATAATACAGCACGATTTCACTGTTTCAATCAGTAAAGTTTGGGAACCACTGCTTTAGCCCAAAGCTTTTCTCCTTAAGACATAAACTACCTTTAGTTTTAACAAGACAAAATGTTCCTAAGCTAATAGAGGCCACAATGTTTATTACATCTGACTAAATTACATTTCCCACCATACTTTGTGAAAATGTTGGATGGCTAATGGGGGCTCTATTGAACCAGTCATGGAATCAATAAATGTGGAGAGATTGTTTCTCTGAGCTTGTGAAAGTGCTGTGTCCAGATCAAATGAACAATCACTAATCTTGTGTGCAAATGGAAAATTGTGGAGTGCAGAGCATGCGAGCGGTGTGAATTGTCGCGCCTCATTCATGGAGCGGTTTCATTCCCTCTCAAAGCCGCTCCAGGCCGCCCCACTAATAATAATAATAATAATAATAATAATACATTTTATTTGTAAAAGCACTTTTCATAAAAGAATCTCAAAGTGCTACAGAAACCACATTAAAACGCATTAAAAACAGAAAACAACAAACACTATATAGCCTATTGCTCAACTCTAACTAACCTGCGTTGTATTTTAGCTTAAACCCTAGCCTAGCATGATGGCGACAGAGTAACCATGTAGAGGATGCCGGAACTGTGATTGGCTGCTTGTGTCTGATGCTGGAGGAGATTGGTGTTTGTGAAGACATTGTGAAGGAAGTTGAAAACAGATTGTCTTCTCCTTTTCAGTTACACAAATCGAGCGAAACCATCTCCACTGCAAACCGTATGCCTACTTTGATCACCGCTCTGTGAATAAGCCTGATCATGTACTATGTATCCATCTAGTAGTAGTTAAGTGGTTATTTTTTTCTATAGGCTGGAACATTTGAATGACATAGCTCCTTTCAAAAATGTCTCGGAAAAGTGATCATTTTGATAGATGGTGTTTTGGTACTGGTCATTCAGAGAGAAAACACCTACAGTGATTTTCTTTTACATCTACAATACGTACCAGTTCTTGTGCCAAAGAGTGCAGTATTTAAAAAAACAAAACAATTTAATTTCAAAAGAGCTATGTTTTCTAACATTAAACAGTTTCATATAAAAAAAGCTAAATAGAATCATCAGACAATCACATTGCCTGGCCGCCTAGCTCCCACTATGTCTGCCATGACACATTTGCTTTGTACTGTTTGAGGTAGTTGAAATGCAAATATGAATCTAATATGCATCATCCCAAAACACCTGCTTCATAATTTACCTTTGGTAATGCATTTTGTGGCTTAGTTCAGGCCTATATTCAAAAGAACACATTGTCAGACTTTAAGCAATAGATAATAAGGATTAGACATATGTAATTATAATTGTAATGCCACAGTGAGTGAGCATATTCATGAATATGAAAATGCCTCAACAAAGCAGTTCTTCTGTCAGAGCATTTCTACAGAGTAGCTTTTGTGTGATTTCTTTTACCTGTTTTAAACCACAGGAAAATAAGTTCACTCGTCTAACACAAACAAAAGCTGAGATGTAGCAGGAGTTGCTTATGGTATGAAAACATAATGTGATCCAGCTACAGTTGAGAGAGATTGAGAAAAATTTAAAAGGTAAAAGGTAGTTTCTCAAATCCTGTAATGACTGTTTTATATACTGTAACATACGTTCTGCTGATTGAGCGGAGTCATTCACAGCCTCAAGGCTAAGCAATCGGTTGAGGCTTTTTAGACAAGTAGGTCAAACGCACGTTAACTAAAGTCATGCAGAGAACTGCTTAGTAGGGCTACAGCTATCGATTCTTTTAATAATCGAGTATTCTACCGATTATTCCATCGATTAATCGGATAAGAAATACTTTTGCTTTATAGTAAACAGCAATAGTAAATATATTTACCCCCCCCCCCCCCCCCCCCACACACACACACACACACAATTTTTACAACAACACAAGTGAAAGAGAAAATTACATTTCTCAATTGCACAGATCCTTCATTAGAACATTTGAAACACACGTAAGAGAATCCAGGTATTTAACTATTGCAATTACAACAGGAAACACACTTTTTACCTCCAACATTGCCAAAAGACAATGAAAACAATATAGAATAAATATTCTAAATAGCACAAATCCTTCTTCACATAAATGTGAAGACACACTGAAGAGATTCTAATTATTACACTATAGCACTAAGAACAGAAAACACAAACTAAAACTAAAACCTGACCTTTTTGGCCTTCCTTGATGCAAAATCATCAATGATATCATCGTATGAAATCTGCTCCCCTATTGAGTGATTGGTACTGATGGAAAGGCCAGTGAGCCATTCCTGGGAGATGACCTCATTTATGACTTGATCAACTTTAGTTTGGAAAAGCTCCTCTCTGCTTGAGCCACAGTGACTGACAGGGACGGACTGGGACCTAAAATCAAAAATCAGCCCTGGCATCTTGGCCCAGACCAGCCCACCACATAAGATCACAGATGGATGGATGGATGGATGGATGTATAGATGGATAGATGGATAGATAGATAGATTTTATTGATCCCCAAAAAATGGGAAATACCAGTGTTGCTAGCTGCGGCAGGGAGCTGTGGTCTTAGGGTCTTAGGTGCCTCAAGGGGCGGTAACCCTCGAACACCGTGGTGGACACCGGTGGTCAGGGAAGCCGTCCGACTGAAGAAGGAGTCTTTCCGGGATATGTTATCCCAGAGGACTCCGGAGGCAGTTGCAAGGTACCGAAGGGCCCGAAGGACTGCAGCCTCCTCCGTGAAAGAGGCAAAGCAGCGGGTGTGGGAGAAGTTCGGAGAAGACATGGAGAAGGACTTTCGGTCGGCACCAAGGCGCTTCTGGAAAACCGTCCGCCACCTCAGAAGGGGGAAGCGGGGAACCATCCAAGCTGTGTACAGTAAGGATGGGACGTTGTTGACCTCAACTGAGGAGGTAATAGGGCGGTGGAAGGAGCACTTTGAGGAACTCCTACATCCAGCTGATGCGCCCTCTTTGTTAGAGGCAGAGCTGGAGGATGACGGGGGATTGTCGTCAATTTCCCTGGTGGAGGTCACTGAGGTAGTCAAACAACTCCACAGTGGCAAAGCCCCAGGGATTGATGAGATCCGTCCAGAAATGCTGAAAGCTCTGGGTGTGGAGGGGCTGTCTTGGTTGACACGCCTACTCAACATTGCGTGGAAGTCTGGGACAGTGCCTAAGGAGTGGCAGACCGGGGTGGTGGTTCCCCTCTTCAAAAAGGGGGACCAGAGGGTGTGTACCAATTACAGGGGTATCACACTTCTCAGCCTCCCTGGTAAAGTCTACTCCAAGGTGCTGGAAAGGAGGGTTCGGCCGATAGTCGAACCTCAGGTTGAAGAGGAACAATGCGGATTCCGTCCTGGGCGTGGAACAACGGATCAGCTCTTTACTCTAGCAAGGATCCTGGAGGGAGCCTGGGAGTATGCCCATCCAGTCTACATGTGTTTTGTGGATCTGGAGAAGGCATATGACCGGGTCCCCCGGGAGACTTTGTGGGAGGTGCTGCGGGAGTATGGGGTGAGGGGGTCCCTTCTCAGGGCCATCCAATCTCTGTATGACCAAAGCGAGAGCTGTGTCCGGGTTCTCGGCAGTAAGTCAGACACGTTCCAGGTGTCGTGGTATGGAGGGGTTGCAGTTCGGTGGGCTGGGGATCTCATCGCTGCTCTTTGCAGATGATGTGGTCCTGATGGCATCATCGGCCTGTGACCTTCAGCACTCACTGGATCGGTTTGCAGCCGAGTGTGAAGCGGCTGGGATGAGGATCAGCACCTCTAAATCTGAGGCCATGGTTCTCAGCAGGAAACCGATGGAGTGCCTTCTCCAGGTAGGGAATGAGTCCTTACCCCAAGTGAAGGAGTTTAAGTACCTTGGGGTCTTGTTCGCGAGTGAGGGGACAATGGAGCTGGAGATTGGTCGGAGAATCGGCGCAGTGTGGGCGGTATTACATTCTGTTTATCGCACCGTTGTGACGAAAAGAGAGCTGAGCCAGAAGGCAAAGCTCTCGATCTACCGGTCAGTTTTCGTTCCTACCCTCACCTATGGTCATGAAGGTTGGGTCATGACCGAAAGAACGAGATCCAGGGTACAAGCGGCCGAAATGGGTTTCCTCAGGAGGGTGGCTGGCGTCTCCCTTAGAGATAGGGTGAGAAGCTCAGTCATCCGTGAGGAGCTCGGAGTAGAGTCGCTGCTCCTTCACGTCGAAAGGAGCCAGTTGAGGTGGTTCGGGCATCTGGTAAGGATGCCCCCTGGGCGCCTCCCTAGGGAGGTGTTCCAGGCACGTCCAGCTGGGAGGAGGCCTCGGGGAAGACCCAGGACTAGGTGGAGGGATTACATCTCCAACCTGGCATGGGAACGCCTCGGGATCCCCCAGTCAGAGCTGGTTAATGTGGCTCGGGAAAGGGAGGTTTGGGGTTCCCTGCTGGAGCTGCTCCCCCCGCGACCCGACCACGGATAAGCGGACGACGATGGACGGATGGACCAGTGTTGCAGCAGCACAATATCAGACACACAGCACACATACAGAATATAAATGAAATAATAGGATACAATATACATGAAGTAATAATGGGATAGTAGAGTTGAGCCGGATACTCGGCTGAAACGAGTATCCGGTACGGATAAAGCACTTTTGCCGAGTACGAGTATTATACGAGTAATACGAGTCAATATCTGTGCTCGGATTGAATAAAAATCCTCATTGGCTGACTGTGTCTGCGTTCTGTGGTAGGCTAGTCACAGCGCCCCTCCCCTCCCGCTCAGCTCACTCACACACACAGAACACTGAGAACAGCTCTCTCTCTCTGTCTCACTCAGGTTCGCGGGTCTTTTCCGTTAACGTTTAGGGTCTCTTCAGCTTCAGGTTTGTTTTTTACTTCTGTTTGTAGTACTTATTAACCAGTATAGTTCTGGTAAACGTGGGGTTTGTAGACGAGGTGCTTGGTACAATGCGACTTGCGTTGCGTCTCTGCCTGTCGGAGAATGTTTTTCTTTTTTAAACCGTCAGCTGCCTCTAACCAGTTTTTTTTTACTTCACGCACAGTGTCTGATACTTTCCTGCTGTATTTTATAAGTCAATGCAGATCTGAAAAACAGCGTCGGACTATTTGATCCGTAGAACACAGTCCCCCCCGCGCCCCTCTCTCTCTTTCTCTCTCTCTCTGTCTCTCTCTTACTCAATCACACACACTCTCACACACACATACCTGGTGTGGAAATAAAAAAAAAGAACCAAAATTAAAAAATTAAAAGTTAAAAAATGTGCTGGGGCGCTAAATAGTTTTCTAATCAGCAATAAATATAACAATTTCTGATCAACCCATATCAATTGCGTGCTTAAAATAACATACCGGTTAAAGCCCCGCCCATTTCAAGACAACAGTCTTATATATATATATATATATATATATATATATATATATATATATATATATATATATATATATATATATATATATATATCCATCCATCCATCCATCCATTGTCTTCGGGGGGAGCAGTTCCTGCAGGGAACCCCAAACTTCCCTTTCCCGAGCCACATTAACCAGCTCTGACTGGGGAATCCCGAGGCGTTCCGAGGCCAGGTTGGAGATGTAATCCCTCCACCTAGTCCTGGGTCTTCCCCAAGGCCTCCTCCCAGCTGGACGTGCCTGGAACACTTCCCTAGGGAGGCGCCCAGGGGGCATCCTTACCAGATGCCTGAACCACCTTAACTGGCTCCTTTCGACACGAAGGAGCAGCGGCTCTACTCCGAGCTCCTCACGGATGACTGAGCTTCTCACCCTATCTCTAAGGGAGACGCCAGCCACCCTCCTGAGGAAACCCATTTGGCCGCTTGTACCCTGGATCTCGTTCTTTCAATCATGACCCAGCCTTCGTGACCATAGGTGAGGGTAGGAACAAAAACTGACCAGTAAATCGAGAGCTTTGCCTTCTGGCTCAGCTCTCTTTTCGTCACAACGGTGCGATAAACTGAATGTAATACCGCCCCCGTTGCGCCGATTCTCCGACCAATCTCCCGCTCCATTGTCCCCTCACTCGCGAACAAGACCCCCAGGTATTTAAACTCCTTCACTTGGGGTAAGGACTCATTCCCTACCTGGAGAAGGCACTCCATCGGTTTCCTGCTGAGAACTATGGCCTCAGATTTAGAGGTGCTGATCCTCATCCCAGCCGCTTCACACTCGGCTGCAAACCGATCCAGTGAGTGCTGAAGGTCACAGGTCGATGATGCCATCAGGGCCACATCATCTGCAAAGAGCAGCGATGAGATCCCCAGCCCACCAAACTGCAACCCCTCCCCACCACGACTACGCCTCGATATCCTGTCCATAAATACTACGAACAGGATTCGTGACAAAGCGCAGCCCTGGCGGAGGCCAACCCTCACCTGGAACGAGTCCGACTTACTGCCGAGAACCCGGACACAGCTCTCGCTTTGGTCATACAGAGATTTGATGGCCCTGAGAAGGGACCCCCTCACCCCATACTCCTGCAGCACCTCCCACAGTATTTGCCGGGGGACCCGGTCATACACCTTCTCCAAAAACACATGTAGACCGAATGTGCATACTCCCAGGCTCCCTCCAGGATCCTTGCGAGAATGAAGATCTGATCCGTTGTTCCACGACCAGGACGGAATCCGCATTGTTCCTCTTCAACCGGAGGTTCGACTATCGGCCAACCCTCCTTTCCAGCACCTTGGAGTAGACTTTACCAGGGAGGCTCGGAAGTGTGATACCCCTGTAATTGGCACACACCCTCTGGTACCCCTTTTTGAACAGGGGAACCAGGGGAACCCCCCCCCCACAACCTGCAGGCGTAGGGACGCAACCCTCTTGTTCACTGGGGTAAACTCCAACGTAGCGGGGCTAAGCTGGGGGCTTGTGAGTATCCCCACACCCGCCTGGCGCCTCACACCCTAGGCAACTCCAGAGAAGAAAAGAGTCCAACCCCTATCCAGGAGTATGGTTCCAGAACCGAGACTGTGCCTAGAGGTAAGCCCCACCAGATCCAACTGGTAGCGCTCCACCTCCCGCACAAGTTCCGGCTCCTTCCCCCACAGAGAGGTGACATTCCACGTCCCCAGCCAGCCTCTGCTGCCCGGGTCTGGTCCGTCGAGGCCCCTGACCTTCACCGCCACCCGTGTGGCAGTGCACCCCAGACCCCAACGGTTCCTCCCGTAGGTGGCGGGCCCATGGGATGGAGAGAGAGGTGCCACATAGTTTTTTCGGGCTGTGCCCGGCCGGGCTCCGTGGCAAACCCGGCCACCAGATGCTCGCTGATGAGCCCTCCATCTGGGCCTGGCTCCAGATGGGGGCCCGGGCTTCCTCCGGGCAGGGTCCCTCTATCTCTTCCTCGATGTGTCATAGGGATTTTGAACCATTCTTCGTCTGGCCCCTCACCTGAGACCACTTTGCCACGGTAGACCCTACCAGGAGCACAAAGCTCCAGACAACACAGCCCTAAGGTTCATAGGGACACCCAAACCTCTCCACCAAGATAAGGTGATGGTTCCTTATATATAGTCCTTAAAAAATATACATATTTTTTTTATCATTTCATGAGGCCCTGTGCTATAATTTGAAGAGGTATATCATGAGTTTTTGTCTGCCAATGCAGTTAGAAAAGCTACAATTCTCGTTGAGTTTGCATGATGTGCAACGTTTATCTAAGCTACTAATGCAATTATTCAGTAAAGCATGCTTACTTCTTTTATTGTTGTAGTGTTATCATCAACAGTTTGTCCACCACTCAGTTTTATCAAGGGGCAAAGTGTTTTAAGGGGAGTTCTGCTTACCAGCCTCACTCCCTCATCTCTGTCCTTCTCCTCCTGAGTCTTCTCCTCACTGTGCCGCTGCTGCCGACACCATCATCATCGGCCACGGGAGCTGATGAAGGTCATGCTACTACCGAAAATTGTCTTTTCTTTTTTTTCTTTTTTTTTCTTTGTTTTATTTATTTGAGTAACTTTGTTTCATTTTCGCGTTTAGACAATTGACATAAAAGAATGGTTTAGACTCTTCTTGCTCCGTCTCTGTGTACTTCCCAGTTCTCCTGACACTTTGTGTTTATCTTTCGCACCATGGCGCACTGTTACGGACTAGTCCATTTCATTGTGAAAGTAGGGGGTGTTGACCTCTCTCAGCAAGCAGGGTGCCTGCAGCTGCTGGGGGCGCTGATCTGCCAATTCCCCACACAGTGAAATGATCGATAACAGAAAACGGCTTTGCGGCGCAAGTTCTTGTGCCGCCCCCCATGTGCCATGAAAAAATGCCGCCCCCGTCGGTTGCCCGGTTCGCCCGTGCCAAAAAACGCCACTGCTTACAGCAGGTCCCTTCAACTATACTGTTCCGGGGAACACATTTTAAGAAGGCTAATACTGAGTGAGGTGAAAGAATAACGAATACAGACATCACCGGCATGGTCCGATGACGTCATTCACGTGCATATTAAGTGATCATGCTCCAGGGGGGAGGGGCTGGTTTGTCTCCGGCAGCAGCTGAGTTTCCAAAGATTAGTAGCAAACTAATAAACAGTTAGACTACAAACCGACAGCCTTCGTTTTTAATAGTTTGTAAAACATCGCTATTTGCAGAGTAGCATGCTGTAGGCTAGTTGTGTAAAACAGCGTGGTGGACGAGAGCAGCAGACGTTAGTCAGCCTTCCTTGTGTCGGGTTTGTTCCGTGGAATGGATGAGTATACTGGATGTTTTCTACTGAGATGATGTAGCAGCATGTTTGCAGCTTTAAATGATCCCAAACTTCCTGTCGTTTTCTCTCACCTGTCTCTTCTCTTAGATCCTCACCATTTTCGCTGTCTTCCTTCATTTGTAATCTGTGCCGCCAATCTTGTGTCCACAGAAGCGTCAGCCTGTTGTGCGCTAGTAATAATCCTCCGTGCAGAAACACAGTGAGTAAAACGTTAGTTACATTGATTAAACGAAGCTTCGAGGCAAAGAATTTAGCATCGAGGATTTTTTGTAATCTAATTATTCGAGTTACTCTTAAATTAGTGGTTTTTAATGCTATTGATCGGCTTGACGCAGCTTTTCAACATCAAACTGTGATAAAAAAGCAACAGGACTACAGAGACAGAGCCAGGTCAATAAATTGCACCATGGCAAAATAAGTGGGAGTGTAATTACCACTGTGTTGGTATTTTGCCCGCAGTGGGGACATCAATCTAGTATTAAAATCTAATCACACTTGAAGTGACATGTCAATTTCTATTCATTTCAGGTTTTATCAGCTTGTGAAGCATTAATGATCACAGCAAACAGGTTTGGGTCCACTGTGGCTACAGTAGGTGTGGGTTAACTGTTGGCAGGGGCAAATCTCATGTGGGCCCCTTGTGGGTTTGCCCCCTCGGCAGTGTTTCTCTTTGGGGCCCCTATGTGGGTTTCTTGTCGGCACAGAAAGCCCACATGGAGAGTGAGGGATGCTGAGTGACAAGTTACACCATTGGTTTGTCAAGTGTTGGAGTTTCCCCATTGGCTGTTGCTCTTTCAAATCAATGTGCAACAGTGTTTCTGCTCGTAACATTTTGCCATTTTATTTGACCTCTACTGCAGAGTATACCAGCTTAACAAATGTTCAGGTGTTCAAAGATCTATAACATAGACCTCAATGGACAGAGCAGTTGTTTTATTTGAAAGTCACCAACGTGGCAAAAGAAGGAGCAATTGTCACAGCAAATGAAGTTATCCAACGTGAAGTTATCCATAAGTCAAACCAGTATTCCGATTCTCAGCTCACCAAAGATCCTCTTATTTCTGCCTACCTCAACTCAACTCTATACCGGTTCCATCTACTGCAGCCCATGCATTTAAATAGGATATTTAACTGAACTGCAGCAGCATTCTGGTATATATGGTGGTCACTTGTACAATTCTGGAAAGTCAACCTCACATTCGTAGCACTAGGATATCACATTTTAATTTATATATGCCTGATTTCAAGTGCATATCATGTGTAGTGAAATACTGTAAATCCCTTATCGAGGAAGCAATGTTGAAACTAAAGTTGCATTCGGAGAAAAAACCTGTATCAGCAGTTTCTGATTCATGCATAGTTTAAATACTGTAAATGGGCACTGTGCTTACAGGTTTTCTCAATCGCTTTGGCACAGTCGTCGGAGGACTATTAAACTTCGTCACACTATATGACTATATGTACATTGGGACAGTTGTTCACATGACTATAGTCATTTATCATTGCTTGGGCACAAAATGCATTGAGAAAGCCTTACAGATCAAAATAGTTTGCATTAATTTGCTATTGAATCATATTATTCTCAAATGCAACTATACACATGTTCATTGTGTAAATCTTACATGCAAAATGGAGCAACCAACAATCATAATAACCTGTCACACACACACACACACACACACACACATATATATATATATATATATATATATATATATATATATATATATATATATATATATATATATATATATATATATATATATATATACATAATAGGTATGTGGTATTGTTGTAGAAGTTGTCAGATTGATACATTTGCAGCATATTTAATTTTTTCTTGCAGATGTTGTACAGTATTTCCTGATCATTTTGCTGTTGTATTTTTTTGTTATATTTTTTTTCTTCTCCTGTGCCAGCTTTCTTTATGTATTTGCAGTGTTTACATACAAGTATATTGTGTGCCATGGCTGACATCAAATACTATTCAGCTGCCTAAATATACAATGTTAGCAACTGGACAATATGACAAAGTTGGTAACTATTACTTTCAGAGTACACTGTCATTTGACAAGATATCCCCGCATTTCGACTTTCTCGGTCTAAGCAATGATACAGGAACATTTTGTTTTGATGACAATGATACTGTATATTCATTGATGGATTTATTGACATTTGAAACAGGAGTTAATTATTTTGATTGAGTAATCACATTTTGGAGGTCACAGAGTGATGTGCAGAATGTACCACTTGGTGTGAGGATTGTGCTTAGAGTTTCGAAAATCACAAGTTTGTTTCAGTAAATGTGCCAAAATGATTGAGAAAAACTGTAATTCTGTGCCATCTAATTCAATGTGCATATTTGCTATGTGTTTCTAATTGGTATAATGATTGGAGGGGTAAAAAGGTCCATGGTTAAGCTTTAAGCCACAAAATGAATGCAGAGCCTCATATTTGTTGGTGTGTGTTATAGAACTACCTGAGGGTTTAAGGTCATGCTCTTCAGTCGACTGGTAGAAAAAGCCTGGATAGAGTTTGACATCTGCAGAAAAAAAATATACCTCACAAGCACTGTGCAGCCATGAGTGAGCAGAGGAAATTACTTTTTACTAATACCCAGCTTGGACAAAGGCAGACAGAGAACAGTTTGATTTGGGTACACATCTGGGATTTCATGTTAGGAGGATTTGGCACTGTGAATATACGTATACAGATGCTTCTTCATAACTTAACTTCAATAATTTAGCCTAATATCAACCAAATACCATCATTCAAGTACATGAAACCCATGGATATGATGTCATAATTTCAATCCACAGTACTTTATTATTCACACGCTGGTGACACAAACGCTCACAAGTCGTTAACATGGATGTTCTTTTTCGTTCTCTACCATGTGATGTGAATACTGCACATCAACTCCCTGCCCGTCGACTTTGGAACCTTGCAAACATCTACATAAACATGGTGTTGTAGATGAAGTTAAGTGTGCCTTAGAAACTGTGGATGTTTGGAAATCAAAATAAATCAAATATGTATAGAAATAGAAATAGAAATCAAATGATGCTTTGAGAACATTTGCTAGGTTCTTACATTTTAAACACCTGAAAAAGAAAGGAAAAAAAGGGCAACCCAGCAAGTGCTGTTTTAGTCCAACTGGGTGCAAGAAGTGTTCATGTTTCAGTAAAGAGGAATAATTGCTTATTATCAGTCAATTAGTTTAAATCTGATCCCACAGCATAACAGGACAAGCAAGAATTTACCTAATGATACTGATGATGGGTCAATACCATTTAGGTGTGTCAGCATGCTCAACAAGGCCCTGGCATTGGAAAACCCAAATGTAGTGCAGCGATAAATAAAGTCATTTATTGTTACATCTGTGTTTGACTAATCAACTGTGAGGAATGTCTGTTGCCTGTTAGTTTTGGTCATCACTTCATTGATGATGTCCCTAATGCAAATAATGCTTTGGCAAAAGTTCAATAGGCTAAGGAAGATATTTTCTGTCACATACCTTTATTCTTCTATGGATGAATTTGTGCTCATTCCTCCTGTATGTGGCTGTGCAAAGCTATGGTATATACCAGCAGTGTCACAAGTAATAGCAGCTAGTTGTTGGGAATTCAAACTACTAAAAATAGGTCAGGCGGCTGGCACACATAACATAAATCCTACAGATCCTAGAAAAGGAGCAAGGCACCACTCATTGTGCACAAATGAGAGCAACACTCCTGTGCTGCTCAATATGTGACAGAGTAAAAGAAACCTGAGGGGATGTAGGCGTATATATGCCCTCACACTGGCCTGCTTAAAGCTTAGTCAGCCACCCAGTGAGACAAACTCAGCTAAAACAGATGCTATCACACTGGGCTATAAAGAGTTGGCATGACTGTCTCAAGTCTCTTGAATTCACCAGCTTGACTCACTGATTTAGCCCTTCTCTCCTTTTTTGATGTAAATAAAGAGCCTTTCCGGCTAATGGATGATTTACATTAGCGTGACGCGCCAGATGGTTTGTTACACAGAACCATCTGAGAAGCCGTCATTGGAAACTGTTTGGAAAAGGACAGGGACTTCACACAAAATACCTGGCACGTGATTGGATAAACCATCTGTCTACCACGTCCGCGAATGCAGTTTTGAACGCGGCTGTCACACACAAAAACGGACGCTAATTGGTTTGGTTAGCTGGTAGTTCAGATACAAATGCGTCAGGCCTACTTGAAGCTTGACAAGATGGATTTTTGTGTGATATGTGATACTGCAATTCTCTCGTGATTTCATGGTATCGTGAGAATCCAGCTGCTATTCAAGCTAAGATTTAAATGGGGGACACCGTTTGGGAGGTTCAGCTAGAATGTGAAAACTTGACACCGTAGCTCGAGTTAGGCAATCTGATTGAAGAGACAATTGCCGGGCACAGCACAGCTTGGACCATCCTCTACCTTTTGCCGGCAGCAAAAAAAAGAAATAAAAAGGTACTTACACAGAAACAGACTGTTGAGCGCAGACTCTACAGAGTCAGCACAGATCCTCTGCTTGCAAGAGTGGCTGGTGCAATTGTAAATGACTAGCCACAGCACACTCACCAAAGACGGACTATCAGCCCACAGGAAATATCGGTTAGAATATGTCAGAGGTGAGAGTATCTGGCACTGTTAGCCATGAACTGCTAAGACAAAGGAAATTAATTCCAAGGAGCAATAAGAAAAACCAGGCTCAGGCTCACCAGAAAAAAACGGCACCGTTTTCCAAAGATTCAACCCTGGAGCCATCATAGTTTTACCTGGACTCCAGCCCTTCACTTCCCCCAGCCTCTGCAGGACCTTGGTGGTGAATGCCACTGTTGGGATTACTGGAAAAGGGGAAACAGGGATTAAAAAGAAACACTATCTCATGAATTTAGACCAATGTCATCCACCATAGAAGAGTCTGGCGATAATACACCTGGGGCCCGTTTCAGGAAGGAGGTTTAACAAACTCTGAGTCTAACCCTGAACTCTGAGTTGATTTACCCTGAGATGGGAATTTGGTTCCAGAACAGCTGATATGAGTTAGTTCAATCAAGTCAGAGTAGGTTGACTCAGAATTAAGCGCGTGCACCACCATAATAAAAATACAGCATGAATGGAGCCATGATACTACGATTCACTATGGCGACAACTACAAGAAATTGGTCGCCTTAATTTACCCCTCTGGAACTGGAAATACTCATCCGTAAATACAGCGAGTTTGAACTTTTTTTTTCTATAAAACAGCAACATGGCTGCTGCTGCAAAAGAACGAGAATTGGCGTGAGAAAATTACTGCTTGAGTCAATGCGTAAGTTCTAATATGGTATATTAATTATATATTTAATCACAAGTATAATATTACTGCTGAAAACTGGTGAAATGGTATTGAACCTATAGTCTATTTCATAGTTGCAATCCTGCTGGCGAAAAAGTAGCCTACTATTAATCCCATTCTGAGGCTGCAAGCACCATCATTAACAGAATTATAATTCATAATATTTTATTTCAAAGGGTTTTACATCATTCACGTGCAATACTGTGGAACTCCTTTTTAATGGCTCTCACTGGTTTGTGTCCAGAGAACACGACAAAAACATCTAAAAAACGTTTCCGAGCGAGTCACACTCTTCTGACGGCGCTTTGCTACAGTGGCTTTACTAACATGCTTCACCAATGTTGTAAAGAAAACTGTCGTTTGAAAAAAAACGTAATGTGACACAAGAATTTGCTGGGATGTAAGAGCATGTCCACAATGGGTGATGTTAGTGATATGAGGACAGATAAGGTTATGTAGGATACATAACTGATAGACTGGGAAGGAAAATGATACCGCTCGAATAGGAAGTTATCTGGAAATAAAAATACATCTAATGCAGGCCTCAATATCATCTCCCAACGTATGTTTAACTCCCTGCGAAATGCAGCTTCTTCATCAACGGAATCGTCGACAAAAGGAAATGCCACATTGACGAAAATAACGTTTTATAGTCTGCGTAACAGAGTTAATAAACCAACACTTTTTTATTCATGCAGATTACAAACTGTGCTAAAAATGCGTCTGACACAGACTGACTGAATGAATGAGGAAATGAAAGAGCGCTGTGTCAGAGGGAGGAGACTGAGACACTCAAGTTTTATTGATGAAAACCTGCTCCAGACCAGGTTTAGTTCACTGAGGTTAAGTTTAGGTAACTTAACCTCAGAGTCAGATACTGACTCTGAGGTTAAGTTACCTCTCTTTCTGAAACGGGCTGGAGTTACCCCTCTCTCTCAGGTTTGATCTACCTCTCTTTCTGAAACAGAAAACCCAGAGTTTCCCTCATCTCAAGGTTAACTAAATCAGAGTTTTCACTAAACCTGCTTTCTGAAACGGGCCTCAGAGCAGCGAGGAAATCCTGGATAAGCGGATCTAGCAGAGCATCACGGACAACAGGGTGGATGAAACGGGGAAAGTCAGGCAGCTTCATAGTTAAACACAGGCACCATTAAGCCAAGTCCTGCAGTTACAGTAGTATCTCAAAAACACGGCAGCAGATTTTGGTAAAATGTTAGGTCATGTGCTGAAGAACAACTCATTTATTGTGGTGTGAATGCAGATTGAGGAGCAAAACCAGAAATCTTGTGAAGATTTCTGAACAGTGGCAGAAAAGGTATTTTTGCTTTTTTCAAATGTTTTGTTATTACAAAGTACCTTTACTTTTCTAAGTAGTACATGTATTTAATATTTTCTGTTATCAAAATAAGACCTTTTTGGAGAAATGTGAAGCCTTGGCAGTGGTAGCTAACTGAGTTCTTATATCAGTTTATGCTACTAAATTTGTTTCCTTCCTCGTGAGGATATCTATTGGTACACATTGTTTTACCTATGTGTTACAGGTCTTTTTGTTCAGGCTCCAACATTGGGCTCAAAGGAGCAGTCAGCGGTCTCACTCATTTAATTACGTCCATGTGATGTACTGGCTGAGAGCTACACCTCGCCTAGCTTCCCTAATCTGATGGCAAATAAGGGTGACATCCATCTCACCATGACAGAAATAGTAATAGCTACACTTTCTCTTCTCTCTTTGGTCTACATTGATGCAAGGCAGCCATTCAGCCTATACTCCCCTCTCATCCTTCCTTTACTCGTATCATTCATCACAGGAAGTCTCAACAGATGAGATTGTTTAACAGTGGGTGTGAATGGGGATGTGCACTCTCTCCTTCTGTTAAGAAGAGCCTCTGCGATTTGGAGTCCAGAGCTTGGCTTCAAAGGAATTTGTCACTGGGACGGACATTTTAATTGGACCATTAACTTTTGGAAAGACTCTCCAGATATCTTAATTACTCCCCTATCCAAAACTCAAACTCAGTCCTTTACACACACACACCTCTGTCAACATCTTCATACGCACCATTTCCACCCATTACTGTCTGAGACTTTTTCTCCTAAGTGTCTTACACACTGCCCCTGTTTCAGCCCTTGTGGCTCAGTAAAAGAGATAAGAAAAGATTGGTTTATTGTAAAAAGTGGACAATGCTCTTTCTTACTATGACATGTTCTGATCTGAGTGTTTGGTCTCGAACCGCTTAGAAAGAACATACACACTTGAATGTCAGACGCTGAGTAGAGTACAATAATGCAATGTGACAGTTTTTGCCAAAAACAAATCTGCACCTATGCAGACATCAGTTTGCACCTCTGAACAATGAAAAAACGTTTTTTGCAATATTCTTGGCGCAATCTCAAAATGCTTGTAATGCAAGACACACTAAAGTAGGGCTGGGCGATATAGAAAAAAATCAAACATCACAATATTTTTGACGAATTACCTCAAAATCGATACGGCAACGGTATTGTAGTGTTGACTGTTGGTGCTTTCACAAAATATTTACACAATTAGATTTGTGATAACTAATCATCAGTAATGTGGATATAATGACTGAGTGGGTAAAGGCAAATAATAGAACAGCTAGAACAGTCTGGTAAGTTCAGAAAATGACATCACTTTACTGTAATGCAGCCTTTAAAACCAGGAAAAGACAACACTTATGTGATATTACGATATTACGATACTCAAAATCTAAGACAATATCTAGTTTCATATCACGATATCAATATAATATCGATATATTGCCCAGCTCTACACTAAAGGTACAAAGCAACTAAGTTAGCAAAAATAATGCATACCATGATTCCTGTATATATTGTTGCCATCCAATATTGAAAATATACCATGATATCCATTTTATGCCATACCACCCAACTCTGTTGTTGTGCGTGCAAGGTTTTCATAGAGAAGGCTTTAACTTAAAAACCAGCAAAAAACTATTCTGCAAAAATTCGTTGCACGTTTTATGATCAACATAATTCTGATCAGGGTTTGCCGCAATATTACTACTATTACTATAACGCGTTGATTGAACGTGTTGACAAAACTTATGCTATTGGACTTTAAAACACTGCCACACAGCAAACAATGAAAATAAGGCAGGGGAGTAGTAGCCTAGAGAGAGTGCCAATTCTCAAAACCTATCGAAAAATTACTCTCGCCAGATGGATGAGGTGAGAATGAAAACAGAAGCATACAATAGAGAAAAGGCTTTCTATTCTTTCTTCTGCCTGTGATCAGTAATCACTGAGGCAGACAGGAGAGAGTAATCTCAGAGAGAGTTCAACAATTCTGCCCATCCGGAGATTACATTATTTTCCCAAATTGCAAGTGAAGCCTCTCAATTCACCAGCCAATGAATCAACAGTGTAGGCAGGGAGGGGAGAGCAGCATGCCGTGTCATCTAAGACAAGGCGTGTGTGAGGCATCCATTAAGGGAAGAAAACAGCTGGGAATACTCTGTGTGGAACATAATGGCAAAGCAGTGCAGTGGCAGTAGCAAATTACTTCAGAGAACCCGGAAAGTTTCTGTGGAGGAATTCTGCTAAATGATGTGAAGGTGAGCCAAAACATAGCAAACATATAATATAAATAATGATGTGAGTGTGTACGGTAGCATTTATTAATAATAATTATTATTATTATTATTATTATTTTGGATCGGAACTCCCTTGTCGAGATTCAGCTTGAATCTCTTTCTCTCTCTCTTCTTTCTCGCTCTGCCTCACCAGGGGCCTCATGTATAAACGTTGCGTACGCACGAAAAGCGTGCGAACACTGGTTTTCCCGCACATGGTGTGATTAATAAAAAATGTACTTGATGTGAGAATGTGCAGGCCATCCGCAAAGTCTTTTCTGGCTCTGTAATGTGAAAAGTGCCAAAACTAATTACAAAACATTATAAAATAAAGTTTCCACTTCACTTACTGGAATACGTCTGTGACGTCTATGAAAAAACATAATTATGTGCTACTCCATAAAAGTTTGACCATTTATGTGAATAATGTTTCACATCTTTCACACTTTTAACTGTTTAATTCACAGGCTACTTAATCTCTGTTAAACATGAGGACATTTATGAAAAATCCACTTAGAAAATACTTTCAGTCATCCTCTGTATATATATATATATATATATATATACTCACTGTGCAACAAAAAGATAGGCACGGAAAAATGCAATAGTGTCTGAGTCTGTAGTTGCTGAGACTCAGACATCCATGGCATACAGGAGGCGGGACGCATGGATCCATCTCCCCAGGAACAAACGCTGTGTCGGGTGAGCGTACTCATACACATGTGATGCATAATTGATCCCGTGGATGATTTGTATGCTAAGTGAACAAGGTGTACCCGGTCCACAAAACACTGGGCTGTCTTGACTGTCTTGATTCTGCAAATATTTCTGTACTGTAGGGTATTTACTATTTCATTAAGTTTATCCATGCGTGGCGCAGCCAATCCGTACGCACTGTCACCTGCTGTGGAGACGCTGGCCTCACTAACCTCTCCTCCTCTGAGCCGGACGGGCCTCCCTTGCGCTGGACTCAGTTTCACTGAGCCTATTAACACTTACTACTAAATGGCATTACATCGGTGGGTTCAAACTGCTTATTGTGCGTAATTTGGACTGACACTGAGATGCATGTTCAGTAACTGGTGTGGCACTGCCACTATTCTCTTGATTTCCACTTTGACATTAGAACTTTTTTTTTATTTCTGCCATGGTTCGGTGCATTCACTGCCCGGTGACCATTTGCCACTCAATGCTCATTTTCTTTTATTGCTTATCCGAGATGACAAACCTCCAAACAGAAAAAAAAATAATTCTCACCTCCGCGTTCAGCATCTCAACCTCACAGTCAGTGACGTTTTTTTTTATCTGCAATGAGATAACCCATTGTGATTGGACAAAGAATGACGTTGGGGGTGCATTTATAGTCATTTCCATATTAATATATGGGAGGAGGCAAGGCGGGGTCGGTGGCTTGTTCAGGTGCGTTCAGTTTCACGTTGATTGTGATGTATAAAGGAAAGGGGTGCAGGACCTGGCGTACGCCTGGTTTTATACATGCGAATATACCTGTGCGTAAGTACTTTCAAGTTTTGGCTGTATGCCATCTTCTGATATGAAAGCTGCGCAGTCTTTTATACATGAGGCCCCAGGGGGATAGGTCATCTTCACCTCCCCTTGTAAAAGGGGTGTGGTTGTTTTGGCATTTCTGCTGGATCAATGTTTTTCTTCCAGAGTCTTTTTCTTTTAAGTTGTTGCATTCAGACAACAGCAGTTCCGCAGCACAGAAGAGCAGCAGAGGTGCAGCCGGACCTTTCAGCGGCATCAAGATGAAGCAGAATTTGGGCGGCAGACTGCCGCAGTCGGCGAGTCTGGCAGCTCTGTGCTTCAGCAGTTTCTTGTTGAAATCCAAGCCCATCCCAGCACAGGCGAAGAGTCACAAGCACAGGGAGCAAAAGTGCAGAAGAACAAAGAGCCGGAAAACAAGAGGGTGAGGAGAGAGTTGTTTGTAGCCTTATTTGGCGTTTTTTCATTACATGGTACCTGCTCGACTCGACTCTACTCGCCTCACTGTGCGTCCGTTTTCCATTGCAGATTTTAGTACCGCCTCAGCGTGGCTGGTCGTCATAGCGGCGCCACAGTAAACTGCCGTGACCTAACGCGACACACACACACACAGAACGTCAAAGGTGTGTTGTTGTTTCCACAGCCAGAAAACATTTTGTGGCAAATTACGCTGGAGGCAGCAAAAAAAAAAAACACAGCTGGCTAAACAATTTAAAAATGGCGGGTTTGTTCTGGACTGTCACTTTCACGTCACCTTTTGGTATCGGCTCAGCTCGCTTGGAACCTCGACGGAGGTGGTACGAAAAAAAGTACCTGGTACCTGCACCAGGTACTTTTTTTCGTAATAGAAAACCAAAAAAGGCGAGTAGAGGCGAGTTGAGCAGGTACCATGTAATGGAAAAGCGGCAATAGTCTTCTGTCCAGGGGTACAGTGTAACTAAAGTCAGAATTGACAGACTGATCTCATGAAGTGGCATATGTATGACACGCCAATTTGTATGCCATTTTTGCCGTGTTGTCAAGACGCATACTCGTTTTCTAGCGTGTTTATCAATGCCACTTCGCTCCATTGACTTACATTACCTTGCGATTGCATGTGAATTGACGCCGTAGCGAGTAGTATGAAAGGGCGAAAATCCACATAGGGAGTTTGGTCGGGGAGAAGGTTGGATAAAACGCATGACTTTCACCCAGGAGAGTGGGGATTGCGTCCGGTGTGTGACTTTGTGTCTTGTGTGTGATGTTTCCTTACCACGTTTTTTGTTTTCCTAAATCCAACCCCGTTGTTCTTTTCCTAAACCCAACCCAGTTCTTCATTTCCTAAACCCAACCAGTTGTTCTTTTCCTAAATCCAACCCCGTTCTCCTTTTCCTAATCCCAACCGTTTCTTCTTTTCTGTTCCTAAACCCAACCCAGTTCTTCATTTCCTAAACTCAACCAGTTGTTCTTTTCCTAAATCCAACCCCGTTCTCCTTTTCCTAATCCCAACCGTTTCTTCTTTTCTGTTCCTAAACCCAACCATAGCCTCGCAATAACACGTAGCCTTGTGATGACACGCCATGTGGCATGTATGTTTACGCTGTGACATTGCAGACTGCTGTCTGCTGTTTACAGCATAGACATACACGGATAGCTCAAAATGCGTACAGATAACATGCCACTTGACTTTAGGAAAGTGGTGTGTATGTTTACGTGAAGTCATGATATCACATTGCAATTGAAGTCCATGTTCTCACTCTACATAAATGTTGTGAAAAATGAATGAAAAACCTAAGTCTGTTTAAAAAGCCTTGGTTGTGGTTTCAGTTGTGGGTTTTCCTGTTTTATTTTGTCAATTAATTCCATATGTGTTACTGTTTCCCTTTTATTTCGTCAGGGTTTTGTTTTACCCGTGTTTTGTTTTCCTAGTTCCATCCTTGTTTATGTTTTCATGCTTCAGTTTCCTGTTTTACTTTGTAGTGTGTGTTTCACCTGTGTCTTGTTTGACTTCCTGCCTTGTGTGTTTTTCCGCCTTTGTGATTGTCTGCCCTGCCCTGATGTGTTCCACCTGTTCATCAGCCCTCATATACCCTAAATACTACCCCCCTTACCTTGTGTGTTTAGTCTCCTGTCATTTCCTGAGTCATTCCCTGTGTCTTTCCCTGTGCAGATTATTCCTTGTGGTTTTTTGCTCTTCTTAGTTTTCAGTGTTTTAAGTGTATTGATTTTTGTTTGGATATTGGTTGCCAGTTTTTACCTGCCTGCTTTAGGACACCTTTTGTTTGTAGCTGTTTTAATTTATTAAACCTTTAAGATCTACCTGCTGCCTTCTCGTCTCCATCCGCATTTTAGGTCTAAGTCGGCTCTTGCACAAACCCTGCTACTTTAGTTAAAGTGGCATTTACATTGTTTTTAGAAATATGTATATAAATACAGAACTAAGATTTTCCATGGTTGTACCAAAAGTCATAAATAAAGTAAACACCTTAACCCTATTAAACTTGTGCTGGTAGTCTTGCAACTATTATCTGGTTGAAGGAGGAGGACCGCACACAGACTTGTTCGTTTCATCAGTCAATTTCAACAACGTAGTGCTAAATCAGATCCAACGTTTTGACATCTGTCTTCATCAGGGACCAAAAGTCAGCATTTTTTTTTTTGTGTAGACCTGACCTATTATGAAGCAAGAGTTGAAACTAAGACATTTCTTTTAGTATATCGCCGATTTAGCACACAATCTCAGCACTTGGAAACCTCAACATCTATTAGCCTCAGCCATCCTCTGTCATCTTAATCTACAGTATATTTCGTCATGAGCTATGCTGTAATCAGTACATTCAGATGTCTTTTTCAGGTCTCATAGTAAGATGTGCTTTACGGTCTCTCCAGAGATTGTGAAAGGTGCTACGAAGTTTTAGAATCAATAGTACTGTGGTTTATTTTCCTTGTTTCCTTATTCCAACATTTTTTGGTGGAACTGAGAGCCTTTTTATACATATCATGTAGTAATAATTCAAGTCAAGTTACATAGCAGTACATTGTAAAACAATAAACAAACAAAGATGTAAGATAAATCATGTTGTAAAGCCATAATGGACACAAGATGTATTTGTATTGCTCTTGCAACATCAATTCTATTTTTAGATGGAAGCACTCTGTGTGTTGTGCAGGAGTACATTACGATCCCTCTGTCTTACAATTACACAGCAAGAAAACTGCTAAATACTGTTTGCAGTGCATGTGTCCTTAGGCTATTTTCCTAAATAAAGTGCAATTTTATTATGTTTGCAATTTTCTCAGTTCATTATTGGTGGTTCGTAAAAATATGAAAATGACTAGCCTAATTCAGTAAAACATGACCAGAGGCAGAAAACAAGCAAACATATTACCTTACTTGATAATGCCAATTTACATAGGCTCTGGGTAAAGGGACATTTAAGATTTTTCATGACATAAAGTAATAATATAGTTTCAAGACTTTGAAATGTGTCAATTAAATGGTCTCCATTTACCAGTAAATCTCCTGATTCCATCATGAATTGTATAGAGCCTGTTTCTTAGATCCACTCAATCACATAAATGTGTTTACTTTCTGACAATAACAATGGCAAAGAATCCATGAAAACCTTTAAGTCATAGTTTTGAAATGAAACTTAAACTGAAATGACTCCTGCAGATATGTAACTTTCACCGTCAGTGTGGCTGTCCTAGCACTGACCAAATCCCATATCAAAAATATAAATTCAGCCCTATAACATTCAACATTATTACTTTAACTTAACCTTTACATCTGTCTGTTCTCAGATAATGTATTCTTTTTAATTGTTTTCAATATAATCTTTTACATAGTGAACTTTATTAGCTATTCAATATTAGCTGTTAGTTACGGATTTGTGTTGGACAAATTCCTTTGTAATTAATCGGGTTTTGGTATACGTGAATAATGTGTTCAACATTACTTTTGTGTTCTGTGTTAATTATAACAACAATGAAAAGATGAATAATGATTGTGTAAATGGTAGGGGTGTCACTATTCTCCAAATCCTTGATTCAATTAAATTTTCGATTCTAAGGTCTTGATTTTTACATTTTTATTTTTTTTAAGCACATAGTGCTATGCCATTATTCAAATAATATTCGAAGATTTAATGCTCAAATGCAGCTTGTTATTAATATGTACTACACTACTCAGGCTTATGCATTGTCAATGGCACTATAAGCATGTGGTTGTTGTTAAGTATTCTGTCCACTAGAGGGACTTCCAACATTAGCCTGGCCTTGAAGGGGATCTACATCACAGCTAGGGTTGGGTACCGAAACTCGGTGCCAATAGGTCCCCGGTTCCGACGTAAACGGTAGTAACGAGACCGAATAAGAACGAAAATTTCGGTGCCTTATTTACGTGCCTGACTTTACACTACACTCGACAGCAGATAACGTTAGCCTACCGTTAGTTAGCAGCTGGATTAAACACGGTTAAAATGCTGACAGGTAACGTTAAACAGTGTAAAGTGTGACTGTATATCAACAGTCTGCTCTGCAGTGCAGCAGCTGCCGACGTCGGAAAAGCACAGACGGTGCATTCACTGAAACTGGTAACCTACAGCCTCGCAGTGCATTCAACGTTATTGTAAAATACCCTTTTCCCATCTGGTTGTTGTTTTTGTCATTCAACAGCAATTTGCTGGTGAAATAAGTTATTGTGTATTATAAGTTATAGTTTTTACATTACTATTAAATCATTTAATTTTGACCATATGGCCTTAGTAATAAGGGTATTGGAAAAAACCCAAACGATACCCAACCCTAATCACAGCGCATTGCATTTCCGACATGCTGCTCTCTGTTTACATTTATTTCCCACCACAAGCACACAGCGACACAAATCAACAGGGAACTCTGTAATGAAACATTATCTAACAAGTGTAGTGAAACAGCTCTGTTGTAAAGGCTAACGGTGCTCGGTTAGCGCAATGACATCATGAAAGCAGAGCCGAAACGATTTGTCAAAGAATAAAGCAACGAAAGTGTTAGGCATGATGCTAACGGTGCATCGTGGCTAACACTTTTGTTAGCATCGACGATTCCATTTTTTAATTCGAAGTTTGATATTGTGACTTAATTTCGGTCGATTTTGAATTAAAATCGAAATCGTGACACCCTTAGTAAATGGTGTTATACGTATAACCTGCTTTGTCCACCCAGATTTATTAGACTTTATCAATAAAACTTCCCTGTTTTTATACTAATTTTTAAAAAATATTTTTGATAAATACAACAATGGTGGATGCAAATATGAATACAGACAATAATAGGCTTGAAGGACATAGTTCAAAAAGTTAATATAAAGACTAGTAAAGACAATGTGATGTGACATGAACTCCTCTGCCTGGCTATGTCTACAGCAGGTATAGAACACATGGGCATTACCACGACCTTCAATGTAATTGGAGTTCGTCATCAAGTAAATGGTGTGAAAAAATGGTGGTGATCCTGTCTTAATGTGCAACTGACCACAATAAGTCACACTGATTGCATTTTAAAAACAACAATGTTAATGGCCCAGTGTTGGCACAAGGTACCGAACGTTGACAGAGACTTATCTCACCCACTGTGGAGACAAGTCAATCAGTGAGACGGCTGGTGCCAAGTACTTGTTGTTGCTTTGTGTCTCTGCTGGAAGGGTCACATTCATCATGCTTTCCACTAAAACATCCTGTCCCTCACATCCCCTAATACCTTGCACCTTGACCATGTCGACCGATCAGCACCTGTGACTCATCTACTGCATATGTTACAGCGGCTGCCTCATAAGAACATAATTGCTGTCCTGGATTATGTTTTTAAAGTGTAGGTTTGAATAATAAGATACTGTATGATCTCTGCTGCCCGTTGCACAAAATTACCATAATGGATCTACAGGGGATTGAAAGGGTTGTTGATCAATACCAATGACTCACTGATTACTTTGGGACATTCTCAGATGACTGGCTTTCAAAACAAATTTTTCCAGCTCAGTAATTGCGAACACCCACCCGTCAAAATCTGTCTCTTTTATCAGAGGCTTGTGTAAGAGATACATTCTGTGATGTAGCATTTCATTATCTGATAGAAATAAATAAGACACAAGGATTACTTAATCCCTTTTTAAAGCTAACTGCTACTACAGGAAAACAAAATGGGTTTTAGTGCAGAGAAAAAGAATCGCCAGTGCAGCACAGATGTCTTTTTGAGGACTGTACTGTAAATTGCCTTCTGACCTATCCAAACACCTGAAGCGCATTTTCACTAATATTTTTCCTTGTAATTATGTATGGTTTGCAAAAATGGTAACTGCTGCGTATGCACGTTGTGTACACGCTACATTATGGCCAAGCATGCGCCCCTAAAATAGCATCTGAATAACACGCCACTGACTTTAGATTAGCGCCACTGACTTTAGACCAGTTTTTTTCTGGTCAGTGGCAGAATTGTTTTCTGCAACTGCAAAATAGCACCAGGGAACATTTGCGCTTGAACACGCCTCCTCTTTTCGCTGAACCGCCCCCGGTAGGGCAAGTTCATTCCCTAATTTACCAGGGGTGGGCTGGGAAGCCAAGTAGTCGAAGGTGGGGTAGTCATATCTGAGTGGACCAATCGGTCATGAATGTTGCGGGCGCATCTGAATATGAACCTGGGCGGCTCAGCGCAGATGTCTTTAAGTGTCGGGTCACTGTTAAGAACATGACAATGCTTGCAAAAAACGTTTTTTATTCTTTCCGCTGCTGGAGTATAGCTAGTGGAAAAAAATACTTTGGATGCTGTGTGTGGCTTAGGTTTTTTCTTTACTACTATTTCTTCTGACTCGCAGGAACTGGCCCACTGGTATATTGCGGACCCGGGGCCTGTACTACGAAGCAAGATTTAGCGTTAACGAGGTAACTTCAGGTTCAACTCAGGGTTTTCCGTACCACGACGGTGAATTAGTTGTTACTGGGTTCAATCACCGTTGTAATTTATGCTGAACACCTAACCTGGTCGGGAGCAGGTTATGTTGGAGATTAGAGATCAACCGGTGTAAAAGCACCGCCTGCTGACCAATCAATAGGCTACTCATAACGGCGTCACCGTTCTTAGAAGATCCATTGACTGAATGGGTGAAGTTCAGTGAGTAAAAAGAAGAAAAAAAGGAAAAAGCTTGATGCGCGGAGAGAGAGAGGTGCGCTCTTAAAGGTTAAAACATTTAGAGACCGACAACCCTGTTAACATTCCCTGATGGATATTTTTATGAAAGATAAAGATTTTGGAGTGTCTATTTGCACCCCCGGTACGAATAGCCTAGGCCACACAGCTGAGCTATTCACACCCTGTGACTTAACAACAACAGAAACATGTTACATGCAGTGACAGCAGAAATTGAATTTCTAGCGGAAAATGGATACTACAGTTGCACTTTCTGTCTTAAGTGAAAGCATACAACTGTTAGTTTGTTAGTTAGTAGGCTACCTACTTTTTGTATACAGTATGGTTACCTAGCAACCGAGGCTTGAAGATACTAACAGTCATTTTTCACTCCACCAGAACTGCTAGGTGAGTGGTTAGCACACTGAGCTGTGGTCTGGGAGACTTGGGTTTGATTCCACAGTGAGGTTGTCTAAATTTTTTTATTTTGGATTCAGGGAAGTCAGGGTGGTAGGGGAAGACTCATGAATATTCATTATGGGACTCATCCCTGAATGGCTAGTACTCGATGCCTGCTCTGGTTGGGTTGGTTAGGTTAGTGGGATTGGTTATGGTTAGGGTAACCATATTGGACACTGCAACGATAATATTCCAAAAAGGTGTAATTAGGGCTGTCGAAATAACGCCTTCATTTCAATTAATTAATCTGAGAAAAATTAGTGCGTTAAAAAAAATTAATAGCAATTAATCCATTCCATATTGACCTTTTACCCGGAGCCGTTCTGAGACCATGGATGTCGCCTATTAAGAGAACAGAGTGCGCAAAACCGAAACATTGCTGGCTAGTTAACAGCTTAACAACTCAACAGCAGGCAACGTTAGCCTTCTGCTACCTAGTAGCTGGATTAAACACACTTAAAAAGATGACAGCTAACGCTAAAGTTTGACTGTTTTGTTGTCGGAACACAGACGACAGACGATGCGTTCAATGAAGCTGGTAATCTACAGCCTTGCGGTGCATTCGTAGTTGTTGTAAAATACCCTTTTGAATTTATTTCCTCACCATATTAGGTCATATTGTTGATTGTATTATATATATATATATATATATATATATATATATATATATATATATATATATATATATATATATAGTGAAAATAAAAATAGTTGTTTTTTAACTTTAATGTCACTAATGATGATTATTCATTTGAATTGAAATATTTAAAATACTTTCACAGCAAAAATGATGTATGCGATTAATTTAGATTAATTCATCACAGAGTCTGTAATTAATTTGATTAAATGTTTTAATCGATTGACAGCCCTAGGTGTAATACATGAGTCGTATGGATAACTGTGTGTAAATATATGCCAATGTAAATGCACAGGGGTGCAAATAGCATACATTGATATTTGTACCAGACGGGGTATTAATAGAACACATTGCTGTGTGCACCGGGGTACGAATAGCATTCATTTCTAATTGCACCGGGGTACGAATAGCATACACTGCTAATTGTACCAGGGGTGCAAATAGCCTTACCCTATAGATTTTCAGTGGAGGAAATGTATCTTACGTATCTTTGTAAACTTCTTGAGCCGTGCGTTGCCAATGCTCGCATCGGTTTGAATTACGTTTTTATATTTTTTATTTGCTCCCATGATCGCTTCCCACTGCCAGGGTTGCAACTGAAATAATAGACTAAAGCAACAACAGTTTATGGAAAGGGCAAGTGTAATTATGGTCAGATCTTGACTTATGGGGAAGGTATATTGATAAGCCTTGTAATTTACGCATTTACAGCGTCAGCTTTTTTTTGCCAGCTTTTCTTCCTGTTTTAGGAAGCAGCGACTGGATTGCTTTTTGCTTGTAAACCGTGTCTGTGTTCTTCATATTTATGTAGAATTATAGTTTGCTCTTCTTATGTAAAATATGCGGCTCTGGTAGATGTTTGCGATTGGTCACAAAGTGCAAAAAAACACACAAAAAAGAGGCGGAATAGATTGAGAAACCCTGGGTCGACTGAACTAGTTGATAACCGCCTTTGTGACACAGTTTATGCGGGACCACGGTTGTTAGGGTTAGTGAAGCCGGGGCATGTTAAACTTGATTTGTAGTACAGGCCCCAGATGAGACGAGTGATTACATCCTTAGAAATGGTAAGGTCTAAAAAATCAATGGACTGCTTGTTACATTCCGTAGTAAAAGACAAATGATCTGTAGTGGAATTAACATAAGTCAAAAAATGATTTAGCTCATTAAGTGTGCCCTTCCATATTAACAGAACATCGTCTATGTATCTGCGCCACAGTGACATTTTAGAAGAGAAAGGGTTATTTTCAGTATTATGTATATATTTTTCTTCCCATAGACCCATCACCAAACTACGAAGGTGCAAAGATGCTCCCCATTGCAGTAACTTGTAGTTGTAAATAGAATTTGCCATAGTATTTAAAGAAATTATTAGATAGAATGATCTCGACAAGATTTTATTGCTTTCACAATTCCAATTATCAATTCAATTTAAAAATCCCCAAGGTATGATGGTAAACTGTGAACATATTGTCTTAGAAAGAAATCAACAAATTGTGAGAGAGAGGCTTCCTATGCTAGATACAATGGGGCGCAAAGGAGGATCATCAAGTCGTTTTATGAATTTTGGGTAGACGACCACTTCACTGCCCATTCTCTCCAAGGACGAAGATGTAACTTTACATCGAAATGTTAGTCATTGTTATGCACCTTAAAAAAAAAAAAAAGACATCTGTGCTGCACCGGCGATTCTTTTTCTCTGCACTGTTTTGTCCTGCCCTGGTTACACCAGATTGGATTGCAGAAGCGCAGAGAACCCTCTCTTTTTCACTTAAATGGGTTTTAGTGTTTGGACCTTGTGAAACTATACCCTGTACTGTTGTCCAGGAAGTTTTGAATTTGTTCTTGCCAACCTTTCCAACCCCTGAAGTCAAAGTCCAGTACGTGCTTCTCAGCTTGCAGAGGTGAATTTCCAGAGGTGACATAGGGTCACGGAAAACCTAACGTTCTAATAGTGGTTAGAAGCTACCTTTCAATCCTGAGTAGAAAATGACGAAGATTTCTTTACTGCAGCTCTGAATGGGACAATGATGGCACAAGTAATCAGTCACATTGGTGCAAGGGGGTAAGGGTGGGCACATTCACACCAGGATTGAGAGCTGACTGATGGGTTATTGCAGTAAAGCTCTGCCACTGAGGCTAGCCATCTATTAACGTCAGTCCTACCAACTGAGCCTTGGGTCTGGGGTCTGGACAGTGTTGCTATAAAGCATTTGATTTCACAGCATGTTGAAATGGTTGGCTCCACCATCATGGGATTTATTGCCATTGTGATAGGTTTTCACATAGAAGGACTTTGCCTTCGTGCCTGCAATAAACATGTCAAAATGAAATAGAAAGTAAAGCAACAGTCAAGAACATAAATGTCAATAACATATTTAAATAAATACTATTATTAACCATAACAAATACCAAATAACCAAATATGTAAAATTAGAATTGGAAAGCTGTACAGTTTAGTGTAGGATGTGCAAAAATATATTAATAGGGGATGTGCAAAAGTTCACAGTATAGGTAATACTCCAAGATGTGCATTAATGTAACACATAGAGACAGATGCCTGGGGAGGGGGAAAAAGAGATTGTGTCAGTAAGGGTTCTGGGCCTTGTTGATGAGGCCTGCTGCAGTTAGGAAGAAAATGTTCTTGTGGCGTTTGGTTTTTGGTCCTGATGGTTCCAACAGTTTGTGTCCAGAGGCCTCATTTATAAACGTGGCGTACGCACAAAAGAAGACGTACGCCGCTCTCTGCACAAGAATTGGGATTCATAAAAAGCAAACTTGACAGGAAAATGTGCAGTCCTCCACGGACACACTGACCTAAGCGTACGCACAGAAAATGAGAGTGAAATGAGAAACGGCGACACCGAGGGAAGATGGATGAAACACGTGAATCTGAGACCATTGTGTAAAACAAATCAAAATATTCCCTTTATTGATGATATGAAGAATTCCCAAAGCCATTCTTACAGTTTGATCCATCTGCTGTGAAAAACAGACAAAATAAAGATACTAACTTTCTCTGCAAAGATATATTTGCAAAGAAAAGTCAAATGTTCTGTAATTATATTGGCATGTTATGGGATTTATTCTCATGAATAAGACGATAAACAGGACAAATAGACTGATGCTGTTTTCGATGCCTCAGTCTGGCGGAGCGCATCGTTTTAATATGGTCATCATATAGCCTACAGTATCATAGTGTTTTATACAGTGTTTATTTTTATGGCTTTAGATATTTTTATTTTTGTTTTTAAATGTTTTTTTTGTAGGTCTAAAGCATGTTTTAACCATTGTGAGGTGCAATAGAACATTTTACTGATGTATATGATGTACATGCTCCTTGCTCAGAACTATTTGTCATTTACAATTAGATTAATTCCGACACCTTTAGCTTTTTAGATACAATCCAATGAATGGGTAAAGGCATGATCATACCGTAATGACACACAATGGCTGGCTTTGCAATGTTGGAAGATATGGCAAATGGACACCGATGGAAAGAAGACTTGCTGGCAAACAAGTGGCCTCAGAGCCGGTTCCGCACAGTTTTATAAATCCGAATATTTCTGTGCGTACTCACATCCTATGTTTCGTCCGTACGCCACTTCTGACACAAACTCGCCGCACAGTTTTATAAATGAGGCCCCAGGTTGGGAGGGACCGGCCACAATCTTCTTCCACAGCTTGATGAAGTCGGAACCGGCTCTGAGGTCACTCGTCATCGTTTGCCAGCAAGTCTTCTTGCTGTCGGTCTCTATTTACATCTTCCAACAGTGCAAAGCCAGCCATTGTGCGTCATTACGCATGGCATGCCTTTTTATACCCATCAATTTGGTTGTATCTAAAAAGCTAAGTGTGTGGGAATTTATTTAATTGTAAATGACAAATAGTTCTGCGCAAGGAGCATGTAATTAGTAAAACTTTATTTCTATTGCACCTTTGACAATGGTAAAACATGCTTTAGACCTACAATAAAAAACATTTAGAACATAAATAAAACTTAACAATGAACACTGTATAAAACACGATGATACTTTATATGATGAACATATTAAACAGCGTGCTCCGCCAGACAGTAGCATCAAAAACAGCATTAGTGTAAACAGTATTCGGCCTTTTTATCGTATTGTTCATGAGAATAAATTCCATAACATGCCAATATAATTACAGAACATATGATTTTTTTTTGTTGCAAAATTATCTTAATTAGAATTTACGATAGTATCGTGTTTTATTTTGTCTGTTTTTCAAAGCAGATCCATCAAACAGGTGTTTGTGTAGGATATTAATTGTAAGAATGGCTTTGTGATTTCTTTATATCATCAATGAGAGGCAATATTTAGATTTGTTTAACACAATGGTCTCGCGTTTCACCCGTTTCTGTGCGTACGCCTAGGTCAGTGTGTCCGTGGAGGACCGCACATTTTCCCATCAAGTTTGCTTTTTATAAATCCCAATTCTTGCATAGAGAACGGCGTACATCTTCTTTTGTGCGTATGCCACTTTTATAAATGAGGCCTCTGGAGCACAGGAAAAAATTCCTACTATAACCATGTGCTCCAGATCTTATCTTTCCAGTGATCCTATTTAACTCAGTGACTGAGTAAGAAAATGCTCTGTCATCTTCTAAAGACACAAGGAATAAAGGCATACACCAATTAGATATAATTGTTACATTTTAAAATGTATTTTGTATTGATACTGTTTACTGTATTTCATAGCTACGTTCATAGCTAGTTTTGTTTCATGTTATTAATCCATCTACAAATGAATGCAACCATGCTATAGTTAGCCAAGCAAGTAGCAACTATAAAACTTCTACACAAATAGGCAGAATTACCTGTTGAGAAGAAAGCAGGCAACTTCGGCGTCCCTTTTAAAATCCTTGCTCCTCATCAGCTCTTTCCATCTTGGAAAATATTAACTTTGGTCGCGTTGCTTTGCCTGTCACGTCATTTTAATTTCCTCGGCAACTCAGTTACATGTCCTCGATAATAGACGCAACAGGCTTTCAAATCTGCAGGCAGTGAGTCACAAATAATCTACTCCCCCCTCCCTCCCTGGCATATGTCACAGTCAGTGCCACTGAGTGAAAAGCGCGAAATGCGGAGCAGTATAGCCTGTATGTCCCTTACGGGCTACCGTATTTCAAGATGGCGGATGGCTATGGAGCATCTACCCCAGTTCATGTAAGCGCAAATGTAAAATTACATGCCAATAGGAATACTTAGAATTGATGGTGGTGGTCAATATTCATTAAAAAGGACAAGTTTGTGAAGGGCAATATAGATTTTGATAATGAACAACTACAAATGTTACACACTGGGGCTTTAAGTTTTCAAAAGTCAGGGAACATAGAAAATGCTTAAGGTGAAAAAGCTTAACGTGGTTTAACAACGATCAATGATTACCAAATTTCTCTCTCATATTGCTCTTCATAACCATTGAAAACTGTCAACAAATCTAACCCAAAGTCCAACTATTATGGACGTTATCTGACATTAAGCGTTTCTGCTTCATTAGAGCCCATTCAAAGGAAAAGCTTAACGTGGTTTAATGTACCTAAATAGCGATCAGTGATCACCAAATTTCTGTTTTGGATTTTTTGACAGTTTTCAGTCATTATGAGGAGCAATATAAGAGACATTTGGTAATCATTGATCATTGTTTAGGTACATTAAACCACGTTAAGCTTTTTCCTCGCCATAGGCGCCAAAGAAGAAGAAAACAATGTGAGATAACTTCTATAATCGTTGGATTTCGGTTTAGTTTTTCATGACTAGATTTGGATTTGGTGATCATTGATCGTTGTTCAGGTACGTTAAACCACGTTAAGCTTTTTCACATTAAGCGTTTTAGAATGTCCTGACAGGGAGTGTTGTGAACAGAGAAGCGTGCAGCCAGCGCAGCAGCAGAACGGCTGTGTCTGTGCTGCCCCGTGAGGATAGAGATTTTTGTGGATTTGTTGGCATCTGTCGCTCAAGAATTATGAACTTTAATTTTTAACTAAATTGAGGTTTTCAAAAAAAGTGGTGGGTACAAAATGACTCATGACGAAATCTGATGGGTACGCGTCCCCACCGTCCCCACCGAAATCGACGCCTATGGTGTGAACTAGTATAATGATGTGTGCGTGAGACCGTATGATGATGCATGTAAGACAAAATGAGCTTGTCTGAGAAAGAATGACAATGTCAAACACAACCATTTTCTTTTCACATACAGAGTAGGATCATCTTAGTGAGGGACAATGATTGTGTGTTTGTAAAATTATGATGGTTAATGTGAGAGGGAATTGTGTGTGAGGGAGTATAATTAGTTCTCAGTCGCCGCCACCTCTTTGTGGAACTCACTCCCTAACCACATCAAAAATGTACCCACACTGTCAGCATCATTCAAAAAGGCCCTCAAAACCCACCTCTTTAGACTTGCCTTTTATCTGTCTTGCAATCTTTTTTATTGTCTTTATTAAAATGTTTACTGCTTTAATTTTTATCCTTCTATGTAAGCGTCTTTAAGGTCTTCAACATCTGCTATATTAATAATATGTATCACAATTATTATTTTTGTTATTGTTGAAAAGGAATTTAGTTTGATCAAACACAAAGACAGTTTAAATCCTCATTCCCTGATTAAATTACAACCTTGAAAACAAGGCCTGTACCTGCTCAGAGCGCTTCTAGCTAAATTGGCGCTAAATCCATATGAAAAGATCAAGATCAGTGGAAATGAAACAAAAGACTATGCTTAATTCAAGAGTACCTCAAACAATCAAGAACTCTTCATCCTGGTCCAATCTACAACAGGAGCAAATTACCCTCTGTTTGTTCCTTGACATGAGTCGGCATAAAATAGCTGTAAGGTTTGGAATCAACAGGAGGACATTGTACAGGCACAGAAAGCAACTTGAAATTGGACCACCAACATTTACAGGAACGTCTGATGACGTGATTGACTGGCATTGTTAGTGAGGCCTACAATCATGCAACATCAGAATACAACTTGGTGCATAAGACGCTGCCTGCAACAGCATGGCCCGTCCAACTGGGTCTAGCTGATTCCAAAGCATTCAGCTATTTTTTGCATTCCAAGGGAAAAACAATCGTTTTTTGCACATGTCTAATCTTTCAAAGGAAAGAACGAAGGTTCAACATCATCCAAATCCTCAGTTTTCTCATACTTTTATTACTTATTGTCCTCCCTACTTTGAAACTCTGTCCCACTTTTCTTTGCCAGTACTGAGTAGTTAATCTATATCCACGACGTTCCACTTCCGGGATTGGTCCGTTGCCGCTGGAAATTCTGCCGGATGTCACTCTATTTGGCCGGATGTCCAATACCTTCCGCTTTCTTTGTGTTGGAATTTTAAACTCTGGTGGATTTATGAGGACTATCATGGTTGACTGTTCCTCAGATCTCTGCAGGGTAAATCCAGACAGCTAGCTAGACTATCTGTCCAATAGAAACTGTTGTTGCTGTTGACTAAAAACAACTTTTGACCGTACACATGTTCAACGGTGCAGAGGCACCGTGGCTCCGTCCGGTCCTTAGTGCCATCCAAGACAATTATGATTGGTTTGGTTAAAGGTCCCATGACATGGTGCTCTTTGGATGCTTTTATATAGACCTTAGTGGTCCCCTAATACTATATCAGAAGTCTCTTTCCCGAAATTCAGCCTTGGTGCAGAATTACAGCAACTAGAGCCAGTCCCACAGCGAGCTTTCCACAGGACGTGCCATTTCTGTGTCTGTAGCTATTGAGGAGGAGGAGAGAGGGGGGAGCAAGGTGGAGGGTGGGGGTGTGGTCTTGACCAACTGCCACTTTTCTCATTTGAAAGCCATGATGTCTCTCTCTAATGGGTTGGCCAAATTCTCTGGGCGGGCAAAGCAGAGGAAGGGGAGGTAACCTTGCTCCTTATGATCTCATAACAAGCAAGATTCCAGACACCTATCACCATTTCAAGCCAATTGGGGCCCATAGGCAGGCTGGGAGAACTCATATTAATGTTGAAATTTTCATGGCATGGGACCTTTAAAGATATGCCAGAGCCAGAGCACGTTTTTCTCCCATCCCGGAATGCTATGTCGAATAGCCAGACCCTCCTTTGTAGTGCTGTGGAGGAAGGTCAATGGCAATGCGATAAATCTGAATCTTAACATTGTACTGTACTTGTCTGTATCACCTTCCAAATGTCCTATGTCTTCTTGTAGTGTTTTATTGCACCAATTGTCTACTGTTTTTTGTTGTGTTATTGCACTAATAAAAAAAAAACCAAAGGAACGAAAGAAAAAACAAACAGAAAAAGATGTTCACAGTGCATCCTAAACTTGTTTTGCTGATACATCCTCAACAACCTGGAACAAACATAATTTTCCCCAGTTATTCTCTACCCATACTGTGTGTGTTACCTTTTACAAAGTCCATACTTTCCCTGAAATATGTGTGAAGCGGTGGCAATTTAAGGCAGTTGATGCAGGTGTTTGCCACGGACAAACGGTGTTTGAGGCTGAAGTAATGATCATTTGATGGCTGAGGGGAGAAGCCAACCGGAGGGATGACACTTGCACTCTCTCAAAGGCTCTCTCAAAGATTTTACTTGGCTCTGATGGTTCTTCTTGCTCTAACACGCAGAAAGACAAGCAAGCAAACAATAAATGAAACAATGAGAATGTACCGCAATCATAATAGGGTAAAAGTACAATAGAAAACTCCAAAAGTAAGGAATGAATGACAAAAATATAGAGAAAGGAAAATGGGAGATGACAAGGATATAAGGAGAGAAGGAGTGGAAGAATGGCAGGAGGCAAAGAGTAAAGAAGAGGAAAGGAAGAACAGCAACACAAGCAGGATTTAATGGAAAAAGAAAAAAGAGAAAATGAGAAAATAAGACAAAATATGGAACCAGAGGAAGTTGACAAATTGACCAGAGGATGGGTTTAAAGGAAACATTAGGGGATAACCAAAATCCTTTAGATTTATTCTCTGGGAATAATGAATGTCCATTACAATTGGGATGCAAACATGTCATTAGTGGTCTACATTTTTTTTCCTGGCCCAATATTGTGTACACTTGGAGTGACCAACAGCACAAGAGACAATGTACAGGTAGCAACAGCTATATTTACCTTCAACATCCTGCAGGTAATTCCTCAAAAATGGCCCAACAAGTTCCTTTGCCCTTCTCCTTTTGCCTCTGTTGGGACCATCAGTAAGGGTAAAACCTGATTTTATTTTTTATTTTTAACCAAAAAGACCACAGCAGTAAGTTTAAATAAGTTTAAAGTGATCTCTGAGGGACAAAGGAACACATGGAACACAGACAAAGAGATCTGGGCCTACTCATAAATTCCAGAGCCTTTTCACCAAACTCCTACAGGTCACCACAAGGAAAAAGATCACAAAATGGCCAAATGACCAGGAAGGAGTGGCCAAAGTGGCCAAAAGCTAAAAGGACTACAGGCTTATAGTTTACACTTTCCAGAGTACTCTGGATCCCCATTCGCTCAGCGGACCCTAAACACAGCATGAGCTCGGAGCCTACAAAAACTTTCTGACACACCTTTTTCTTTGTCTTAGCCCTGTGACTTCAGTCGCTACAGGTTGACACACAAGCGAACGTTTGCTTTGAAATAGCTCCATTTCCCAAGAAAAGTGGATTTATTTCGATGTTCTGACGAACATCTTGGGCCCTATGGAAACACACGACCAGTGTTTCAAATCTGCAGAAGAGAGAACCACGTTTTTTTTCTAGAAGGAAATCGGAAAACACGGACCGCTTTTCCCTGCCCGGGTGGAGTTGTTTTGTTAACTCCTGGCCAAGTGGTTAACCTGTTTCTGTTCTATGTGGAAAATCCACTGGACAAACTTAATGGACTGCACACAGTAAGGAAGCTTTTTTTTAACCTTTATTTTACCAGGAAGAGACTCATTGAGATTAAAAATCTCTTTTTCAAAAGTGTCCTGACCAAGGCAGGCAGCAGTACAACCACACATACAGTACATGCAAACACAAAATACACAAAAACACTAAAAACATAAAACAACTGAACAGCAAATCCCTCAAAGTCAACCAGAATCCTAAACACATCAGGAAAAACATCTACAGACAGATGTGGCTGCCTCCAAGTCAAACAACATCTTTTTAAAAGCGACCAATGAGACTAGTTCAGTAAACTTCATGGATTTCTGTGACTTGTTCCATGCAGAGGGAGCAGCAAACTTAAACGCCTTTTCCCCCAGCTCAATTCTAACCTTTGGAACAGACAGAAGGAAAAGATCCTAGGAACGAACATTGTAAGTCCCGGTACTATTTACACTGATATAGGTCAGAAGGTAGGATGGAAGGAGACCTAAAATAGCCTTGTAAATGAAGGTATGCCAGTGTTGAAGTCTCCGTGTTGATAAAGAAGGCCATCCAACACGTTCATACAGTTCACAATGGTGAGTGAGGGCTTTCATACCAGTGATGAACCTCAGAGATCCATGGTATACAGTGTCCAGTGCATGTAAACTTTTAGATGAAGCATGCATGTATAAAACATCACCATAGTCAAGTACAGACATAAAAGTGGCAGTGATCAGCCTCTTTCTAGATTCGAATGAGAATTCAAATCTAGAAAGAGGATTTGATTCAGAAATAAAACCCTAATTTAAGTTTTGCTATCTGCTGAATATGAAGGGTAAAAGAAAGAGATTCATCAATTAAAATACCAAGGTATCTGTACATGACTTTAGTTTTTTTCTGCATTTAAAACAAGTTTTAAATCATAAAGATTCTGTTACAGCAATACAGTACAATGTCATCAGCATAAAAATGAAATTTTACATTAGACACGTTATGATCAATGTTATTGATATAGAGGATGAATAACAGTGGCCCCAAGACTGACCCCTGAGGCACAGCTTTTGTTATTTTGAGATAGCGAGAAGTGCTACCCTCTGCCTGCACACACTGAGTTCTGTTTGTAAGGTAATTAACAAACCAGCCGACAGTTTGTTCACAAAGCTTAGCCCTATACAGTCTCTGTTTAAGCACTATGTGGTCCACTGTATCTAATGCCTTTGAAAGATCAATAAAAAGGGCTGCACAATGCTGCTTATTGTCCATGGTTTCAACAAAATCATATAAAACCTTAAGAGCTGCCGATATTGTACTATGCCCTTTTCTAAAACCAGATTGGAAGTCAGATAAAACATTATAACTGTTAAAAAAAATTCTTTAACTGATCACTGACAAGGGATTCTAGAACCTTGACCAGGACAGACACTTTAGAGATTGGTCTGTAGTTATTTAAGATGGAAGGGTCACCACATTTTAGCATGGGAACCACAAAGGCTGATTTTCAGATGGGAGGAATGACATTTGTGTTCAAAAAAATATTAGTTGCATGGCAATAATTTCTTGCTAGCTTTAAAAAATAGGGATCCAGTTTATCAGGGCCTGCAGATTTTGTTGTGTCCAAATCCTTGAGTGCTTTATTTATGTCTGAAACTGTGATAGCACTGAAACTAAAAGACTGACTAAGGATCTAGACCAACAGTCTCAACTGTAGAGGAACAGTCATGCTGATGACTGAATGACTCAATTATTTTCTGTGAAGAATATCCCTGATCCAGATATTGTTGAAGTTGTGTTGAAACTGTATGGAACTGTAGCTGCTTACTTCCTGCTGTGGAAAAGTTTAATTACTGTACAAGCAAAGCCATAATTCTGCCTTTTGTCACTCAACTACGGCTGTGATATAAAGACGCTATCGAGGGTTTTCACGACGCGTCATCAGACCAGAAGTCACCATATTCGTGGTACTCCGCATCACAACAAAGCACAGGCACTGAAGTAGATCCCGAACATCGTCAAGGAAAATGGTTAATTATTGCCGTGTTTTAGGTTGTATCAATCGGTCAGCCCAAGAAAAACATTTCGAATATTATCGACTTCCACAAGTTATTAAAAACCAGGGAGAGGAATGCCAGAAGTTATCAGAGGAAAGGAGGCGCTTGTGGTTGGCAAAGCTAACTCAGATTGTACAGTGTAGATAGCAAACTGGGGGTCTTTGAAATGAAAAAAAACAATTGAGAGTCACTTGGCTACACCTTGAGTATCGCAATGATATCATACAGTTAAGGTTAGGTTGATTAAAGACGTTATTGCATTACTTACTTTGGCCTTCACAACACAACAGTCGTTGATGACCTGGTACTGTCTCTCCCTCACCCATCCACACACCATCTGGTTATAGGCCTCCAAACCTTTGCAGGAGTTAAGGTCTTCCGCTATGTATGGGCTCGGCAAGAAAACCAAGTAGTTGACTATATCAGGATATGCAATTGAAAGAAGAATCACCAGGTCGTCATGGATCCAAAATCCAATACTCCATTGTACTCTGTTCAGTTGTTTACACAGAGTGCCTCCAATATGGCCGCGCATCCAGGTTACCACCCAGAATGTCACGTCGGTGAAAACCCTCTATATCACAGGCCCTGGTGGAGACGGAGTGTGGAATTATTGTGCAGCGGAGTCAGCTGTTTGCTTGGAAGGAGTGGAGAATAACACTCTTTCGTTAAACAAAACCTCAGATTCTGCTGTAACGTTGAGTTAAGTTAGAATCTCGAGTAAATGAAGAGAGTGATTATTTTCAACCCCACAGAGATCAAGATTTGAATCTTTCTTTCAAGTGTGTTTTCCCTCCATTTCTCTCTCTCCCTCTCCAAACACACGCATTTTACACACACATGAGCTGTTCAACCAGCTGGTCTCGCCCTTGATCCGAGTCGTGCGAGACGTAACAGAGTTTCAACCACCATTTCGGCGCCAAAATAGCACTCCGGGGTGTGTTCCCTCTTTACCTGTAACATGTGTAGAAAACCACAGTGTTCCCCATCATTGCAACGTTGGGAGTAGCTATCTCGGTACAAGAAGAACAAAGAGCCTTCAAAGACGCGGTCTCCCGACCACCATTTTGAAATGTTGCGTCAGCTGACCTGCTTTTTGTTTTGTAGTTTAAAAGGAGGTATATTGGTTTTTATTGATCGAAGAATTATTGATTGGACATGGATGATTTTGAAGTTAAATAAATTCTACTATACCTTAAAAATAGCAGTTTGTGGTTATTTTGTGTATTTGTTGTAATAATTGCTGGTTGAACTCAGTCAGTGCTCGAATTCACCCTTTCTGTTCCTTTAAAGAATACCAGATAGATTAACCAAGTTAATTAAGATCTGAATTTTAAAAGGGAACACCACCTAATGAGACTGTTTCACAGTTCGGTTATTGGCCCTTGAGTTCAGGGTGGTGCCCCGTTTTGATTGTTTGTCAATTTGGTAAAGTTATTAATACCCATATTCACAACTTTATTAATATTGATAAAACATCTTTGATAATGTGCCAATAATTGAAGGGTGAGGCTATTGGCACCCCTGGTACAATTAGCAGTGTATGCTATTCATACCCCGGTGCAATTAGAAATGAATGCTATTCGTACCCCGGTGCACACAGCAATGTGTTCTATTAATACCCCGTCTGGTACAAATATCAATGTATGCTATTTGCACCCCTGTGCATTTAACTTGGCATATATTTACACACAATTACCCATACTACTCATGTTTTACACCTTTTTGGAATATTATTGTTGCATTGTCCAATATTTCGCACACTTCAGAGAGACTCGGATACATACACTTGATATTATTTTTTATAGGGTGATAGGGGAAGACTCATGAATATTCATTAGGAAACTCATCACTGATTGGCTTGCCCTGACATTCTTCCCTAACCATAACCAATCCCACTCCTCTTGCCTAAACCTAACCAACCCAACCAGAGCAGGCAACGAGAACTAGCCATTCAGGGACCAGTCCCATCATGAATATTCATGAGTCTTCCCCCACCACCTTGCATTCGCGGGCCCTGACTTGCGCAATGGCATGCAAATTATCCAATCCAAAATGAAAAAACACGTGAGCAACGTGTTTTTGTTGTTACGTCACAGGGTGTGAATAGCTCAGCTGTGTGGCCGAGGCTATTCGTATGAGGGGTGCAAATAGCAAGGATAACCCAATAATCAATAAAATATTATATTTAGAGCAGTGCTTTGGCCCTCGTTTTTAGGCTGCTGTCACAGTATTTAATTCCAGACTGTATGTGCATGCCACTCCTCCCTTTCCTTTCTTTTTCTTCTCTGCATTAAGCTTACTTTGTGTCCCTGCAGATTTTCTATCTTACTGTGAGTTTCATTCTATGGAAAGTATTTGCTCTCTTTTGACTCCATCTTGGTCTGTCCTTTGTTGCCCTGTCGAAGACTTTGCGCTTAATTGTTTAGATTAAAGCACTTTCTAATTAAATGTACAGCACCTCCATCTGAGAAATGCATTTTGATTATACAGCAGTGGCCTGTATAATTCGAGGTCTTCAGAAGTAAATGGATTCTCTGTCTCTCCAGCATGTTTTATTCAATGTATCTCAAAGAAAAGTTTGAAACAAAAACTTTAGAAGAAAAGAACAGATTATTTCTCTCCTGCGGTGAGTCTGTCCGCATGCTATACAGTCAGAGCTGGCCTGATGCGTAAAGCTGCCTACAGATGATCGGCTGTAAAACCACAGTGCAATTGTTTTCCTATGGGGAGAGCAGTGGAGACAAGGGACAAGGAAGAAGCGCTACCCTTGGCAGGGCGCACGGCTGCGCTCCAAGTTTAAATTATTCAAAATATGACGTCGTAGTCGCTGACCTTTCAAAGCTCAAACAATGAGATAAAGATTTAGCCAGAAGTGATGATGCCGTATACCTGCGCTTTGCCTCTGAATCATTGTTGTAGTCAAGTCACCAACTGTTGAATCCGAGTCATGTCTTGAGTCCCCAGTGTTCGAGTCCGAGTCAAAGTTCGAGTCCAAAAAATAGCAACTCCAGTCAGAGTCCAGGACCTCGAGTACTCCATCACTCCCTACGTAAAAGTAGTCAGAAACTAGGGCTGCAACAATTAGTCAACATAATCGACGAGGTTGATTATAAAAATTTGTCGACGCATAATTTCATTATTGACATGTCATTCCAGATATGTTGTTAGGGGGGGATATCAATCTTAGCACTTTTCCCCTTAAGATGATTTCTGGTCATTCATTTGTAACCGCAATGGACTACAGGAAGTGCTGTGGGCAGTATCACTTTGATTGTCTGCCATGACTGCATGACTCTTACCTGTGAAGAAGTATTTGAATGATGGAGCAGCGACCAAGACTTTCTGCAGTTTGGGGACATTTCACTGAAAAATAAACCTGCCAAACAAGTGCAGTGCAAACACTGTAACTGCTAATTTCCACCGGCTGTGGAACGTCTGCGGATCCGCTCCAGAACGGCAGCGGAGTCCATAGGTTTCCATTAAAATCAATGTGTGTATTTTCACTGACTGTGGAACAGCTGCGTTCCGACTCCGGTGATCGCAGCAGTTACGTGCAGCTATGTTTCTTTTGTAAACAAACATTAGCTATGTTGTTTTACAAGTTGTCATAGAAATGACCATGTTAAGGCAGAGACCGGACAACTAGGTGACATTCACAGGTGTACAGACTTGAGCAGGTGAGTTAAAACGTGCACTGGAGCCCAGTACAGGAGCCCCGCCCCAAAGGAAGCAGAGATCGAGGACATGATGAAAAATAATCGTTGCCTAATCAACTAACTGAAAAAAAGAAATCAACAGATTAGTTGACTACCAAAATAATCATTAGTTGCAGCCCTATTAGAAACTACATCCAACTTCTTTTTGAGTCCTATTTCATGAATGCTCAAGTCCGATTTCATAAATCCTCGAGTCTGAGTTCAAACCCAAGTTCAAGCCCAAGTCGTCAGTGCACAAGTACAAGTCGAGTCATGAGTCCAGAGAATAGCGACTCTAGTCCTCCATCACTGCTCTGTGTCTTCACTATGCTCTGGGCTACCTTGCGGAGAACGTACCACTAAAATATGCATCAAACTTTAACCAGATCAAACAAAAGGCACTGAGAAGGACCATCCATATGGTTAGGGGGTAATTTACAAATACTGTACTTACTGTAGTCCATTTAAAGATAACATTGCTGGTTATAGGTGTCTGTTTAGTCTTTTCATGTTTATTTGTAGATCACAGTATGAGTGCTTAATCTAATATTTACATACACAAATTGGTTCACTGGCATGTGAAGTGGCAACACGTTACGATGTGGATGGCCGTCCCCCAAACCAAATACTGTTCATCCATCTGGGATGGACCATCACACAGTGGAAACGTGTACTGTGGTTAGATGAATCAGTATTTCAGGTATTTTTTGGGACAAATGGACGCCATGTGCTCCGGACCAAAGAAGAAAAGGATCATCCAGACTGTTACCAGCAACAAGCCCAAAAGCCAGGGTCTGTCATGGTATGGGGTTGTGTCAGTGCCCTTGGCAAAGGTAACTTGCACTTCTGTGATGGCACCATTAATGCTGAAAAGTACATAGAGATTTTGGAGCCCAATATGCTGCCTTCAAGAAGAAATCTTTTCCAGGGACGTCCATGCATATTTCAACAAGATAATGCGAAACCACATTCTGCACACATTACAAAGTCCTGTCTGCGGAGGAAGAGGATACGGGTACTTGACTGGCCTGCCTGCAGTCCCGACCTGTCTCCAATAGAGAATGTGTGGCGCATTTTGAAGCGCAAAATGCGACAACGAAGACCCCGTACTGTTGCCCACCTTAAGACTTGTTTGCAGCAAGAATGGGACAAAATTACGCCTTAAACACTTCATCACTTGATGTCTTCAGTCCCTAAACGTCTTTTAAGTGTTGTGAAAAGGAATGGCAACATTACAAAGTGGTAAATGCTATACTGTTCCAACTTTTTTTTAAATGTGTTGCAAGAACCAAAATAGGAATTTAGTTTTTTTGAAAAAAAAAAACAAACAATAAAAATCACGAGGAACACATTAAATGATGTGTTGTTGTATTGTCTGCAATGAAATACAAGTCAAAGTACATTTAGAAATCACTACTTTCTTTTTTTATTTGTGTTTTCCATACTGTCCCAACTTTTTCTGATTTGGGGTTGTACACAAGCTAAACCTTCAAGAGAAGTGAGTGAAAATGAGTGAAAATAACATGTTTCTTTTATGTTTGTGGCTCATTACACTTCAGCCTGAGGACAGTAATCTATGAGATTACAAATAAGTGGGCCCTACCGCTTGAAGGCAGGATATGTGCCTTTTTGCGTGGGGAGAGGGAATTTGGCAAGCTGCTGTCAAGCCAGTGCATCAAAGTCCTTTTCCCACTGCAGTGGCTCATCACAACAACAGAGAGAGAGAGAGAGAGAGAGAGAGAGAGAGAGAGAGAGAGAGAGAGAGAGAGAGAGAGAGAGAGAGAGAGAGAGAGAGAGAGAGAGAGAGAGAGAGAGAGAGAGAGAGAGAGAGAGAGAGAGAGAGAGAGAGAGAGGGCGGGAGGCAGAGATAGATAAAGGGAGACAGAGATCCTCGAGGAAGACGGCTTACTCCACTCATGGTTGGCTTACTGTGCACACTTGCTTCACATTTTAGATCCAAAGCCCATATTGAGCATAGCTCAATAAAGCACTCAAGTCAGCAGGGGAGGCTAGATGTGCTGTCAGTGTCAGTACATCCAAATGGATCGTGACAGTGACACATGAGTGCATACAGAAGCAATGTCTCCATGCAAAATATGAAAAGGATGTCAACATTTGGAAATGTTATGATTAAAAAACAAACTATGATTAAGAAACAAACTTTCAAGATGTAGCTTTACAGAGAACATTATAGTATACCATACTACTGCTGCAAGCATACTGTCATTGAGTACTAGAAGCATTAGTTGATGTCTGTATGCGTTTCTATGTTAGAGCACAGAATAGGTCAGGAATCGTAATAGATACTGTCAAAATCTACAACTTACTGTTGCATATTAGGGACTGCAGATGGAAAGAAGTTATTTTAACTAATTCTGGCATATTTACATGGTGTTTGTATACAACAATGTTCATGAATATGCATGGTCCCTATCAAATAAACCAATAAAATAAATAAATTTCACATCTCAAACAGAGTAACCATATAAGCCATGTGCTATCCACACTGTAGCAGCATATGTGCTCTCTCTCTGAATCTTTCTTTTCTTCCTCTTGCACCAAGGAGTGCATGTAAGCATGAAATTCTGTGTCTGGCTGAAGGCGCTTTCCATGTGACTTGATATCTGTGGACATTAGAATAATGCCACAATTTAGGAAGGAAAACAGATTTATGCAGGCAAAAACAGAACTTCAATTAAACAGGGCTTTGGGATTATTACCACTACAGTACTATCGAGGTGCCCTTGAGCAAAAAAGCTTTATCCCAGATTGCACCGATGGAGCCTTAAAGTGGGCAACCACAATCCATTGCAAACAGCAGTGTGATGCCTGCTGTGGATTGTTTAGCCATGACCAGTGTTGGTCATCTTACTTTAAAAAAGTAATTAGTTACAGTTACAAATTACTTCTCTCAAAAAGTAATTGAGTTAGTGACTCAGTTACCACATTGTAAAAGTATTTAGTTACTCAGCAAAGTAACTGTGATGTTATTTTTTATGCTCTATAACGCTTTTATATATAACGCCTTGGTCACCTGTTGCTGTCGCCGTTATACTTAATACTTACTCCCAACACTGGCCATGACTCTTTTATTGAAAAGAGACAGAGAAAACATCCATCGCAGAAGCCTTGGTAACGATGCAAGAGAATATAATAGTCTTGTTACATAGTGCAATAGATTCTATGTGTTCAGACAATCCTCTCACACACCTATAGTTTGACATTCAATCGAGAAGTTAAGTAATATCTGCAGTGCCTGTCACAGTTAGGGAGATCTCTCTCTCTCCCTCTCCGTCTCTCTCGACATTCATTATTAATCACGGAATGTTCTTTTTGATCGCTTTGATAATCAAGGTTGCTGATGGGAGAGCACACATTCAAAATTGGTAAGTTTGAGCATGGACTACCACAGGGACAAAAGTGTTAATTAATTAAGTAAGGTAACCAGAAAGTGGCTGGGCTGTGCTCAGAATTCTGGAGCCCTTGAGGTTTAACCACAGACCCCCCCCCCAGATGGATCAGTCATAATAAAACCAAAAAGCAATTCATCAGTTTTTACCAACCGCGACAACAACACCGGTACTGTTTTCACTGTGTGTGTGTGTGTGTGTGTCTGTGTGTGTGTGTGTGCAGTGCCGATCCTGACCTCCCTGGGGCCCTAAGCAAAATCCTGCTAAGGGGCCCTCTACCTGACCCGTGATGCCGTGAGCTATGTAAACCATTTGCCATTGCCACACAGTCACACCTGACACTTCAGTGCTCCCAATACAATCCTCCCTCCTTTAAACAAAACAGTCAAAGAATAAGTACAACAATATAGAACAGAATGAGGTTCAAACCAACAATATTTATTGAATAGAGTATTTTCTATAATATTAAGCTAACAAGTGAATATTATTAAATAAGTGAATATTAACGTAAACATAAATAAGAAAATAATAAATTATAACCCTGAACTTTGGCTTTTGGGATTAACTTAGGTTCTCTCTACAGCCTGGGCATTTTGGGCATCAGTATGGGCACCACCAGACTATTTGGACTGTCCAGAATAAACTGAGAAGAATATCACATAATTAGTTAAGCAGTCATTTACACTACTCGTTACATGTTACAAATGTGTTAACATTTGAATGTTTGAATTAAAATCTTACCATCAAAATATTCCTTTTCTGCACTTTCTTGTAATATTTAAATAGTGAACTAGTGATGCAGATATCAATAATCCCTGTGAGTGATATCAAGAATTAACTTTTGTACAAGTGAACATGTAATTCCTGATATCAAAATTAGGCATTGGTAGGTAAAAATTAACTAAGGGGCCCTACTAGTAAAAATAATCAAGAATTCACTTTGCAAATAGTAAAAAAATGAAATTCTTGATAGAAATGCATAAACTGTCAATGAATGAAAGCTAAAATGGCTTGCCATAGCATGTTAAAGTTTGTATTATTCATGTTGAAGCAATTCTTGATTTATGGTTATTATTTACTGAGCGATGTGCATCCATATTGACCAGTATGTCCAGCTAATCAACATTTTAAATTCAATATAGCCTATATATCAATGTCAAATTGTCAAAACATTGCTTTCCATCTTGCATAATTAGTGCAGTTGTTTAGTTTTTAACTACACATTGTCTGAGACTAGATAATCAGTGTCTTAAAAGTATGTATAATGTGTACTTTGATGAGGAGTGCCATCATTCACGCCCATATATTGTAGCCTACAGTCTGTCTGGTCTTCACATATATTTCTGCTTGAAAAATGCGCGTTTCATTTCATGCACGCGCCTAACGCATGCACACCCGCCGCGGTTATCTTTTCCGAGCTGCAGTAAACAAACACCGTTGTACTTGGTCGTTTATCAAACGTAATAAATAATTGTATTTTACTCTCACTTTTGTCAGGCACAAAGTCACAAAACACAGCCCTGGAAGCGACTGGCGTTAGCAGCTAGACAAGAGATGCACTGCCTGCCTGCCCAGCTAGGTTAGCAAGACTGAAAAAAACCCACAATAGAAATGCACATAAACATAACTTTACTTTCCTGACATCAAACTTGGAGAGGAGAGAACACAAGTTTACCTGATTGTTGTTCCCGCAATTCTTTTTTCTTCCTCTTTATAAGGATAGTTTCGCTTCATTTTGTCATGGATGTTGTAAACATTAATTGACGCGCTATGACACGAGGGGGAGGCGGGGCCTCAAGTAATTTGCGGGGCCCTACGCAGCTTGCGTAGTGAGCGTATAGGGCGGATCGGCTCTGTGTGTGTGGAAGTTTTGTTTACTTTACCAGGTGTTTGTCTGTCTGCGGACAGATTTTGTCACTGCGATAGCATCACAACCGAGGTGTGTACTTGAGGTCAAAATGAAGGCTGAGTTTGAAGATGGGTCTGGTCCAAGTAGGGCTGCCGGAATTTGGGTGGTAGAAAGTGGAAGAAGGGGCCAATGGCCCTCCCTGCCTCCCCACACCATTCCCCTGGCCTGATTTGGCATTGCGGCTGGTGTGGTACCATTTCGCAAGATCTTTAGTTCTCTAGCTTGTACTTGTTATTGTTATTGTTAAGTGATTCAAAATCCCAACCAGCAAGGGCTATAACAGAACATGTTAACTATTAATACAGGAAGCATTTATTTGGTTGCTTATACAAATACAAATTACACACAGTCACATTCCTTTTTCAAATTGAAATTTTGACCAGATGAAGGCTTTAGGGGAAAAGTCACGGAATCACCTAAATTATTACAATTAATCTATGCATGTCTGTTTCAAATGTCACTGCAATCCATTCAATAAGTCAACCTTATGGTGGCGCTAAAGGAAAGGTAAGGGGTTCACCGAAGTTATTTATACCTCTTTCACACAAATGACCAGGGTTGGGCCCTGGTTATCTGACCAGTGTTCAACACTTCTTTTGGAAATTCAAACCAAGCCAGTCAACATCATCATGACAATTCAGGTTTGACCTGGGTAACACACAGCAATGCATAACAATTACCTTAAGTGCTAGAAATGAGCAGGGTTTACACATCATATTCAGTTAACAGCTAACGTCACATACTCCAGTCCAGCTGTATACCAGCAGAACTAATGTTTTGTAGCTACTTAAACCAATCACATAATTTGCCCTGCAATTCACGTTGAAATCGATCGTTGTCCGACCCTGATCCGACCCACCTCACGACCTGGGTTGTGAAGCAGAGTGGATAGACTAGGGTTAACCCATTCAAACACACAGTCAACCTTGATTTAACCCTGGTTGAGCCCTGGGTGTGAAAGGGGTTTAATAAGATTCATCATGTGGGAACTATGAATATTCAATCAAAATGTTCCAATCCCTTGTGTAGATGTTGAGATATTTCAGGGGATAAGTAAAAACTTTGACCAGATAGTGGCCCTTGATAAAAAGTCAAGGGATCACCAGAGTTCTTAGAATTTATCTTCTGTGCATCATAAATGTCTGTACCATTTCAGTCGGTGGTGGAACCACCTAACAGCCGATATTGGCATCAATGGAAAATGTTCTATGATGAATGATCTATAAAAAACAACGAATGGAAGAACGAAGACATTTCAGTTTAATAACAAACAAACTGGCCAATTAGGTTGGGATTCATGAATAGAGAAACTAAAAGCTGAACAAAAAACAAGCAATACAGAAAGAGAGAACATACTTGAACCAAAACTTGAACAAGCATACTCTACTGGCAAACAAACGTCACTCCACATCCTTAGCTGCTCTTCCAGTCTACCTGCTGGTTCTGGAATCAAGCAGTAAATTACGTTCAGCTAATGGAACATGGCTTCAGATGAAATATTTCGAGGTCATAATAACTCATAAAGCATACACAGCCACTAAAAGCCAAGTTGATGAATTTCATAAACAGTGGGAGAGGTGCCTGTGGGCACAAACAGATAAAGAAAGCCGTGAGATTGCACCAAACGTGTGATCGATGTAAGAAAAGCCAATTTCATGGCTCTGGCAAAGTATGCTGCATACAGCCATTTTATGAATAAAAGGAAAAGAGGCTGTGAACATGGCACGGACCAGAACATTTTGATGAAATAGATGAAGTAAATGGTGTATGTGTAAGCTCAGGACGGTATGAAAAATAATTCAATGTTATACTTTAGTTGCAGTGGGGTCATCAGGTATTGCTAGTTTGGTCAGTATATTAATCAATACACCTGCATTAGACATAGACCTCTACACCTCTTCTAGATAAGACTTCCAGCTCAAAGCAACAGGAGACTGCATATCCTTGGTCAAGCCAACAAATACACAAATACAAAAGCCTACAAGTGCAGAGTCTATTAAAAGATGCGATTAAGAAGGAACCAGGCATTGTGCCATTGAATATGCGCAGCCTCGAGAAAGCTGTGTGTACAAAATGTCGTATTTTGTTATCAGTGGAGCATTCTTTTGTGCTGACCTGTCCATCGTGTACCCGCAACTCTCACCCAATGTCAGCTTCAAAGGATAAACGGCTATAGCTAATTAATTGATGGATGGATGGAGGTGTTTTTTATGTCAAATAACACTTGGGCTGTCAAGTTTGATGACCTTTTAAAAGTACAACCTTCACAGCTTGAACACTTTTATATTCATATGTCAGAGAAGGGAATGTAGAGAGGGCGATTTGTCCCAAAGAGGATGTGCTCAACAGGGGAGAGATGAAGACAATGTGTCCCAGTCTAAATGCAGTAATAAGTAGGTCTATACAAATTTAGAAATGAGGTTTATTGGTTATATTTTCGGTAGAGCTCGAAATGTGCCTCACTCAAACATGGTGAAGGATACTGTTGCAACAAGTGTGCAATGTGTTAGCAAGTTCAGATGCAGGATACTGACACAACCAGAGTTTAAATGTCTAGGAACTCCAATGCTATATTTTTGTTTACAAAAGAAAAAGACTGTGTATCTGTGAGCAAAATGAAAAAGCTTGAATTAAGGCTGAGTCACAAGAAAACAACCCAAATGATCTGTTTGTAGTAAAGGATGAAAAATATATCAGTTTCCTTTTCTTAAGATGTTAAGCGTGAGGGAAAAAAACATGTCAATGTTGCTGCTTCTCAAATTGTTTGTAGTGAATGATAAAAGATAAGTAGTACACCTTGTATGCATGTCTTTTAATAATAAAGGATAACAGGTGCTGCTGCTCTTCTGAATCATATCGCAGTGTGTGAGGCAGCATAATGTTTACCCTTTGTCTTCCCTGAGAGAACAAAAAGGAACTCATAAACCATGAGAAAACTCATAACCCTGAGAAAAGAAAACCAGACCAACTCGCTTCCATCCGTATTGGGCCAGAGGGGCTGTATCCACAGTCCTCACATCAGGCTGGTCCTTTTTTGGCAAGTCAAGGGAACAGTTTAAACGACTTCATGAAATATTGTTGGTGCAACAGACAGTTTGACTTTAAAAATGATTTGTAGCATGTAGCAAGAGGACACACCCCTCCCAGATTCAATGGCGCAAACAATGAGTGAAATTTGTTTCATCATTCTAAGGAATGACCCACTGTATATACTCTTAAAAGGTAACTACCGTTTTTTTTCAACCTCGACCTCAACCTATTTTCCTATGTTTTGTGTCTAAGTGACTGATGGGAACAACAATCTTTGACATTGGTCCAGTATTAAGCAAGAACGCTGCAGTCGTCAGTAGCTCGTATTTACCTTCACAGAAGTGCTCATTTTGCCACTGACAGGCTCAGAATAATATTCTAAGTGTCTGACTACATTATGGAAAGGATTCCTTCAGAGATAGACCTTTAAAACCTCTTTGAGACCTTTTTTGTTTAACCAGAAACTGCTCTGAAGTCGCTAGCTCTAAACCACCAGACTCCATTTAAAAAACACTTTTAGCGTGTATAGAGCTAACGTATTTTCATATATAAATCGGTAAACTATGTGTTTATTTCAACCAAAACTAGAGTTTTGATGGTTGGAAAAGTGGGAAGACGACCCATTTTGTTTCTGTCTACTTTGAATGAAGTGTATTTTACGATGTTAAAATGACTGTTTATTTACATGGACTCTGGTGGATTTAGCGAACGCGATTTCACAGATGTTTTTATGTTTAAAAAAATGATCTTACTCTTTAACAGAAAGGTCAATATCATTAGAAATCCTTACCATAATGTTTTCAGACACTTCGAATATCAATCTGAGCCTGTCATTGGCAAAACGAGCACTTTTGTGAAGGTAAATACAAGCTGGACAATTGCCCTATTAACTTACATTGTAGCTTGTTTTGCTTCTGCCGACTGCAGAGATCTTGCTTAAAGGGATATTTCACCGCTGGAAAGCTGAATATATATTTAAATTGGGTCACTTATGTAGCAGAAATGTGAAATATTTTTTTTAAATATACAGGATACCTATAAGGATACCTTTAGTACACACACACATTATAGGCTCCTATACGTTACGTTCAGCTAAGCATACTAGCATTAGGCTTGGTGGGCTGTAAACACAGAGTATAAACACAGACGTGAATTAGCGTGGAATGTCGAATGGTCGCCATGTAACAGTCACAAACTCCAGCGGTTAGCAGTTAGTTGGATACAAATCACCACATTTCTGCATCAGTCCGTGTTAACACAGCTCACCTTCACGGGTCTTTTACCCAGTGACAGAGCATCTCTAGCTCGGATCGTCGGAGGGCTAGTAGTCCTGGTAGCTGGACAGTCCGGTACGCTGTTGTTCAGCCATGTTTCCACGAAAACAAAAATCACAGTCTCTGAACTCGCGTTGGGAGCATCGTTGAAGTTGGATGTCGTCCAGTTTGTTGTTTAATGAACGGACACTTGCAAGCAGGATTGATGGGACAGGTGGCCGGCTAGTGTTAGCTTCCCACCTAGCCGATGAGGATGTCCCCTACCCGGCTCGGGGCATCGAGCGAGACCGCTGGTCTCCGTGCTGTTCTCCGTGCTGTTCTCCGTGGCAAGCGAAGCTCTCGTAGTGTGACGATTATTCCATCTGTAATAACGTTTCCTGCATATTCTCCGATCTGTACCGTTGTATCCCGGTGGTACACGTGCGGTAGTTTGAATGCACATAATTGTTGCAAAATATAGGTCTATGGAGAAGAGAGAGGTTTAGCGTTTTTTTCCGGCTGAGATCGGCTCGCTTCGGGTGATGGGCGGGTTGAAAACATGTGGAAGTAGGTCCTACTACTGGCTGTAGTCTTTTGCTTCTGGCCAAAAATCTTCCGATGACGCAAAAATCGGCATTTTACGTCATCGGAAGATTTTTCCAGACCCCCCCAATGCAGAGATCTCCTGTCTCAGGGGGATATGAGGGAGGGACGCACGGTCATTCAGAAATACTACCGGGTTTCTACTGATACAAAGCTGAATGCTAAATCGGTGAAGTATCCCTTTAATACTGGACCAATTTCAAAGATTGTTGTTCCCATCAGTCACTTAGACGTTAAAACATAGCAAAATAGGTTGAAAAAAAGTTAGTTACCCTTGAACTGATACAAATACCTGATTGCGATATGCCTCTGTGACTAGCATATGGCCCTGAACTCAGACATCAGGGGGCTTATTTGCATAAGTCTCTTGCAAATGAGTACTAATGCACTCCCAAGCAGCAAGAAATAAATCTTTTAGAACCAAGCAGCAACATTTTGGCTGCATAAACATTTCAAGTGTCTGTACTGCAGGATGGCTGCTGTGAGTCTGCCCACTGCGGTTGGCAGTAATGAGCTGCAGGATGTTCAGGAAGAAGACACAAGTTGGGTGATGACCTGCTACAGTACAGTTGCCTGTATATCAGTTTTATTTGGATGTCAGTCTGTCAATATTAATGTTATAGAGTGTGAGCTAAGTGAAGAAGAGTGTAATGAGATGACATTAACTTAATTCCCAGATTTATTAGGTAGCCTTAGAGGGGTAAGATAAGGTAAGACTGCTGATTTATAAATCACTAAATGAAGACGGGAATTTAGGTTAAAGCATGCAAAATTAATTAACATTACATTAATTTCCCGTGTTGTCTTTCAAAGCTCTACAGACTAGGCCTACCCTTTTACTGTACAGGGGGCACGGAGTAGAGGCTGACACTTAATCAGGATGGGGGGGTTCTTGTAGGTCCCAGAAAATTCCCGTGAGACAAGGAATTAATCTGTTGTCATGGTTATCTGGAGTCACATCAATAAAGATGAGGGAGGTCCAATGAAACATTTGAAAGCATCCCTTATGTTTTGTAGACCGAGGTTTCTAGAAGTAGACTTTTTATAAAAAACGTGGAAAATAATAACTTGTGGGTGAGACCGGTCAGGACTGACAGGATCAGGATGGGAAGGGATTGGCTACAACAAAAGTGCGAATAGAGATGGGGAAAAAAAAAAAAAAAAAATGTTTGGAAACATTTTTATATTTCAAAAGATTGTATGTTTTCTCTGAAATACATATTGCAGTATATAAACACATTACACATAGCTACTATTTATTTGTACTAAATATTAATTCATGAGTGTTATGTGATTGAAACTCATTTTACCTTTTATTTGATCACAATGGTAGCTTTTTTGTGAGAATGGGGTAAATGAGCAGATGGTTAGGTGTGCCCAAGTGATGGCACAACAATAAGATATGTGTGTCGACACGTTGCTTGAATGGAATTGGCCTCCAACCGTTGTGATGTTTATGGAATATTTCTGCTAACCTAGGTAACTCAGTCTGTGACAGAGGACTCCAGTTGTAGTAACCATGAACAGACAACGTTGTGGTACTAGACCATCGTCAGGAAAATGGTGTTACATCCTGAGAAGCCATCTTTTGTAGGTGGCGACTGTTTTTGGGGCACTAATCAACAACTTCCACATTAAATCAGGCATAAATACATAATATGCATTCACATATCCATTACTCTATATTGCCAGACCTTCCTCCACAGCACTGCGTAGGATGCTCTGGCGAGTCCTCCATAGTCCTCATAAATCGACCGGAGTTCAAAATGTCAACACAAAGAAGCCCAAGGCAACGGATATCTGGAACTAAATGAATGAAATCCGGCAGAATTTCCATCGGCAACGGATCAATCCCTTAGTGGAACGTCGTGGATATAGACTATTATAAACAAAGCTCAAAATATAAGAGGTAAAGGGTAAATGCACAGGAATATGTAAGAATGGAGCTTTTCAAAAAGAAAAACTTACGTTTGTGTAACTAAGCTACACAATTGTTATGATTTGGCTTTTTTGTGTTCGATTGTGTTTTGGTTTTTACTGTTTTTTCTCTCTCACTCCTCTCCCCCTGTCTTCTGTGTTTTTCATTGCTGTGTGTGTGTGTGTGTGTGTGTGTGTGTGTGTGTGCGCGTGCGTGCGTGCGTGTGTGTGTGTGAGCAGTTGTGGCCAGGGCTTAATTTGCACCTCCAATGTTGGATCCGGAACCTTTTTTATTGGATCCGGCACCTCCTGTGTCACTATGAAAAATGAATCGCCTAAACCAATCAGAGCGTCATCTCACATTCCCTTTAAGAGCAGGCGCGCTTGTTCCATGGCGGATTGCTATTATGACGCTGGTTTTGCCTGGCACACGCCAGGAGCGGTTTATGGCCGAGGAGACGTTCTCGTCAGGGCTGGAGCGGGAGTCCATAGGGATGCGGCAAAGTAATAAATGCTCGTCTTGACCGGGTGGCGATGTTGCTGCGGCCTCTCGGGCGCATCTCCTCAAGTCTGGAGAGGATTGCTGCAGCCAATGGATTGTGGGCCTCCAAATGCACCACCTGCTCCTGTTGTGCCCCTTCCTCCTCCCCCCCACTCCATCTCCGTCCACCCGCTCCACCAGGAGCTCCATCACCGCGCAATGCCACTCCTGGACCCTCAAGTGTCCAATTATGTCATAAACACATCCATGATTCATGAAATGTGTAAAACACAACAAGCCACAAAGAATGCTGCGACTTTTTGAGGACTGTACTGTAAAGTGCCTCCTGATCTATCCAAACACCTGAAGCGCATTTTCACTAATATTTTTCCTTAATTATGTATGGTTTGCAAAAATGGGAACTGCTGCGTCCGTGTAGATGAGAGAAGCAAAGTGTATGCGTGTTGTGCACACGCTACATTATGGCCAAGCATGCGCCCCTAAAATAGTATCTGAATAACACGCCAGGGAACATTTGCGCCTGAACACACCTCCTCTTTTCGCTGAACCGCCCCCCGGGAGCGCAAGTTCATTCCCTAATTTACCGACGTGCGTCTGTGGAGGGAAATGGCCGCTGTGCGTCGTCCCCCCCCCCCCTCTGTGCTCCGGGACCTCCCACTTTACAAATGAAGCACTGGTTGTGGCTGGCTTTCTTAAATGTCATGAGATGCAGCGAGGCACAACTAAAGTCAATCATCCACATTCACTTTCTCCGTTCATGTCTTCACTCCAGTGTCAGATAATTCCGTCTCGTTAGTTCTTTACTTTGCTCCTTCTTTTTCTAGAGTTTAAGATTTTTTTGCTACACGTACTTTTCCCTTGTATTTACTTACCTTCTTTTGCTGTTTTTCCAGCGTATGCCCACCTGTTCTCCAGACGCCTTGTCCTCTCTCGTGCCAGCCTGTTTCCTGCCGCCGCCACCTGTGCTTTATGTTTGTTCTTTTTTGCATCATCAACCTGCTGGATTTTTTATGAATAAACTGTTAAGGAACTCGCTTAATCTGTCCAAAACACTAAAAACCCAACAATAATGGTTGTTTCATAAAAGGTTTGTCTCAAGATTAAAGTATGTCAACATGTTCTAGTAGAAGTGTAGTCTATAGCGATGGCGTTCCACTTCCGGGATTGCTCCGGTGCCACCGGAAATTCCACCGGATGTCCCTCATTTTCGCCCGGATGTCCGTCACCTTCTGCTTTCTTTTTGTTGGCATTCTAAAATCCGGTAGATTTATGAGGACTATGGTTGACTGCTCCTCAGATCTCTGCAGGGTAAATCCAGACAGCTAGCTAGACTCTCTGTCCAATCTGAGTTTTCTGTTGCATGACTAAAACAACTTTTGAACGAACACATCTTCCACCAAAACAAGTTCCTTCTTGAGGCAATTTTGCAGCGGCACCGTGGCTCCGTCCGGTGCTTAGCGCCGCCCAAGCCGATTGTGATTGGTTTAAAGAAATACCAATAAACCAGAGCACGTGGAATGCTGTGTGGACTAGCCAGACCCTCCTCAGCAGCGCTGTGGAGGAAGTTTCTGGCAATGCGAGACTAGTCGAACTATGAACATGAACATGAGCATAAAACCTTTAATTCATAGACTTTAATTTCTAAAGTTTTTGAACGGAAAATATATATCTTCAATCACAGTTTAACAACTTTCATTTTTCAGAGCACGTTTTCAGGTGGAACTAAAAGTTTTTGTAAGTTTGCAAGTACAGTAGACTTTTGAAACCCTGTTTTCACATTCTCACTCGGCAATCGTTTTATGATAATGTCTCAATTGTCTAGGCTGTCAGTATTTATGTTTTAAAAGCATGACTCCTAGACTAGATTGTTACAACATATGCAAGCAAATGGTAAAAGCCACAGCTAAGTTGCTAAAACATTACAATTACTCAGCGAGGAAGCCATGAGGAAATTCAATTTATTTAGACAATAGCTAGATACCAGTGTTCATCTCAACTCCAAAATGCACAATATATTTGCAATCAGCTATTTTCATGGTAATGACTTCCTTGTGATATAACAAATCTGTCTATATGGATTTCAGGTCCACAGTATGCTTCTTCACCATACTGTGCAGATCCTTTGACAAGCTGTGGGTCTTATGGTTACACTGCAGTTATTGATTTTACTTCTCTATGTGGGGTTCTCAGGCCCTTCTGTGGTAAAGTTGTTCGAAAAAGGTCATACCCCAAAAACAAACCATTTTAACTTTAACAAGGCTGGGAACTTTTTGACTTTTCACCTAAGTTTCTAGTCTCCAGAAATACATGGACTTTATATTGCTCTTTTGTGCTTATTTGCTTTCATTATGTATGTTTATGACACTATTGACAGTCCCTGTAGCAACTATGTCACTTTATTTGATTGCTTGGCAGTAATGTTCAGAATGTTGCCTACACTGACTCATCACTCCCATCTCAGACTTTATTGATATATTTTTGCACAGGTCATAAGGAATTACATCAAATAGAAGTGAGCCAAGCATTTTTGTGGCATTTGCAGACTCGAAATGACAGAGTCTGGGAGTGGGTGAAGAAGGTGGGAAGAAGGATTGATTTGATGCATGCAAGGAAAATCAATATGCTCATGGCAGCCCACGATTGACTTAACAGCACATGCCAACCACCTCTGAGTGGAGCTGAGAGCAAATGTCGACACATTTTGTTATAGACGCTCGGTGCCGATATGATCTCACAGCCCTGCTTTTTAGTTCAGCGCCCCGCCTGCCCATAGGATACTTACTCAACTCCTCGCCCAGTTGGGTCAGAATAATATTAATGTGGTGGGTGGCTAAGACATCACACTCCCCTACTATTTTATTGCTGTCAAGCTCCAGCATGTGTCAAACTAAGCGCTTTCCGTGGGCGTTTGGTGAGAACTAACTCACCTTTACTACATGCCTGAAGATTGAGACAGAGACGATCAGAGACCTTTCCCCTTTTATCTAGTTCAGTTGCACATTTATTCTCCTTTCCATGTTATGTTATTTGTTTTAGTTTGTGTGTGTGATTGGGTGTATTTGTCTTTTATTACCACGACTTGTATCATTTTTCGGAACTGTATAAAACTAACTATAAAACTAAACAAAGCAATATCACACCACACTGAAGGTAAGATAATACAATTATTTATTTTGGACATTTTAATTAAACAAGTGTTTGTTTTGAAGTTCAGAATTTTACATTGATTTATTGTGGTAGGGGCACAGGGATAGAGGACCCAGATGCTGGGGACAAGGAGGCAGGCAAAAAGGAGAGTGTCTAGAGTGAAGGTTGAACTCAGGGATTTATTAAAACAAAAACAAAGTACCAACCAAACACAGGGAGTTCCAAAAGTGAAGAGAAAATCCAAAGACCAGGGAAACAAGAACAGGAGCACAGAACAAATTCACAGAGGCAAAACCCACAGACGAAAACCAAAATGATCTGACAAAGAACAAAGGAAACTCAGGAGCTAAATAAACTAGGTAATGAGGAAACAAGAGGCAGGTGACACAAGGGCTGGGGAACAGGTGGAAGACATCAGGTAATCACAGGGGTGGGAAATCACAGAAAGTAATGCTGCGTTCCAGACACAATTTTTAGCCCGTAAGTTACAACTTCAAGTCACGACTCACAACTTGGTAGCGTTCCAGGCAAAGTCACGAGCTGGCTAGCTAAACATTGTGCAGTTGGCAGGGTTCAGGTTAGGCTACCTAACGTTAACGTTAGCTAGCGGCTACCTAATGTTGATGTTAGCTAGCACTTGCTAATACTAGTGATTTCTAGTCAGCAACATATTTTGGGCTTCATTTAATAAGCATAACCTGTAGTAGTACACAATCATATGTGTATTGTTTTGATTACAATGTGCGGAATTACTTTACGTTGCCTGTTTATGTCAATTTCTCACCGTTAAAAGCGTCTGTACAGCATCAACAGGGGTCGCCATTGTTGTTTATGTGTGTGTGACGTCAAAAACTGTAACTGGGAGTACAAAATCTGGTACGAGTTCACGGGTAGTAAGTTACGGGTTGGACTGCCGTTCCAGGGCACTTTCACGGGTAGAAGGTTGTGAAAACACGGGTTACGGGTTGCCTGGAACGCAGCATAAAACTAGACATGACAAGACCGAACACCAGACTTTCACAATAAAACAGGAAACTGAACATAATGCAAAACAGGGAACAGAAATGTACACAAAAAAATATACACAGGGCACAGGAACACAACAGGAAACACACAAACATAACAGGCAACAGAAATAGAACTAAATACATAGCAAAAAACTGAAACCATAACAGTACCCCCTCCTCAAGGGGCGGATACCAGACGACCACAAAACAAACAAAAACAGAAAACAACCCAAGGAGGGCGAGAGCGTCTGGAGGAGAGGAAAGAAAAAAAAGGGCGCCAGGGCACAGGGAACGGAGGGACCTGGGGAACACAGGGCACGGAGGGACCTGGGAGAACACAGGGCACGGAGGGACCTGGGAGAACAGGGCACGGAGGGACCTGGGAGAACAGGGAACAAAGGTACCTGGGAGAACAGGGAACAGAGGGACCTGGGAGAACAGGGAAAAGGGGGACCTGGGAGAACAGGGAACAGAGGGCACTAGGGACACAGGGCACCGGGGACACAGGGAACAGAGGGCACTAGGGACACAGGGGACAGAGGGCACTGGGGCGCAGGGGACTGGGGCGCAGGGGACAGAGGGCACTGGGGCACAGGGGACAGAGGGCACTGGGGCGCAGGGGACAGAGGGCACTGGGACTCCGGGCACTGGGGAACAGGGGACAGAGGGCACTGGGGCACAGGGGACAGAGGGCACTGGGGCACAGGGGACTGGGGAACAGGGAACGAAGAGCGCTGGGGCACAGGGAACAAAGAGCGCTGGGGCACAGGGGACAGAAAGCGCTCAGGACTCAGGGATAGGGAACTCGGGGGAGGGGCGCTACACGGCCGGGACTCTGGGGGCTCGGGGGGGCCGCTACACGGCCGGGACTCTGGGGGCTCGGGGGGGCCGCTACACGGCCGGGACTCTAGGAACTCTGGGGGGCCGCTCCATGGCCGGGACTCTAGGAACTCTGGGGGGCCGCTACATGGCCGGGACTCAGGGGGGCCGCTACACGGCCGGGACTCAGAGGACTCTGGGGGGCCGCTACACGGCCGGGACTCAGGGGAATCTGGGGGGCCGCTACACGGCCGGGACTCAGGGGACTCTGGGGGGCCGCTACACGGCCGGGACTCTAGGAACTCTGGGGGGCCGCTACACGGCCGGGACTTTGGGGACCCGAAGGCCGGAAAAGCCTCCAGGGCAGTCTCAGAAGCGCTGACCAACGGCAAAGTCTCAGAAGAGCTGACCGACGGCAAAATCTCTGGCACGCTGACCAACAGCAAAGTCTCTGAGGCGCCGGAGACCAGCATAGACTCTGGGAGAACTGTTAGCGTAGGCTCTGGGAGAACGGTCAGCGTAGACTCTGAGAGAACGGTCAGCGTAGACTCTGAGAGAACGGTCAGCGTAGACTCTGGGAGAATGGTCAGCGTGGACTCTGGGAGAACGGTCAACGTAGACTCTGGGAGAACGGTCAACGTAGACTCTGGGGAAACAGTCAGCGTATGCTCTGAACTGCTAGACATCAGCGGAGGTTCAGGACGGCTGGACGTCAGCGAAGATTCTGGGACACAGATCAGCTCAGGCACACAGGTCAGCTCAGGCACAGGTACACAGGTCAACTCAGGCTCGGGGTCACTGGACAACAAGGACTCTGGTCCGCTGGACAGCTCGGGCTCAGGTCCGCTGGACAGAGGATGAAGCTGGGAATGGCGTCGGGACCGATTACGACCACGTCCTCTCTTGCGACCATAACACTGGTCAACTCAGGCTCGGGGACGGAAGGGTTGCACGTCAGCTCAGGAACAGAAGGGTTGCACGTCAGCTCGGGGTCAAGGGAGCTGCACGTCAGCCCAGGGTCAGGAGAGCTGCCCGTCAGCCCAGGGTCGGGGAAACCGCACGCCAGTCCGGGAACAGATGGGTTGCATGTCAGCCTGGGGACAAAAGGGTTGCAGGGGAGGTCAAACTCCCTGGCAGTAGCGGGGTTCCTTTCGTGCAGTCCACGTAACATCCCCAGCAACTGCTTCCCATCACAGTCCAAAGGATGAAAGAAAAATTCAAACTTTTCCGCTGCTGGGTCCATACTGGTCAGATCATTCTGTGGTAGGGGCGCAGGGATAGAGACCCAGATGCAGCGGACAAGGAGGCAGGCAAAAAGGAGAGTGTCTAGAGTGAGGGTTGAACTCAGGGATTTATTAAAACAAAAACAAAGTACCAACCAAACACAGGGAGTTCCAAAAGTGAAGAGAAAATCCAAAGACCAGGGAAACAAGAACAGGAGCACAGAACAAATTTACAGAGGCAAAACTCACAGGCGAAAACCAAAATATACACAAAAAAATATACACAGGGCACAGGAACACAACAGGAAACACACAAACATAACAGGCAACAGAAATAGAACAAAATACATAGCAAAAAACTGAAACCATAACATTTATAGACTTGAATATTTATTAAATCCGTAGCAAAGCTTTAGATTACCTTTAGATTAGGCTCAGGAGAGTTTATTCATTTTTTTTGTTTTATGTTGGCAGAAAAGACAACAATATTGAGAATACCACCGTTTGATTTGATTTGATTTATTTTGGATTTGAAAGACAACATAATCCAAAGGATAACATGTTAAAGTGAGAACACTTATTTCCAACATGGTCCTTGGTGTTAGAACAACCGTTTCACTTTTGATTGTTGCATGATATCTCCAAAGAGATTTAGTGGGTGAGCTCCTTTTAGATTTCTGGTCAGTGTTGTTGATGGTAAAGTGAAATCACATTCTAATTTAAGCATGCAGTACATTTTGATTGCTGGCTCTATATCACTACAGTGGTGGATTTCTAAATGTCCTAATATAATGATCTAAAAGAAGTTAAATAGGTATAATTTCTAGTTCTGTCAAACGATTAAAATATTTAATCACGATTAATCGCATTAATGTCATAGTTAACTCACGATTAATCGCAATTAATCACACATTTTTATCTATTCTAAATGTTCCTTGATTTCTTTTTGTCCCATTATATTTTCTCATTTTAATGCTCTTAACATGGAAAAGTGGATCGACTTGCTTTGTGCAAATGTTTTTTTTTATTGAAAACAACATTGGATATACGTAGTGTTTAATTTCACACTAACATTCACACTTGGAGCTAATCATTTTTCACACAATGTAACACGGTTACCTTGATTTTCCATTGCAGATAGTACTGCTTCATGCCTGAGGCGAGCGTAGCTGGTCGTCATAATGACTATGGTTTCCCCCGACTCATTTCCTGGTTGTCCTTCTCCATAAACAACGTAAAATCAAGGAGTGGGTTAACTTTTCCTGCTCCAGGTTTCCCACCATGGTCATAAAGAACAGAGGAGACACTTTGTTTCTCTCACTATGACTCTAGAGTCGCTACTCGCTCTGAAGCTAATCGCCGTGACGAGAATACAGTAGCTACACGGCTCGCAAGCCCAAACAAGTGTGTGTGTGTGGCCAGCCACGCCAAGACCCTCCCTTCAATCACTACTATTGGCCAGGCATCCAAGGTAACGTAACCCCATTTGTTCAGGTCCTATCCCCTGACTAATCCGCTATCCTAACCTTAACCACTCGAGGTGAAGTGCTTAACCCCAACCAATCAAGCTGCTTCGTAGGGCAGGACATGGCGTGACCATAGTGGGATTCGTAATTTTGCCGGCCGTGTCTGTTTTGTTTCCGGTCTAGCTAGATCCGAAAGAACGTTAATCGTGCGATAAAAAAAATGTTGGCGTTAAAATGGGTTTGCGTTAACGCCGTTAATAACGCGTTAAACTGACAGCAATAATAATTTCTAAAATATGAAAGTAAAATGATTAGTTTATTTCCTTCTTTGGTGAAAATCCCTATTTCACAGAGCCTCAGTTTCTGCTGTAAGTAAATGATGACACCCCATAAGTGAACTATACCAGAAGCACCTGTCAGTCTTTGGCCTTAACTGACAGCACTGTTTATCTGAGCATTCAGCTTCTGTCCTCACTGAAATTAAAACCATGCCAGGACAAAGTGGCTTTGTACCAAATGTGTGCTATAATTGCTTTTTTGGGGATGAAATGAATGAATCTTCTTAGTTATGGCAGTACTTTGGAAAATGTTAATGGACAGCAAAAACCCCTCGGGATGTTAACTCCAGGCAAGCCACAAAGTCATAGCAGAGCAGAATTACAGCAAATTTAAAGGGAAATCTGGACTGTGCACTGTTAGGCACTGTGTAATCTATATCCACGACGTTCCACTTCCGGGATTGCTTCGTTGCCGTCGGAAATTCCGCCAGATTTCATTCTTTTCAGCCGGATGTCCGTTACCTTCCGCTTTCTTAGTGTTGGAATTCTAAACTCCGGTGGATTTATGAGGACTATCGTGGTTAACTGCTCCTCAGATCTCTGCAGGGTAAATCCAGACAGCTAGCTAGACTATCTGTCCAATCTGAGTTTTCTGATGCACGACTAAAACAACTTTTGAACGTACACGTTCCACCAAAACAAGTTCCTTCCAGAGGCTATTTTGCAGCGGCACCGCGGCTCCGTCCGGTGCTTAGCGCCACCCAAGATGATTGTGATTGGTTTAAAGAAATGCTAATAAAACGGGGCACGTTTTTCTCCCATCCTGGAATGCTGGAGTGTGGACTAGCCAGACCCTCCTCCGCAGGGCTGTGGGGGAAGGTCTGGCAATGCAAAGACTAGGCACTGTGTGGCACTACAGTATGTGAGTTTATACAGTAACCCCCCTGTTATGAATCTGTTTTGGTTCTGTTTTTTTTGTGTTTTGTTGTTGTCCTCTCTGCATGGCATGTGTGTGGCAGTGGGGGTGTGGCTGGCTTCTCCAGGCAGCAGACAAGGCACACCTGCTTCCACCCATATCATCACCTGCTCCATATAAGCCTGGTACTCACACCACTACTCTGCCATGTAGTTCTATAGTGTTTGGTAGTGTGCTGCAGTTTCCTCTCCCTTGCGGTCTTGTAAATGTGTGTTTTTTTGCTGTAGACCTCCAGTTTTCTGTTCGCTATCATCTGGGTTTTTGGTTTGCACAGCTCCACACGTGTGCCTCGCTGCTTCTCCAGTTTCCTGAGGGTCAATATCTGGTTTTCACTTTTCCTCTGGGGATATCTCCAGCCAGCCAGATCCCTGCCACCGCTGCTCCAGCTTGAGACTTTTTTTTTCTAACTACCAACCAGTTCCAGTTCTCTGCGTTGGCATCTAACTTCACGTGAAACTTACCCCACCCACCCCTAAACAAATCTGCATACATGGGGACACTGTAATTTCACTTTATCACTCTTCGACAGTTTAAACAATTTTAACTAATAAAATGGCAAGATGAACAAACTTCTTATACATGAAACACATTTCTGTGAAACCTTTCAAAAGCAGTGTGAGTTGAAATTTGTAAAAGGATTGTGTGAATATGCCAAATCATGAAATATCTACTTCCTGGTTCAAATACTTGCATCCCTATCCTCTGTACAGATTCAAAATCACTATGGCATGATAGTGGAAAAGAGGATCATCTTTCATGTCTGATATAATAGGATGGAGTGGAGTGACACTGGGGTGCCAAAACATCCCCGAACAGTAACCTGAAGTAGGAACAATCCTTTTCAAAACCATAAGAAAAGAGCCCTGTCCTTTCATTACTGCACTTCTCAAATGTATGTGATCTTTCATCTTTTTTTTCCCAGTGCATAGTTTGCAGTGTAAAACTCTCGTATCTGAGAGAGGCTACCTCCACTTCCTCCTCATTACAACATGCACCATTTGAGCAAATTCTCTATTCTCTCCCCTTTTAATTCATGCATTCATTATCTATTTCATTCTGGCCATAAACAGCCCATCAACCATTTTGCAGAATACAGAATCCCCTGAGCCGTAGCTACATTTACTAATTGCTTACGATTTAAGGCTAATGATGGGGATTTTTGCTCTACAGCCCTGTTAGATCTACAGTATTTTCAATTTATTATGGTGCTTGTCATTACTGTCACAGTGCACACTGAAAAAGAGAAATATCACTGTGTGAAACTAAAGCTAAAGAGTCTACTTTTTTATCACCAATATTTGATATTTAATTAATTTGTGAAACGAAGAAATACACTGTACAAGATGTTTCTGGTAAAAATGCATCTTTCTTTTCAGTCTGAATAATAAAGTGACATTGCAACAACACTGAGCAGCCCATCTCCACTAAAGTCAAATGCAATTCATAGAAGGTAATGTTTAATGTTACACATTTTGTGTGTGTATTTCAACTTTTCACAACAGTCACAGTGCAAGACTAATTAAGCTGCCTGATGTAGCAGTAATCATGTTGCCAGTTATGTTGCCAAATATATATACAGTATATATCGAACTCCCTTTTGCAATATGGATGGCATTTATTTGCATTCAAATACATAACATAAGTGCAAGTGAAGTTGGAACATTGAATTCTGCAATTGTTTTGTGTCTTGCAAAGAGTTTTGACTTCAAACTTACAAACTGAATTGATTTGAAACAGCTATATCCATAAAAAGGAGGTACTGGTATTATTCGTCACAAACTTGCTGTGTGGAGCATTGGACACGTGAAGTCAAATAATTTGCATATTAAAGGGAAATATGTACACTGAGCTGTAGTGGGCTCTGGCATCTGCTCTTTCCTTTTAGCCACTGATCTGCTGCCAGTGAATAAGTGTATCCCTGCCACCCGCCCTCCTTCATGCCAACCAATCAACCCAGAGTAGTCTATATCCTTCGCATTAAACTTCCGGGATTGCTCCAGTGCTGCAGGAAATTCTGCCGGATGCATTTCTTTTCCGTTTCCTGCCGCTTTCTTTGTGCTGGAATTTTAAATTCGGTGGATTTATGAGGACTATGGTTAACTGCTCCTCAGATCTCTGCAGGGTAAATCCAGACAGCTAGCTAGACTATCTGTCCAATCTGAGATTTCTCTTGCACAACTATTTTGCAGTGTCTCTGTGCAGAGACACAGACTAAACTGCAGTTTAGAGTTTAGAGCTCCGCCCATGATGACTGTGATTGGTTTAAAGAAATTACATTAAACCAGAGCCCGTTTTCCTCCCATCCCCGAATGCTATGTGGAGTAGCCAGACCCTCCTTCAGAGCGCTTTGGAGGAGGGTCTAGCAAAGCGAGACTAAACCCCGAGTGACCACCAGCTCGCAGTGTGGAACCTCTCAGTGGCATTGAACTGGCAGTGGCTAGAGAGAGTTGAATGATGCAACCCTGATTTGTTGATAAGCCAGATACAAGATAAGTAAAGGGAAGCCAGATTTTCTTCCCTGCTATTTTGGAAGAACAAATTCCCCAGTGTCTGTGGGTTTAGGTCACTGATTTACTCTTGTTGTATCCACAAATGAGTGCAAAGGAGCGCTAGAGGCACTCATGTCCCTGGTGGTGTGTTTGACGGGGGTGTAAGAGCCTGGACTGGACTGTTGGAGAACGTGTTATGGTTTATTAATGGTTGAACTGTTTTTGGCGACATTTATTTGGATGAGGTTTTCACATTTCATTTTATTGGCCGTTCATTGTATTTGTTTTAACAATACAATGCACACACAGTACAACTCAATAATGTAATTAAATTAAATTTTAAAAACCAATGGAATGATATCTACAATGTTTTTTGAGCGTTCATGTGGGGGCTCAAGATCACAATTGAACCTACGAGCAAACTAAGTTAACAAAGTTCTTGCTTCTAAACTATTGTATGACATTTACAAATATCTTAAACAGATTTCTGTTTTAGGTATGAAGAGACAACTGCAAACTAGTTTGATTAATCAACATTGTTAGCACAGAGCCTAACAAACAAAGGCTTGACCAGCTGAGCTATACTAAAAAGGTGTTTGCATCTGAAAGGCAGCAGGATTAAAATGTGATGGTCAGTCTGGCAGTCTAATAGTGATTAGCAACAAGGACACAATCACACTGCTCACCAAATCAGTTTACTGCTCCACAGTTAGTAGAATTGCTTTCTCTATTTCGGTCTCTGCATTTCTTTCATTCCCTCAAAGGTCAGTACTTCTAAGACGTTTTGCAATCATTCAATAATGCATATTCTTTACGCAAAATCACCATGCAAATTTATTTCACCTCTGCAGTCAAATTCTCCAGATGCGATGATTCTGAAGTGAAATGATTTTGGTTTGGAAATGTGCTGTAAATGCTGGTTTAGTCCCGCATTGCCAGGCCTATCTAGACACCGCTGCATACATACATTCCAGGATAAGAGAAAAAAAGCTCTGGCATTTCTTTAAACCAATAGCAATCGTCTTGGGAAGCGGCGATGGCTCTGCAAAATGGTCTCGAGAAGGAACTTATTTTGGTGGGACATTTGCACCCCGCAAAAGAAAACGCCACATACAATATTAAATTAGGTTAACTGTTCACACAGTACAGTAACATGAGCCATTTAAATTAGCTGGATACATGGTGAAACATGATTTGCTCTTACCAGTATATCGCCGTGTTTATTTTGTCCATAGCCCAAAGTGTCCCAGTTAGAGAATAAATGCAGTAAACATGTTCTTTGTAAATCTTTACAATCATTCCCAGAAAGAACCAAGCAGGCCTGCCTTGTTGCACAATCCAAATGTCGGAAGATCCGGCAATTATCCTGGAAATGTCGTTGATCCAGACTAATGCTGGTGTGACTAAGTCCTTAAGGTGCTGACACACCAAGCAGACAGCAAAGAACTAGTGGCAACGAAGGCCAACTGTGGCGTCACATCATGTCGTCTGTCTTGGCCAAACAACTGTACTTGAACACACCACAAAGACTTCAACATACCACATAAAAGGCAGACAGGGGTCAACAAGTAGCGACAGTATGTGACACAATCTCCTTGGTGTGTCAGCATCTTGATACTTCTACACTAGAGTTTAGATTCTCTGCCCGAGCCCGACCCTTGATCAAGTATTTGTGTTTTTTTAAACATTACTTTATTATGGTAGCCTTATTGGTTGGGGGACAAAGCTCTGCCTCTCCAGCTTCTCCCGTAGCTCTGGGTGCATGTCCTGCACTGACGTGAGTGAGAGGTAAACTGCGCTACATCGTGTCTCCCCCATCTGCAGCGCTGTTGTCGGCCAGTGTGTCAGCATGCAGACCGTGGCCAAGGACAGTAGGCTATTCATTAGGTGATCGAGACAAGAAAGTTTCCTATATGGTTCCAGGGCTTTGATTATGTTGCTGCCTTGATCTGTTACTGACACTATTTGGCTGAAGGAGCTATGAGTCGAGGTTTTGGGTTTTGTTGTTTGTCAGATCCATTTGCGATCCATTCCATTCTGAATAAACAAACGTGCTTTGTCCTTGTTGCATTATTCATTAAGATAATTCTAATCCGATTTCTGTAGTTCCAACAACTCTGAATTGTAGTTGAGACCGTCAGTTATAACGGCCAACGTATTAAAACATTGTCTGGTTTAAATCGGGCTTGGGTTAATGTGTCGGTGCGGGCCGGGCTCGGACACAACGTGCACGGCCGCAGGTAGGGTCGGGCTTGATTTTTTGGGCCCAATCTAAGCGCTATTCTACACTTCACATTATGACGCATTAGCACCGTAGCTGCTGTGAAATGTCCTTAGAAACTGAACACACATGTAGACATTAATGGCTAAATCGCACTGCAAAATTCACTCTAAAGTATCCAACTGATCCAACATAAATTTTAAAGTCAGCACATTGTTTTGTTTTACTTCATGTTTCATCTGTGATTGGATAGCCGCCTCACAACACAACGGACAGTGAGCAGCAACACAACTTAAAGCAGACGGGATTCAGAAGGCAAAGCTTCACACAACGCATATCTTTCAAAGTTGAAATGTAAGTCTGTGACCGCTGACTGACACCTTCATTCGTGGTTTTTGATGTTTCAGTTGCAATGCATGCACAGAAAATGCTGAAGTGTTAAACCTCAGATTTTGATTGTTTCCCTCAGTTGTGCAAAATCTTAAGCAATGCAACACAGTGCCTGTATGTCCTGCATACCTTAATCTTCATTTCTAAGAGGTTTATTTGGATATAAATAGGAAAAGTAAATTTTGCTGAGACAATGTGTTCCTTTCATTCCATCTGTTTCAAGGTGTTTTTTCAGTTTGTCTTCCCATGATTAGGCTTTGAATGGCTGGGTGTGCGTTTGATCATAGTGCCAAATGTTTTTTTTGTAAGGCTGTTTGTTGCAGGGCTTTGTTGTGCGTTAGCTGAGACACAAAGAGAGAAAAGCTGTCAAAAGCAGAGGAAATATTTTCTCGCCACATTCATTCATTGCCACCCAATGACTAATACAAATACAATGCTGGACCTTGCAGATTCAGAGAAAGACCTTGTAGTAAATATAGCTTTTTTATGAAAAGTGATCATTGTTTACTGACTTAAGGCTTTATTGGAATTTACCTAGTCAGCACTGAACAGGCTCTAGCTGTAGAGACTAAATCATACTAAAGTGGGGATCTGAGAAAGTAGTGTTTAGTAATTTAGTTATAAAAACATGAGAAAATGTGTTGTTCCAGTTAATAATTTGGTCACTTAGACAATAGCCTAAACATACTCAATGTGAAATTGTGGTTGATGTCAACTGTTATCAAGATGGTGAAAAAATCAAAATGCTAATTTTGATCGTATGGGATTCATCCTGGAAAAGCAGAAACATTTTTACGCTCATACAGTTCCAGTCATCGTTTCTATTAAAATCAATTTCTTAACTGTTCTGTTGATTTTCCTTTTCTTTCAGACACCTTGTTTCATCTTACAAAACCTCTTACCAAGACAGAACACTCTGACCCAGACACTACATAGATGGTTATCACTTTGTTTATCTGTCCTTTTGAGCGTTTAACACCCAAATGAGCTTCATTCCATTGTAGCGCTTAGAGCTCTGAACCAGAAAATGTAACCATATCCCTGGAAAATCAGCCTGGGTTCTGTGCCACGGTGTCCACAAAGCCAGCCCAGTCTCATTGCAATTCAGGCTCTGGAGACGAAGAGTGTTGTTTATTGGCATATTGGATATTTTACTCCAGACTTTGACGAAAACTCACACATATCTGGACTACACAGTTTGAAATCACAAGAGTATCGTGGTTTATTTCTGTTATGTATGAAATAGAACTTCTTTTTATATTCTGGAATACTTGGTGTAGTGCATCCATAAAACACCGAACCATGAAGACTGCATGATTTTCTTTCTGTGTTAATTAGAAATATGTCTGGAGTTGCTATAGCTTGCCATACCCAACTTTGCCCAATTGTTGATTTTCAAGTCTCCTTCCCATAATCTTTTTCAATCATGTTAATCATTGACAATTTCATAATTGATATAATTTTTTTAATGCCAGCAATTAGCTGTGATTAAAACTAACTTGACTTAGATTAAGTAGCATTATTCATTTCTGGGCAAAAACCTCAGAAAATGGCTTTTTTTATGAAACCTGTTTTAGTTAATTAAAAAAACATAACAAGCAATCAAATTAAATCACAGGTCTCAGATATACTAGCAGTGTTAGGCAAAATAAACTGAGGGATAACAATCCATATGACAGCATGGGTCTAATCGACAGTTTAAGTGAGTTATTTGAGACACCATCTGACTGTGCTGATTACTCATAGTATTCAACTACCCAATGAAAGACAATGCATACTGCAGTCTTAACATGTAATAACACTGACAATTTCAATTAAATGTCAAAAAAGTTTCCATTTAATAACTAAATATTACAAATGACGAAGTCAGATTGCCCAAAAATTACAATGTAAAAATTAGATCAGCCATGTGTAATGTGCAAATATACCTCAGCATTGTCATCACAACTCTCAATCAGTCTGTTCAAGGTATGCAATGAGATTGGAATGTTCTATTAACTTCCTTCCGCCATTCATGTCTCAACATCAACTGTGGCTATTACATCAGTCAGGACATTACCAGTAAGGTGAGGTGGGGAGTAAAATAGATTTCATATGTGACAGGTCTTATCTGCCCTTCACTAAACACATTTGCAGGTAGGGAAGGGTACGCTAGATTAGTCAGTGCATCATGTGGAAGATGAGCGACAAGGGCAGGTGCCAATAACCCTTTGCTAGATGGAAATTGAGAATTTCTCTGCAAATGCAGTGGAGCCACATGGACCAGTTAGCTGACACCATGTAGACATCCTGTCCCCAACAGCAGAGCCCTATAGGTTGGTAAATAAACTGGAATTCTCATATATATATAATTTTGTTGTGTGTGTGTGTGTGTGTGTGTGTGTGTGTGTGTGTGTGTGTGTGTGTGTGTGTGTGTGTGTGTGTGTATACAACTCCAAATCAGAAAAAGTTGGGACAGTATGGAAAACACAAATAAAAAAAGAAAGAAGTGATTTCTAAATGTACTTTGACTTGTATTTCATTGCAATACAACAGCACATCATTTAATGTGTTCCTCATGGTTTTTATTGTTTTTTCTTCAAAAAAACTAAATTCCTATTTTGGTTCTTGCAACACATTTCAAAAAAAGTTGTAACAGTAAAGCATTGACCACTTTGTAATGTTGCCATTCCTTTTCACAACACTTAAAAGACCTTTAGGGACTGAAGACACCAAGTGATGAAGTGTTTCAGGTGTAATTTTGTCCCATTCTTGCTGCAAACAAGTCTTAAGGTGGGCAACAGTACGGGGTCTTTGTTGTCGCATTTTGCACTTCAAAATGCGCCACACATTCTCTATTGGAGACAGGTCGGGACTGCAGGCAGGCCAGTCAAGTACCTGTATCCTCTTCCTCCGCAGCCAGGACTTTGTAATGTGTGCAGAATGTGGTTTTGCATTATCTTGTTGAAATATGCATGGACGTCCCTGGAAAAGATGTCTTCTTGAAGGCAGCATATTGTGCTCCAAAATCTCTATGTACTTTTCAGCATTAATGGTGCCATCACAGAAGTGCAAGTTACCTTTGCCAAGGGCGCTGACACAACCCCATACCATGACAGACCCTGGCTTTTGGGCTTGTTGCTGGTAACAGTCTGGAAGATCCTTTTCTTCTTTGGTCCAGAGAACACAGCGTCCATTTCTCCCAAAAAATACCTGAAATACTGATTCATCTAACCACAGTACACGTTTCCACTGTGTGATGGTCCATCCCAGATGCCTCCGAGCCCAGACGCTTCTGGACGCTGTTAACATAGGGCTTCCTTTTGGCACAGTACAGTTTTAACTGGCATTTGTGAATGTAACTACGTATTGTGGTACTTGACAAAGGTTTGCCAAAGTAGTCCTGAACCCATGTGGTGATATCGCTTATAGATGAATGACGATTCTTGATGCAGTGCCACCTGAGGGCTCGGAGATCACGGTTGTTCAGCTTAGGCTTGCGCCCTTGTCCTTTACGCACTAAAATTCCTCCACATTCATTGAATCTCTTAATTATGTTATGCACTGTTGAAGGTGAAATAAGCAAATGTCTTCCTATCTTTCTTTGAGGAACATTGTTTTTAAACATTTCAATAATTTTCTCACGTATTTGTTGGCAAACTGGCGATCCTCGGCCCATCTTTGCTCCTAAAGGACTAGACCTTTCTTGGATGCTGCTTTTGTACCAAATCATAATTACAATCACCTGTTGACATCACCTGTTTCAAATCACATCATTATTTAACCAATTTACCTGATTACTAGCCCTAAATTGCTCCTGTCCCAACCTTTTTTGGAATGTGTTGCAGGTCTGAATGACAGGAAAGGATGTATATTTACAAATGAAATTAGGTTAACCAGACAAAACATTAAATATTTTGTGTTCACATTGTCTGCAATGAAATACAAGTCAAAGTACATTTAGAAATCACTACTTTCTTTTTTGTGTTTTTCATACTGTCCCATCTTTTTCTGATTTGGGGTTGTATATATATATTATATATATATTATGGCATGCCGCTTATGAAATTATTATATATGTATATAAGTTTGAATATATTGAATGAATCTTATTCTGAATATATTGAATGAAAGTCTGAATATTTTGAATGAACCTTGAATATATTGAATGAAAGTCTGAATATATTGAATGAACCTTGAATATATTGAATGAAAGTTTGAATATACTGAATGAATCTTATTCTGAATATATTGATATATATATAGACTTTCAGTCTGAATATATTGAATGAACCTTGAATGTATTGAATGAAAGTCTGAATATATTGAATGAAAGGTATGAAGCACAGCGCAAATTCTTTCAGGAAGACGTCATTAAATCAAATCCGCTGTTTAGAAGCGATACTTTCACTTAAACTAATCAGACATGACCACGGAATTCAAGGACCAATCACAGCATTACAGCTCTGCTTAAATATGTTCTCCCTGTGCTGTTCAGTTTTGGTTACAAGCAAAGCGCTCAACCCTCCACCTCCCATGCCGCCTCCAGTCTTCATGATTCTCCCGGCTGGCCATTCCGTTGCCTCGTCGGTCTGGTCCCCGGTCTCTTCTCCGCCACCACCAGTGTAGATGCCATTGGGGGATATGTTTCCTATTCTCTACCCCTTTAAAAAATATTAATTCAATGGAGTCTAATCTCCAAAAGACTCATACATTTTCTCATGCAGTTGTATAATAAATATTGTTCTTTTGCATATCTGCAAACAAAGTCTCTCCTTATTGAATTGATGTTAGCCCGATGAAAGGGACCTGCCCGACCAAAGAGGTTCCTTTCATTTGGTCTTCCATGATGAAAAAGTGAATAAACTTCTTCATTGGGAGAATGGTACTGGATACGGTTACCATTACCACTGTTTTGGCCCATACATGCACTCACCAGTGTGTTAATAATCTCTTCATTGCTCAAAATTGCTGACACTAGATTTCTTGCTCATTGCTTCATTCGCTCATAGTGTCACACTTCGGTTAGGATTAATCACAATGAAAACACAAGATGGTGGCAGACAATGATGTCAGATTCCATTTCAACTTTCATTCAATATTCAGACATTCATTCAATATATTCAGACTTTCATTTATATATATATATATATTCAAGGTTCATTCAATATATTCAGACATATATATATATATATATATATATATATATATATATATATATATATATATATATATATATATATATACAATTTCCTAAATGGCATGCCATAATATATATATATATATATATATATATATATATATATATATATATATATATATATATATATATATATATATATAGTGTAATGTGTGTATATGTGAATTGGTGTAGCAATTTCAAGACATGCAATAATTTATGCATTCCTGGTAATTTTTTTAATGATTTTGTAATCCATGCACAAACGTGACAGACACATAGCTTACTTATTCATTTATTTTTTTACATTTTATTTTACTTTCTGCCATTTAATTTGAATTGATTTTAGCAGTACCACTCCCATGTGCACTTGCAATATTGAACTTTATAAGCCTATATGTTTCTGCATGATAAAAACAAGTTAGTATGTAAATAAATAAATAAATTCTACAGCAACAATGCTGTGTCTTCATGTGCTGTGGTTGGATAGGTTTTAGTTACCTGGTTTGCTACCTGCAACTGATCATCACCATTTTGCAAGAGGAAACAACAACAGAGACACACTAACCATCTGCTCATAATTCCATACTGACATTCAATTTTGCAGTTTGTACTTTATCTGCTGTCAGTCACTTCAAACGATATTTTTAATCATTTACTTCCTGTGATGTTTTATTCGTATAGCAGTCAGAGGAGCAATATCTTTTACGTTGCCCTGAAGATAATATGAAAAACTTGGTTTAGGCAGCATTAATACATGTACAAGCCTACCCTCGCTCACATCATGAAGCTCTTATTAAAAAAAGTGTGATTCCTATAAACAGAGCAAATCTATTCTTTAGGGAACATATGAGACACTTTGAATCAAACATCCAAATTATTTAGAATAATTAATCAATCACTCCACAGGGTTCCATCATCCTCGTATGACTGACACATGAATGAACATGGATAACGTACATGTGAGGAAAACTACAAACATACCAATTGTATGCAAGAAACATCCATCACATGAGAGTTTATTAAATAATACCCACACATACGTTGTGTAATTCCCCAGCCATATTCCTCTGTTAAATGCAGTTTGCGATCTATTAGATGTTCTGTTGGCTATTCTCATCGAGGCTCTGCCTTGATGCATACACATCACATTAAATCTTGAAAAATGTTCAACCATTTAAGAGGAAGTGCATAACCATGGTGACTGTTCTACTTTGTTTCTTTTCACCCAGTAAACCTGAGACTAATTTCATTTTCACACCAGCACTCAGTGTTGACCTTTTAATACTTTACCATGAAAATGATTGTACCTTAACTCTAAGTTTTCCTGTACCTTAACCATGATGATATTCTTTTTCTAGGTTTAGTGGCCTATTCTTAATGACACAGAGCGTCACGATGTGTTTATTCATAAGCTTTCATGCACCACTGTGATACTTGACCTTATAAACTACAATGATCATAATGACTTTTCTTATGAGACATCATAATCATTAAGGCCTAGAGAAATTATTATAATGCATTCGGTGGGTAGCTAATACATTATTATGTGGGCATTATGTGTTATTCCATTTTTTTGTCTATTCAATTAAAACAATAAGCATTCTTTATTCATTCTCAACACTATTTTATGGAGTCAGTTTAAATCAGGCAGTATAGGTTTCAGCACTGTGTTGTGCCTCACAATGTCTTACAATAATAACAGCACACAGCAGTTAATTATGTTGATTGTTCAGACAGTTCAGAGGGAGCTGGTTATTACATAGTCTTCTCTTTGGAATGTGTCAGATATATTGGCAATAGTGAAACAGATCTGGAGCACGACTCTAGTCACATTTCTGTCTTGTTACCAACACTAACTAAATGCCACAGAAGCAAGATGATGTGCCGAGCATGTTGTCTATCTGAGCTCACATGCTGAGAGCACAAGAGCCACTTGGCATCTTCCTCTAGAGCGCTCCTGGACACAAACATTAGACTATCAGTGGGGTACACATTACATTGCTTTTATAAATATCAATTTAACATGCAGATGAGCGTGTTTGGTGCTTTATCAACACTCCCATAGTCTATATCCACGACGTTCCACTTCTGGGATTGCTCCGGTGCTGCTGGAAATTCACGCTTTTTTCACCCTGATGTCCGTCACGTTACGCTTTCTTTGTGTTGGAATTTTAAACTCTGGTCGATTTAAGAGGGTTATGGTTAACTGTTCCTCATATCTCTGTAGGGTAAATCCAGACAGCTAACTAGACTATTAGTGTGTCCCAAATCGCGCACTGCCCTTAGTGCACTCAGAGAAGTGCATTTTGTGCACTATGTACTTACTTGCATAGTGCGTAACATTTGATGGGGGAGTGTTGTCTCAAATCGCGCACTGCCTTATGTACTTACCGGAAGTGACGATCACAACATCTCAGTCCTCCTCCTTCTTCTGCGAAATTGTCAATTGTACCAAATCATTTCTAATATAGGAAGAAGTTCCACTCCCTCGTTACTTCCGGGTTCTGAGTTCCACTAGATGGCACTCACAGGCCAGTGCAGAATGAATGGGACTCTATGGAGCTATACCCCTAAAAATCCACTTTACTCAGGATATAATTTTTTGTCTAGTAATTTGAATGTTGCATTCGAAAGGGGAGGCAAACAAAATACATACTGCTGGGTGTTAGATTTTTTAAAGTCTCTTTTTTTGTTCTAAAAAGCCTTTTAAAATGTTAATGACGTCAAACACATATACGGCCAGACATACTCCTTTACGGCAAGCTCTGAGTCGCTTCCTTTTTTCTCTCAAGGCATCGACAACACAGCTAACAGGTTAGACTCTCCCTGTCAATACACATGCTTGAAAGAGGTTTGCTAATGTTTTAACGACCACGGCGAAATATTCACTCTGACATTCTGGCTCCGCTTCGGATGCCGTCAAGCGGGATCTCCGATTGTAATCAGTCCTTCAATGACCAATCAGCATTCATTAGCAGAATGCTAGCATGGTATGGGCAACAACGACTCAACCTGTAACAAATCGAAAGGGCATAAGTACTCGTTGATTCAACTTTTGACCTATAATCCATGTTGAACTTGCAAAAACTACAATCAAGTCTGAGATTTCTCAACGACAATTAGGCGAAAGAGACAAATTTAGCCGTCTAGCTCCATAGGGTCCCATTCATTTTGCACTGGACCGTAATCACCCCCAGTGGAACTCTGGTGGAACTGCAACCAAAGTAGGTACAATGGGGCTGAATGGGGAGTGGAACCAAGGGGCCAGGCTTCTCTCCTCAGAGTGAAGCCTCCTATGGCGCCATTTTGATGCTAATAAGCCATCACCCCCCGTTAGCATCCTATTCACTGCCATTCATTTTGGCGTCACTTTGACAGCCAATAACTTTACATCTGAAGCGTTTCAAGACTTCATTTGTCCCTCGTTTATTTCTAAAGAAACAGGACAATGTATGAAAGGCTCCATTACCTTGTACCTCACGTTATGGCTCCGTAGCAGACGTTTTTATAAAAATAGGCTAACGATTGTGTCATAACCACGCGACTTACTCTCGCATAGTACAGGAATTACCGTATAGTACAGGAGAAGCTCGTAGGCAGTTTCGATGTACATTAGCTGTTTAGTTTAATTACTAATGTTAACTAGCATTTTAGTTAGCAATAATTAGCCTGTGCCTATGTTATCTCCTTACATATACCTACGCTCTCCGTCTCTGATAGATTGGGAATGATTGAGATTTCTCTTGGCACAGCTACCAGAAGACTTACAACGTTCAGAGACGTTGTTCACGTCACATCGGCGGCGGGAAGCTAAGTTTGCAGCTGTGCAGTAACGCTCAGTAACACTTTCCCATCACCGGACAAGTGCTGGTAAGAGGCTTCACTTGTCTCCGTCAAAAACAGCGGGATCGCTGTGTCCATTTTATATACTGTCTATGAGTGGAACGGCTTTCCGTAGACGGGCTTTGATTGTACCCAGGGCAGAGCATTCCCACCACCTATTGTCACTCGTGAAAAATACATTTCTGCTTTGTTCATCAAAATGAATGTGATTGTTTTCATTGTTGCTTGTTTTTGCCCTCTGTTTTATGCAACCATAAACATACCGGTATGATGATATTCATACTTTTGCTCTTAATTCATTGTAAGAAACAACCAAAAATGGCCATTTTGAGTTATTTTAGCAAGATTTGAGCAATTAAAATGTTGTCTAACTGACATATAACGTTTTATATAAGGGTGTTTATTGCAATAGCTATATATATATATATATATATATATATATATATATATATATATATATATATATATATATATATATATATATATATATATATAATTACAGTGACAATACAAGAGTGAAAGCAGAGGCAACCCGATAGACATTTAAATTGATCCTATTGTTCTATTCATTCATTTCATGTATGCTTGCTACAGTCATGCAACGCTAAAGATAACACATACCATTAAATACATTCAATAACATTTTATTTTAAAAGGCGGTGCCATTGCTGGCCCTGTACTTTGATGGGGAAAGTGATATGAGGGTGGACTTCAGACTCTCCAGGGGATCCTGTAACGGTACATCCTCGGCATGGCGTGTGCCATGGCTGGGGACCCGTCATCGAGGCCCTTGTCTTCCTCTTTTGGCTAGCCAGCGGTACATCTTATCGTGGTTTAGCCAGAGCCTTTGCTATGCCCCGGGCCACTGTGCACCGTGCTGTCCACAAGACCAGCAGGGAAATCCTCTCTCTCCTCCCCAGGTCGTTCACCTTCCAGCAGAGGAGGACTTCCCTCAAGTTGGCAGGATTGACGGCTGCCACGTCCGTGTCCCTAATGATTATATAAGTCAGATCAGGACAGAAACAGTTGTTAATACGTTATAACATAGCATACATTAACGTACTGTAACATTACTGCTAACGCTCGCAGCTTAGCTAATGTATAACACATGTATACAAGATCACACATCTAACGCTAAAATGTCTACAGTGAGTACGATAGTTAAACACAGTAAACAACAGTATACCACAACACATGTAACGTTAGCTAGCTGAGTAATCACTTATTTGCCAGTGGTTAAACCAAAAGGTACCGTAACTTCTATACTCGTTCGTTAAACTGTGCTGCTGTTAGCTAGCTAAGGTTAGCTAAAGCTAGCTTGATAGCACGTCAAATTACGGTACAAATAAACGTTATAATTTGCGGTACAAAAATCATCACCGACTGCAAAATTAACCAAATATACATAAACAGGTGGCTTATATTTTAAACAAGTACAGCAAAAAGATGAATGTTCAACTTACATTTGCAAGTTGAACATAATGGCGGTCGCGTCCCCGACAGCCATTATCCAAAGTTTTTCACTTTTTGTTAGCTCTGCCCCTTCCGCTATGTAGCCAAGATGGCGACCGTTGAGTGTGGAAAGTGTGCAACGATCCACACTCAACTTTTTGACCGTTATGAGTGCACCATCCGGGTACTTGTAGTGCACTGCATTTACCACACTTCGACGAATGACACTTTGAGTGCACTCAAATAGTATAAGTACAGAAGTGCGCGATTTGGGACACACCATATCTGTCCAATCTGAGTTTTCTGTTGCATGACTAAAACAACTTTTGAATGTACACGTTCCACCAAAACAAGTTCCTTCCAAAGGCTATTTTGCAGCGGCACCGGGACTCTGTCGGGTGCTTAATGCAGCCCAAGACGATTGTGATTGCCAATAAACCAGAGTACATTTTACTCCCATCCCGGAATACTGTGTGGATTAGCCAGACCCTCCCTTGCAGCGCTGTAGAGGAAGGTCTGGCAAAGCGAGACTAACACTCCCATAACGTGCACTTGTGATTCATAAGGGATTAAAGCATACCTTAGTGTCATAGAGTTGCGTGTTGCTCCACCTGCTTTATAATAATGCTTAATTTACAATACTAAAATATACATTTCTATTTTAAAAATTCATGAGCTGCACCCTATTTTTATCAGTGAGAAGTAATGGCCATTACTACATTTGACAATAACAGCACTTAGGCCAAAGTGCATGCACATTATAGAGGAGACATATCTGGAGCTAGACTTGACTGGAACGCCTGATACTATTCTTGTCTTATCCCAGCCAGTAGAAGAAGAAGCATATCCCAGGGTTACCTGCTAGACACTGACTGAGGCTGTGGGTCTGCCATATCAAACATCCAGAGCCATCTTGCCTCTTGGCATCTAATTACTGACACAAATCACCCGGAGATAATGCATTCCCATTTGCGATTAGCATGTCATTGATGATAATGGTATATCTACCATGGGATGCCAAGGCTCTTACAAGATGTCGGCATGTCTGGCAATAATGATTTGAGTAGACTGTAAACACAAATCAACAGGGGCTTGTATGCAATGAGGTTGTTCGCAATATAAACAAGAAAATGTAGGAGTTGGAGATTTTTGCATTCTGTTATGTTGGGCTTTACATGTGGCTTCCATGTCTTTTTTTGACAATACACTGTTATTTCAGTAATAGTCAAAACACTTGCTGGGAGCTTTCTCTCTTGTGTAATGCACCTTCAACATGCATTAACCTCATTTAAAATATGTGTCCCTCATTATGGTGATACAGGAGTTGCATCAATAATCATTTCCTAACCCTCAAAGCCAACAGCTAAGATGTTGAGTCACCTATAATTATAATTATTATACAACCCCAAATCAGAAAAAGTTGGGACAGTATGGAAAACACAAAAAGTAGTGATTTCTAAATGTACACAACCCCATACCATGTCAGACCCTGGCTTTTGGACTTGTTGCTGGTAATAGTCTGGATGATCCTTTTCTTCTTTGGTCCGGAGCACACAGCGTCCATTTCTTCCAAAAAATACCTGAAATACTGATTCATCTGACCACAGTACACGTTTCCACTGTGTGATGGTCCATCCCAGATGCCTCCGAGCCCAGAGAAGTCGACGGCGCTTCTGGACACTGTTAACATAGGGCTTCTTTTTGGACAGTACAGTTTTAACTGGCATTTGTGGCTGTAACTACGTATTGTGGTACTTGACAAAGGTTTGCCAAAGTAGTCCTGAGCCCATGTGGTGATATCGCTTATAGATGAATGACGATTCTTGATGCAGTGCCGCCTGAGGGATCGGAGATCACGGTTGTTCAGCTTAGGCTTGCGCCCTTGTTCTTTACGCACTGAAATTCCTCCTCATTCCTTGAATCTTCTAATTATGTTATGTACTGTTGAAGGTGAAATAAGCAAATGTCTTCCTATCTTTCTTTGAGGAACATTGTTTTTAAACATTTCAATAATTTTCTCACGTATCTGTTGGCAAACTGGTGATCCTCGGCCCATCTTTGCTCCTAAAGGACTAGACCTTTCTTGGATGCTGCTTTTGTACCAAATCATAATTACAATCACCTGTTGACATCACCTGTTTCAAATCACATCATTATTTAACCAATTTACCTGATTATTAGCCCTAAATTGCTCCTGTCCCAACCTTTTTTGGAATGTGTTGCAGGTCTGAATGACAGGAAAGGATGTATATTTACAAATGAAATTAGGTTGACCAGACAAAACATGAAATATTTTGTGTTCACATTGTCTGCAATGAAATACAAGTCAAAGTACATTTAGAAATCACTACTTTCTTTTTTTATTTGTGTTTTTCATACTGTCCCAACTTTTTCTGATTTGGGGTTGTAATATGTGATGGCAGAGAAAGCATCATCATTTATATCTTCTGTGACACCTTCCAATGGAATTATTTCTCAGGTTACAGGAAATGCAAAGATACGAAAAACTGCACAATGCAAAGCCTTGAACAACCAATAAAAAATACGCTAAAGCAAATTATATTAACATTTCTAATACTCTTTGTAAATACTGTATAATGTTTATGAATGCAGGTTTTTTTTTTCACTAAGAGTACATGGCCACATCAGAAGAAAGTACAACACAAACCTCCTGTCATGATGTAGTACTGAAGCATCAACCCAACCATCTGGACGGATAAATTAAAGATCTTCAATCTGCATATAGTACTGTGTTATAACGGCTTTATGGTATTTTATTTATTTTGTGTTCTCATTTCAGTGGTTGAAAAAAAAAACTCAAGCTGACAGAGAGAGAGAGAGAGAGGGAGACAGAGAGAGAGAGAGAGAAAGAGAGAGAGAGAGAGAGAGAGACAGAAAAAGAGAGTCAGTAGTAGACAGACAGGTAGAGAGAGAGAGACAGGTCCACTGAGCCTCAGAGCCGCCACAGACACAATCCTCAGTCCTCAATCAAAAGATTTCAAACTAAATTAAAAGGCGAGTATACAGAACAATGGCATAATGAAAATAAAATGCAACACAAACTCCTCTGTTATCAATCCCTGAACAGAGATATCTAATTGGCCAAATATCTCAAAACAAAAAATCCAAAAGAAATACAAATTTTAACAAAATAGTCAGTGACCATGAGCTGGAAATTGAAAGAGGTCGACATTTAAAAGTGTGGAGACCAAGAGAGGAACGTGTCTGTACACACTGCCACCAGGATATCGAAACAGAATTACATTTCCTATGCACATGTCCAAAATATGAAGACATAAGACCAAATATTTCCAAAAATTTGAAAACCATATACCAGGCTTCACTTCCTACACTGAGGACAAAAAGCTTTTTTATTAGGGGAAGATCAAAGCACGGCATGGCTAGCAGCTAAATATGTCTTCTCCTGCCACAATACAAGACAAAATAAATAGAGAATGGTATATATTAGCATCTTTATTTGTTCTATTCTTTTATTTACTTGTATTCCTTATTTAAATTCTTTTTTATTATTATTGTTTCAACGTACCCTTAGAGGGACATGCACAGAATTTGTTTTGTATCTGCATTCATATCATAATTATCCTGTTTACTTGTATTATTATTATTATTATTATTATTATTATTATTATTATGCGGATAAGCGGACGGCGATGGATGGATGGATGGATTATTATTATTATTATTATTATTATTATTATTATTATTATTATTATTATATCAGATGTATTTACTCCTTGTTGTTGTTTATATGTATGTTTATTCTTATGCAACACAGATGTATTTTTTTGTCATGCCAATAAAGCAATATGAAATTGAAAAATTGAGAGAGAGAGAGAGAGAGAGAGAGAGAGAGAGAGAGAGAGAGAGAGAGAGAGAGAGAGAGAGAGAGAGAGAGCAAATGGAGGTCAGTTGCCATACACCAGTTATTTAGGTGGCTACATATATTTGTTTGCATGCTTTAGAAATCTCCTCTAAAGAAAGACAAAATCAAAACAACTTAAATGTGTTGTGTAAAAGAAATAGAGCACAAAGAAATGTATCTTTGCTATGTTGCACAAAAGGTTATTGGATAAAGGGATCAGTATACATTTGTTTAGATTTAGAGAAAAATCAAAGACGCCAGTGGTGTTTAATTCAGAATTTACAAAATGTCTGTGATTGGAACATTTGGTCATGCTCTTTTGAGGTGCTGATTAGCAATCACAATGTTGTTCCACAATAAATTGGTATTGATATATTTCCAGGAATGCAAAAGCAAACATAATTGATCTTCTTTCAAAACTTTAAAAAGAAACACAAACTCATTCAGTCAATGGCATGGAATTCAGAACCCTTGTTTCCAATAACTGTGCAGGTCTTGGCACACTGTCTTTTTTTCTTATTTTATTGCAGTTTCTTTCTTTTATTCATTATCCTGGTGTGCTTCACAAATACTTTCTAATTCTGGACTGGATACACATAATACACATACAACATTGTAGAACCTTGAAGTTAGTCACAATCCATACAGTGAAAATAAATTACATAATGCAAACTATAGACAGCAACAGCTTCAAATGCAGATGGGCTTTTCAACGGTCTTGTAGCACCCAATAATTTAAGAATGTCACAATAAATGCTATATTGTATTGTTATATTGGAAAGGTAATAACATTTGCACTTAACATTACCTGCAACGTAAAAAAAAACTTAAATCATGTAATAACTTAAACAATAAATTGATATTGTAATAAACCTTTTTTTTTAGCAATTATGGAATACCTTTAAAGCAACACTAGAGCACTTTCCCCGCTTCAGTCCCCCCACAGGTTGAAAGCGGAACTGTCCATTACATTACCTTGTCCAGTACAGATCCGCTACCCGATCTGGCAAACTTGCATAATGTAATGTAATGGACAATTCCACTTCCAACCTGTGGGGGGACTGAAGCGGGGAAAGTTCTCTAGTGTTGCTTTAAGGTGGGTCATTTGATATAAAAATGTTATTGTAATAATAATAAAAAAAAAAAATATGCGTGGAAGTATACACAATGTATAACACTCTTAGTGTAATGTTAGTCGTTAGCCCATTCTGAAATCAATGACAATGATTTTATGTTTGGAAATGTAAACTCTACGCTTAATGTAGATTTTGAAATTGACAACACAAGTGGTAGGTTGTTATCAGGCAAAGAACAGTTTACTAAAATCCCTATCAATGGGAAATGAACCCGCCCATACCCATGCGGATTGGTCGTTGTGCAAGTATTGTCCATTAGACCAGAGTGGGTTTAGATTCAGACTAACATCACTGTACACAAGCACGTGAATAAGGCAACACAGTCCATTAAATCTCCATGAAATGTTCTTCCTTATCGGAGTCAACAGTGATTCTTACATTATTTGTTAAGTTATTACATTATTAGGTTTTATTACATTTTGGATAGGGTTGAGTGCAAATTTGTATTGCATTTTCAAGAAAATGAATACAGTATTCGGTGCTACAAGGCTTATTTGATACAGTATTTCGTTTAAAGCAAACTATCCCTTTATTACAAACACAAGAACTGAAACCACCACATTTTATAGGCTAGACACTAAAGAGACAGTGTCACACTTCAGTGAGTGTCATTCAATAAACCTAATGAAATCCTGGTGGAAAATAATGGCACTTCAACTAAGCAAATTTGTACCATAATGACTGGGTCAAGGAAGGGGCTAGTCTTTGTTTAAATGCAGCCATTATCATAGGCTTATAGCTAAAACAGCACCAGAGCACAGCTGTTGTACTGTGGTATCTAAATACTTCATGTAAATATCCAAATGCATACTACAGTTGCATTTGGATACTGTTGCCTAGGAACAACCTGTTATTGTTAAAATCCCACAAACAACATAAATTAGAAACATCCAACTGTGCAATAAAGCTTATCAAAAATTAACCAAAAAGTACAATACTTTGATTTAATAATATCAACAAATAACTTGCTTACTAACCACTCATAAATCTTTTGATTCAATTAAAAAACAAATAACAGCAACTAAACTCCTACAAATTAAAGTTCCAGTACCAATACAGATGATATTCACACAGTGCAGCAAAAATGCAAGTAACTGGTAATCCATAATCATGCTTTATTTACCACATGAAGTTACTGAAGTTTTGCTCCACACAACAAATTACACTGAACTTGATATTAAAAAGAAAAAAAAACATTGGCAAAGAGAACGGGTTGTCAGAGAACAATCAATCGACTGGGAGACAGTTTAGATGACTTTCTCAGAGTTCAAACTGTGATTGCTGTTCCCATGAGAGTCGTGACAGTTACAGACATAAACTTCTGGAATAATTTAACAGGTATACTTTTAAAGGGATACTTTGCAAATTGTGTTAAGATGAACGCTGTGCAGCTTTCCTCCGTGGAGCCAGTGCACGGAGCTCAGGTGCTCGGAGCTACGTGTGCTGCGGCCATGTAGGGAAGCCACGCAGCGTTCATCTTAAAGCTTTAGTGTGTAACTTTTTTGATATTATTGAACGTCCGTTACATTCAAGCCATTGCCAAATGAGTTGATACAAAGCTAATTTAGACTATCAGCTCCACTAATCCTCCGTGCCCTCCTTAGCTACTAGCAACTGTGTGGAGGAGGGGTGGGGTGGGATGCGCGATCACGGAAGGCTTGCAACATGTGGACGCGCCAACAGTTTTGTTGTCATTACTTAGAATTCCTCATTGGGGCGACAGAAACTACACACTATAGCTTTAACACCCTGCAAATACTGCCATGACACAGAGTTGGATTGAAATCATCAAACTATCTCTTGAATGCTTAATTTATTTAAAAACAATAATAATGTGTAGTCTGTATATATCTAGAAATGGTTGTATGGTTGTATTGCCATATAAGGCTCTGGTCTTGAGGATGCTGTCTGCCAGGTACTGTAGGAGTAAGCATTGTAGTCGGTTAACAGCAGCAGTGACATGAATGATCGGCACAGTGAGAGTGTGAGCTGTCAGGTTATAGAGAGCATATCTTGTCTTGTCTACAATTTCTCTACAACATCTTTCTACAGCTGTAACATTTCTAAATTGATGAATTGATCATTACATGAGCTAATGAGTACTTGTAGGCTAATTCAAAAAGGTGCGCTACTAATGAGCTTTTATATCGACGGCTGTAAGCTTTCAAGGGCAGTTTGTTAAACCTGGGTAATATACAGAGGCATTTAAATTCATATCCAGCAACTCTCTGTTGTTTTTCAGATATATTTTGTCTGCCAATAACAATCCTGCATACCACTCTATGGGAACATAAGCCATACAGTCTCAGTCGATGTTGACTTGGGTGGTTGAGCAAGGCCAAGGCCAAGATTTGACCTCAGATCTGACTGAGGAACAAGCTGTGCAAGTAGCCCGTACAATAGTCAGCAGGGAATTAAGTTGCTCCTCATAGTGTTTCGGACTTATTCATAGCTCTAGGTTAACCAACACTTCTCACTGTTTCACACCTCTCTCGGATTGCACTTTAATCAGTGTCAACACACATTTGCAGCAACATTTGCAGCAACAGTAGGGAGACAAAAGAGAAAAGGAAGCGAGTGGACTACTACTTATTAAATCTCTCTTTGGAATTTTAAACATTTGCATACTGAAGTGTTAACAGCCAAAGAGAGACCGAGTGCCGCCTTTATTTACACAAGTACACACCTCCAGTCGCAGTGTTTAGTTTGCAACTTTATTTTAGATGAATTTAGCTTGGTTGAGTTTAATTGAAAAGGTGAGGCAATCACAGATAAACCTCAAGTCACAGACCTGATGGCCCGTAATTTTAACATAACCAATTACACATGAGTTTGTCTGGGTTGCAATTATCACGAATGAAAAACATTGCAAAAATGTGTGCTAGCCCAGTATACAGCCAGTTAAAATCAACAAGTGCTACTTGGCGCATTTATTGCTAACTGAGACTATCCACACACCTGTGTCCAATTTCAGTGAACCACATCCTTACTGTCAGGCAAACGTAGCCAAAAATCTCCCCAGTAGAACAATCCATTTGAAAGGAATACAGGGGAGAGGGAGAATAGATGGAGAGGGTATAGTCATTAAAACCTGCAGTAGGGGTTAGCGGGAGGCTGTGTTCTGAGACCTGATAAATTGCAGGGGCCTCATGTATAAAAGAATGCGCAGCTTTCATACCAGAAGATGGCGTATGACCAAAACTAGAAAAGTACCTACGCACAGAAATATTCAGATGTATAAAACCGGGCGTACGCCAGGTCCTGCGCACCTTTCCTTTATACATCACAATCAACGTGAAATTGAGCGCACATGAATGAGCCACTGACCCCGCCTTGCCTCCTCCCATAAATGAATATGGAAATTACTATAAATGCGCCCCCGACGTCATTCTTCGTCCAATCACAACGGGTTATCCCGCTGCAGACGGAAAAAAACTTCACCGAGGTTTAGGTGCTGATCGCGGAAGTGGAGGCGAGAAATGTTTTTCTGTCTGGAGGTTTGTCATCTTGGATAAGCAATAAAAGAAAATGCCCAGAGTGGCAAATGTTGACCAGGCGGTGAATGGCAGAAATTAAAAAAACAATGTCCAATGTCGAAGTGGAAATCAAGAGAATAGAGGCAGCGCCACACCAGTTACAGAACAACATCTCAGTGTCAGTCCAAATGACGCACAATAAGCAGTTTGAACTCACTGATGTAATGCCATTTATTTTAAGTGTTAGTAGGCTAGAGCGCGAGAGAGATCCGACTCAGAGGAGGAGAGGTTAGCGAGGCCAACGTCTCCACGGCAGGTGACAGTGCGCATGGATCCGCTGCGCCACGCATGGATGAAATAAATGAAATAGTAAATAGGACTACAGTAACAGAAATATGTGCAGAATTAAGACAGTCAAGACGGGCCAGTGTTTGGTGGACCGGGTACACCTTGTTTACTTAATAGCCTACAAATCATCCACGGGATCAATTACGCATCACATGAGTTTGCCCACCCGAAAACAACGTTTGTTCCTGGGGAGATGGAGCCGTGCGTCCCGCATCCCGTGCGCCATGGATGTCTGAGCCTCAGTAACTACAGACTTACAGACACTAACAAAAAGATCGCCACGGACAGATGTAATATAGGCTATTACATTTTTCAATGCCGATATTTTTGTTGCACAGTGAGTATGTATTTCATCTAAATACAGAGGATGACTGAATATATTTCCCGTCCTCATGTTTAACAGAGGTTAAGTAGCCTGCAGATTAAACAGTTAATAGTGTGAAAGATGTGAAACATTATCCATATAAATGATCAAACTTTTATGGAGTATCAGCGGGTATAAATATGTTTTTTCATAGACAACGTCACAGACATACGCCAGTAAGTGAAGTGGAAACTTTAGTTTGTAATGTTTGCTGATTTTCAGCACTTTTAAGCACTTAGAATTCGCCACGTTACAGAGCCAGACAAGACTTTGCGGACGGTCCGCACATTCTCACGACTGCTCAACAGTTTGCGTGACGGCCCGCACATTCTCACGTCAAGTTTTTCTTTATACATCAGGAAATATCCGTGACAACCACCGTACGCAAGCTTTTTGTGCGTACGCAACGTTTATACATGAGGCCCCTGGCCTTTTCACACTTTCACACAATATGAATTACACTAAAAGATGGTTGTTGTTTGTAACGTAACAATTTAAAGTGTAGCTCAACTATTGAGTAACACTAAATTATTTATAAATAAATAAATGATAACTATTATAAAAAGCATCAGCCAGAAAAAAGATACACATGGAAATGCAAATGTTGCAGTCTTGATTCAAAATCTAATTAAAAACCTAACTTAATTAAATACATTGAGTGTTGTTGTTTTAATGGCCAATTTAACACCTGGCCAAGGGACAATAGTTCAGAGTTAGCCTTTTGGCTAATGCAGGCACATTTACAGTGATGTAAGTCATGCATTGCCAGACCTTCCTTTACAGCGCTGCGGAGGAGGGTCTGGCTAGTCCACACAGCATGGATGGGAGAAAAATGCGGTCTGATTTATTGGCATTTCTTTAAATCAATCAGAATTGTCTTGGGCGGCGCTAAGCCCCGGACACAGTGACAGTGTCGCTGCAAAATAGCCTCGGGAACGAACATGTTTTGGTGGTTGTTTTTAGTCGTGCAACAGAAAACTCAGACTGGACAGATAGTCTAGCCAACTGTCTGGATTTCCCCTGCAGAGATCTGAGGAGCAGGTAACCATAGTCCTCAGAAATCCACCAGATTTTTAAATTACAACACAAAGAAAGCAGAATGTGACGGACATCCTGCCAAAATGAGGGTCATCTGGCGAAACTTCCGCGGCACCGGAGCAATCTCAGAAGTGGAAGGTCGGCGATATTGACTACAGTGATGTTGATCAATGTCATTCTGTGAATCTCATTTTCCTTTTATCAAGTTTTGGGTATGTTGTATGTGGGCTGGGCTTTGTGTATATTACACTTACAGTAATCATACACGTTCATTCATAGATTAATTTATGATGATATTTGGCTTATTATGTCATGTATACTTTTTTGTTTTCTTACATACTGTATATATTTATCATAAATGATATGCAATGGAGCTCAGCGAAAGTTCAATCAGGATCATCCTCATTCTTCATTCATTCACACTTCTCTCTCTCACACACACGCTTCTTCTAAATCAGCTGATTAAGGGTGTTCACTCTTTTAATTAAGCCCAATCAGAATTTGCCACGACCTCCATCAGCCAATCATGTCGCTGCTGTCAAACTTTAGATCTGTTCTCTCTGTTGCTGTCAGCTGTCATTTTAAGTGGAATCGTTGGGACCCTTCTCCACCCCAATTAACTCCAGATATGATGATATCCAGTGCCAAGGTTGAGGTCCACTCCTCATCACATCCAGATCTTCAGCATTATCTTAATCTCATTACCACCACTAGTGTCTAGACTCCATAGTGGGGTTTCCTATTCTACTTTACCATCCACTTAAAATATACAACATCACGGTGGGGTCTGATCGCCACTATTCCCATTTCTCATCCTTTTGTGGACATGTCGATAAAAAAATGTTTGTTCACTCAGAATGAAGTCTCTCCTCCTGAAATATATTTGTACTGATTAATTGAACTATATTTAATAAGTGTGATGCTGACAACTAATTTTTATTATTGGGTTAGTTTTCTGACCTGACCTCAAATTACATTTTTATATACAGTATCTTAAAGACCACAAATCAGTCTTAAGTAAATGTAATTTCTAGTCAATTTAGCACATGCATCATCTTCATGTCGGCTAAAAAGTCATATTCTATTCTAATGGATTCTGATGTGTGTTGTCTGTGTTAGAAATATTTGACAGACAGTTGCATGCGAGACGGCTGCTCAGTCTTTCTTTATTTCAGTAAATCACTGACAATAACAAATGGCACGAGTTTAACCTTCGCTGACAGATGCTTCAAACATGAAGGACAGTCTGCTGTGGGAGAGCAGGGTGTCTTAGCGTCACTGACTCATTGATTTCCTTTGCATATAACTGTTTCATTTGTAACTCCATCAGGATTGGCTTGGGTGGGAGTGTTTCTGTCGGTCTCTTCTTCATTGCTTTCAGTTGTTGAGTGAACTGAGCCCATATCAGCTCAGTCAGGACACTAGACCTGTGTAATTACTGCCCAGGGCTAGTTTATCCCACTACTCTCCCACTTTACCATCACTTGAGAGATTGGAGCTGCAGGGGGGGATCACCAATGTAACAGGTCATTACTCATAAAGGTCTGGACTGGCAATATAGAGTCAAACCTCTACCGAGTGGAAAGAAAAGCTCTTGCTTCAATAAAAGAGCATGGATTGCTTATCTGAGATGGTGGCAAGGCCATGGATCATTCTGCTGTAGATCTCTTCAAGTAGCTTTAACTCGTCCCGCAGGTGAAAGGAATTCTTTGTCTGTGTCTGGCACTACAAAAAAACTGTAGCTGAAACTAAAAATAATACTGCATAAATGATATGGCTTGTTAAAGGTTGATGGGCTGCTGTAAAAGCAAAAAAAAAAAAAAAAAAACTAAACACACGTTGTATTTTTCATTAAAATGAACATTGATAGATTGTATAATCTTATATGTCAGGAGGCATTCACTGTTGAATTCCTACCATTAATAGGTCTTCATATCAGTTATCAGTTATGTTGGTAATTTGGAGGTTGCTCAAGGTGGCTTGTGACCAAATCATAATGAAATGAGGAAATCCATCTGGAAATGGATAGATTACCCCAGATGCTGGCAGGAATTACATTAACATCTGGCAAAGGCATGTTGCATCCCTATATCTCTGCAAAAGACATTTGGCATGAAGATTAACCGCTCCATGAGTAAGAATAAAGTGACATTAAGGTATTTTTCTTTTTTTTGGGGGGGGGGGGATTGTCTGGGTTACAAGACAGAATGCATTCTGGGTGATGAGTTTAGATTTTTTTCTTGTTGTGTTGTTTCAACATGAAGTCAAACAGAGACAGGTACATGGTTCTAAGCTGTTTTCAGCTTCATTGCTATTCATAAATCAATACACCAATCTATAGCATTTGTACAGACACCCAAGTTTCTTTTGAAAGGAGTTAGCTTCTCTTGACATTTAATTGCTTCCTCTTCTTTAAAGGCAGACAATTAGTGACATAAGCATCATGACACTTTCAACGTAACGTTTCAAGATTTCACTTGACCGTATTTGTGCCACATAAATAATCTCTTAAAAAATGAACAAGCCAGTGGTGGAATTTATAGTTCAAATCTGTCCTTAACTCTGAATTGCCTGAAGGTGTGAATGTGACATTAAATATGGTTGTCTGTCTCTGTGTCAGTGATTGACTGGCGTCCTGTCCAGGGTGTACCCCGCTTCTCGCCCAATGTCAACTGGGATTGGCTCCAACCCTCTATGACCCTGTGAAGGATTAGCGGTTTCAGATAATGGGTGGAAATCTTTCCTTAAATGTTCTACGCTTGTGCTATGTTTGTATTAAGCAAATACAATGATAACAAAATACTCCCAAAAATGATAGAAATAGACACACAATGTTTGGGCTACAGTAAACTGGATTATTCACACCCCGAAACCTGTCCCTCTTATTCAAAATCTCTTCTTAAGTGAACCATGCTGATTGCTTCAAACATCTTTCAAAGATTATTATTTATTTTCTATATTTACCAAGGTATTCTCTGTTTTTTAATATATCACTCCATTGATTTTTGTGGTAATTGTATTGCATTTTTCTCTTGCAAGAGTAATACCATTCTAAATGGAGATGTTAATATGGTTTGGTTGGGTAAGGCAATGTTATTCTCTCCAACACAACTCATTAATACAAACCAAAAACAAATCACGTACACAGATATGCATGTATAATCCCAAAATTCAATATGACTAGATAACATGTTTAAATAACCAGAGCATCTAATGGGAAAAGACAAAGGAGACATGTAATAACCACATCCAATTATGAGTTACCCTGTTAAAATATTTGCATTGTCTTGTTTCATAAAATAATTGTATCACCTGTCACATTTAATCAAGACATAAAGTTACACAGTCCATCAGCCATCTAGGTTACACACATCTGGATGATGATCGAAATGCTTGCAAGCATAACAAGTTTAATTCAGTTGCAAGATGCTAATTTACAAAATGTCATAACCCTTTCAACCAGTTGCAGACATTTCATGAAATGAGCACAACCCTTTACAACAGGGAACTGAAGCCATATCTCACTCTCTTCAAAACCACCAGAATCCTTTGACAAAAACAATCATTTTGCCTTGCAGAAACACAGGATTGGCTTGAAAATTTACATTTGCACTTGCCTGAACTGGGGTAGACGCTCCATATTCATGCGCCATCTTAAAATACGTTAGCCGGTAAGGGACATACAGGACATACTGCTCCGCCTTTCGCGTTAACGACTCACAGCTGCTGCTAATGGGTATCGTCGCTTCCCGGCCCAACAAGTTTGAAGAAGGAAACACGGAGGACCACACCTAAACAAAATCCAAATTTCAGGAACAGAATAAGAAAACGGATATTGAAAAGAGCAAGAGACTGGCGTCATCAGAAAAAAGAGTCAACGTTGGAGCTGCTTTGGACGCACACACCAAATCCCAACTAGTTAATTATCCTCCGGACCGCTGCAGTCTCTTTTTTTTCTCTCTCTCCTTTCCCAACAACCACGGCTGGTTGACGGCCTTTTGTACACTTTCACTTTTTGAAGCGTGACGGCTACCGTAGCTGCAAGACGTACTTTCAACTGCGTGGCGAGAGAGAGTTGATTGTGATATATGATCTCAACACGAAATGGTAGTAATTCTTACACAATGTAGCTTTAAGAGGAAAAGTTTTCAATTTCCAATCTTGAAGCGAGTCATCCAGTGGAGAGTTTCTGTTGGATAAACGCACATGTCCGGGCGCTAGCGCCGTTCATCTGCTTGTACAACAGTACAGAAAATCAGCCAGCTTTTCTTTAACAGTGATTTAGTCTAAGATGTCTTTTGTATTTGTGTTGCAATGAAGTTGCGAGAAACAGTGAAAAGTTTTTTTTGGGTATAATTCTTAAATAAATACATTCTAAAAATAAAAAGGAAACTTATTTCGGGGAGAATAAAACAATTCTGGGCTGAGTTTTCCTAACTTTACCAAAAAGGCCCAGGATGCTGCAAATGTTGGTTTAATATGAAAATAATAATTTATTGAATGAATCAAATTTGAACATATCTGTCAGTGGCTTGTTGATCTTTACATTGTTAGTTAATTTCCTATCCTGGCCTGGGACACACATTCATACGGTTTGATAAAGTACTTATTGGACTTTAACTTATCATTGCACTTACAATAACGAGAGTAGCTGTCCTCAATTTAGGTCATTGTGTACGTCTCATCTTTTCCTGCATCCACCATGTGTGTTTGTGTGTGTGCACGCGTCAGTCGCGGGGGGAACTGAGCAGCAGCCCCGCCCGCTGCAGGGAGCTGACAGGATTGAAAAAATCATTACAGAGTCCATTGATGTTAAAATGTATACAGGTTGGCAGAACAGTCTGAAATATCGTCTTCATATCAGAAACAAGGAAATGAATTTGGCGACGTACGTGTGTTACGTCAACCCGTTCTCACTCCCGCTTGGTCAGTGGCTCTCAGCGTCACATACTGTTTGGCACGTGGGGACTGTTGTGATTGGTTGAAATTGCAAGAAACTCTGGTTATTGGTCAAATTTGCGGTAAAGTTGCGATGATTGGTCAAAATTACAAGTTGCACCGAATTCACGGTGATTGGTTGAATTTGCGTGAATTGTTGCGATTGTTGCGCCCTGCATCGCAAATTCCTGGAGGGACTGCTTTAAGTTACCAGCTAACGCTATCTGTAGCTAGCTAGATTGGTTTGCAGAACATTGAACAGGCGACCAAAATGTTACAATCAACTTTGAAGTGAAAACACACAGAGAGAGGGTCAAAGTTTAATATGAAAACATGGACAACATGGCTATTTTAATGTATACAGTGCCATGGATACGCATGCTAAGCCTCTGTCCTGATTGACAGGTTGGTGTGTAGCCACGCCCTAAAGTATCCCCTTCTTTATTATTATCTATTTTAAAATAAATGGGACCATAAATTACAAAAGATCATTACTTCATTATGAAAATGTTTACTGAGGTAATAAATCAAGTAACTAGGGTCATTTTCTCATAGACTTCTATAGAAACTGACTAATTGTTGCCAACAGAGGAGTCGCCAGCCACTGGACGTTAGATAGAATGCAGGTTTAGGGCACCGCAGTGGCTTCACTTTTCAGACCTGGGTTTGCCATGATTGCAGCCTGGGAGAAAAAGCTACCAAAAAGTTCCAATCCAGACCAACAATAACCACTTGCATAACACCTCTCTTTCTAAATGGGTCATTTTCAAACCAATTCTGAGCTGTAACTGTTTTTCTTAGAATTGGTGCTAGTATTGTAGGTTTTGTCAGTGCACTCAGAGGAGGGAGTGCCTCAGAAATCCGAGTTTTCAAATGGTGTAAAGGAAAATCATAAGGTTGTCCCAGTATTGTTTGTTTTGCATATGCACAAAAGTTATAATGCTTCTTCTAAATCTTCTAAAACCTTTGTGATGACCCTACTGTCATGTATGCAGAACAGGAACTAACTCACAATAGTAAGAAAAAGTGATGTAGTGTTTAGTAAAGACCAATCTGATTCCAATTTGTCAGCAAGAACTAATAAACGTGTCACCCGCCCTGTTTGAGATGTGGCTTGGCTCCACTAATGACAGTTGCTACCGATTTAGCCTCAGCTGGCTTTGTAATTAACCGGTTGATTTTCAGGTGCTCTCTGGCAGCATCAATGCAAAGACTGGGGCTGTCTCCACACGTGAGAGTGTAATGAAGGCGTGTCTCTTCAAGTCAGCATGAGCAGTAAAAGTGTTTATTATGCACCAATTATCAGCTAGTTCTGCAGCCATTAAGCGCTCTTAGTATGCACGTGTCTTGTTTATGATTCTCACAGCAATTAACTGTAATTTAAAAGGCTTTGGTGTATGGGTACTAGTGAGTCACTGGAAACAGTAGCAGTAGGGAAGATGATAAAGGTTGCTGAATATGAGGCCATGTTTTGAGTTACGATGTAGGCTGTAATAATTTTATTTAAAATGTACAAGACAAACACTTCTAATTATCCATGAGGATGTCCTAAATTTATACGAGCAAAACATTATAGCACTTGGGATTTGAAATAGCTCTCACACAGTGCTTATTCCAAGCTTGGGCAGACAGATATGAAACCTGAACAGAACTACTGTATATGGATTCATGAGAATGTTTAGGGTTGGCAACAGACAGCAAAATAGCTTTTATTAACCTCTCAAAAGTTCATTTCACCTGGTTTAGCATGCACCCCATATACTGAGGCTCAGTCCTTACCATCGTGGCCCTTTGCTGCATGTCATCCCTCCTCTGTCCTCCCCCCTTTCCTGTCTTCAGCTATCCTATCTAAAATTAAAAACAAAAAAAATACAAAAAATACAGTTCATTTCAGGATAACATGTGGTTGTAGGATTGCTGCACCTTTTTCTCTAAGTACACAGGGTGGCGCTGTTAAAGCTGGTGGCGCACAGTTCCGTTTAGCCAAGCACTGATGTCATGTTGTCCCACTTTCATGGATGGCCTTAATCTCTGCCCTTAGCTGAGGCAGATTAATCCAGACAGTGCTGACATTATCTCCTGTTCTACACTGTGACACTGGACACAGGAGGAACTCCTCACATCCGTACTTCTCTAAGCTCAAACAAAAACTATTATGTCACTGGATCGATGTGGAGCCAAATAATTACTATACGAGTGTTGGCCACAACTGTACATCTCTAAGCTGTATTTATACACTTTCCAATAACGCTGTTTTACCCAAGTGTTCAAATCACGAGTGGCAGAATATGTAGGAATATGTTTCCAATACAGAGTGTATTTTTTTAATGATTATTTTTTGGGCATTTTCAACCTTTATTGTGATAGGACAGCAGAAGACATGAAAGGGGAGAGAGAGGGGAAATCTCATGCAGCAAAGGGCCGCAGGTCGGAGTCGGTACCCGGGCCCGCTGCGTTGAGGAGTAAACCTCGGTATATGGGCGCCCGCTCTACCAACTGAGCTATCCAGGCACCCATACAGAATGTATTTCATTTAAGATACAGTACATTATTGATTGTATTGGTTTATGGTTTAAGACATTTGCATGTCATCATTTCCTTTTAGAGTAATGACACTGCAAATACATACATACATGCATTACGTAAATGTGTCAGAGGTATCTCATTTTTGTAATTTACTGTGGAGCCTAATTTATGCAGTGGTGGAAAAAGTACTCGGCTCTTTTACTTAAAAAAGTAGCAACACCACAGTTTAGAAATACACAAAAAGTCAAAAATGTTACTAGTATTAGCATCAAAACGTACTCAGGTGCAGAATGGCCCCTTTCCAGAAGCATATACATTATATTATTGGATTGTTACATTAATGTGTTAATACCTTTAATTGTAGATAGTAAAGAGCGGGCTAATTTAAATTACTTTATATAGCCTACTGCTTGGTAGCTTGTAGATCCCCCCCCCCCGGATCAATAAATTCTTGCCTAGAAGAAAATGGAAATACTTAAGTAAAGTACAAGTACCTTAAATTAGTACTTAAGTACAGTACTAGCGACTTTCCACTGCTGCATTTATGTTGGTTTTCTTCCTTCTACTCAGTACCTTGACCTGTAGACTGAGTATGATCAACGCACAAAGTGCATGTCAAAGTGACTGATTAAAGGTATTGGGTGGTAAATATTTACCACCTTCTGCGACTTGCACTAGTGGGGCTGTGGCTAAAAACAATGGAAGTCAGGGTCCTTCTGAGGCACTCTGACAAACGTTTTCCATTAATTATGTTTATAATTTATAAGCCAGGAGCTGTTTGATGTTCCGTGACGGATTATCATAATAATGATGGAGCACAGTGAATAGCGACCCACTGGTAAACATGTTTAATCATAAGATGGAAGGTTCTTCCTCTTTCTGTAGCAGTAACCTCCAAACAGGCATCATTTCCCATTGTTACAGAACTAAAGAACCATCACAATCTCAAAGCGTTGTGTTTACAGGCTTTGAACAGTGCTCAAAAAAATCAATCAACATTTATTTATAGAGCTCTTTACAGCAACCACCAAGTATCCAAAGTCATAAAGTAACAACAGTAAACATAAAATAAATTTAATTATTCAGTCACTGATCAGCGCAACACTAGTCACAACTCATTAATGAATCATTACTTAATCAAGATATACTCTTTTTGTAGTCTAACATAGCCAGACCTATCTCCACAGCGCTGTGGAGTAAGGACTGGCTACACCACACATACATTCTGGGATAGGAAAAAAAACCACTCTGGGTTGTTTGCATTTCTTTAATTTAATCACAGTTGTCTTGGCCGGTGGTAAGTTTCAGACGTAGCGATGGTGGCTCTGCAAAATAGTCTCGGGAAGGAACTTGTTTTGGTGGAATACATTTTTTTAAATATTATATGTTTGGGCATTTCTGCCTTTAATGGATAGGACAGCTAGTCTGGCTATCACCAGACCAAGCTCAATCTTTTAAGATTGAACATTAGTCTGGGGAGTCTGCTCTGTATTGTTTCTGCACAAGAGGCGTGATCAACGGGCATAGTTCAAATGACTCTGTACGCAATTGGATAGTCCTTCAACCAATCAGAACAGCGATCCGGGTGACGTAGCAGCGACAGCGGCATCAACGGGTTGCTACGCTTCAGTGGCCGGCTTGTTGAATTTAAACAAGAAGCTGTTTGGTCACTTCTCTATCGTCATCATGTTAAACCCGCCAATAGCGCGCCAGGTGGATAAGCCAGTTTGTGATTGGTTCCTGCAAAATTGTTACAGAAGCAGGTTAGATAAACGTACAGGTTTCCAGACTGAGCTGCAGGGAGAAATCAAATCGCCGGCAGATTGGACGGGGTTTACCCAGTCTATAGGACAGCTAGACATGAATGGGCAAATACATGCACGAAATTGTCACAGGTCGGACTCAAACCCTGGACCTTCTGCAACGAGGCATACACCTCTATATATGTGCACCTCCTCTACCAACTGAGCTAACCTGGCCACCCACAAACAATATCTAATGAAGTGTTCACACAATACAGTAATGTGAGCTATTTAAGTTAGCTGGATACATGGTTAAACGTAATTTGCTCATACCAGTGCATCACCGTATGTAACTTACTTCGTCCATAGATATCCTGCCAACCGGGTTTCAAACATCCCAGTTAGACAGTAAATGCCAAAAAACATATTATTTGTAATCTTTACAATCATTCCCCGAAATAACCAAGCAGGCCTGCCTGATTTCCCATCCAAATGTATCATAATTGTCCTAGCAATGTACTTCCGTTGAACCCAGACTACTCTTTTTGTGCACGCCAAAGTAAAGTGATAGTAATCCTTCAATACTTGATGATTATCTGACCATAACTTACCCATGTTGTGCCCCAAAAAGGTTACTACTCATTTTGGCTGGACAGCTTGCAGAGTTTATCACTGCCTGAGACCATGGCTCTTTTTTTCTGGCTTGCTGTCTATTGGCCTTTCTATATCTAACAAGCCACTCAAAACCTAAAGTCAATAGGATGTGTCTATTATCAAATGATAAAGGCCCTTAACTTTGTCAGTCATAATCATTTGTTCAATAGTCGAGGAGCTAAAGCAACCAGAGATGTGATGGAATGAAGCTTTGTTTCTGCTTGCCTGCATTTTTTCTGTCCATCTCTCCTGCACTCCTGTATCTATGAAGATCATTTTGTTTTTGAAACAGTGAAGGTAAAATCCATCATAACAATCTGCAGTACATTGCCCTTTCTTTCTTCATTTTTTTCACCTTTAGTCCCAATTCATTTTAAGACTATATTTTGCTAGATCTTTTGTAAATATGTAAATACTCAATACACTTTGTGAAAGCATTTTGTGTTTGGAGTTATTGCCTTTTGACATAGCTCATGGTCAAATCTATAAAGCTGGCGTGTGTGCTTTTACATATTAATGAACGTCTGTTACATTCAAAACAAACAAGTTCACACAATGCTGATAAAGCCATCATGGTCATGTCTGGTTTCGGTGGCAACATTCCTGCGCTGGCGCACCGGAAGGATGCTGATTCAGCTTATTCATACTCAGAACGAGTAGTTTATTAACTACATTAACCACAACAACACCATTACATTAGCAGTACACAAAGTGCCGTCAACCAACCTTGCTTAGAGTTCTTCACAACGTTGCTGCTCATTCTGGCTCTCTGATTGGTTACGCTGTATGTTAGCATTACAAACTATACCTGGACAGGCAGTAAAGGGGGCGAGACCACAGCGAAGCAGCGTTTTCTTTTCTTAAGCACGTCGACGGTGTTTGTGTAATTACTCTCACTGCCGGGGGGGGGGGGAACAAAAGTTCCTGCACTCCAGCTTTAAGCTTACTCATACAAGTACATACTCTGTTATCACTAATGCTCCAGAATATAACATAATCATGAAGTAATGAGGGACTACTTATAACTATACTTAGTATAATGTACCATGTTATTTGGTGGGGCATTAAAAGGTTAAGTGATGGCAAAGTGATTATGAAGTAATGTGGGACTATATAATAACTACCCAGTACACTTTTGTATTTTGTGCACTGTATTGTAAAGTGTTAGCAGTAACTTAAAACTTAAACTTAAATAACTTGGAGGTTGGAAGATGTCACTGCAGAGACATGTTAATGCATTTTATTTGTACAGCTCATACAGATGCAACTTAATAAAAACAACAGGGTGCCACATTTATTGCAAAGGGACAATGTAATACATTGAAAGCACAGGGAGCCATGCATACCGTAAATGTAACCAATTATCATGTGGATTAACACATTGTTTTGAGGCCAGGGCACTTCTTCTTGACGATTCCCATTTGTATAACTGTTACTCTTCCACAGGATTTTGTGGCTAACAGGATCATATCAACTAAAAAGCCTATTTTCATTACGGAGAATGGTCTGCAGCATCTGAATTGAGCAGAACTGCTTTCACACCTTCCCACGCTGTAGCATTTGCATCATTTCTGGATGAGGCACAGGCAAAGTGTTTTTGTTTTTTTTCATTACTCTTTTCTTGATTATGCATGCAGTGCCTGAAGAGCTCACACACTGAATATGATGCTTAAGATATTCCAAACACTTGTATGTCTATATGAATGCAAGTTTCTTAGTTCTGGTAAACAATGCAAAGGTCATACTATAGAATTTATGATGCATGGATCATAGCATTTGTTATAGTGTCTGATTTTAGGAAAGGAGCATTTTAGTAATCATTAGACTTGGATCACTAAACGGACAAAGGCCAGTCCCTCCAGGATTTTGCGGCCTTTTTTTGAGATTGTTGCGGCCCAAAATGCCTGATTTTGCGGAGCTTTTGTAAATATTTTCAATAAAAGTTGCAATGTCTTTTGTATTTTTGTTGCAATGGAGTTGCGAGAGACAAAAAAAAGTATAAAAGTTGGTATACTTTGTTAAAAATAAAAAGGAAACTTATTCTGGGGAGAATAAAACTACTCTGGGCTGAGTTTTCCTAACCTTGCCAAAAAGGCTCAGGATGCTGAAAATGTTGGTATAATATGAAAATGGTTGGTGGATTTAAGACAAAAAATAATAATTTATTGAATGAATCAAATTTGAACATATCTGTCAGTGGCTTGTTGATCTTTACATTGTTAGTTAATCTCCTATCCTGGCCTGGGACACACATTCATACGGTTTGATAAAGTACTTATTGGACTTTAACTTATCATTGCACTTACAATAAGGACCGTAGCTGTCCTCAATTTAGGTCATCGTGTACATCTCATCTCCGGTTTTTCCTGCATCCACCGTGTCAGTCGCGGGGGGAACTGAGCAGCAGCCCCGCCCGCTGCAGAGAGACGACCGGATTGAAACGGCAGCAGCTTCAGCGACTCGAGTGAAAAAACGTTACAGCGTGCATTGATGTTAAAATGTATCCAGGTTGGCAGGACGGTCTGAAATGTCTTGCATGGTCTTTCACTGTACGTTTTGTTGGTAAATGTGAGACGTTCAAGTCACACATGTCTCGTCTTCATATCAGAAACAAGGATATTAATTTGGCGACGTACGTGTGTTACGTCAACACGTTCTCACTCCCGCTTGGTCAGTGGCTCTCAGCATCACATGCTGGCGCAAAGTCTGGCACGTGGGGACTGATGTGATTGGTCAAAATTGCAAGTCGCACCGAATTCACGGTGATTGGTTGAATTTGCGTGAATTGTTACGATTGCGACATCGCAAAATGTGATGATCAAAATATGATTGCCCCCTTTTTTTATGAAAACAAGTGAAATTAATAATGAATGTGATGTTTTATTTAGCAGAATTACACTGTGTTGTTCTATCTTATCCAATATATATTGGCCCCTGCCTACCAGGCACAGGACCAGGGGCCCATCTGGCCTTCAACTGCAAAATGTCACTCAATGAGACATGAAGCAACCAGGAAGAGACTCAAAATGACCGCAAATAAGCATAAAACAAGTACAAAGACACACAAAAGACCACTAAGAGACAACTATGGAAAGGTGAAAAACAACCACAAAGAAACACAAAGCAACTACAAAGAGATGCCAAATAATTACAAAGAGACACAAAAGACCACAAAAAGACTCACAACAGCTATGGAAAGGTTAAACACAACCACAAAGAGACACAAAATGACTACGAAGAGACACAAAGCAACTACAAAGAGATGCCAAACAATTACACAGACACAAAAAGACCATTAAGAGACACAAAACCTCATCAAAAAGAGGCTAAGTAACTATAAAGTCTGTGTTTTGCTTCATATGTAAGAGAGGTGGTGGGGTCTTTTGCACGTCTGTGCCCAGGGGCCCATTGTCTCACAACAGACGAAATATGCTTTCATATTCATACATGACAAATGCATGTATGTGTTATTAGATTATTGTTAAACTTAATTTGATCTGATGAAAATCAGAGAAAGGGGCTAGTGATCAAATGATATATCTTTCTTGTGTCAGATGTGTAGTCTTTTTACTGTCATAATTAGAGGTCTGCTATGTCTCTCATTCTAAAGGCCAGTAGGGGGGTTAAACATCGAGGCAATCTATGGCTTTCATTATATTAAAAAAGATCACAAGAAGGGGGAAGGGCACAGATGCTCTTTTGTGATATCTATCTAGCCAGCCATATGGAGTAGACTTTAAACCATCATTCACCAGCGACAGGCTCTGGTAATGAAGACACTCATCCCCCGAGGATGTTCCATCTTTGCTCTCCTGTCTAAGAGCGAATCACAAACACAGTTGAAGGACGCATCCCCATCTCCTTCCAGCCACACGACCACTGCTGTCACTGGACTGAGAGATAACTGGCTTTACCAAGCATGTCCTTTATGGGAATGTCAAAGTATCCACGCAGGGGCCATGACACACCAGCATGAGCCACTGTTGTCTGCAACCAACCCTGCCTCTGTGGTGAACTGCCTCAGAAGAGTTGGTGCTCGTATACCTCACCTCCTAGCTATTGTGTCCAGGCCACATGCAGACGTATTACTCTCCAGGAAAAAAAATCCAGCAATCTAGGTTTCCCTTACCATTAACAATTATACAGTTATGTTTATTCCTGTTTATAGTTCTTGGGCGTTTAAGCACATCATCTGTTACAGATGGTGCATTAAGAGACCGAGACACTCACAGCTCTTCTCATCTTAAGCTCAGGTTGTTGATGTTGGCTCTGATTGCTCTCTGAGCAGTAACACTGAATGTGTCACTTCATCTAAATTCCTCTGTACAGCCAAGTAAGTCACCAGAGATGAAGTCAGACTTCAGTGGATAAAATTAATTGCTCAACCTCTGCAAAATAAGGTGCCAATAAATTACATGGGGAAATGACTGATCGCACACATCATGTTCACCAGACGTTGGTCTGTCATACCTAAACAGAGAGTTCAGTGCTAATGAAAATGCAATGCCACTGGAATCAAATGCAGCAAGGCTACAGTATATCATGCAGCTGCTTTTGAGTGCACTATGTGGTGGAATTTCCAGCTTACAAACACATGCTATGTTGAGACAGTGGTACCTCAGGTCTCATTCATTCAGGTCAGTGTCCAACATAACAGCAGTAGGTCATATCCTCAGGCAGAGTAGTACTGAAACTCTGTGTTCCATAGATGATTTGAGATGTAACAGTGCTGCATGAAACGCTCGTACACTACGCCGTACAATACTCGGTACACTACGCCATACTCTACGGCGTACTATATGGCGTACTCTACCTACGCCGCACTCTGCTTACATCGCACTCTGCCTAAGTCGCACTTTACCTACGTTGCACTCTACATAGGTCGCACCCCACATACGTCACATTCTACCTACGTCGCACTCTACGGCGTACACTGCGCTGCACTCTACGCCGAACACTACGCCGCAAACTATGCCGCACACTACACCATACTCTGCTCTTACCCTTGGCGCATGCTCTGCTGGACAACATTCACCGCACTCGCTTGACCGCACGTTTCATCTTGACTACGTCCTGTCTCAGTATCTGTGTATCCCGTGTAACTTCTGTTTTTTTTTTTTGTGTCTTTGCAAGAGTGCTGTCCATAACGTTCATGAGTTAAGTAATCATATGTGTTCACGGCGCCCACAATATCTTTGCTTACATTGAAGGATTAGATAACCAGCATGAGTTACACCTACAGGAAGACAGGAACTTCAGAAATTGGGATGCACTATACTGAACTGTTTAATCCTAGATTCTCTGTGGCTGAGATTTCATTAAATGCTTCTGTGAAATTCATCAACGTCTCCTGAACCTTTTTTACATACATGTATGTGAAAATAAGTTGTGCTGCTCCTGAGTATTTCCATAATACACTATACTGCAGCTGTTGCACTAATATTAGTCCCTGCAATGGAAACATTCTTATATTGACTCTCTTACAAAAGACAAAATGAAATTGTTTGCAATCTACTTACCAAGGTATAGCTGTGTGGTTGTTTATCAATCTTCTGTTATTGTTCCAGTGAAGGGAAAGAATAACAGAAGAAATGACAAATATCACATCCCACTTTGCCTGGAATCTCTATATGAAGGTTATTTCAGCCATATCCACTTGATATCAAAAGAAACGATTCAATCTTCTTCTCTCCAGCTCTGAACATATCTGCTGATTTAACAATCCGTCAAATGAAAAAAGAAAAATAAAGACGTCAGGCATATTCATGCTAACAACACACTGTGTGGATGAATGGTGATGTAAATGGGAGCAGTCACACTTAAGAGCAGCTGGTTCAAATCATCCCAGTATTTATTCAGCTTTGGCGAAGATTCCTATTTTCAGAGTCATTTTGTCAGTTTTAAGGGTATTCCTGGTTTCAAGCAACTGAAACGATGGTAAAACAAAATAGTGCAGGGAGACACAAAGATTCAAGTTCTATTCTACTGAGAGTCATTCAGACACAGTAAAGAATATTCATGGTAAGTGAGGCTGTAAAAATCTCTGACTTTAGCTGACCCATCTGTCTAGCAATACATATTTCAAAAATATGGACCCTGGAGGTCATTTCCAAAGTGTGTATGAATTTACATTCCTTGTGACAATGTTATAAAACACCACCACTACTGTAAGTAGCTTCATTGTTTTGCAAGTAGTGCATGCACTTGAATACTGGGTTCACTGTCAAAAGTAAATTACCTTGCTTATTCAGATTCACATTTCAAGCTCATAAGCATGACATGCACACACACACACACACACACACACCAACAAGTCCACCAAATCATTTAGTTTAGTTTATTCGAAAAACAGTTAAAATACTAGTACAAACAAAGAAATAGCGAAGATATGTGAAATGGAAGCTTGTTTATAGGAGCCCAGACACTTCTACAGTAACAATTTCAACCTACAGACAACCCTAAAAGCTTACTACCCTAACTACCAAATGGTCCCAATATATTTGTTCCATCAGTCTAACATTGGCTAAATAGCTACAATACAATTCAAGCTTGAACATTTAGTAGTAACTGCTGTCTCAAGCTCCTTTTAAAAGCAGACACAGACAAATTTTTGTATATGGTATAATCATTTTCATTCTATACCTGTGGACCTCTGCAAACCACACTAAACCTCATACATTTAAGTTTACGTTTTTTACCAGTTATAAGATGCATTTTACTTGTCTTGTATGCGAGGGAGGCATTATACATTACATTACACAGGCATTGTGAAACATAGTTCACTCAGTAAGCTTCAGAAGACTGTAGGTGTGGAAAGGAGGGTCAGTGGGAGCATTTACCATGGACCATGATGTGGCAAATACAACTTTCTTCTGTAAAATCTTTCATTTCACCATTGAACGATACAGGTTGTTTTGTCCTACCTTCTAACCTTCTTACCGCCGCAGTTTGGTTACGTTTAGACACAAAAACGATTTAGTTAAGTTTAGAAAAAGATCATGGTTTGGTTTCAAATCAGCATGTTTGTTATGTTACTTCACTTCCTTGTCTTGTTTGCTTTGTAAAGTTTAAAAAACTTTTAAAAAATACTCGCCTTTTACCTTTAATTTGAAACTGGACACAAACTCCAGTCTCCTGGGTGAAAGTCCTGTGTAATGTTTGACCCATATGCCACCCCAACCTGCCTCCTTGTGCGGCATTTGGCGCTCTTAAACTTTGTCACCTTACCTCCTGCTTTGCGCCGCCACTATAAACTTAATATGGGTCATAAGCTCTGCTCGAATAAGCAATTTACAGTGTCTTTTTTTTCCAGGGGAGAACAATCTCTCTCTCTCTCTCTCTCTCTCACACACACACTCACACACACACGCACACACACACAGACACACACACACACATGGCACACTACTGTATAATGTAAACCAACATACTGTACAACATTCGAATACATTACTTTAAACAGAAAAGCTTATTGAAGGCAGCAAACCGAGGTGGAAACACAAACCCAAGTTAAATGGCATCTTTCGTTTTGCGAGCCCACCTTGAATTAATCCCATTTAAGGGTTTAGCTACACTGTGCACAGCAGTATTCACTCAAACTAATCCATATCACACCCACATACTTTTGCACACAGAGGCTTGTGTGGATGTGTGCAGATACACACACAAATGTGTTGTCACACCCACACATACACTTACATGGAAACACGCACTCACAGGTGCAATTTCTCTTATGTAACCAAGACAGAAACGCTCCTCTTTTGGATAAAACAAATAAGTAACAAGTAACAAAGTAAATGGCTACCTTGAAGGAAGTTTTTTTGCAAAGAAAAGAAACATCTCTTGACCATCTCGTCATATTCACAAGCATCTGAAGTAGATATTCTTTGGTGAGACACATACATAAAAGTAATAAACAGAGCCTCCCTATGGCCCTCACAAACACAGTCTCACAGTTAGGATTCTCCTGGACACTATAACATTAAAAAGGATCAACAAAGATTCTTTCTGTCCTCTTTCTATTTTCTTCTCATGAATATTCAGCTGTTGAGTCTTAGATGTGTCTTCTGTGAGTGGGAGCACAGGTGGATAAGAATGTGTACATGAAACACAAATGAATGAAAGAGGAGCGTGACTGTCTCTGGGGCTCTACCCACACCTTCAGCATCAACACGGCCGTAGGGCAAAATGAGTAAGAGCTGCAGATTTGAAGAGTGTAAAGGAAGCTAAGAGGCATTCAGTAAATACTCAAGGTTAGGTTTCATCTCATCCCTTAAACATACCTTCCATCTGAATATGAGGTTGGTGCTGACGTGTTACAAAAGCTCTTTCCTGACCATTATTATAGAAATGTACACCAGTACAATCATGAATTCCCTCAATTCAATCAGGAGAGACTTTGTTTGCAGATATGCAAAAGAACAATATTTATTATACAACTGCATGAGAAAATGTATGAGTCTTTTGGAGATTAGACTCCATCGAATTCATATTTTTTAAAGGGGTAGAGAATAGGAAACATATCCCCCGATGGAGTCTATACACTGGTGGCGGCAGAGAAGAGACCGTGGACCAGACCAACGAGGCAACGGAATGGCCAGCTGGGAGAAACATGAAGACTGGAGGCGGCAGGAGAGGTGGAGAGTTGAGCGCTTTGCCTGTAATGAAAACTGAACAGCACAGGGAGAACATATTTAAGCAGAGCTGTAATGCTTTGATTGGTCCTTGAATTTCGTGGTCATATCTGATTGGTTTAAGTGAAAGTATTGCTTCTAAACAGTGGATTTGATTTACAGAGAAAGAGTAATGATTGGGTTAATGACGTCTTCCTGAAAGAATTTGCACTGTGCTTCATTAGAATAGAATAGAATAGAATGCCTTTCTGTATTATATATGGGTATGTAAGTACTTTCCAGTCATGAAATGCCTTCCTAACAGAGTTTTCTACCATGTTCTTGAACTTTTAAATATAATCATGATCATATGAATTGCACAATAGGAAGTGAATGATTTAGAAGAAAACTATGCTTATCCTCTCAATTGACAGTTCCCAGAGAGCGTGTGAATGATTTGAGTACTTGATGACTATTCAATTCTATGCAATCCCATTACTTTTTTCTACCTTCAATTGAATTCTTGTAATGACACATTGAATGCCATTGAAAAGACACTAAGTGTGCTATGAAATGCTTTTAATGTCGAGATGGATCAGCCAATTAGCCATTGTATCTCAGCGTACTATTGAAATTCACTAGAGTGAAATCAAAATGGAGTGTGTCAGAAAACACTATCATTTATTGCTGCAGCCTACCTCACTATTCCGCAAAGCGGTAAATCCACTTACAGTGCACGGCTCATCACACATCCTCTACTGTGTGATGAAGGAAGACAAAGTGGAGGTTATATGTGAATGTTAGGCTGCAATCCAGGCAATCCAATGAAATATTATTGTTTCAAAGATCCACACGTCTGTAGAGGACATTACAGTAGTATTAATAGCCTGATGCTTACTGGTTGATGAAGAATTAAACTAAATATTTTCATACCCATAATACCTTGAAGAAAAAACTGAATCCAATCACTCTGACCTGCATATGGTCAGTGACAATTTCATGAAGTTACATCATGAAATTTTATCTTAACAGCTTACTGAAAAGTGCTTGGAGTGGGTGTAGCACTATTGGCCAAGTAAAATTTCCCCTTGGGGACAGGAAAGTATATCATATCTTATCTAACCCTTACATTATAAAACTACATCAGGAAGTCTCTTTGGCCAAAATTAGATGTTACTTAATACATAGTGCTTTCTCCATAATGCGTAGACTTGGATTTCTAAATGTTAAAATGTAAGCGATTGAGTTGATTTGAACAACTGACCACAACTCAAATGTCCTCCAAAGAGCTTTCATAATGGACAATTAACATGGTCTGAGTATCTGCCTGTTTTGTCAACCCTTCTTTAGCTGCCTCGCCTACAGTCATGGAACTTCAAGACTTGGCATTTGAACACGAGCCCTGGAAGACATTGGCTAATTAGTTCCTGAAGAAAGAACAATCCATCTTCCTCAGGAAGTGATCCACTCCTGCAGCTGTGGTCAGTGCACTTTAAATTAGAATGTCTTAAACTTAGGAGACAAATAGCAAAGTATGCCAATCAACAAACTACAGAAAATAGATTTTTCTTCTTCTTATAAGTCACATCATATGCTTTGCTAACAATGCTGCTGTGATCAAGGCAAACTGACCGAGCATAAAACTCTCAAGATTTAGACTGATCTCATGAAATGGCGTATGTATGTAATGCCAATTCGTATGCCATTACTAGCGTGTTATTAAGACGCATACTTGTTTTTTAGTGTGTTTATCAATGCTGTTTGGCCTCCATTGACATACATTACTTGCGATTGCGAGTGAATTGACGCCATAGCGAGTAGTACGAAAGGGCGAAAATCCGCATAGGGACATTGGTTGGAGTGGAGGATGGGTAAAACACAGGACTTTCACCCAGGAGAGCGGGGATTGCGTCCTCCGTGTGAGTTCATGTCCCGTGTGTGAGGTTTCCTTTCCATGTTTGTTGTTTTCCTGAACACAACCCTGTTCTTCTTTTCCTAAACCCAACCAGTTCTTCTTTTCCTAAACCCAACCAGTTCTTCTTTTCCTAAACCCAACCAGTTCTTCTTTTTCTAAACCCAACCAGTTCTTCTTTTCCTAAACCCAATCAGTTCTTCTTTTCCTAAACCCAACCAGTTCTTCTTTTCCTAAACCCAACCAGTTCTTCTTTTGTTAAACCCAACCCCGTTCTTATTTTCCTAAACCCAACCAGTTCTTCTTTTCCTAAACCCAACCAGTTCTTCTTTTGTTAAACCCAACCCCGTTCTTCTTTTCCTAAACCCAACCAGTTCTTCTTTTGTTAAACCCAACCCCGTTCTTATTTTCCTCGCGGTAACCCCAGCGTAAACATACACGCCACGTGGCACTTTCTAAAGCCACGTGGCGTGTATGTTTACGCTGTGATGTTGCAGACTGCTGTCTGCTGTATGCAGCGTATACATACACGCAGATAATGCGTACAGATAACACACCACTTGGCTTTAGGAAAGTGCTGTGTATGTTTACGCGAAGTCATGATATCACATTGCGGAGAGGAAATTGAAATAGAATTGTTTCCTGCTTCAACATTCTTCCTGCAGCAATGACATTCAGCCGATTATCAAAGCCTCTCTTACACTGCGGTTTTTACAGTCAATTTGGGATAAGAAATCATGCCATGAATGTTGCACAGCTGCATGGAAAATGCATAAATTAACTTCATGTCAGGTCAATGTAAACTAGGGTTGCATGATATTGACAAAATGTGATATTGCGATATCACTTATGAATATTGCAATATAGATATTAATTTCGATATGTTTAAACATATGTAAAATTACAAAAGTTATGGGAAAACGCATCAAATAGATTCATAACAAATAAAACAAGTTTTCCTACAACACAAGGTTTATTTCAATTGACAGTCATATTGGACTGGTACAACATATAACACATAATGACCATGTCTACAGAACAGGACATGTTTTACTGGTTGTACAGTATAAAATATATCAATAAAGTGTCACGTTTGTGACTGTCTGTTGTTTTGTGTTTCCTGTTTTATTTTGAAGGGTCCCTATTATCCCTAGTCTTGTCTGGTTTTACTTCCTGTCTGTTTGATTGTTCTGCCCCGCCCTGATGTGTTTCACCTGTTGTGTCAACTGTCCCTTGTTAGTCCTCGTTAACCCTGGTATTTAGTCTGTGTGTTTCCTTTGTCTGGTGTGGGATCATTTCATTCTGTTTGCTGTGTATTCTGTTAAGCTTAAATTATACTGCCCGCTCCCAAGGTGGCACACGACATCATGACGTCACGGGATCGCCGTAACTGTTTATACTCGCACTGGTGGTCGTGACACAAATTGCAGTCTTCTCCTGAACAGAGGTGGCGCTAATGAGGAAAGACTACCGACGTTGCTCTTTCTGTGGACTAGAAGAAGAAGAAAAAGATAAACAACGGCAGAACTGGCAGCAGCATTGACATGAATGCTTTGATTTGATTGGATGAGCTACTTTGTCAGATCAAGCCTTTCATTCACCATAAAAGAACTCATCTTAACCCAGTAAGTTTACAAGAGAGACTTGCAGTCACTTGGAGAGTCCTGGCATCCGGTTGCCCAGGAGCTTGTTCATGCTTCCTGTTTCCGGTTTGTCGCACGCCGCTGAAAAAAATAGTGCTGGCAAGAAATTACGTCATTTTGACGTCATGACGACGTGCGGCACCTTCAATGCGTCAAGCATAATTTGGCCATTACTGTGTGTACTGCCTGCGTTTTCTTGTGTGGAGTCGACCCGGTGGTCTCTGTATTCCAGTTTGTATATTCTGTTCTTTTGTTTTATCTACATTCTGGAGTTATTTTTGCCTGCTGTGTTCAGGACTCCTTCTGTTGGCATGGACTTTATTTTTGTTAAATAAATCCTCAAGCTCAACATACTCCTGCCTGCTCTCTGCATTTGGGTCCAAGCCTCGCAGCCCTCCTGACAGATTCTGACATAAAGAGAACAGGACATGTTTTACTGGTTGTACAATATATAAATAAAGAAAACAGGACATGTTTTACTGGTTGTACAGTATAAAATAAATAAATAAAGAGAACAGATCACAACTTTCCTTTCACTTCTCTGATTTGTTCCACTTTGTTGTCTCTATCTATTTCTTCATTAGGCTCGTTCAAGATTAACTGCGCCTCGCCTGTAAAGTAGACGAGAGCAGGCGGCAGCAGCGGGGGGCGGTGACGAAAATCCACTGTGAAGTCGGACAGTTTCCAGCCACATCCAGCAGCCTACAGGCTGAACAGGAAGTCACAGAAACACTGGTCCGATTCCGATTTAATAAAGTGTTATCAGACCCATATATCAGCTTGTACACAGTCTCCAGTTGTTTTTATTATGACAGAGTAGCTGTCAAAATACTCTACATGCGATCTGTTGCTGATTTTGATTAACAACAGACTGTAGATGATCCTAATCTGAACAGATTTAGTCTCTCTGACTTCTAAACATAACGGTCAGCCACACAACACGTGTTCTGTACAGAATAAGCCTTTAATTTAGACAAATGGCAGTTAAAATCCCTCTGATTCAAAATCAATAAAAAAGTTTATATAAAACGTCATCATATTGTCGATTTTGAACCAATCAGCTGTTAGATCAGCTGAGAGGCCGGCGTTTCCCAGCATGCCTTGTGTCCGCCTGGGTCTTGCAGTCGGTGAAAAGCAATTGCGCTACCTGCGTCTCAGAACTGCGGCCGCCTTGCTCTCGTGAGATTATTGTTGCCTACGTATGCATGACGTCAGAGCAAGTCGGGATCAAGTCGGACACAAATCTAACCGGCATGCAACGGGCGGCGATCGCCGGTGATCGATTCTGCGCAGATCTGTGCAGATCTGGCTCATCTCGAACGAGCCTATTTACACTAGGGATGGGCATATTGATCCTGTGGTATCGATAGATCGATATACTCACGCTACTCATTTGGCATTGATTTCCTTAAAAAAATATCGATATAAACTAAAAAATAATATTTGGGGGTGTATGCATCACTTTCAGCTGTTTTAGATTACTTACTTAATTACTTATTACTATGTGCCAGGACACCCCTGTACCTGGCGGCGTATTGAGCTGGCCCATGTCACGTGACAGGAGACGAGCAAATGAGCGTCAACGTGCGACACACATGGATGTATTGGCCTATTGGCGACACAGGCGACAGCGACACAGCCAAGGCCAGCCCAGCACAAATACGGGAGAGAGAGAAGCGTAAGATATGGCAGACAAAAAACAAAGCGTGGTGTTATTTTTCACCAGTCGATAAACTCATGGCAAGGTGCCAAGTGTGTGATAAAAAAGTATTTTTTTCCTTTTAGCTTTTTCTACCAAGATTGGTCTTTTTTCTTTTTTTGAGAAATAACAAAAGTGAAAACGTGTATGTTTTTGTTCATATTTAATTTATTTCATTCATATTTATGTTATTTATTTTAATTTTAAATTTATTATGTATTGACCATAATACATTTGGTATAAATGGTCTTTATTTGTCTTGTGATTTGTCTTAAATTGGCAATAAGAAATTAATGGTATCGATATCGATGAAAATGCAAGAAAAAGTATCGGTATCGTATCGAATCCTAAAAGTGAGGTATTGCCCATCCCTAATTTACACTGTCACTCTGTCGAAATAGGCACACAGGGGCGCCGTATAGGGGGGAAAAGTTAGGACAATTCCAAGGGCCCATGACTGACGGGGGCCCCAAAAAATAGGCAAAAACTAATATAAAATTATTAAACCATCATCATTCAGTATATATATTTTAAATATAATAATTCAATGAATGATCTCTTTGTTTTTACTTGTTTTTGGCAGTAAAAGTTAAATATCCCCATTGACCAACAAGTAAACATCCGTATTTACCGACCACCCCCCTGTATCTGCATGAAATGGTTTGGTCCTGCCTTAGCACTCACCGTGTTTTTTTAGTTGCAGCCCTTAGATGTGCCAGACCTTCAGTGTCCACAATGTTTCCAAGTAACGTTAAATCAAAATCTGGTTTTCAAAAAAGGAAAGCTGTAACCCAGTTTTTCACCAAGAAAGGTGGGTAGCCTATAATCTGTGAGTGGTATTAGCCTGTTGGCTTAATGTCCATAGGGAAATAAGCTAGCTAGCTACAGACTAGTGTTTGCCTACATTTAATCACCATTTAATCAGTGCAGGGAAGCGTTTAGCACGATATTCATATTAAATCATTGTCCCTGCCCCTTTTAGCAGACTTAACAGATGACTCAGCAGCACCTCATTCTCCCCCTAACTGTGCCCCTCCCTGTCCCAGTGAAGAAGGTGAGCAACATTGGGTTCAGTGACATGCCAGTTAGCATCATTGCAGGGAGTCTGTGGGTCTCTTGCTCTTTTTAAGAAAATTAAATATGTATTAATGACAGAAATTCAAACACATTACTAACAATTATTTTCTCACATAATGATAATTATGAAATAAAATAAAAAACAACAACTTGTACAATTGTCTGTACTGATGCTAGTCAGTTGGAAACAGTGAGTACCTTACCTGAGCCTGCATGTAAGATACAGACAATATTAAAATAAACCAGTTACGTTCATTTAGATTGAATTATGAAATGACATCTATAGATACAGACTTTATTTCTTCCATCATGAAGGGTAGTTAATAGATATTTATATTTAAGTTTGTTCATTTTTCTTTTATCTTTCATTAATAATTATAATAATAATAATAAAAATAATTGTGTTAAGAGAATTTTCCATTTTGTCAAATTTTACAATAAAAATACTTTGAGAAAAATGGCCTTCAGCACATTTTTTATGGTTGCTTTTAATATTGCATCAAATAGTGAACTGCATACTAGACATGCATGCATGTACAAATCAACAGCAGTAAATATTGTGCTAGTACTAGTATTGAACTACAAGAAGCAAGACAGTTGCAAGCCTTTAATTAGAGTTATGTAAAGCTTTTGATGGGACAGTTAGATCCTAGAGATGTGGTGACAACAGCTGTGCACAGGGGGCCCAATTAGATTTTTTGTCATGGGGCCCAAAATTCCTGGCGGCGTCCCTGTATGCACACACGTGGTACGCTCCATAGGGTTTTTCTGGCCAATGGAATGATGATCATTATAGCGTTTCAAGTGGGCTCTAAATCAAACACAACTAAGCCACACAGCCAACAGACGGGACGCAGCGCTCCACAAAATAAACAAAATATGGCAACCCCTTTCGATATAACATTGCGCAACGTGATATTGCGATAACGATAAACTCAGATGAGAAATTATTGTTTGTGGGTAGGGTAGAGCTTACCTTGCAGGTCATGATGCATGTAAATATGGGATACATATAGACTCTTAATGTATATTCTAATGAATCTAATTATCAGAAGAAAACATGTTTCGCCATATGTGCACCATATTTAATTAATTTAAAGCTACATTGTGTAAGAATGTCTCCCATCTAGTGGTGAAATGCTATATGACCACCAACTGAATATTACTTTCTAGCCCTTCCCATTCCGAGCGCATTTCAACGGCTGAACCCAAAATTAGCTCTTAGTATCTCTATTGTTTACACGCAGCTGTTCTAGCCACTCCAATTAAATGTGGTATTGTTGCTTTGCCTGTCATGTTGGCATTTTAATTCTCTTTTTCGTTTCCCTGGCCAGTAATCTCCCCCTGGCATTCGTCACAGTGCCACTGAACAGGGCAAAAGGCGGAGGTATGTCCCTCTTTGGCTAATGTATTTAAAGATGGAGGTGTAACATGGCGGCCGTCATTGGAGCGACTCACCCGTATGTATTCTGAATGATTGTAAATGGCAGATTCTACACTTACGAGAATACTTTGATTAGTTGGTGGAAGTAATTACACGCGAATGAACACATAGTTGTTAAAGAACAAAGGGGTTTTTGCTAAGAATCAACTCAAAAAGAATTACACAATGTAGGTTTAAGCAATAGGAGTGTGTTAGCCACTCAGATATCCTCATGTACATGATGTTATTCTATTAACATATGTTCATTTTTTATATGGCATCTATTCTTTATATTTCTACAATTTACTGATGCTTAATATCTTACAGCTCTTACGGGAACAGAATTTTACATGTTCATCAGTTAACAACCAAAATTTGGTGAAAACAAACAGTTAATGTGACTGAGTCTTGGCTATTAACATGATGATTAGTGAACCATGATCAATTCATTAACAATATATTTGACATCTTGACATATATTTGCTGCTACCATTCAAGCTGTGTACAGTAAAGATGGGACCTCAACTGAGGAGGTAATAGGGCGGTGGAAGGAGCACTTTGAGGAACTCCCTGGTGGAAGGCACTGAGGTAGTCAAACAACTCCACAGTGGCAAAGCCCCAGGGATTGATGAGATCCATCCGGAAATGCTGAAAGCTCTGGGTGTGGAGGGGCTGTCTTGGTTGACGCGCCTCTTCAACATTGCGTGGAAGTCTGGGACAGTGCCAAAGGAGTGGCAGACCGGGGTGGTAGTTCCCCTGTTCAAAAAGGGGGACCAGAGGGTGTGTGCCAATTACAGGGGTATCACACTTCTCAGCCTCCCTGGTAATTGTGTCTACTCCAAGGTGCTGGAAAGGAGGGTTTGGCCGATAGTCGAGGGTTTGGCCGATAGTCGAACCTCGGGTTGAAGAGGAACAATGCAGATTCCGTCCTGGTCGTGGAACAACGGATCAGATCTTCACTCTCGTAAGGATCCTGGAGGGAGCCTGGGAGTATGCCCATCTGGTCTACATGTGTTTTGTGGATCTGGAGAAGGCGTATGACCAGGTCCCCCGGGAGGTACTGTGGGAGGTTCTGCAGGAGTTTGGGGTGAGGGGGTCCCTTCTCAGGGCCATCCAATCTCTGTATGACCAAAGCGAGAGCTGTGTACGGGTTCTCGGCAGTAAGTCAGACTCGTTTCAGGTGAGGGTTGGCCTCCGCCAGGGCTGCGCTTTGTCACCAATCCTGTTCTTAGTATTTATGGACAGGATATCAAGGCGTAGTCGTGGTGGGGAAGGGTTGCAGTTCGGTGGGCTAGAGATCTCATCGCTGCTCTTTGCAGATGATGTGGTCCTGATGGCATCATCGGCTTGTGACCTTCAGCACTCACTGGATCGGTTTGCATCCGAATGTGAAGCGGCTGGGATGAGGATCAGCACCTCTAAATCTGAGGCCATGGTTCTTAGCAGGAAACCGATGGAGTGCCTTCTCCCGGTAGGGAACGAGTCCTTACCCCAAGTGAAGGAGTTTAAGTACCTTGGGGTTTTGTTCGCGAGTGAGGGGACAATGGAGCGGGAGATTGGTCGGAGAATCGGTGCAGCGGGGGCGGTATTACATTCAGTGTATCGCACCGTCGTGACAAAAAGAGAGCTGAGCCAGAAGGCAAATCTCTCGATTTACCGCTCAGTTTTGGTTCCTACCCTCACCTATGGTCACGAAGGCTGGGTCATGACGAGGTTTAGGGTTAGGGTTACGAGATCCAGGGTTGAGGTGGTTCAGGCATCTGGTAAGGATGCCCCCTGGGCGCCTCCTTATGGAGGTGTTCCAGGCATGTCCAGCTGGGAGGAGGCCTCGGGGAAGACCCCAGACTAGGTAGAGAAATTATATCTCCAACCCGGCCTGGGAACGCCTCGGGATCCCCCAGTCAGAGCTGGTTAATGTGGCTCGGGAAAGGGAAGTTTGGGGTCCCCTGCTGGAGCTGCTCCCCCCGCAACCCGACACCGGATAAGCGGAAGACGATGGATGGATGGATGGATGGATGGATGGATGGATGGATGGATGGATGGATGGATGGATGGATGGATGGATGGACATATATTTGCCAAAAAGACAGAAAGGGTTACAGCGAATGGTAGTTAACCATGCAGTGTGGTTGTTATTAAAATGTAGATCTAAAACCTAATCCCAATAAATAGCATTTGGATTTCAACGTGTCAGACAAGTCTGGCTTCAGCCATGACTGGTTTAAGTTGTTTTCAATACATAAAAAAATATTGTGTATTCTGCAGCCTTTGTTTATAAATGTATGAAAGTGTTGACTGGCTCTATTAAATGCAATTAATTATATATCATTCATTCTTATGATGTTATTAAACTATTATGATTACATTAATATGGTTACATGTTAAGTGTGTATTATGAGTTTCATTCATGCTTTGATCAAAATGTCATGTATTCTTTCACCACATGAGCACAGTATGTGTCCATTTAATATGAAAATAAGCTTTAGGCTTATTATGTATGGCTTAATATTATCTCATTTTGTCAGTACTCCAGAATGAAAAATACATTATTTCCAATGTTTTGTTTGGTGCAGTACAGTGGAAACACATTCCCTCTGTAAATCTGCTTTTTACAATCAATAAGGAGACATTCAAACTGTTAGGCTGTGTCATTGCTTCCAAACATATAGGCCACTAAAATACACAGAAAGTGGTCAGAGATGCCATCCCTGAATGCTGGAAAAAAAAACTATGGGAGATGCGAGCAATCAAAGCTGATTAAAGGCATTACCAAGTAATGAGTCAGTGGGTGGGAGCTCTTCCCCCATCCAGAGTTATTGGATGAGGATTGTTTGTGTAATTTCTAATCCTCAAAGTGGGAGTTTTTTGAGGAGAAAATAAGTTTACTGTACAAAAACTCACTTTATCTAAATTGCCTTTGCACAAATGCATACAAGTCAACGTATCAATAAATAAAGCAAATAAAGGGTTGTGCTGTGGGGGTTCACCTCAAAATAGCAAAAATAACAAACAAAGAACTTTCCTGACATGATCATTTCCTTATGTTGTTTTGAAAGGAGTATGTCAAATTTAAATGGCAAATTTGTATATGCAGGTGCACAAATCTAAATAACGTAACTTTCAAAGTAATTTGGTAAAGTACAGGGTACAAGTCTCTTGTTTGTGTCCATAATTTGCTTCTGTGATTTAAACCAACAAGAAAAAGTTAGTTTGAACCTCTTTGAATAACCGATGTGCTCTTAAATGTCATTAACATATTGAGTTTTAACAGTCTGGGAATTCAGTTTAAAGTGCTCATATTATGCTCATTTTCAGGTTCATAATTGTATTTAGAGGTTATATCAGAATAGGTTTACATGGTTTAATTTTCAAAAAAACATATTTTTGTTGTACTACATATTGATGCACCTCCTCTTTTCACCCTGTGTGTTGAGCTGTCTGTTTTAGCTACAGAGTGATGCATCACACTTCCATTCCATCTTTGCTGGGAGTCGCACATGCGCAGTAGCTAGGTAAGCCCTGCTAGTCAGTTGGCAGCTAGGCAAGCATTATAACGTGTGTTACAAAGTAAGGCACGTTCGTCACCGAAGTAAAGGCTGGACTACAACAGAGCTGTTTGGAGCAGTTTGTGAACAGTGTTTCCTCTGGAAGATGGTAAGTCCCTTTGGGGTGGACTTTGACTTTGACTTTGTAAACCCATTACATGCACAAAAAGATATATAACACAATAAAGGAAAGGGGAAAAGCCAAAAAGCATAATATGAGCACTTAAATGTGGTGGAATGATCCTTGACTATACGCAACCCTGTCTCAGCCCTGTAGAAATGACATTTATATACTCTTGCAACAGTACATCTGTTTTAGAGGAAATTAACACGAGGAAGCATGCAAAAGCTGGCCAGTTGCAAAATGTTGCTACTTAAAGGGGTGATAGAATGCAAAACCGATATTACCTTGTCATAGTTGAATAACAACAGTTAAAAATCCCATTGACACCTCTTTCCTCTGCAAGTCTCACAATGCCTCTGAAAACGGGCAAATCCCTACAAACCTCCTCCTGGCTCCTCCTTATTTGGCTCTAGTCTCTAGTCTTTGTCACGCCCCAACATTTACATAGTCTACACCACTGATCTGAGGTCATCTTAGCTAGTCTTCTGAATCTAGGTCGCGGAGATCTCAGGAATTTTATACATTACTTTTTTATGCGAGAAATCAACTCAAAATATGTCTGTAATGTACATGTATGTAATATGGGCCGTTTTACGAAAATTGCAAATTTTGTCCAACTGTGTCGGAGTTTAGCGGCCGGTGCTGCCTAGATTGCTGCCTCACTGCCCTCTGTTTTTTTCCTGTTTTTTGGTGAGGTATGGATTAACAAAACTTTTATGCCTTTCTTTCACATCTACTGCAGTCAGATTCGCTGTGCTCCCTCGGAAGGAATCACTGCACATGAATAGGCACTTGTAATGACATCTCAAATATGGTAAAGGCTAAAAACACGTTTAAAACCTGCCCTGTTTAAGCCTGTTGGGTGCTAACTCTAGCAGGGGGATAACACGGTGTAGGCAACACCAATTGTTTCGTTTTTCTTGTGTTGAAATTGACCGGAATTCTCCTTTAAGCTACATTGTGTAAGAATTTCTCCCATCTAGCGGTGAAATTGTATATGACAACCAACTGCATATTACTTTCTAGCCCCCCCCCCCCCCCCCCCCCCCCCCCCGTTATTTTGGTACCATTTCATTGCTAACATCAGCTATCAGGTTCCCAAACATATGCAAGCTAATGTTAGTAAAGTATCAGTGCTATCGCACAAGAAAGCAGGCAACTTTGACGTCCCTTTTAAAATCCTTGCTCCTCATCAGCTCTTTCCATCTTGGAAAAGCCACAACAATATTAACTTTGGTCGCGTTGCTTTGCCTGTTACATTGTTGTTTTAATTTCCTCGGCGACTCAGTTACATGTCCTCGATAATAGACGCAACAGGCTTTCAAATCTGCTGGGGGTGAGTCGCAAATAATCTTCTCCCCCTCCCTCCCTGGCATATGTCACAGTCAGTGCCACTGAGAGAAAAGCGCGAAATGCGGAGCAGTATAGCCTGTATGTCCCTTACGGGCTACCGTATGGCGCATGGCTATGGAGCGTCTGCCCCAGTTCATGTAAGCGCAAATGTAAAATGTCAAGCCAATAGGAATACTTGGAATTGATGGTGGTGGTCAATATTCATAAAAAAAGTTTGTGAAGGGCAATACAGATTTTGATAATAAACAACTACAAATGTTACACAATGGGGCTTTAAATTGAAATCAGACACTAGTGTTAGCTTTGTTACACCTTAGGGTAGCTGTGATATAAGTGGCATGACGAAATTCTAAGTGTAAATATATGATAGTTATGCTGAAAGTGGAGCAGTGAACTTTCCATAGGATTGAAGGGGACACATAGCTAGCCTAGCTAGCAGCTCCTCCTAAATAGACCCCTCATATTCAGAAAAATGCATTAAATTGAAATCGGACACTAGTGTTAGCTTTGTAAGACCTTAGGGTAACTGTGATAGAAGTGGCGTGACGAAAGTCTAAGTGTAAATATATTATAATTATGTTGACAGCCGGGAGACGGCCAACTTTGCCCGAGTCCCGGTAGTCCAGTAACCCAGAAACGGTGACTTTTGTCTAGGTATGGAGCGCAGCAGGCTGCCGCTGTCTCGTCAGACTGTGTGGAGGATCTGAAGTCCAACACGTCTTACTAAATTTGCAACGGCCCATATTTGAGCTTTATATAGTGTCTGAAATATGAGACCTGCTGTCTCGTCTCCAATGTATGTGTAGCTATGTGGTTGCTCAACCAATCAGCGCACAGCTCATCTAAATATTCATGAGCATACTATATTTGGATAGAGCCATTGCACAGAGATGCAAATGACCCACAGAAAGCACCTGGGACATTTTCAGCCCAACCAATATACCCTTAGGGTTGGGTATCGTTTGGGTTTTTTCCGATAGCGGTGCTAAAGTGGTACTTTTAAAACGGTGCCGGTGCCTAAACGGTGCCTGAACCGATACTTTTTAAGAAGGTTTTTAAAAAAAAAGAAGAAAAACATTTAAGAACACTTTGTTTATTACTAAGGCCATATGGTCAAAATTAAATGATTTAATAGTAATGCAATTATATATGACTTATAATAAACAATAATTTATTTCACCAGTAAATTGCTGTTGAATGACAAAAACAACCACCAAATGGGAAAAGGGTATTTTACAATAACTTTGAATGCACTGCGAGGCTGTAGGTTACCAGTTTCAGTGAACGCACCGTCTGTGTTTTTCCAACGTCGGCAGCTGCTTCGCTGATTGTTGCGTCCCGGTGTTGAAATACAGTCAGCATTTTAACCGTGTTTAATCCAACTGCTAGCTAAAGGTAGGCTAATGTTACCTGCTGTCGAGTGTAGTGTAAAGTCAAGCACCGAAATTTTCGGTCTCATTCGGTCTTGTTACTACCATTTACGTCAGAACCGGGGCCCTATTGGAACCACGTTTCAGTACCCAACGCTACATACCCTATTAGGAGACCTTAAGAAACAGTGTGAAATACCCTATATGATCATTCTATCACCCCTTTAATGTATCTGCAAAATGTTCTCTGAGGTATTTCATGTTTTCAGACAATGTCTAATATTGCAACACAATGTTACTTTTAGCAGCTAAGGCATTATTCATTTTCTCAGTTATATTTCATTAGTTTATCCTAGTCATGTTTACTTTATTAATATTTAACCAAAACTACTATCTTTCTCTATCTCTTTTCTCTGAGTCCAGTGCTCTGTACACCCATCATCCACCTTGACGGCCTTTCTGTGACTTCACTGCTACACAAAAATGTAGCACTAACTTCACCCCCTCGCCCCTCCCCCCAAAAAGGTGCTGTATGTAAACGTTATCCAAACAAAACGAATAACAATTATATAATTGTACAAACATAATTTCTAGGAGACAGGGTTGCATACTAATATATTTCGACCTGCGTCGTCAACACACATAAAAAAAATAGAAGTTGTATGAATGATATCTACCTTAAAGTGACTATGTGTAACTTTCAGTTTGTGTTGATTCTAGTGGCCTCTTTGGACAAAAGCGGTAATGTTTTTACCACACCTGCTGTCTTAAAGGTCTTTTCTTTACGGTGCTGTATTACCCACTGTATAATACTGAGTCAGCATTACCAGGAGGTCATATAGTTTTATAGATTAATGTTTTGCTCAGACAGAAAATCATTCATTTAAAATAAGAGAATACGTTGCAGATGCATCATTGCATTTTAAGTGTTGCGGTAACTTAACCTACTTTGGATGTATCGTGAGCTAAACTGGGCATCACTGTCAGAGCCAGAGCATTAAGAGATTGTTGTAGCAACCAACGTAATAATAACTTAGATTAATATAGCGCATTTCATTGCATTTCAAGTGTTGCATACGGTAACGTAGCCTGGATGTATCGTGAGCTAAACTGGGTATCACTGTCGCTGTGTCACAAGCCAAGCATTAGGAGTTTGTTGTAGCAGCCAACGTAATAATAACTTAGATTGATATAGCGCATTTCATGAAACCCAAGGACGCTTTACACAAGTAACGTTACAGGGGGACAAGTAAGAAGAAAATAGTAGGCCAACACAAACACAGACTAAAAGGAATAACACGTCCGTGCTAAATGGTAGGGGGACGTAATTTAGATTGCACATTGTGCAATCTAAAGTTATTTCCCTTTTAGCTTTTAGTTTTTCTTTGTTTATTTTCCTTCTTTTCTGTGATGGTTCCTGCCCCAGTATCAACCATAACTACAGCAGATAACTTCTAAAATGCAAGTAAAATACAATAAGGCCAATATAAAGACATCTCCTGCTACCTTTCACCTGCATACTCACTAGTGCGTTCCATTTACCTCGGAACTCAGAAGCCGAAATAGTGTTCTTTTCACTGTTAGTCTCGTTTGCTGTTACAGGTCATTTATGATGGAACATTACACAGTTTCAGAAAAATTTAAAAGTTACATATAGTTACTTTTAATATGAGGCAGGGCAAGTTTATTTATATTGTGCATTCAGGAACAAGGCGATTCAAAGCGCTTCACATAAAAGGACAGACATGATTGCATATTGCTCATATATATATATATATATATATATATATATATATATATATATATATATATATATATATAGGTGGGTGGAAGCATAATTACATGCTTTCAGGCATAAGCAAGCAAAGTGGTTACAGTGTTGCTGTGGTGGAACTGAATTAAAAATGCTCTCTTTATCCCTCCATCACCCACTTGACACAAACAAAATGATATTTTCTTGTAAGATGTGTATTGACCCAGATGCTGTGGCAGTCTTGTTGTGGGAAAAATGATTCAGATGACACTTGGAAGAGAAGGCTGTGTTAGGCTGTGCAATATGGCTAAAATATTGTGCTAAATATATTTACCTCAATCAACAAATGAGGTTACATTTTTACTCATTTGTTGGCGTCTGTCTGTTAGCCAGATATCCCAAAAGTTAATTAGGGAATTTAGATTAAATTTGGCGGCAGATGGCCGTGGGCCCAAGGTTCAGTTGATCAGATTTTGGTGATGTCTGGGTCTGGGATAACTGCCACTAGACAATTATCATTTTTTAGTCATGGCTATGATGCTGTGTTCACATGTCAGTGGGAAGTGTGGGAAATGGACATTTAGATTGTAAATTTAGGATTATTTTATGTCTGTCTGGTGAAGTCTGAGGTTTGTTAGATATGTGTTAACAGTCAGCATAGAGACAAAAGATCAAAATGTCATATGATCAAAGATCATGCTTTTCCTGAGAAACTGTTAGGGGGGAGAAGATTCCATTCAGAGGCCTCCTCTCCATGCTGCATGAAGTAAAGACTTGATTCATCACACCAGCGACTCTGTAATCTTTCTTGAAGAATTTCTTCTACAGAAGATTCAAAATGAAGTGGCCCCTGAACAGAACTGTATTTATGTGCTACAGTATGTTCACATTCGTATGACAGAATCACATACAGAAGACAATCTTATTCTGGTGCTTTGATGTGCAACACAAGTGTCAGGGTTGGGGTTTCAATCAAAATGATGTAATCGTCTTCCATTGCTTAATTAATGGATGGTTGTCTTCCCTCTGATATGCAGATCATGGTCAAAAGTTGTTACAGTATGTTTCTCTGAGCAAGTGTTGATATAAAGGCAATTTAAATGATGACACACTTACTCATGATAATCCACAGAACTCATTTGGAACAGTTGGAATTATTTTTCATCAAAGTATGCCTGCCAACTGTCTGTCGCTGCACAGAAGGATGCATGCCAGTGCTCAATGATGACATGTGCGCAATGGTGACAAAACAGAAGTGGATGTAAAAAAACAAAAAGGTCAAATTTGTTTCTCAAGCTAATTAAGTTTGGGGCATAGCATTTTGTTTTACTACCGGCCTGAAAATAAGACTATTGTTCTGTATATTCTGTTTAAAAAAGTGTGCAACATATTACAGGTTGAGTTAGGGCTGGGCATCATTCAAAATCTTTCGATCCGATGCCAGTTTCGATACCTCAGTTTCGATGCCGGTTCCTTAACGATACTTTTTCCGATACCATATGTTTTAAAATCCATTTCAACATCAACAAATACATTAAATATGCGTGTGTGTGTGTGTGTGTGTGTGTGTCAGTTGGAGCAATCAACGCAGAGAGGACAGATAAGCTTGGTCTTATGGCTTTTGGAACCGAAATTTGGCACCGAAAGATAAATAATTTTTCGATTCTCATAGGATCTGGGTATTTTTTTCGGTGCCATAAAAGTATCGACGTTCGGTGCCCAGCCCTATAGGTTGAGTTCACGTCACTAGACGTAGTGTGTCGGAGTTAGCTGCTAAACCAGAGATCTTCAACAGGGGGGTCCGGGACCCTTAAGGGGTCCTCAGGTTACTGCAGATGGGGGCCACCAAATTATAATTCATTTTTGAACGTTTTTTTTCAAATTAAAATGTTTTAACATGAATCCAACATATTATTAGCAAATATAAATCCCCACTGATGATAGGCTTACTGGCCTATAAGTAAGGTACACTGATGTAGCCATCCACAGATACAGTTACTCCTAAGGATTCACTGTACCACATGTATGTTTAACATTAAAACATGATTTATACAATCATACCGACAACAAGCTTTGTATTCTATGCACAAAAAAATTATGTATAAAGGCTTTAGGCCGCTCTACACTTTATTGTAGGCCCAGTCTAATATGCAACTTCATTTTATACAACATATGTAGTAGGGGGTCCCTGCTCCATGTCTTTTACAGTTAAGGGGTCCTTGGTTTAAAAAACGCCGAAGACCCCTGCGCTAAACTGCAGTTGCTAAGGTGCGGTTTGGCCAACACGTCCTCATACCTAAACAACACACAAGGTCGGTTGCCATTGACTCCCTCCCCTCTGCCTGTATTTCCTCTTTTCTTTTAATTTTGCTGTCAAGTTCCTGGGCATCAACCTTAGGGCACTGGGTGTGTCCGTCCCCCCCCCCCAGCCACAGGGTGTAGGGTGTGAGGGCTGGACTCTATAAAAACGTAGCCAGGTGCCAAATTGTAAAAATGCATCCAAGAGTAATTAGGAAAATGGCGGACACAGTGGCAAAAAAATGCAAATCTGGCAAGGCGTAGTGCCAGGGGGACAAGGCTCGGTCCAATCTGGGGTTGTTTTTTTTCCCACTGGTGGTGGTAGTCACTCGTTTTCCTGCAGGTAGTCAGGTACACTGCTCTTAAGTCATATTCTAAAGTATTCTAAACTTTTACATAGGTCACATGATCGAGGATAAGTGAGGGAGGATTAGTCTAGCCTTTGAGTATTAGGGCCTCATGTGCAGCAACAACCAACACCTCAGAGTGGCCTAATCCACCTTTGTGTATGTGGGGGGGGGGGGGGGCACTTTTATTGTAGTATAAACACATAATTAGGCCACATGAATATTTCTAATGGATGCAGTCCTGCTCTCAAAAAGTCATAAACTAATAGGCAATTATAAAACCAATGCTATAACCATCAACCTCAGGCAAACACATTTCTTTCACAACAGGCACTCCCCCAACTCCTGAATCATGGTAGAACCAGGAAGTATAAATAGACATGTGGTCCAGAGAAGTAACTATTTTCTGCAGGAAATGGGGAGGAAAGAGGACTAAGGAAAAACTGGAGAGAACAGTGCTTGTTTAGTATAATGAGACTGGGACACACAGAGTTAAGTGCATCTTTGCATCTTATTGGGAAACATCCCACTGGAAATTGTGATTCCTACAATAAAAAGGAGACTGGAACATGTTCTTCTGGTATGCCCTCAATACTCAACTGAGACTGTTGTTAAAGGATGGACTGGAATGTGAGCGAATTCCGCAAATGGACATTAAAACAATCTTAGCAAATAACTCTGGAAAGATGGTGTTAAAACTTATATTCACTTATCTGCAACAAACTGGACTAACAACAAGAATGTAAGGAATATGTATAAAGGATACTGTAGGTCGCGATAATGCTCCGACTGGTTGCAAGTCGCCATTAAAAAAGAAGTAACTTTTGCCTGAGAACCAGGAAACAGGTGAGTAACAAATGCAGCGCAACATTTAGATATTCCAAGTGTATTAGCACCTGTAGTGTATCATCAAGCACCACCTGCATGCCAAATTGTTCGCATTTTGTTCCTCAAGCGTTTTCTCACAAGGAATAAGTGTTTAACCGATGTGTTGTGGTAATGAGGAACAATCGATCGGTTGGACCAGTAGAGATGGTGCAGTTACCTTGCATGTTAGCTAACATGGTTTGATTGCAAATGTTTGAAAGCAAGCATAGCCTTGTTGTCCTCAGTTGCCTGTGTTTTTGCTAATATGTTATGATATTCAATTTGTAATATTACAATAATATTGTAGGTTAACTAGATTGAATTTTTTCCTGCCCACATCTCTGATTTGTCAGAAATTCAGAGGTCTGAAAATCAGACTACTCACCAATTGGAAAGGCAAAGATTGCAGTTGTTTATGCTGTAATTGCCCAATCAGGTAGATCTTAATTTGACTTCCACAATGTAGGAAATTGTGTTTGCACCATTTGGAAACGCACAATTGAAAATATTATTTGTTAAAACTAAGCTACGCATTCTGTAATCTGAAATAACAAATCACCTCTCGTGAGATTTCAGAACAAGACTTCTCCATTTTTCCACAGTCTAGTCAGACCACATTTTCCACTATTGTCCCATGCGATTACATTGCAGCCACACAAAAAATATGGGGAAATAGGGTCCAGGTTGAAAAATGCTGATATTCCTCTTTAAATAGAAAGTGTAACTGTTAATATACAAATGTTCTACTTTTACTGAAATAATGTTCTACACCCGGGGTCTTCAATGTTTTTTTTAAGCCAAGGACCCCTTCACTGAAAGAGAGACGGAGCAGGGACCCCCTACTACATATATTGTATAAAATAAAATATTAAACTGGGCCTACAATAAGTTGTAGGGAAGCCTAAAACCTTTATACATAGCCTTTTTTCATAGAATACTAAGCAATTAAAATAGCCTAATAATTGTTGCCATAATTTTATAAATCATGTTTTAATGTTAAAACATACATGTGGCACAGTGGATTAAATAATTAATTACTTAACTATCTGTGGATGGCTATCTTAGGGACCTTACCAATAGGCCAGTAAGCCTATCATCAGTTGGGATTTATATTTGCTAATAATATGTTGGATTAATGTTAAGACTTTTACATTTTTGAAAATTCTTTCAAAAATTAACAATGATTTGGAGGCCCCCCTGCATTGAGTCTGAAGACCCCCTACGGGTCCTGGACCCCCTGTTGAAGAACCCTGTCCTACACGTTGAGTACCTCTGAATGAGTATAAATAGCATTAAATGAATGCACTGGTGCTACAAAAAAGCACCAGTTTTTTTTTTTTATGTACAGGTCAAATGACCCTTCTTACTCTTAAATAAAGTGTGTGTGTGTGTGTGTGTGTGATGTATTAATAGCCACAAGTATTCTGTAAAGTCACTACAGGGTATCACTCTGTTCAGTGAGTCATATGAGGCCAATCGCTTCAGGAAATACTTGTAGCTGACATAGATGTTTTATTTCTCCCTATCTACGTGTGTTGCAACTAAAGCGAAATTGTGCAGCTAAAGCACGTCTACAGCTGGTTCCAACCTGGTCAACCCCGCGAGCCTGGTCTTGTCCCATTTTACGAAGTCACCCCTAATCTCTGGTGATAGTTCAGGCACACTGCAATGTGTTCCCCACTGGCAGATTTCTGAGTCGTCCCCCATGCATAATATCCATGCAATTCTGCTTCTGACAGATATGTGTTGTAATCTCTTTGAAAATGAGCATTTGCAACATGTAAGACCCTCAAAGCTGTGGGTCTGAAAAGTGTGAGGGAGAAAATTACATAAAAAAACTGCATTGTAAAAAAAACAAAAAAAAAAAAACATGCTGTCTCTTGTCTGGCCTTTATTCCATGTTTTCATACAGAATTGCTATTAATTTCTTTGGAAGCTGTTGTTGTAATACATTTACAATAGAAACATTTCGAACTTTAAATGATCAAACGTGTTCATTAAGTGGTCATTTAACAATTATTTACACATTTATTTTAATATGATCACCTCGTGGATTGCAAACTAGAGTAAGCCTGCCTTGTTAAAACAGTGTTTCAATGTGTATTAGGGCACGAAGACAGATGTGCTATAACACCTGGAAACGTGATGAATCTGCATCATGGTTCTGATTTTTTGAAAGGACAACTGTAGAGCAACTGTACAACAAATGTACATACATCTGTTCCATCTGACATACTTGCATCTGTCGGTTTAAGAGAAAATCTGTTTTAATCTCTCTTTAAGACTCACCATGGTGTTTAAAGACCACGAATAAAGGCCATGTAATGTAAGCTAAACTTGCCTTCTCAGTATTTAATTTGTATTAGTCTCTGAACATTCAACTAATATACAACCAAAATTGATCAAATAAAGTGAGTACAATTTTTGGTAATGGTTAGGAAAGCAATATTGATCATCTTTCTTCCCCAGTACTTAACATTGGCTCAGTATGTCACATTTCACTAATGAAAGTGTAAGGGCTTTTTCAGCTGTGATTGCCTTATTACATATTCCTCATATGAGACTCTAAACATGAAAGCCATTTGGAGTGAGTAATGGAGATAATTAGAGTCAATTCTTCTGTACCTGAGCAATTAAATTGGTCAAAATTGCAAAATGGTTAATAGCTGGCTAGTCATTTACATTGACGTCTAGACGCGTTTATTTTCAGATCAAGGGTTCAGATGGTAAGAGCCAATTCCATTGCCACACATTTGGATAGTAATTCACCTTGAGTAATACATAGAGACTATTGAAGGAGACAAGAGCATTGTTAAGCTGTGATATCTGATCTTCATCTATAGGAACAGTGTCCTTAAAGAGTCCCTCCCCCACATAATGACTTACGCCCTATGACAGGATTTATTACAGATTGCGTTTGAATAAAGCTGTCACTTGCACACAAAGCTGACAGCCAGCCATTGGATGTCATTGGCCTCTGCGTGGCTGACCCGAAGATGTAGTTTTTGTGGTGTCCAGCACCATCAGTTCTGTTTGGCTCTTCATCAGTAAGTTGGATGCAGACAGTGAGAGAGAGCCTGAGTCCAATACTGACATTTATTCACTTATGTTTAAATGCATACTATGCATTGCAACACCCCAAATGACCAAATTGGAATGCATTACTATTCCTTATCCTTGTGCAATGAGTAAAGAACATGTCCCAACACTGGTCTGATAAAGCTTCTTTTCACCTCCCCTGGTACAGTATAGATATGCAAATTATATGCAAAGTATTTTTTGTGATCACACAATAGTTTTGTATTAGCAAGAACTTCAAGCTCCCAAAAATGTACTGACACTTCATGACATTTTTCTGAAATCACTGTATGTATGTATGAGATTTTTGGGCTGGTGACATAACGAGTTTGCACAAAGCATGTTCAGTATTCGGGATGACTGCTAATTCTGCTGGAAGATGCAGGTATTGTCAGCAAGGCGATGCTTTTCCATCCTTAAATATCAACTCATATTAGGGACAACTACATTACACAGAATAAGGAATGATTTGGGGCCAGCCTTGTGCTCATTTCAGCATTCTCTTAATGCCACAATTGATTTCTAAGCGACTAAGACAAACAAATCTGTTCACTTAGCTGATACCACTGCAGCATAACAACAGCAACTCTCTGCAATATTAGTCACTCCTGGATCTCAGTGTTCATTCGGCCTAAGGTGGACAAGATCTTTTCGCAATTGCAATCGCACCTCCCCAACATACTGCCCAGGGTTCTTACAAATATTCTCTTGGCAGTGGTTCTTAAGCTAGATAGTTCTTCAGCAACAGTTTCTTTATGAATTCCCATGTGATTGCATGACTGCTGTTCTGCCGGTGTCTGAGAAACAAACACAAGGGACACATCACTGGTAGGTAGGTTTACACAACTCGCTTTGGCCAACTGATTCATATCATCTTGTTTCTGTAGGTGGTTCCAGGGACAGATCCATTTAAGCCGTGTTTGCTGTTCCACACAATAACCCTAAAGCTATGCATGTTTATGCATGTTGTAAATGATGGGTATCTCTCCTTCGGGGCATTTTAAAGGTTTGTAGAAACAGGATGATATATGGGCTGTTCTTTCAACTAAAATTATTGGATCTGTGTTTTCCATTGCATGCCTAATTTTCCAAAAGGCAGTGTGCCCTGAGAAGGGCAGAAGTATTTCCAGCCATTGTTCATCAGTTGTGGGTTTGCTGTTATTTATACTATTTCTTTCTAATAATTGTCTTTTTGGTATATGTACTTTAGGCATGCACTGTCTTAATAAATTAAATTCATTTACAGTGTATTATTAAAAAGCGGCAGAGATTAGTCTGACTTTTCTGATGTCCATAAGGCCTTTTTAAAAAGCATACAAATAAGCAAGAGTATGCTAGAGTTGAATGGGAAAATGAACCTCCAGTTAGCACATGCTAGCCACTTTAGCACCACAACAATAAAATACAAAGGAATTCACACTTGATTGTCATGTATAACTTGGGTGTGTATTTCTAAAGCGAATATGGCTATTTATTTATTTTCAGCAAGAGATGGACAGCGGCCATGCTAATGTGACTTCTGTCTGTAGGTTTCTGTATCATACAGTTATGGTGAACTGCAAACTTTACTCAAAGTAACATAGGTTCAAAACTATATCTACCTCGCATTCTGCTGCTTTCCTGTACCGCTGGATAATGTAGAACTTTCTGCACCAGTGTGTGTCACTGCCGCTGTCCAAGGTGCTGATCCTGAGACTGCCAAGGATGCAGGATCTGTCTGGGGAGCTCACCATCCTTGACGCGCTGACAGTCCGGAATATTACTGCCAACAATGAAGGATACAATCTTAAATGAACTCACAGGATTTGCTTTGTTAAACATTGATTTTGTTTTAGATAACCTGGCAGTACGTCCTGCTGTTTTTTTGTTAAACAAATTTAAAGGTAGGGTGAGCAGGAATTTCTCATTTTTGACTCTCACAAAGTAATCCCCCTCAATCATCCATTATGACCCACTAGAAGTGTGTGTGGCGGTGTCTTTATCTGCAGAGACTCTGGCTACGTCTCAGGTCGTTAAATTGCATCCACGTTTCCTTCACATGCTTTCCTTTCTCGCGTTATTCGTCCCACCGAGGAAGCATGGGAGAGAGAGAGGAAATGTGGAAATGTGTTTTTAGAGGGATGAGAAATCCTTCCCTCTGAAGTCACATTAATTAGTTAGCTGTATGGGCGGAGTTAGCAACGGCTTTCGGCTGCACAGCTTCCGGGAAGGCTGCTCTTGTGTATCCTTGCTCATAGAGATCCCTCCTTGAACGTCATGCTAATGTGACTTTATCTGTCTGTGGGTTTCTGTATCATAAAGTTATGGTGAACTGCAAACTGTTAAGTTCAAAACTATCTATAGCATTCTGCTGTTTACCTATACAGCTGGATCATTTTGAACTTTCTGCACGCGTGTATGTCACTGCCGCTGTCCAAGGTGCTGATTCTGAGACTGCAAAGGATGCAGGATCTGTCTGGAGAGCACACAATCGTTGATGCCCTGACAGTCCACAATACTACTGCCAACAATGAAGGATACAATCTTAACTGAACTCACAGGATTTGCTATTTTTGATTTGGCTTTAGATAACCTGGCAGTACATTCTGCTGTTTTTTTGTGTATTATGCATTTTCTGCCAGGTGCATCCCAGGGTAGGTCAAACTATTCACAACAAATCTGTCACTGTGCATGAACACTGACTGGGAGAGGGATCCAGAAATAATAACATATACCAGCAGTGTATAACGATGCATTATGAAGCAGTTAAAAATCAATATGCATGTGTAAAGATTACAACCGGTTGAGATAAATAAAAAAAAAAATTGCAATGCTTTTTTTAATGGCTTAGGGCGTAATCTACTTTTGATTTCACTTGTTTGATTTCAAATGTCACTGTGTTATTAGTTTATTTATCTGAAAATATGTTTGTTCTATTTTAGTTATTTTGATGTAGAATGGAAAAAAACTTTAAGAAAATAATTTGAGATAAAATACTATTTCAGTTGCACTTTTGGTAAGAGGATGCATCTGTTTTGCACATTTTATATAAATACAAGATTCTATTTAGCCATTTGTCTGCAGCTCATTCTGTTAAAATAATTGTGAGAAAATCGTATCATGAATTTAAAATCGTTAATCAAATTGTGAATTGGGTGTATTGTTCCATCCCTAAACTATACCTCAGGAGAGAGTAAAAAGAGTAGCCTACATTTCTTCAGAGGTGGGTAGAGTAGCCAAAAAACTACTCAAGTAAAAGTAGTGTTACTTCAGAACAATATGACTCAAGTAAAAAGTAGTCATCCAAATAATTACTTGAGTAAAAGTAAAAAAGTGCTTGGTGAAAAAACTACTCAAGTACTGAGTAACTGTTGAGTTGAGTTTTCTTATTTTTATATCACATCAAATTTGTGAATATATATATATATATATATATATATATATATATATATATATATATATATATATATATATATATATATATATATATATATATATATATGAAATGTTTAAAACATATGTAACCTAAAAGACAAATATTTGCCTATCCACAGCAACAAATTCAGGCAACTTACCGCTACATGTTTCCTCAAGTTAGATGTTGAGTTTTTTAATGCTGAAATGTCCGTTTGTTTTGGTAGACACAGAAGACACCGCATAATGTAGCTGCTGTTTCTCACCTTTACTAAGGTAAACATGCTTTCAGTATGAGGCCAGAGAGTTATTCTGGCTCAATTTAGCCTTGACTCTGTTTCACAAAAGCAGAGGAACCTAAGTTACCATGGAGAATAATTCTGTACAGCTAGCCTGGTCCTGACCAGGCTAACAGCCAGGATGTTTTAATCCTGGAGCCTTTTCTGTTCACTCAGCAGTGGTTTTACCTTATTGTTATCAGCCTGCATTAAAATACAACAGGTGCACATTGCTGTTCATTTAAGTACTGTATTATTTAAAGTTGTGCCCATTATTTTTCATAATTAGTAAAGTGACAGTCGTTGTTACTGTTACATTGCTGTATGATGACTGCTGTTCATATTGTTGTTAGACGTTTGGTGAATATATTATGACAGTTGAGATAATTAGAAAAGGCTGATAAAGTTACCAAATGTGTTTTAAATGAAGTCAGTTACTAAGGGCAATATATAAAGTGTTGTACATGTGTGTTTCTATAGTGGACCAATGCATCTTCAATTATTTTTGTTGATTAAAGTTTTTTGTATTCTTTAACAATAAAGGATTCAATAAATTGCCATTCTTAGCACACAGTTTGTGTTGTCCAGTAAACCGGGACTATAATTTGGGAGGATTGTAAAATTATAAAAACCTATCCTAATTAATTATAGTCTTAGTTCACTGAACCAGTAACTATATAGTGTAGACTACTGTACATTCATGTCACAACAGGGAGCAGACACCCCAATGTTTTTTACCTTATATTTTGCTGGGGGGAAATAACTGATGAATATCACTCTGTTACATTCATGTTTACAGCGTGCTTGGAATTTATCACTTCATTATCTTTATAGTTTCTATAAATATGTAATATGTAAAGAAGGAAAAAGAAAATGTGAGAAAAAGCGTGTCAGATAACAGCTGACCGACTGAATGATATATCTAAAAATATACATTTACGAACTACTGCTGTTAACTGAAACCATTCAATGAGTTACTTGTCATTTGCAAAAACAGTTGTACACTTTGCATTAAAAGCGAGCACTGGAAGTTAATATGACTTATTGAATTTATATTTTAGCCCATGAGAGAGAGGGAGAAACAGAGTGAGAGAGATATTTACTCATCATATTCTAGCGTTGTAGAAAATGGATCTTCATGGTAAATTTCCTGAGGAACATTATCTTCTGCTTACTTTTAAGACAAAGAGTACAACGGCAGGAAGGAGCTCCATGAGCGGGTAGAGGTCTGCCGTTTCTCCCTCCTCTTCTCCGGTCAAATACTTGGAAAAAATCCCACTAAAACAGCCTTCAATTTAACCCGGAGAAGAGGAGGGAGAAACGGCAGACCTCTATCCGCTCATGGAGCTCCTTCTTCGGGTTAAATGGAAGGGTGTCTTAGGTAACAAACAAAAAAAATCCATAAAAAAAAAAAAAAAATCTCGAGAAAACATAAAAAAACATCTCGAGAAAACAAACTTTGTTATATCGCGATAACGAATTAATAAGTCGTTACCACGAGATAACAGTGCATAAAAAAATAAAATAAATCCATGGCCGTTCTCGGCTTCCGTACGTTACTACCCACCTCTGCATTTCTTAGACCATGGCACATGTGTAACACTGTCCCAAACTATTCAGATACTCATTTGATACATCAGTTATCTGATCTGAAGTCTTTTCTTTCTGTTTTGGCAAACGTAGCCTAACTTACAAAAGATTTGTTTCAGCAAAAGCACTTTTTCGATGAATAACTTATATGGTTGTCTATTAAACAGTTAAATTAGGTTACCACAGTAAATTAATGTTAATATAGAAACTCACGGTATATACAACCATTTTCTGCAGTATACTCTGTTATTCACAATAAAAGTGTGTTAATGCCAGAGGTTGGCTAACATTACCACAGTGTGTGTGTGTGTGTTTTGTGTGTGTAACTATATTTTATTATTCTTTTGCAACATTGTTGAAGTTATTGGTTAGTTTTTAGTAGTTGGTTATTAGTTATAATAGTTTACTGTAAGACTTGGATTGTTGGTCAGGGAAAAAAGGCAATTTTAAGACTTTATGGTGTGGTCACTTGGCATCGGTTTTCACTTTTTATTGACCCATCAATCAAAAATAGATCATACCTGGTAAAATGTTTTAGTGTACTAACAGACATTGCTCTGACAAATAACCCAAAACATATTTCACATTGAGGAACGTGCTCAAAACCTGATGACATTTCTAGGATGTGACGGCACAGCTGCAAATCCTGCCAGATTTCACAAATGCAGGATTTTGTTTCCCATAGATATGACATGATTACAGTAATCCTGAAAACACATAAAAACATTTCATTTCTAGTATGCCCTCGGTTACTACTTTTTTCAGGTGTATATTAATGTCTGATAATGCTCCATGTGGGAACAAACATAAGACCATGCAGTCATGGCATAACCTATTCCTTAATCTATTTAACATTTGTATTCCATGTTATCAAGTTAAACACAGCCAACAGTTGTGTGCTCACCTCTGCATTTGGTGGTTGAGTGTTTATCTGCTCTTGCTAAACTTCATTTGAACTCTATTTACATAAAAACATGCAATTAGTCAAAGTGCTGCAAAGCAAACTAATGTGTGTGTGTGCTAATACGCAGTTAGTAAAGAACTGTCTACCCAGTAGCCACGAGTAACATGACATGACCAAAATGTGTCTCTGATAGTCCAGTGGCAGCCAGCAACACTGTGTAGATATACTCACAAAATAGTGAAATAGGCATCAAAACAAAGTAATCCAAAGGAACAAGGTACTTAATGATAACTGGAAAGATGAGAAGAATGAGAGGAAACAGAGTAATCCTCATAAAGTTGAAGACCCTTCTGTCTGCATGTCAGATTTCCTCTTCCTCTGAATTCCACCCATCCTAACTATAAAGATATAAAGACAGTTTAAGGCTTACTGATTTGTGCTTATGCTACAAAGAGAAAAGTAAGCATATGAAAGCAGTATGTAGACTCTCACAACACTGAAGACCCCTCTTTGTTAGTGGGTTAGATGCCATATGGACAGCAACATGTTCAGCTATGTTACCCCAATAAATTGTTGTTGACACTGCCCTCTAGAGATGCATGGTAGTGCATTAGCACTGCTGACCTTAACCAGGCGAGCATCCTCCCTACTCTTGTCAGCAGTGAGGGGAGGGAGTGTGGGAGAGTCTCTGGCACTGCATTTACATGTTGCTTGAATATATACATTTGTGACACGCTTTCCTTTTCACGCGGTTTGTCTTTTGGTTAGTTTGGTAACGCCTAATAATGTGCAGAGTGTATGGGCCACCGAGAAACGCTACCTGCTAGACAATAGCTTTCCTGTTGTTTCTGTATGGGCAAAGGTTTTACTGGGTCACTGCTGCTCAGATCAATACAAGTTTACGGCCTTGATAAATTGAGTTGGCTTTGCTGAAAATAGGAAACCGATGGATTTATTCAACTGAATTTCTATTTTTTGGGCAATGGATTTGCCGTGGTGGCTGTCTTCCTGAATAACTCATTGCCCAGACTTTGAAACGGAACCCCGAGGACCATTTCACAAAAGGCTTAGCGTGCTGCAAACATGATTTCAGAGCAAAAGAGGGCAGAAAACCGGGCCTACCATTGCTGGTGATGCTGATTAGAATAACGGAGCCTGAGGCACCTGTCAACGTTAGGGGAGTTCTGACAATACTTGTGAGCCCGTCACTCTTGAACACTGAATGATTTTGGAGATGACCATAATGACACAAAATACAAACTTAAACTCCCTGTTATTTAAGTTTTGAAGATAATTTACCAACATACTGTATATTTGTATCCTTCCTTGTTGCACTGCTGTGGGCATTTACTTATGTATGCAGGTCAGAAAATGACAAACTAAATCTTGAATATTGACTATAGGTAAAACTGCTTCAATCTTTGTGACAGCAGGGATATGCTAATTGGAATCTTTAGTAAATGTTACATTGTTATATTCAAGAATACATGTCAGGGATCATTTTAATGCAAGTGGCCTTTACTAAAAGGCTTTCTAATTTGAGTATCACAAAAGTAGGGCTACAGCCATCTACTGTATACTGTACTGTAAGAACATAACCTGCCAAGTAGAAACGGTCGCTTCATCTAAGGTGGAATCTTCTCTGACACTTGAATCCACATTTGCGTGCCTGCATGACAGACCATCCTATAATGAGACTTAATGCCAAACATAAAATGAGATTTAAACCAGAAGAGTGACTTTAACCTGCCCGATCAGGCCCATTACACTGCTACTCGTAAAGTTCAAATAAGTCTTCATGGGGTTTAATGTTGTTCCAGCTAAATATATTTAACGTGTATGTGCTCGTTAAAGTTGTTTGGATATTGTGGACAATAACAAGTGAATGAATCTGGATTTATTGCCAACATGTAATGGAGTGTAAAGAGGAAAAAAGTCAGACCCTTTCATTTGCAGAATAGAGAGTGTATCTCTTTTAGCTGGCTGCACAAAATGAGGTAAGCAAATTAAAAACATCACTGAAAACATCCATTCGATAGTTTCTGACAATTGATTGATTGATGAATTGGACATGGTTTGCCATCTGCTTTAGGGTACTTATGTATTTGTATTCTCGTAGTTGTAATATAGTCTGTAGCCTAGTGGCGCATAAGGATCTTTAAAACCCGTTTGTTACAGGGGGGAAAAAAAAAATCAAACAGAACTGAATCGGCTTAATGGACAGAATTAGAGTGGTCTGAATCCAGGGCAGGATTAAGGAAAATTGTGTGAAATAAAAGAGCGAGTGATCAGGAATCACTGTGCGCCTGCCTGAAGGGCGGGGGGAGAGAGAGAGAGAGAGAGAGAGGGAGAGAGAGAGGGAGAGAGAGACATTTTCATCCAAACCTCTCCGTTTTTTTTCCCAGTCTCTCTGCTCCGCGCCTCAGCGCAGCTCCCTATTGTTTAAACTGGGAGGGAAAAAAGAACACTCCGCTTATTTTGTAGCCTAATCGCATCCAGTCTTTATTATTAGTATTATTATTATTATTATTATTATTATCTGATGCTCGATTTCACCGCTCTGAATGCCGTATTCACTGTCAACTTCTCCGATTTCTCCACTCAGACTTGAGCTGCATCATGAATAGTTTGGGGGCACCTTTCAATCGCATACCTCTGGAATGGTGGGGATTACACAGCCGAGACCCGGAGAGCATGTAAACGCAAATGGAGTTTGGGATTTATTGCAAAATAAGGGAAAGATGACCGTCTTCTCGTTGTGCTTGCTCCTGTGCGCAGATCTACTGGATTTAGCAGTCGGTAAGTCTGACCCTGTCTGTCATATCATTTCCACACAGTCACATATGGGGGGAAGCTCTCGCGCAGCCCTGCGCTCCACGCGTGGGGTCTAACAATAGCCTAACTGCCAATGAGTTGAGTGCGTCGTATGTGACAGTGAAATACTCACTGGCCATTAACAGGACACCCGGGTGGAGGCGGTCGGTGCCACGCTTGCCTCATGTCAACTCCCAACCCCCCCGCGTCAACCAAGTCGTGTAAGAGAAATCCGTGAATTATGGTCGGATCCAGTTCAGGCTGCACAGTGCGCGGTGTCGGTGTGCTTCAAGAGATGCAAGAAGATGGTTAGCAGGAGGCCTAGTTATGTATAAAGTCTTAACTCATCTGCATTAACTATCGCGACCAGCATGCATGACAACACCTACTTCTGAACCCCCCCCACAAAACACACACACACACACACACACACACACACACACACACACACACACACACACACACACACACACACACACACACACACACACACGAGCGCACTCCTCGGCGTCCTGGTCATCGTGGCTTTGGCACATCAGATTGCGCCCACATGGGCTCAGCAGATGTTAAAGTTGTTGCCTTGAAAGACATTAAAGTGTGTCTTTTTTTGCAATGCAGATTTCTGCTGTCCGTAGGCTACAGTCTGATCCGCACAGCGGTGGCATCAGTGTCGCTTGTTTTCTCTCTGTCCTCGCGTTTAAATGTTGGAGGATGGAAAACATTTCTCATTAAAGCGAATTTGGATTCGAAAAGAACATATGTGCATCCTAAAACAAGTATTAGGCTGCTTCTAGGCTACAGGATTGTCTTTTTTTTCTATTTTGTGAGGCAGTACGTGGTGATGGCACTGAGGATGTTCTGCAATTTAAGGGAAGCCAGCATTATCCAAATATTTGCAACAGATAAGGACCTGGTGGCAGTAATTTAAACATGTTCCCTTGTCCTCATATATGATGGAATGTGTCATTTTGCAGAGGCACTTTCTTTTCTACATGGCGTCATACATCAAGAGCTTGCATTACAAGACTGCACTGCAAGCACTTGATTCCTTTACTGAGGAATATAGAAAGAGCATGTAAGGCTGCATGCTTTTAATTCTGCTGGAGTTAGAGGTGCACACTCAGTGCACTGGTGGTAACATTGTGCTGTTTGAAGGACTTCAGAGGAGAGTTCACCCCTGGCTACAACATCAGAGCAGCATGCCTTTCAGACTAACCTGTTAACCTACGCTATTAGCTAAGGATTTTCCGTTGTTTTGAAGTGTTTCTGACCTTCGCTGACCCATATAGGAAATCGTTATGCCAGTTAGGCTTAACATAATGTTTAGTGATAAAATGCCTCCGGGTCGGCCTTGCTCAGATGATGCTGAACTACACACAGGCCAAAGTATTTAGGACTCATGCTCATTTGAAATGTTCACAATAGCTTTGATTGCTTTGGTTCATGTAGATTGCCATGTAAGCAAACAGTGAAAGGCAGAATTGAGGAGTTGGCAGGAGTTGAGCTGTAGTGACTTTTGGTCAGACTGCATGGTCGTTGTGGTTGGCTTTTGTTGCCACTGCTGTTCTAACAAAATAGATTTATCCTGTGGATACACTTTAAGATTTCATCTTTATTGTCTGTTTTTTTCTCCCCCAAGTGGCATTCTCTATATTAACTATCTGCTGTTGTCTGGATATCACTTTAAATTCTTCCCAATATACAATTTCCTATAGTGTGTGTGTCTGTGTCTGTGTGTGTGTGTGTGTGTGTGTGTGTGTGTGTGTGTGTGTGTGTGTGTGTGTGTGTGTGTGTGTGTGTGTTATAACAAAATCAAGGTCTCTCTTTTTCAATGCATGCACCAGTGTCTTAAGATAGATTTTGTTCCCCGAAGAGAGGGCCTGTGGTCAGTGACTCCACTGTCATCTCTATCTTGAAATGTCATACATTTGTATTTTGCCCCAGCCGTTTCTTTCACGTCAGCAAAACTATTTTGAGACATGATGCTTACAGTATCTCATTCAGTTAACTTGAAGCCCATGCGCCATCGCTGTCCGCCAGATGCGTTCTTCCTTGAGAAACTTGGTCACAGCACACATGCAGCTGTGACTTCAAGCTAGCCTCAGCTAGTGAAATTCAGTAGTTCAGGTTTTATGTTTGGCTGTGAAGTATGTCACAGAGTCACTGTTTCAAGACCAGGCTACATATTCCGTGGCTGCCTGTCGGCTTTTCCAGGAGATATATTTTCTCACAATTTATGCATGCAGATGTATATACCTTCTGTATGTGTACACAGTACAATCTAGTCTTTCCTCAGAGATGCAATGTAAAATACAAACAAATCTTTAGTATATGTATTATATATATATACATATGTTGTGCCCTAACTGAACGGTAAGGAATTGTCCCCGTATTATCTCAAACGCATTGGCATATTTTCATGTGCATGTCAACAACATGGTGTGTACCTTCAGCCTCCATTGCACCTGTTACATCTGATTGATTTTTGCTACATCAGTGCAGCCACACCACTACAAGAATTGATCTCACCAGAGTGCTTACTTTGTAGGCCAAACATTCATATAGAAATTCAATTCAATCCAAGAAAAAAAGTATTGGCTCCTGGATTGACGAGGACTACTTCAGACTGTGAACTTTGGAAACATCTAACATTGCAAAGAATCCCGATAACCATTCCTGATGGTTAAAGGAATTGTCAGTGACGTTTTTGGGAAAATATGCTTATTCACGTCCTTGCAGATAGTTAAATAAACAGATCAATCCACTCTCATTTCTGTCGGCTACAGCCAGCAGACACTTAGCTTAGCTTAGCTTAAAGACTGGATGGAGGGGGAAACAGCCAGCCGGGCTCTGTCTGAAGGTAACAAACTCAGCCTCAAAATCTGCCTATCAGCACCTCCTTAAGTTCACTAATAAACATGTTATATCTTGAATATTTCGTACAAAAAGTGTGTAGAGTGTAAAAAGTTAAATGGGGTTCTGTGCCAGACCATTTGTTGGCCACGAGCAGCGACTTCCTGACGTTTTTGCTGGAAAACCTCACGGTGACAACAACAAGACTTTAGGAAATTAGACTATAGCTTCTAGCCAAGAAATACTCATTCCCCATAAAACTTGTAATTTTTTTGACTTTTTTTGAGCCAGATGAGCTGTTTCCAATCTTTATGCCAATCTAGGCTAATCATCTGCTGTCTGTAACCTTACCAGTAGAATATGTATACTGTGTTGAATACTAGCTTGCTGAATTTGTACATGCGTTCTGTTATGTTTATGTTGTTATACCAATCGTAGCTTAGTGTTTTAAGGTAGTATCATTTAATTTGAACCACTGCAGGCGTTTTGAATAAGGGAAAGGCTGAGCCACTGCAATCAAAACTACTGCTGTCATCTTTGTGACATATCATGTGACATTACAGAAAACCCAAGGTACTTCCACACTTGGTTTGACCTGGTTGGTGTTTTCCTAGTTTAAGGCAATAGTTCTAACTGTTGGGAAATGTGCTCATTACAAATACAGATGATCAATAGGTCCATCGAGACTTAACTAATCACAATTGCTGCTCTGAGATCACTTGCTGCTGTTCAAGAGATAGTTTTATAGTTCACTGTTAGGTTTTGATTTATGACTTCTTGTTGGTGGGAAATTATTATCCCCAACACCCTAGAATTTAATTGGGAAGAAATATTGTTATTCTTCTGAGGTTCAGTTAGAAGTGATGCGCTGCTTTTCTCTGCAGTCCCATTTGTGATTTTGGTGGATATAAGAGGTGCATGCTTTCACATTACTGTAAGGTGTTGTGTAGGGTAGCTTGATGTTTTTTGTTTGTCCTTACAGACCGGACACCCGAGGAATCATTTCTAATAAGTTGGCACAAGGTGGTATTACTGTCTGTATTACATCACCATTTAGGGAAGAACAGACTTGCTTCACATGGCATTAGAGATTTCTCTAAGAGATTAAGAACTACAGATAGGAGTGTTCAGGATTGAATTGAAATTTCAGCTTTTTGACACTTTCTCTGGCAAGAGCAGTTGGCTTGGCTTTCCACTCATATTCATCTTCTGCCCGAGACCATTTTCTCAGATCAGTCTGACCTAATAGAAATCAAAGTATCTCTAATGCTGTATCTCATTTCCCTTTCACTTTTTAGAGCAATCTGTGGACGGGGTGTTTTACACCATAATACTAGATAGGTCCTTCTGCATAATTCTCACTGAGGATAATGCTTTTCTTGAAAGCCTCATGTATAATATCCCTTTTTTTTACCTTCACAGCAAGTGACAATTTACTGTCCACTGCAATCAATTATGCATCTTCCCTCAGATGCTCATATTCTTTTTCCAATTGAATAAAAGAAAACATGTTTTTGTATAGCCCTTGCATGTCCTAATCCAAATGGTGAGTGAGAACTGCTTTAGGTTCAGGTTTGAACAGCTGCATGCAGGTTCAAAGAGCAATGCAGTAAAGTACAACGTGCTCTGATTTTATGTAGATCACAAAATGGGACAGGCAGGCTCTTGTGATTTGCTGCCAGTAGAATCTGGTAGGAATATTACAGGGATAAGGAGCACAATAATCTACGTTCAGCTGTGTTAAAGGTCAAAGGGATACTGAGCATTATGGGAAACGGACTTAAACAGCTCCGTACAACACACTGTTGTGGTTGTTTGAGTTATTGCAGTTAAAATGCAGAAAAAGGAGTCAATATAGACACATACATGATGTTACAGCCACAGGTGGTTGGCTGTAAAATCATAGAATGGCAACTAAACATGACATGACATGCCTGCAATAGAGTCACTGTAGCAGTGTTGTAGTCAAGTCACCAACTGTTGAGTCCTAGTCAAGTCTCCAGTCCCCAGTGTTCCAGTCCAAGTCCGACTTACCAAAGAATAGTCTGAGTTGAGTCCGATTTTGAGTCGCCATTACCTGAGTTTGAGTCTGAGTCGAGTCACGAGTCCAGAGAATAGCGACTCGAGTCCAGGACTCGAGTACTCCATTACTGCCTAATAAACATAAAAGTAGTCAGAAACTTCATCCAATTCTGAGTCCTATGTCATGAATGCTCAAGTCCAATTTTATAAATTCTCGAGTCCAAGTCATCAGCGTGTAAGTCTAAGGTGAGTCACAAGTCTAGAGAATAGCGACTCGAGTCAGGACTCGAGTACTCCATCACTGCCTATTATACATAAAAGTAGTCAGAAATGTCATCAAACTTCAGAGTCCTATTTCATGAATGCTCAAGTCTGATTTCATTAATCCTCGAGTCCAAGTCACCAGTGTGCGAGTCCTTTATATTTGACTCTGCTATAGGTTAAAAACGGTATGTATTCTTTCAGCGCAAGTTTATTTTAAGCCCTTCTGTTCCACTGCTGATATGAAGCATCTATGATAATATCTTGCGTCATTCCACAGTACTGTACGTAGGTTGGCTCGTAGATTGTGGATCATAGCAGTGTTGACAGATTTACCAGGCACCGGATATCTGTTAGATGTGATGGTTTCCGGTGCACTGTGACTGTCTGCTACTGACGGCTGGTCTTGCCTCACAGGAAGTGAGAAGAGATATTGGCTGGGAAATGGGTTGTGGTTTAGCCACTATCTAACAATCACCAGGCTTTGCATGAGCACTGCAGCTTTCAGCAGTTATATAAAATGATTATACTCAGATTAGAAGCAGTCTTCATTGTTTTGCTCTGCTTGGTCAGTCAGTCATTGTGACGTTTATATAAATGTATACATGCATTTCTTCAGCTTACAGTATGTGCTATTATTGCCAGGGGTCTATTAACACTGGATATCACTAAAAGTACAATGCAGCTGTTTGATCTATTTATTGATTTATTGCTTACAACTCATTTCTAGACTATTTTGTTCTCCTAGACCAACCTAGGCTCAATATTGATTCTGTGTACATTTTAATATCATACTATTCTCTGCAGCTGATAGGATCACATTTGTCCTAAAACTCTATTATGTATTCTACTAATATCTGGGACGTGACAGCGAGTTCAAACAATGAGGGGTTTTGGAATTTGTAGAAAAATATAACATTAATTTCTTAATAAAAAAAAAAAGTGCAGCTCACATGGACCCAATGGTATGCAACACAAAACTGCTTTGAGTCTCTGGTTGACCTCTTACACTAGAGTACTTTGACCGAAATTAGAGCATCAATACCACACAAAGGTGGCTAGGCTTCATCTAATAGCTTCACAGAAGAAGAAAAATCCCGTATACAGCAGTCACTTTAGATAAACTGTGTGACTACCAATTGTCTCCTTCAGTGATCATCTTCAATTAAAGTCAAATTTTTGTTATACTCAACTTTTAGTGTGGATCTTTTGTAACTTGAAATCCCAATTTAATGTGATGAAAGGGCCATAATGAAACTTGAAACAGGTTGGTGACCGAGAAATGACAGCTTTTGTCAAAGGGTTTCAGCCAGCTCTATGCATGTAGACCACTGGGCTAAAGATGAAATAGCTTTTACTGAAAAATCTAAATGACCTCAAAAGTTCTTTGTGGTGTCACGCAGTCCCTGCAGGACGTCCGTGAATATTTTGAGGTTTATTATTTGATTATTGAGTAGAGGAGCTTTACATGTAACTGCCTTAAGACGAGCATCTTTAGCTGCCGTAATGTATCAGCCAGTGAAACGTAACATCAGGGCAATACATAATTATGACAGGGATTACTTGATTTGATTGGATCGCCCAATGGCTTAGGGAATGAAAAGGGTTGGCTGCCATCCTCCCTCACCTGCGTTGTTCGATCAGGAGGAGAACAAGGAAGTACTTAATAAATTGGAGCACAACCACGTGCAAAATGTAAAAGTTTTTGACGACTGAAATCCAAACACACATTCCTGACCCATGATATTGGGTTAGCTATATTGCAGCAAAATATTGGATACATTTATGTATATACGCCCCTGCATTGAGGATGAAAATATAAATGGAAGGGAAAGAGAAAATAACATTTTTTTTTTAGATCTACACATATACAGCTACACACATACCAAGGGATGACGGAACAATTAACACAGGGCTACATAATTAGATTCAGTCAGTTCACCCAAATCATAAAAATGGGGAATAACAAAAACAAATTATTTATATTTTCTACCAGAGGTAGATAATATTGAAGATGCTCTCCACAGTGATTAACCAGCACACTGTTTCATGACATCCAGTTCATATAGTAAAATTCTTTTAACACCACAAACCCAATTCCATTCACCTCCATTGTTATGTTGGTACTGTAGACGTCTTAAGGGTGGGTGAAGTAATCCTTTAACTTTGGCTTAAACCTTTTTTTTTTAAGTTACTGAATAAACTTGTTTTGCTATTATTTAACAAAACTCAGACACTTGCTGCTACAAATTTTCCAACAGCGGGTCTGAAGCAGTTTCACACTTCTCAACCATGCATGCATTTGCTTTTCACATTGCGGTGCGGGTGTTGATCTTGAAAGAAATTCTGGCTTTTAGTTTCTTCAAAGGCATTCATCCCAACAGCATGACACCCTGAAATGTCTGTGACAGTGATAAGCCACATGTGAAAGAATAACATATTCTGAGCATTAGCATACATGCCAACTATCTGCTTTTCAGGTAAATGTGTGAAACCATATCATCTCTTTGACATTTTGGATGAGCTGAAGTGTGGTGTTTGCAGGGAATCGGTTATTGGGAAACACATTAACATAATTTATTAACGGCTGGCATCTTCAGCTTTGGGGTTTGCATCCGAGATGACTCGTTGTCTGGTAGCCTCAGGTCCAAGGGGTCAACCACAGGACAAACATCTCCCACAATGCAAATAATGCAACGGAATCTTTAACCATCACAACAAATCTGTCCTCCCCCGCTGCCACCGCAACAGCGGAAAGAGGGGGAAAACGTGTTTTCCTTCGCCGATAAGGCTGAAATACATGTGATTCTCCAGCTGTGACGCTCCACATGATCAAATGATAAAGCCTGTGATTAGTAGAGACAACTAAAGGCTTGGGGCAAGGAAGTTCAAACAGCAGCTTCCCTTGCTACCCCTGAAGTCCCTCATACGCAGATGTAGGCTGGCTTGCTGATGGCTCTGGCTTGCGTGGGAGTTTGAAGCAACTTTGATTCTCTCAACAGCTGGTGGTTTGCAGAGAAACGAGAGAGAGTAGAGAAGCTTTGCTTGGTAAGATCTCCCAAGATGGGCTAGAGAACGTCTGACATAGTAGTTTGTGACCTACAGTTACCATTTTCCAAACAATGTCATACTGTATGTTCCCTTACCAGAAATGTTATCTGTAAATTATATCTTTTTCATGAATGTCATTTTGATATGAGAACCTTTTTTGTTTTTCTGAATTAGCAGTCAGAATAAGCAGGGGTTTCTTAACGAGCTTTATCAGCATCTTTACTTCATTCTCCCCTCATGTTTTCCCTACATGCTAATGTGGATTATGCGATTTTTACTTATCGTCTTCAAACGTGGCTGCTGAGTAATAACAATTGCTCTGCCACTGTGTCCCAACATTAGGCTCCTTATTAAAGACTCTGAGAAGTGCCATGTATACTGTACATGACACTTATCTCTGCGTTCCTGGTTTATCACAGGGGGCTTAAGCTTCCAGGAGTAACACTGCTGTGCACAGATGAATTTTTCATATACAGACATTCTGATTCTTTGCAATTTGCTGTCTTTATGCTTTTTTTGAAGAAGAAGATGAAGAATCTGAGCAAGTGGAATTATTCAACATCACTGTGACCTCAGTTTGAAAAGATAAAATGCGACTCTTCTTGTTTTTTTCTGTTGGCATACACTATGTACACTGTTTATCAAGGTTATGTTATAAGGAAACATGGAAGGGTCAGCATCACTTAGCAGGAGGTGCAGCATTGAAAATTCAGGAAAACTAAATGGGGACATAACACTGAATCAATATAGTCAGAACATGTCTGTTTGGAGTAAGCCCTTGTAACGTACCTCTTCATTTATGTGGAATTATGTGGAATGAGTTAATTCTATTTTTTTAAACTGACCAATCCCTATAGTTCCAGTTGAAATTATGTTTATGTAATGTATACTTTCTATCTCCACTCCTTTTCTTAACTATAAACAGCGGTAGAAGAAGTATTTAGATCCTTTTATTTAAGTAAAAGTACTAATACCACACTGTAAAAATACTCTGTTACAGGTAAAAGTCCTGCATTGAAAATGTTACTTAAGTAAAAGTATGTAATTATCATCAGGACAATGTACTTAAAGTATTACAAGTAAAATTACTCAATGTAGAAACATGTTTTGAAACTGGAAACGATCCAAACAGTTCTGTGTTTAATGGTCTAATCATTTCAGCTGGACTTGTAGGCCGTTATCGATATTGTTGGCTATAATTTAAAATAAAACATTGAGTTTTTTTAAACTACATGTGTTTTGCGTGCACAAAGCTTAATTTGTTAAAGGAGAATTCCGGTCAATTGTTACGTTAATCTTGATCGCTATAAATATGTGTGTACTTTTGACTGAAAAAACCCCGACCTCAATCGGTGCAGGCAACACGGAGAAGTTGCAGCTACGTGTATGAACTTCCACTGAGCTAAAACGGCAGCTTTCAGGGCAGATTTTAGAGTGCCTTTGTGCCTCTTAACAGACACAAAATGCAATTAAAATGCCTGTGCAACATGAACAGGACCCGCTCTTACGTGACAACAATATGTGTTTTCAACTCAGACATTGTTTTAATTCACCTACCCTGTCTCGATGCTGCTGTTGGGTAGCTTGCCCGGTGTTAGCTGCTAGCTAGCTGTTAGCTAGAGTTTGTTCAGATAGTTTGTTCAGCCAAAATATCACACAGCAGTTCCGTGTGTATTTGTAGCTTATCCATTTTGTTTGTGATCAATCTGGTGTTGGTGAGTAGGAGGCTTATTAATTGCATTTTGTGTCTGTTAAGAGGCACAAAGGCACTCTAAAATCTGCCCTGACAACTGCCGTTTTAGCTCAGTGGAAGTTCATACACATAGCTGCAACTTCTCCGTGTTGCCTGCACCGATTGGGGTCGGGTTTTTTTCAATTAAAAGTAAACGCATATTTATAGTAAAAATTGGCCGGAATTCTGCTTTAAGTAACTAGTAACTAAAGCTGTCAGATGAATGTAGTGGAGTAAAAAGTACAATATTTCTATCTGAAATGTAGCGAAGTACAGTAGAAGTAGAGAATGACATGTAGTCAACATTTGTACTTAAGTACAGTACTTGAGTAAATATATTTAGTTACATTCCACCACTTCCTATAAACAATGTGTCTAACAAGAATGCTATCCTGCACAGAGTATGTACTGTAACTGTAAATATCCCAAATCACTGCTTTGCCGTTTTGGTTTGATTCTTCCATTCCTTATATCTATTCAAAGCTATTTCCTAGGCTGTGAATGCAGCATCGCAGAGGTTTCATGAAAAATCCAGATTAGGCGTGAAAAAAACAGAAGAGATGGGGGGGGGGGCTCTAATCTGCACATTGACGTAACTCTGGATATGCTGTAGCTGTGCAAATGGGAATAAGGGAGGATTATGTGGGCTATGCATTTTCATGACAACAGATTATTTCCTTTTATGCACGCTGTCTTCCTCCATATGAGCCACAGAGAGACTTTCTTCCCTCGGGATGACATCCCCATGTTTTCTATCACCAAATCATGAGGACGTCAATCTCCAGTCCCAGGAGCAGGTCTTAGTGAAGTTTTACAGACAGTGTTGGTCCATGATAGCACAAGTCTTTGTGTTCATCCTGCAACATCTGTCATTTATGATAACATTTATCAGCAAACCTTTGATTCGCCGCAGAACTTGTCTTGCAAGTTCAGAGAATTAATCTCCTGGGCATGTGACATGAATTATACAATAATAGAAACTGCCGTTGCATATGGATCATAGCCTGCATTAGATATGATTATTTTACTTCAGTATTGCGAGGGTGCTTCATCTTCTGGGGTGATTACACTTAACTTTTTGCTGCTTGCTCCTTCATTCTGAATTTTTATATAAAGCATAGATGATCTAATTTATTCTTGCCCAATAAAACTGTCAGTATTAATTTGTGTCTGAAAGTAAGCGTGGCTTGTGCCTTTTTACCTGGTATCACTGATACAGTAACATGTTCTCAGGGAAGGGAAATACAATACTGTCAGGGAGCAGCTGGGATGACACTTCACCAGCAGTGGAAGAATTATTCTGGTCCTTTACTAAAACCACCCTGTAATAATACTCTGTTACACGTAAAAGTCCTGCATTGAAAACATTATTAAGCAAAAGTATGTATCATCAAAAAAATGTACTTAAAGTATTAAAAGTACTCATTTTAGAAACTAGGATTGGTCAAAACAGTTCTGTCAATCAACTAAGTGATTAATCAGCTAATTATTTCAGCTGGACGTGTAGGCCTATACTGTATATTGTTGGGTAGTTACATTTATAATAAAACATTGTATTTTATAAACGACATGTTTTGTGTGCAAAAATCTTAACCTTTGTGTTGTCTTCCCGTCCACCATGAACTTGTTGTCCTTCCGGGTCAAAATTGAAAATTAACCTTTTCTGGCACCTTTTCTGACGTTTCATTTGCTTTTTCCGACGCTTTTTTTATTCATGGTCAATAAACCTAATTTAAATGACATTATAGCTGATTTTTGAGTAAAAAAAAAAAAAAGCAGAAATTATGAACAATGTTGAGTGAATCGCAGACTGTTTTATGTCAAAGTTTGGTCAGGATACTGTTTTAAAACTTTTTTTTTTTCAAATGCTATAAAATTGAATAAAAACATCCAAAAATCAATGAAAACCTGTGACGAATGTTGTATGGGTTCCTACAACATACATGCATGCATCCAAGTTATTTTGGGGCAATTTGGTTGAAAGAAAAACATATTTCTGAAATAGAAAACTTCAAATTTGACCCCAGGACAACACAATGGTTAATTGGTAAAGTAACTAGTAACTAAAGCTGATTAATGTAGTGGAGTAAAAAAGGACTGTTTGTACTGGGCAGCTTCCAGGTGTGAAAGTGTAACTGTGTAAATGTGATCAAGCCATTCCTGCAAAAGGCTCCGTAAACCTTCCTTGAATAAAATGGTAAAAAAAATAAAATGTAGAAAGTCAAATTTGAACAGTACTGGAGTAAAAGTAGTAAGTTAGTGCATTCTACCACTGCACTTTACTGTTTGTTGCTTGTATGCCTTGAGCAATTAACCTTTAGTTTGGAAGCACACAATGTGGCTTCATGGTGTGATTCTAGCGTCTTCTGATTGCGATCTCTTGGGGCATGCAAGCATGATATTCCAAGCTGTTTACACAGACATTGGTACTTGACCTTAACACAGTTATTTCTGCAGAGCACACCAAACTTCATGCAATGTTATCTGCCATGCCTTTCTTTTCCTGTGACCATTAGCCAGTATCTTAAACTATGTTAAAGCCCACACTGTCCATTATATTTTTCATACAGATTATTTTTCTTTCAGCTTGGATAGTGTTGGAATTGAAATATAGAGCAATTGTATGCCAAACCCTCTGGCTGTGTCTTTTCTTTAGTGTGACTGCTGGTAAGAGAACAAGCTCCTCTTTATATTTACCTAAAACATACGCTAGTACAAGGCTCACAATTTGTTGCTCTGTCAAAACATTTCCATCAAATTTGACTGTGCATGTACCATTGCGGGGGCATAGGTATAGAGACCATCTGCTGCATCACTTTTAACCTTGCGCAGAGGTTTGCAGGCTTTGCCAGGGCTCACAAATTGTAACCCCAAATTAGCACTAAACTGTTGAAGCATTAACATTAAAGCTCTTCATGTTGCTTTGTAGAACAAAGGCAAGACAAGGCATAGGCGTATGAGTAGATTACAACACGGTGGTGTATTATTTTTCTAGGGAATAGTGCCTGAATTAAGCTTTCTGAACATATCACCATGAGCAAAATTAGGCACGCCGATGTTCTGGTGAATGTCCATATTTTCTAAAATGCATTTGTTCCAAATCTCAGAGCAAATGCCTCTTGAGCGGGTTGCCTTAGCATCTCATCAGTTCTGTCTCCCTTAGTGTTTTATTTTTTAATTCTTGGATAATAATCCTCAAATGGGTTTTCTGACATATGTCAAATTCTCTGTAAAGCTACTTTGCTACCCATCGATGTAATTTGATTTGTAATTCATAGATTTTGATTCATTCAAGTAATGAATCTATGCTATTAAGCCAAGTCAAGTATATACCCCAATAACACAACAATTTCTTATACTATAAACTGGCCAGATTTAGCGTCATGGTTGGTGGGATACACAAACACAGTTCCCTTGGTAGTTTTAAAATATTCCACTATCTATAATATTGTACATCAGTTTCTGAAGACATTTTGTACAACAGAATGGTGTAAAAATACAACAAAACAGATGATGAGATTACGGTTGGCAATAGCAGATTTTTAGAAAGTACAGATTCTGGATACACCCTTTTTTTTTTTTTTTTTTTTTTTTTTTTTTTTTAAAGCTGTTAAATCCGAGTGTTTTTTTATGTGATAAAAGTGTTGTGAATCATGTAATCCTGTATCATGTCCTTAGACAGAGGCTGGCCATGCCCAGCAGGCTCCCCTGTGTAATTAGACCTTTCACTAGGTTGAGTTTTTTTCCAGAGTGTAATGAAAGTGATGAATACGAGGTGGGAATAGGGAAAAGGAACGCTTGCGCAAAATCTTTGGCTCTGACGCAGCACAATAGAGTAAGCCTTCGGCCATGGATCAAGTTTATGCTGAAACACCCCCACTGGATTGTACTTAATCAAATTTAGAGAGAGAGGCATGGGGAGGTGGTGGTAATAGGGAAAGGGAGTAGGTGGAAAACAATGTAGAGAGCTGTGCACTTTAAGTGTGTAATAAGTACATTGGCAGACTGGGAATCTCTCTTTCCGAGCATTCAAACTAAAACTAAACTTTTTTTGATTAGGGTTGTTGATGACCAAAGACAAGGATCCATATTGGTATGATCTAGACAATTTTAATCAATGCATAGTGGCTCTGATCAGTTTTGTGCATGAATGAACTGTAAATGGATAAAGTTCCTAACTATCTCTTAAAGTGCTCATATTATGCTTTTTTTGGCTTTTCCTCCTTTCTTTTATTGTCTTATAGGTTTACAAAGTGAAAAAGCCCAAAGTCCATCTCCAACAGAAAACACTGTTCACAAACTGCTCCAAACAGTTCTGTTGTAGTCCAGCCTTTACTTCCGTTATAATGCTCGCTAGCTGCTAGCATGGCACTCCCTCATGCTCTGCACCTGACAAGCTAACAGTACTTACTGCACATGTGCGACTCCCAACAAAGATGGTACAAAGGTGAGATGCCTCACTCTGTAGCTAAAATGGAGAGCTCAACACACAGGGTGAAAAGAGGAGCTGCAGCAATGTGCAGTACAACAAAAATATGGTGTTTTCTGAAAATCAAACCACATAAACCTATTCTGGTACAACCTCTAAATACAATTATGAAACTGAAAATGAGCATAATATGAGCACTTTAATGAAATGCACACTAAAGCCGTTTTCACATATGAACTCCGGACAATGTCTGAGAAATCAGGTCCTGACATAGTCCTGAGTTTACCTTTTCACACATGTAGCACACAACAGGAGATTGTCAGTCTCAGATATGTGCTCACTTACTGGAAATACTCGGTTTGGTTTAGACAAGGAGTGATTCACCACGTCATGGAGCTGTTAGTAATTTGGTCATAAAGTCTCTTGCTGTCCCTTGAATTTGTCTGATTTCGGCATCGACCCTTACAGACAGAAGTTCCTGAACTCGTCGTCTCTCCAGTTAGACATTTTTTACTGCCATCTTAGTGTAAATCACCCTTCTTCTTCACCCTTAGATGTTTGTTTTCTTCCAGTTTTGTGTGAGCCGGATGAAACCTCATCAACACCCCCACTTGCTTGCTGTGAATCCTCACACTTTGGGCTCAACCAGAGATTACTCAGACTTTGTATCTTTGTACGCTTAATGATCCGGACATTTGCGTTCCCACATGCAACTCCGCCAGGTAATGTCTAGATAAGTTCAGGTTTGCAGTGCATGTCTGAAAGGGCTTTACAGTGTATGAAAGCAAGCTATAAAGACATAGTCGTACTCATATTGGGTTAAAAAAAAAAACAACAATTGATTTTCACCTATTTCTAAGATGTTCTGAGGGTACAAAGTGCTACTCAAGGTTGATTGGTTTTGATCCTCAGTAGCCAAGTTTTTTAATTCGTGCTTGGGAGGAAAACAATTTGTCCAGACCTTCCTGTTTTAAGACGGCACTTCTGTTCCCATAAGTATTACACCATAGCAGACTATGTGATGTAGGCTTACTTTAGTTGTGCGCCTTTTTTTTTTTTTTTATAGGACAAAAACATAACAAAATATTGGATTCAGTTGTGATTGGGAATGAAGAAATGATTTGGACATTCCTACATGACGTGTTGGTGCTGACAAGACTACAACTGCTTGAGCAACACCCAATTTGATTTAGCTCCTGGTCCCTTAAGGGTACTGTTGCCTTCACTTTGTTTCACTATATACAGTTATCTTGTCAAGCCTGCATAATATTTTTACCCTATCATTAAATGTTGGTTATGCACCTGTTTGGCAAAAGCAAAGGCAAAGTTGAATTAAATTGCTTTCCTGTCATTTCAGCAGTTTGATTTACGCACTCGCTCAGCTGTTCAGTTTTGTCATGTGGCTGCCTTTTCCAAGGGGAGTTGAATGTAAGAGAAAGCTCACATTAGTCCTTGCCACAGCTGACTGAACATTTTTGCTACATTCTGCAGGATAGTGAGACCTCCATCATGTCATACTAACACTCCGAGATAGAACCCGCCAGGATGCAGTCAGATTGTAAATTCAATAGAGTGTATTATCAGTTTTGTTTTGCCATTTTATCTAATCCCTTTTTCCGTGCAAACCCAATGAATATGTACGGCCAGCCTCATTTTTACACACTAGCAGTAAAAAAAAAAAAAATTCCATGCACTTTGACTTCATTAAAATTCAGTGGAATGTCCTTGATATCAGATGTTGGACATCTGATGCCACAACAACATAACAGATGTTATGTAATTAAAAATAACCCTGTGTTACATTTTTATTTCTTTATTTAAAAACATAGAGGGTAGTGCTGTATATGTTGGGCAGCTGAGCACGAATCACTGGCAGATTAACGAGTTCGACTGACACTCTTTCTCAAAGGTCAGTGCTTTAGATTCCTAGAATATCAGCGGCATCACAGTCGAGAGAAAATGTAAAACATAAGTGCCATATTAGAACATGTACATTTTCTCCTTGTAGCCGTAGCATGACGGATTCAATGTGATTGGGAGAGATGACTATCTTTTTTTCTTTCATCCTAGAATTAAAGTGCAATGTGAAGTAGACATCTGTCCGTCTCATCTCTTCTATATCTCCTTTCCTTTTCATTCCATTCAGCCACTCTCCTGATGGGACCACGGCTGCTTTCCGTGTTCAGGATTATAATCTCAGAATAAAGAGTAAAATGACTCGTGTCGGTTGGATGTTTTATATATATATATATATATATATATATATATATAATTCCCACTCTAACCATTCCATGTGAGGCTACAGGGTGGTTAATATCAATTCCATTGTTTAAGCTCCACCCATGAGGAAAGACAGCTGACGACAGGATTATACTATATTAAGCCAGGGAAAGATCTGGCTGAAAGAACACATTTATTTCTTTGTTTATGATCATGCGCCCGCGGGACGGATAGTTAAAATAACTCTGGATGATATAATGATACACCCACACCTGCTCAGGTTAAATCCACATTCTAGCACTATCTTAAATCTCACTGTTTAAAAGACAGACTCAAGCTTTTATGACAAAAGGTGCTGTTAACAGTCATGGCAAAATCACGTATTGCAGTATTATACAACCAACGTAGAGGCAAATCACTCTGAATCATGCAGAGATAAAGTTTGTCAAGGAAGAATGGAGGCAACCTGCTGCTTTACCATTGGAGTCCAAACACTGTAAGAATATAGCTTGAACATAGAATAAAAATAGAATATATTCTTAACACATCATACTGGAACACACACTGCTTCTTTTTTTAAGCATTAAAACTTATGATTATATACAAATTATATAGTTGACCAGAATATTTACAGTAGCTATACTATATAAACCCAGCATTAAAAAGCAACCAGAAAACACAATATATAAGGGCTGTGCAATTAATCAAATTTCCATCACGATTTTGTCTCCTAACGATCCCAAAAACAATGTAATTGTAAGCTCTTATTTTGTCTTGTGTTCTAAAGGGGAAATTCAACAAGTTCAACAGCAAAAGTATTGAGGGAAATTTCACAGTTTTGTTTAACTGTTTCACCGTATTTTAAGTTCAATACATGCAACATCTTTGCAAAAGTCAGTGGGTAATCGTGTTAACTAATCAGGATTTCAATATTAACCAAAATAATTGTGAGTATGATTTTTTTCTTTTTCTCTCCTATAATCGAGCAGCACTACAATACATTACAGCGTAAAATTGCATTAAATCATTTCGGTTCATAATACTGTTGTTTTTTTGCATTGCGGATAACTTGATAAGTCCCTTGGTTTGTTTCATCCCTTGCACATATGGAGTTCTATTATTGTATGTCTTGCAATAAAAAGAAAGATGTTCAATGGTCAGTGGCTAGTCTGCCCCACCTTTTACTGGCTGAATCAATATTCTCTCTTCAGGCCTGATTGCAGTGTTGCATTTATATTCTGATGAATGAAGCTAAACAGATTGCACGATTTTACTGGTGTGTAAAAACACTGGCCCACAAGGAATACGTTTCAAAGGGCAAATGACTCTTCTGATGTAATTGCTATATAAGTAAGTAGTAGTAAGAATGGTAGCTTTTTTTCTCTGAGCAAAGAGCCTTAATATTTCATATTTCAATTTTGTAATAAGGCAAAATCAAGCATGTTGTTTGACAGAAAAAAAAGAGATCCTATGTTTGGTGGAATGTATGTCTTACTGGAGCTTTTTGCAAATTATACGCATGAATGCAATACTAATTAGTTCATTAGTTATACTATACTAATTTTAATAATTATAACTACTTTTTGTTAAATGCCTTTAAAACGTTGAATCCATCACTGATTTAACTGCAAGTTCCCCAAAGGCTGTGATGGTGAGACTGTTAAAGAGGAGAACATGTATTTTTAATATTTCCATTTTTAACGAGACTCATTGCTTCCTGGCACTGGTCACTGCAAATATGTTTACCGTGTGTAATGTACAATTACATTTCAGACAAGATCCGCAAAGTTTAATATTACAGCGGAAGGTACTGCAGTCAGCCTTGTTAACAAGGCCCCGAATCCCCACTGACATTGACTCTTAAAATGTTATCACATTCTGCACAAAACAATGTTGCCTCTTTTTTCCTATGTTAAACAGCTATAGTTGTTTCTGTATTTGTTTATTTCATATAAATGTTTAATATGCAAATTCCTTGTGTTACTTACTTATACTTATAAATCCTTTTCTGATTTTGGAGTGTAACTGTCGAGTAGAAAAGGAATGACAAGTGTGACAGGATTAGAACATGTGAGCAGAGCAAGCCCAGTAAAGAAGGTTAAATCCTACAGTAGATTAAAAACTCACAGGCTGTCAAGGACATAAAGTGATGAGATGAAAAAAGTAAGTGGGTGTAATTATGAAGAGAGCAGCGAAGGCTGTGACTTCATCTTGGCTATTCCATATTTTAATGAAACAGAAAGATCTCCGTGAGTTCCTTTGAATGTGATCATACTCCTCTTGATTTCCACTTTTGCAAAAGCAAGGTGATTTTGCATCAAGGTTAACAAGTGGTTGCATTGTCCCTAGAATATACTGCTAAAAGCCAGTCCGCGAAACAGCACGTGAAAATATATATATAAAATATATATGTTTTAATCATGTTGAAAAACAGAAATTGTAAGAAAAAAGTATGTACACACATAATTTCTACTACTAATGGGTTTCTGCAATGGCACATTTACAGTTGTGTCTGCATATTTGCTTTTTTTAAATTAAGATTCTCCTTCTATTCATCTTTTCATCATAAGGAAATAGTAAATCAAATAGCTGGAGAACTAATCAAATGTAGATTTAACGAATGAAACATAGACCATCGCTCTGAGAGAAGAGAAATATTAAGAGTGTGTTGCTGAATGTTCTCCTAATAATATGATGTGTTAAATGTACAGGGGTGCACAGATACAAAGATTAGAAGTCGTCAAGTGTGCACATCATTAATGGTCAGAAATCATTACGATCTTTAAAGACAATTTGTCAACAAAAATCTATTCTTTCCTTCTCTATTGACTGTGGCGAAGCAGCCATCTCACATTCATTACACATGAACAGCACATAATAATGACAGCAATTACCATAAATGTTGGGGCTGGATTCATTATGGAAAAGAAGCTTAGGCATAATTGTTTATTCATGTTTTTGTATGCTTCTTAACAAGGGGTTTGGGGAATGAACTGAATGGAGAAACATCAGACCAACATGTACGCTGAAAAAAATCTCATATCTTAAAAAATTATATTATGATATTGTAGGCTTTCAAAGTTTGGCATATAATGCATCATTAGTCATCTTGCAACATTCAATGCAGTTCTTAAAGTTTTAGTGCGTAACTTTTTGATATGAATGAATGTCCGTGACATTCAAGTCATTGCCAAATGAGTTGCTACAAAGCTAAATAAAGAGATATTTCACCGCTGGAAAGCTGAATATATCTTTAAATTGGGTCACTTATGTAGTAGAAATGTGATTATATATTTTTTTTATTTGGTGCCTTCTAGGACGAGAAAAGCCAGAACATGTGTTTTTGGCTCATATGGATGAAAGACACCAAATCCCAGAATGCACCTGCTTCGCTGCTTTACGAGTCCACTCCCAAGCCACGCCTACCATTTACAGACAGACCGAGGCATTCAACTCAAGTGTATTTTATTGTCATTTCAACCATGTACGCAAAATGTTTCACCGTTGGCTTACACATTTACAATATATAAAAACGACATTATATAAAAACGACATACGAAACAGGCTACATTTAGTGCACACACATTATAGGCTCCGTAAAGTTCAGCTAACGCATACTAGCATTAGTGCTTGGTGGGCTGTAAATACCGAGTATAAACACAGCCGTGAATTAGCGTGGAATGTCGAATGGTCGCCATGTAACAGTCACAAACTCCACCAGCAGTTAGCAGTAGTTGGATAAGCACCCCATTTCTGCACCAGTCCGTGTTAACACAGCCCACCTCCACGAGTCTTACCCGGCGGGAGCAGCCTGGTAGCTGGATAGTCCCGGAACACCGTTGTTCAGCCATGTTTCCACAAAAACAAAAACACAGCAGTCTCTGAACTCGCGTGGGGAGTTTTGTTGAAGTTGGATGTAGTCCAGTTTGTTGTTTAATGAACGGACACTTGCAAGCAGGATTGATGGGACAGGTGGCCGGCTAGCGTTACCTTCCCACCTGTCCGTTTTGGATGTCCCTTTCCCCGGCTAGCAGCATCGGCTGAGGCGCTGGGGCCTCATGTATAAACATTGCGTACGCACGAAAAGCTTGCGTACGGTGGTTGTCACGGACACTTTGTGATGTATAAAAAAAAACTTGACGTGAGAATGTGCGGGCAGTCCGCAAAGTCTTGTCTTGCTCTGTAACGTGGCGAATTCTAAGTTAAAAGTGCTGAAAATCACCAAACATCACAAAATAAAGTTTCCACTTCCCTTACTGGCGTATGTCTGTGACGTTGTCTATGAAAAAACATATTTATATCCGCTGATACTCCATAAAAGTTTGATCATTTATGTGGCTAATATTTCACATCTTTCACACTATTAACTGTTTAATCTGCAGGCTACTTAACCTCTGTTAAACATGAGGATGGGAAATAAATGATAAATCCACTTAGAAAATACTATCAGTCATCCTCCGTATTTCCCATAGATGAAATATATACTCACTGTGCAGCAAAAAGATCGGCATGGAAAAATGTAATAACCTATATTACATTTTTCCGTGGCGATCGTTTTGTTAGTGTCTATAAGTCTGTAGTCTGAGGCTCAGGCATCCATGGCGCACGGGAGGCGGGACGCATGGCTCCATCTCCCCAAGAACAAACGCTGTGTCGGGTGGGCAAACTCATATGATGCGTAATTGATCCCGTGGATGATTTGTAGGCTATTAAGTGAACAAGCTGTACCTGGTCCACCAAACACTGGGCCGTCTTGACTGTCTTAATTCTGCACATATTTCTGTTTCTGTAGTCCTATTTACTATTTCATTATTTCATCCATGCGTGGCGCAGCGGATCCCACTGTCACCTGCCGTGGAGACGCTGGCCTCGCTAACCTCTCCTCCTCTGAGTCTGATCTCTCTCACGCTGGACTCAGTTTTACTGAGTCTAGCCTACTAACACTTAAAATAAATGGCATTACATCGGTGGGTTCAAACTGCTTATTGTGCATTTGGACTGACACTGAGATGCATGTTGTTCTGTAACTGGTGTGGCGCTGCCACTATTCTCTTGATTTCCACTTCGACATTAGACATTGTTTTTTAAATTTCTGCCATGGTTCGGTGCATTCACCCCCTGGTCAACATTTGCCACTCTGGGCATTTTCTTTTATTGCTTATCCGAGATGACAAACCTCCAAACAGAAAAACATTTCTCGCCTCCACCTCTGCGATCAGCACCTCAACCTCACAGTTGGTGAAGTTTTTCTTCCAACCACCAATACACACGGGACTGGTGCATGATGATTATTACTGAAGCCTGACTGAACACTCTCTCGTCCCAGACGACATCTAGCTAGCTAGCAGCTAACAGGGTAGGTGAATGTTGAAAATGCATCTTGTTGTCATGTAAGGGCCCTGTTCATGTTACACAGACATTTTAATTGCATTTTGTGTCTGTTAAGATACACAAAGGCACTATTTAATTTATGCCCCCATAACTGCCGTTTAGCTAAGTGGGAGCGGTGGGCATTAGCTGCAGCAGCTCCGTCTAGGTAGCTGCTATTGTGCTAATTGTTTTTGCTATAGACAGTCAGTGTCTATTTGGTGCTTTGTTTTCTATTTCTATGAGAATAAATGTTCTACTGTCAATTTTATGTTAATTTAAGAAAATAATACAATGTTGTATGATAAAAAGAGGCATGTTTTACTTTATAGGCTGTGTACCTGTGTTATTACATTAGCTGGGTCATATAACAAAAAAGATGTATTTGGAATTCATTCAAAAATTTGTTTATAAAAGTAATACATAAAAATATATTTTGATTTCACTGAAAGAGACAATTACATTGTTAATTGCAATAATTTCTGAGACAATTAATTTTGCAGTAACTTTTGGAATTGTTCCAGCTCTAATTGAATAGTGATGTTGTCCTGCTGATGATGGCATCAGTTCAGAAAACATATGGGCCATAAGGCAATGAAGAGCAAAGTATCTTGTTGTTTTAGTTGGGAAGACTTTTTGATCACAAAATATATATATTTTCTCTTTGAGTACTTTAACATGGAGGCTGTGGAGGCTGGCAAGCAGGCTCTGTTATCAAGTCTGAAGAGAGGACCACTCTGGGCCAGATTCACTCATAGAAATAAGAAAGTCATTTGTCTAACAGCCACATCAGTCAGAAGAACAGTGCACTTGCCATCTGAAGTGCATCTTTGTCTTGCTATCTTTTGCTTGTACAGTATATGGAATCAAAGATTTGGTGGAGGGCCCTTCATTTATAGTTAAATCATTTTTATTTAAGTTTATTTCATTTATATAGCACTTTAAAAGCAAACAAGTTTGCACTACACAAAGACGAAAACATATGTATTCAAGCATAAAACACACATATGTACATAGATATAGTGGAAATGCAAGTAGAGACACAAATTGAAACCTTTGAAATCACAAATAGTGTGTACATACATACATACATACATACTGTACATGCATACTGTACATAAATACATATACATATATACATACATACACACACACACACACACACACACACACACACACACACACACACACACACACACACACACATATATACACACATACATAAAATAAAAACTTGCTAACAGAATATGAATATAAAAATGCTTAAAAAATAAAACAACCATTTCTAATAAAACTTCACAGTTAAATACAGTATATATCCCTTTGCTACCACTATATAATCTATGGTTGTTCCACTTTTTAAAAAGAATCCTTCACTAAAAGTGTGTATTAATACGTTGGGACTCTTGAGTGACATAAGCTGTGTCAGTGCTGTCTGCCTCCTTCAAAGGCTCTAGAGTGAGTGTCGACAGCCAGCTGCTCCATTATTTTCCCCATAAGCAACTATTTTTCTTTCTTTATGTTATTTAATTTCCTTTTTTAATTCCCTTAACATGTGTGTAGTAACTTCCATTGCATTCATGTTATGCACAGTGGATGCCTAGATAAGTTTCGGAATTGCACTGTTGTACAAAATGTGGGTAGCTTGTTACTTTGTTGATAAGGGGTTTCTATTTCAGTACTGCTGAACTGATTTTCTTTTGTTTTCTGAGCTTGTTCCACCTTTGGTAGATTCCACCACTGCATGCTTGAGCTCTGCCTCAGTTTGCCCTGAATGCAGTGTTTTTGCTTTATTAGCTGCTGTCTTGGTAAATTAGATGCTAATTTCACACAGACTTTGAGCACAAATACCATGAAGACTTTACAGTAGCATCTTCTATGTACGATAATCTTGCCTTTTTTATCTTAAATTCACTGCCTGTCGTCACTGGTGCAAACACTTTATCTATTAGTGCTTGTACACTTTCCTCTGTGCAGAGGTAGTCTCGCATTGTCAGACCTTCCTCCACAGCGCTGCTGAGGAGGGTCTGGCTACTCTACACAGCATTCCGGGATAGGAGAAAAACGTGCTATGGTTTATTGGCATTTCAAAGCAACTACCATCTAGAGTGAACATGTGTGAAAGGATACTGGCTGCTCAAAAAGAGCACATGGGCCCAGTTAACCTAGTTTAATTTGTTGTGTCTCCTGATCAGGCACCTGTTCTGCTTCTTACATGGGTGATCGTGGCTGTCACACAGCCAGACTTCGGGCTAGTCCTGTGGTCATGGCGAGTTATACTTATCAATTAAGCAGAAATAATTAGTCCAAAACCCTATGCTCTTTCATCTTAGTCTCTTCCAAAGCTGCTCACACAGTTCACTCAGCGTGATGCAAGCCACAAAGTAGTTCATTTACTGTAAGACGTCCATACTGAACCGGCAGCAGTGAAGCAATCCTGATAAATGGCCCTATTAAGCAGAATGGAATAGAACGTAGTGAATATTAGGTTTATACAACAGACAACATCCAAAAAATGTTTTTTTTGCTTTTACCAAAATGTTGATTTGTTACAGGCTAATATTTGTTTAAGAATGTAGTTACCATATTGAACATGTTAAAGCTACTGCTGTCGATTCCATAGGAATTAGTCTGGTAAACGCTCCGATGTGCTGACAATACAGTCAGAGAGTGTAAAACTGTAATCTCATATAAATTCCATCTTCCAAGGACTCTGCTCAGACAACACTGTGATGTATGAAGTCACTAGCAGAGAAAAGGGCAGGTGACGAGGCTGAAGCCTATTTGATATTCACCAGGGCGGCTTCCTCAGACTGTCCTGAGTGAGTATAGGCGCTTGCAGTTCAGTCGCTACGGGGACAATATACAATGACAACATTCTCTGCTTATAGCAACGTCTGAATTAGCTGATGGTTTATTAACTGAGCACTACTACTACTTACTTATTTACTACCTGTTTAAGTTTGTGTCCACTTGAAATGTTCACAGCACTATTGGAACTACTTGAAAGTGTTTGGAAATCCTTTGGAGATCCAGATTTTTGTCAGTTAAGTTGTCAGTTTGTTTTTGTGAGTGAATTTATTAATTGGTTAGTCACTGGCATTGGCAGGATGTCCTCGCCTTAGTAAAGGTGTCTGACCTAATGACTGCAGTTGGACCACAGAAAAAAGACTGCAATACCAGTCGTGTATATCTGAGAAGCAGGTAGTATTAATACTACTATGAAATCTGTACACGTTCTTATTGTTGGGTATTCTTTGGAAAATTGCATAAGGCACTAAAACTAGAAGTGTTACTTGGAAGGGTGTTCTCTGAGTACAGGGAGCACTCTGGTCTCCGGCCAAAGCTCTCCTGCTTGGCTTTGTAGTCTGTCCTCACTGCAAAAGCTCACTGCTTAGGTTTGCCCCCCTAAAATGCTCCCCCGTCACCAGATGTATTTCTGCTTTGAACAGCACCCAGACAAAATCAACCTCTTGCCAAGTGCTCTACAGCTAAGAGTCAGCAATAGGGAATCGATAGAGATTTACAGGAGAACTTTTCCCAATCGTCAGTGCGTGACATCTTCACTCTGTCACTTGACTGTGCAAACAGCAAAGTTTAACTGTAGGGCTACAGCCATTTCTGTGGGGTCTCTTGAGTTCAGACATCATATCTGGGCTAGACAGTAAGGTTGTGCTGCACCTCTGACTTTCCATTTCAGCCTAGTTGAATGTACAATATGTCAGTCTCAACAAACAATCCCAAAAGATGGAGCAATGCCATAATTGCAGTCAGCTTCTCCCAATTAGGATTCCTTTGTCTGTGTTTATCATGTGTTTATCATTTAGGCGGATAAATCAGAAGTCAAGTTATCCGCAGAGGTCTCCTCCTCTCCAAAACAAACAGACCAGGTGCTTCAAACCAGTGAAAACACTACACAAAGCAGTTTCACGTTAAAAATCAGTTTCTCCAATGCTGTTTGGTTCTTTGGCTGAGGGGCTGCGAGCCGAGCTGCAAATAATTTTTGCTCAACTTGTTTCTCTGATAACTTTCTAATCCAGACGTCCTGTGACTAAAATCCTTCAGCCGGTTAAATTATACACAAAAAACCGACAAAGATCAAAACAGTTTATCGTAAAAATGTGGCTTTAAAGGTCCCATGGCATCAAAAATTCACAATGGCAATAGGTGTAAGCCGAGCCCTGGGTATCCTGCTCCACCTTTGAGAAAAATTAAGCTCAGATGGGCGAATCTGGACTCTCCTCCTTATGACATAATAAGGAGCAAGGTTACCTCCCCTTTCTCTGCTTTGCCCGCCCAGAGAATTTGGCCCGCCCATGAGAAAGAGAGACATCATGGCTTGCAAACAAGCGAAGCATGGCAGTTGGTCAAGGCCACACCCCCACCCTCCACCTTGCCCCCCCCCCCCCCTCTCCTCCTCAATAGCATTTAAAGCTACAGACACAGAAATGGCACGTCCTGTGGAAAGCTCATTGTGGGACTGGCTCTAGTGGCTGTAATTCTGCACCAAGGCAGAATTTCGGGAAAGACACTTCAGATACAGTTATTTAGGGGACCACTAAGGCCTAGAAAGTAAAATTCAGTTGGTTGTCATATACAATTTCACCGCTAGATTGGAGAAATTCTTACACAATGTAGCTTTAACGCATGCGCTAAGGGGATATGATGCCATCGACAGGCAGCGTGGACTAAGTGACATGGACCTTGTCCATGATTAAAATTAAAGATTTCTCTGGGTTTGAACAATGTAGGAAACATTTGGAATAATGTAAGTACACAACTCAACAAAATACATAACATAAGCCTAGTTGTTTTTTAGACAAATTAATGTGGAAAAGAGACATATATCTTTGAAGCTAGATTGCAGAACCTTTACATAAAAAATTAAAGTGTGTTACATTCAAGCCTATGCCAAACAAGTTCACACAATGCTGATTTAGCCTTTCAGTGCCAGGAACAGCGTTTTGAATTTCTCAGCATACCGAAGTTGTAGTGACTGGTTTTGGTGGCGACATTCCTCCGCTGGTGTGCCGGAAGGATGCTTATACAGCCTATTTGTTCAGAACGAATAGTTTAATTACCAAATGTAATGTCGTTAAATGAGCAGCACGCAAATTGCTGTCAACCAACCTTGCTCACTCACTCAGTTCTTCACAGTTTAGTGCCTTATTTTGGCGCTGATTGGTTATACTGTATGTCAGTTTGTGTGTGTGTGTGTGTGTGTGTGTGTGTGTGTGTGTGTGTGTGTGTGTGTGTGTAATTACTCTCACTGCCAGAGGGGGGAGACAAAAAGTTCCACCCTTCAGCTTTAACAGGTAAAGCTAAAATAATTTTTTCCTATGTAGTACAGTGAGGGAGTTCTTAAAGGGATACTTCACCGCTGGAAAGCCTAATATATCTTTAAATTGGGTCACTTATGTAGCAGAAATGTGAAAATTTTTTTAATTGGTGCCTTCTAGGCCGAGAAAAGCCAGAAAATGTGTTTTTGGCTCATATAGATGAAAGACACCAAATCCCAGAATGCACTTCGCTTCGCTGCTTTTAGTCCACTCCCAAGCCACGCCTACCGCTTGACAGACAGACAGTGAGGCATTCGACTCAACTCAATGTGTTTTATTGTTATTTCAACCATATACACGAAACAACGTTTCATCGTGGCTCAAGTGGTGTTACACATTTAAAATATATAAAAACAACATTATATAAAAACGACATACGAAACAGGCTACCTTTAGTGCACACACACATTATAGGCTCCGTAAAGTTCAGCTAACGCATACTAGCATTAGGCTTGGTTGGCTGTAAACACGGAGTATAAACACAGCCGTGAATTAGCGTGGAATGTTGAATGGTCGCCATGTAACAGTCACAAACTCCAGCGGTTAGCAGTTAGTTGGATACAAATCACCACATTTCTGCACCAGTCCGTGTTAACACAGCCCACCTTCATACAGAGCATCTCTAGCTCGGATCGTCGGAAGGCTAGCAGGCCTGGTAGCTGGACAGTCCGGTTCACTGTTGTTCAGCCATGTTTCCCACGAAAGCAAAAAACACAGTCTCTGAATTCGCGTTGGGAGCATCGTTGAAGTTGGATGTAGTCCAGTTTGTTGTTTAATGAACGGACACTTGCAAACAGGATTGATGGCTCTGGATGTGCCTTTTCCCCGGCTAGCATAAGCTTCACACCTAGCCGACGACGAGGATGTCCCCTACCCGTGCTGGTCTCCGTGGCAGGCAAAGCTCTCGCAGTGGGCCGATTATTTCGTCTGTAATAACGTTTCCTGCATATTCTCCGATCTGTACCGATGTATCCCGGTGGTACACGTGCGGTAGTTTGAATGCACATAATTGTTGTAAAAGTTTGCTGCTGAGAAGAAGCCCTGTTTAGCGAGGATTCAAGATGTCTGACATTTCGTTTTTTTCCGGCTGAGATCGCCTCGCTTCGGGCGATGAGCGGGTTGAAAACATGCGGAAGTAGGTCCTACTACTGGTTGTAGTCTTTTGCTCTGGCCAAAAAAATCTTCCGATGACGCAAAAATCGTCATTTTACGTCATCGGAAGATTTTTTCCGGACCCCCCAATGCAGATATCTCCTGTCTCAGGGGGATATGAGGGAGGGACGCACGGTCATTCAGAAATACTACCGGGTTTCTACTGATACAAAGCTGAATGCTAAATCGGTGAAGTATCCCTTTAATGTACTTCACGTAAGGGCCACAATGGAAAAAATTCATGCTGCTTTATTATGTTCATGTTATTATGGTGTTCTGTGTTTGTTCTCTTATTAAATACGTAAAGGTGTTCTTTAACTGGTTGTAGGTTGAATAATTATTGTGGTGAAACAAATTAATTTTGAATTGTAGTAAACAAATGATGTTGCCACTTTAAAAACGTGGTGTTTGAATGAATGCATGCTGTAACATGTTGCAGGTTGGCTTGGAAAGGTTGTAGGATTTGAACCTTGATGAGTGATTCCAGGCTTTCTACAGAGCTTTATGTGGTGAATTGATTAAATGCTTGATTAAACACTAGGCGAAGGAGTATGGCAGCCTAATTCCAAAGCATATGCAAATAATCTGGTTTTGTAGATTATTGCCTTTTATGCAGCCTTTCACGCACGCACGCACGCACGCACGCACACGCCCACACAATTGTGCTAATGAGCCACTTTTATACACACAAACACTGAACAAACTAAGTATAGGTACTACATAAAACATATATTTTATAAACATCCCAGTGCACACACAGACACAAAAGCAAGCAATTTCATTCCAGAGCAAAGTCATCCACAAACAGCACATGCAAGTTAAATTAAATTAAGTAGAATTCATATTGCCCACACAGTCTCACACAGAAATTGCTTTATAACAGTCCCCAGCATATTTTGTTGAGGATTACAGTTTTCAGAGATTCCGCAAGTACACAGTCTCAGGCAGTGTTTCCCAACCTTTTTCCGGCCATGGCACGCTTCCATGTTCAACTTATACCAGGGCACACAGCTATCATTAGCCACAAATATGTTAGAAAATATCACACACATGGACATGGCCTACAGATACAGTGCCACTTACCTTAATTGTTCAGTCAAGAATATATTAAAGGCTTTTTAAACTTTACCCTCTTGAGTGCTTCAGTTTCCTTCAACCCTTTTACTAAGTTAATGCTTTTGTCTTTGCATGCCTCTGTACAACAGTAATCCATACATCCATCAATACTTTTATCCATTCATTTATGCCTGTCGTGATATAAGGGAAATAAAAGAAAATGAGTAAAGAAATCCAGTCATGCAAGTGTCCTTTACACATGTCTCTTTAGACTGACAATTTGAAACATTTAGCAAGTCATTTAAACTTGTAATTTTATGCCACCAAAAAATGAAAAACTAATAAAAAAAAAAAAAGTATGACAGCAACAAACAAAACCACGTTACCCAGAGGCTAGAATAAATCAACATTTATATAAACTGTGGGTGGCAATCTTGAAACAAGACCTTAAAAAAAAATGTAATCTGAATGATAAAGCTGCCCTCATCAAACAATGACAACAGAAAATAAGAAAACAGTAGAATAACCACAAAAGGGGGAAAATGCCATGTCCTGGTATGGAAAATAACATAAACGTACCAACTTGTGACTACACAGAAGCTGGGGAACTTATTGATTTAGTAAAGGATTCCCTATAGCTGCACCATAGAGAGCTGAGCTCATCACATTTCCGTGTCCTTGCACACAATTGCTTTAAGATTGCACACTGAGAGCTAATGATTCTCCGGAGATTCTCCATAAGAGCAATGCTATATGGATCTAACCGGCTTCATTACAACAGGTGGCTTAAAGTGAAGAGTAAAAAGGAACACCAAGTACTGACACCGATCTGCCAATCAGAACGTACTATAATAATAGAAAGAAGGATATCAAACACACATTTAATTCCATGTCATTAGAAATATCAGCATATCTTGTAATTCATATATTATTTTTCCTTGCTACTTGACTATTTGTATTGTGTTTGTCATATTGTATTTTATTTATTCTACTTATTTCTGTTTTATCTTTTTGTGCAGCACTTTATCTTTTTGTGCAGCACAAATTCTGCTATATAAATAAAATTGGATTGGATTGCTACGACTATCTCACCTAAAACATGCCAACGTGTTTCAGCTATTAAGGGCAAGTACAAAAGGTTTGGGTTTGAGCTGTATCTTATAGCTCATTGGCCAATGACGACGACGACGACGACGACATTTATATAGCGCTTTATCATAGACACTCAATGTGCTTCCGGGGGGGGGGGGGGGGGGGCTACTGTCTCTACTGTCTCTACCACCTAGGTGATGCATGGCAGCCATCCGACGCCAGACGCTCACCACACATCAGCTCAGGAGAGAGGGAACATGTTTTTAGTAGTGGGGGACAGCGGAGCACCCGGAGAAAACCCACACAGACACTGGGAGAACATGCAAACTCCACGCAGAAAGAGACTGGGACAACCAGGGTTTGAACCTGGTACCTTCCTGCTGTGAGGCCACAGTGCTAACAATTGCCCCCCCGTGCTGATCACATAGTCAACAGGTAGAAAGTACCTGTGTTCGGAACCGTTCCCTCATTTACTATTCCCTTTATAGTGTTAATTAAATAGTTAACTATATAGAGAATGACCAAATGAGATTTCAGACACTCACTGACAGTATCGTTGCATCAGTAGATGCGTGTGACGGAGGTGGGTGCTCGGTATCATGTAAACAAACCGAAACATAAATACTTTTAATGCGTCCCTGAAACAAACGGAGTGCTCCGGAGAATATTAAAAGGGTGTATATATGCTGCATGTTACATTCCTACTGTTAATAAACGAAAGTTCACTCCATTTTTCCTTTTCAGTTTCCGCGGGTGCTTCTGCTTCTTCTTCTCCTCGGGGAAAACACGCCCGCGTTGCATTGTGGTATACGGGAGTAAAATGTAGGGCACATCCTGTATATACACTCAAATTAGCTGTGCATTGTTGGTATTTTATAGTGGACTATATAGTGACTGAAATTTACCGCGGAGAATTCGAACACTACTGCAAAATGGCCAACACACTATATAGTGCACTATTTCTGTGATAGGGAACAGTTTCGAATGCAGCTAGTGACATGATTAGTGTGAACAGATCAAGTCACATGACAGACCATGTTAACTGCATTGTGACCCATTACATTAGAACCATTGCTTGACATGAGGTCATAATAAATGTGTTCTGGGAGACCACGAGAAGTATTCTCATTAGATACAGTTCTACATGGAGGCATGGGTATTAGAAAATGTCCATGGCAACTGTGTATTCCAAAGATAACTTCAAACAGGAAATGTGATTGTCTCCAGGATACCGTGCTTGTAAACACACAGCCAATGTCATAACGGATGACTGCAAATATCATTGAACCTCACATAAAACACGACAGTCTTTCCATCGGGCAGGATGATTTGGCACCGTACAAAAATATGTCCTCTGTAGAAGAGGATTCAATAAGCATAGAGGCTGTGTATGAATACTTACTTCCTGATTAACCTTTTTAATACATTTGATTTATTTAATTTTTGTCCATCTTCCTCTGCAGATGTCTTTTAAAAATTTGATCTGATGCTATACTTTGGTGGAGAATAAGAGATAATGGGAATAATCTCAGAATATCTTTGGGCCAAGATGGAGATGGATTTCTCTGAAACACAATGTTTAATGACTCATTATTGCGGTCAGCCACTGAAAATAGATGAGATAGACATTTTATCCTGATTAACGCGCCTAATGGGTTTGCCCATAAAACCAAACTGTTCCTTCAGTGATGCATGCTTAGTCTGTCTCTCTCTCTCTCATATTTTCAGGTCGATAATGCATACACTAATCCATCAAGATTGACAGTGATCATTAGAATAATAAGGGGAGCAGATATTTGATATGAACTCTCATGGTGGCTGTTGCCAGTTGAATGAAATTGTCTGAGACAGCGGGCAACCTTGACAGCAGAAGCCAATAACTTGGTGAAATTCATCATTCATCCCACGAAAGTCCATGCCCAAGATAAACTTTTCCATTTGCAAATAAATAGAGATGTATTTTTTACTAACTCTGGCACACAAGCAGACATTGTTTGGGCTTCCTGCCCTTGTGTCTCAGTAGAGGCATAGACACAGCTGAGACTCTATGTGTGCTAATGTACCACCCATAAACAATCTATATTTACTGAAGTGTTATCAACCCAGTGCTGAAGGCATAAACATAATTTGTTATGCAGGCAGCAAAAGTAAGGTGTGTGCTTGACTGTGTGTATGTACTGTATATTTGTGTGAATGATGGTTTTCAGGTGTGGATGTTTGTACGCCAATATGCACGTGTGTGGTTCAGAATGATGTGCTAAATTTGTATATCTCTAAGCAAGTTTTATTTCAGCATCTTATTAAATATTAGTTTGTTGTGTTCTTGCAACTCTGTTGCAACTCTTAGAACTGTGTTCCTCAACAGAATTTTAAATATCTCCATTAGTTGTGCAATGTGATATGTTATTAAGAAACCTGACATACTTATTGGCTGAGAGGTTACACTGAGATTTATGCATGGGGACAGTACTGAACTCAGTATCCATGTTTAAAATAGAGTCATATCATTTCAAGACTAAGGCCCACACTTGTATTGTACTTGGATCAGAAATAAAGCACATCGTGATATATTAATGAACTGCACTATAGCACTCTCAAATACTTTACCAATGGGGTGTTGAGAATGAAGAGGTGAAGGAGTCACTTTGTCCAAGTTACAGACAGAATAGTCTCACATTGCCTGATCTATCTCAAGGGGCCAGGCTTCTCTCCTCAGAGTGAAGCCTCCTATGGCGCCATTTTGATGCTAATAAGCCATCACCCCCCGTTAGCATCCCATTCACTGCCATTCATTTTGGCGTCACTTTGACAGCCAATAACTTTACATCTGAAGCGTTTCAAGACTTCATTTGTCCCTCGTTTATTTCTAAAGAAACACGACAATGTATGAAAGGCTCCATTACCTTGTACCTCACGTTATGGCTCCGTAGTAGACGTTTTTGTAAAAATAGGCTAACGATTGTGTCATAACCACGCGACTTACTGTCGCATAGTACAGGAATTACCGTATAGTACAGGAGAAGCTCGTAGGCAGTTTCGACGTACATTAGCTGTTTAGTTTAATTACTAATGTTAACTAGCATTTTAGTTAGCAATAATTAGCCTGTGCCTATGTTATCTCCTTACATATACCTACACTCTCCGTCTCTGATAGATTGGGAATTATTGAGATTTCTCTTGGCACAGATACCAGAAGACTTACAACGTTCAGACACGTTCACGTCACATCGGCGGCGGGAAGCTAAGTTTGCAGCTGCGCAGTAACGCTCAGTAACACTTTCCCATCACCGAAAAAGTGCTGGTAAGAGACTTCACTTGTCTCCGTCAAAAACAGCGGGATCGCTGTGTCCATTTTATATACTGTCTATGATCTATCTCCACAGCGCTATGCAGGGCTCAACGCTAACTTTTTAAAGTGGTTGTCGGCTTGGCAACCAGGCATCCGCTTTTGGTTGCCGAAATTGTCAATACGGTTGCCATGTTTTAAACTGCCTATGTTTGGAGCAATTCATTTCTTATGTAACTATACCATACATTTTAATAATGAAACAATGAGATAATGGCTTGCAATATAATTTCCCATCCCTCTCAAATAGGGGTGCAACGGCTCACAAAACTCCCGGATCGGATCAAGGTTTTGAGTCACGGATCGGATACATTTTCTGATCACCACAAAAAATGGGGGGATTTAAATGATTATTAAAAATGTAATAATAACTTTTAACAATAATGACTTCTCTCACCAGTAAATTGCTGTTAAAAGACAAAAACAGACGAGAAAAGGGTATTTTACAATAACTTTGAACGCACCACGAGGTTTACCAGTAAACGCAACATTTAGTAGTACCGTCTGTGTTGTTTTTCCGACAACAGCAGTGACCATAGTGCTAGTTTGTGTCTTTTAGCTCATAGCTTTAGCGGCAGACGGTCGTACGTGCCGGTGGTGGAATCCTCTACAGTGAAATCCAGTCACACTTTTACACCGTTTAGCGGTCAGCATTTTAACCGTGTTGAATCCAGTTACTACTGTAGCAAATGTTAGGCTAACATCAACGTTACCTGCTGCCAGGCGTAACGTGATATTAGTGTTCACTAGCGTGACATGCAGCTATGCTTCTGTTGCCTGTAACGTCTGTTTTGGAGCATCAGAGAGCAGCGCGGACATTCAGGTGGCACCAAAGATCCTTTTAAACTGGTACTAAACCGTCTTTGGTGGCACCGTAATGAGGCACGGAAATCCACGTTGCTATGCCGTCCGGTAAATACCTGGCACCGGTGCCATATTAGCACCGGATTTTAACATGCGGCGTTAACGTGAACAGAAAAAATGCGTTACCTGTTTTCACGGCAAACACGCGTGTGGAAAGCGCTCATACAACAGCTGAAATGTTGTGTTGTGTTCGAACATAGTGTTTAAACTTTACAGAGACAACCAAATAAAATATTGACTTCTTTTGAAATAAGATTTTCCAGTTTTGTAAGTTTTGGTTTGATTTTATATATATATATATATATATATATATATATATATATATATATATATATATATATATATATATATAAAACACAACACTCTGGATTGTTTGCATTTCTTTAACCCTTGTGTTGTCTTTGGGTCAAATCCGACCCGTCGTCTCCATGTCTATATCAGACATATGGGTTTCTTTTTAACTACCTAAATTTGGATTACCCAAAAAAATAACATACAACGCGCTTCACAAGTACAACAAAACATCGCATCTCTACTTTCATTGAATTTTGGGTGTTTTGTTAAATTTTTTTGCATTTGGAGAAAAACCAAACTGTTCAGAAACAGTCTCCCGACTGAACGTCGACCCTTCTGGGATCGTCCTTCCTTTAATATTAGTCTAATAAGTCATAATTTCTGCTTTTTTAACTCAAGAATTAGATATAATTTCCTGTAAATTAGATTTTTTTACTGACCATGAATTCCAAAAATAAGTAATAAGTGTAAAACTAGTTATGAGTTGTTGTTGGTGATGTTTATACATGGTGGTGAAAAGAAGCGTTAAACGTCAAAAAAGCGCCAAAAGAGACAAAAACGATGATGATTTTCAGTTATGACCGGGAGGACGATGCATGGGCGAATGGAAGACAACACAAGGGTTAAACTAATCACAATGGTTTTGGCGGCACTAAGCTCCGGATGCAGCGATGGTGGCTCATTTTTTGGTGGAACATTTGCACCCCGGAAAAGAAAACTCAGCATACAATATTAAATTAAGTTAATTGTTTAAACAATTCACTAACATGAGCTATTTAAATTAGCTGGATACATGGCTAAACGTTATTTGCTCTTACCTTATCGCCGTGCCTACTTCATTCATAGCAATCCCCACCAATTGGTCACAAAACGTCCCCGTTAGAGAGTAAATGCCATGAACATATTCTTTGTAAATCTTTACAATCATTCACCAAAAGAAACAAAAAAATCAGGCCTGCCTTATTGCACGATCCAAAATTTCTTCTAAACGTGCCATTTTCAGTGTGTAGCTTGCTAGCTCGAAGTTTTGTTGTTTCCCGTAGCCAACGGCAACACACAGAAAGCGGAAGGGGCAAAGCCTGACATCCGGTGCCTTATGTCAGGCTTTATCCTGGAAATGTACTTCAGTTGATCTAAGACAGAATGATACTGAAAGTGAGGCTTTTCTTCACTTAAAATAAAAGCACACAGTTTGATACTATCTATGAGCTATTGCACCCGGTGAACATGTCAGAAATTGCACTCTTTCTTATGACTATAATATATCACTTACAGTACACTGTAATGCCCATATACCACATATATACTGCTGGAATAACCTTAGCTTACCCTTTATGTCTCCACCATACACTATTATAGTATGTGCTTGTTGAAATTATTAGCCATTTCATTCACACCTTGCGCTAATGAGATTTTGCCTCACAGTCAATCAAATTTAAACTTTTTCTTGAGTATCAAAAGTAAGTAAAAGTAGTTGACTCTAGTGTTCATACATGATTGAAGTTCATAGCATAGATATAATGAAAAAAGGCTATTACAGATGGGGATTCCTTTTTCAATCCTAAAAAATAACTTAAATAAAAGGTTTTCATAACCTAAATTTCTAATGTTTAGACAACATTTTGATATAGCTCTGTTTCTCTCAAGGTTTGGAGGTCAGTGAACTTCAGGCCAAACATAAATTATTTTAGCTCGTTGGTTAACATGAAATAATGTAATTTTGTAGTGCTTTGGAACTTTCTTGCTTGAAATCAGGTTCTAATATGCTGTAATTAAAATGACCTCAATGGTAATTTAGATAGCCTAAAGAAACATGTTATCACAACATCATAGGTTTTGACACTGCAGGTGAATTAAGTGAATACTAGGTGTAATTTTAGGACCACTGCTGTTTTCTACTAAGGATGACAAGCAGTTTGAAATGATCAAAGTACATGTTCATTCAAAAATGGCAATGGACATAGTAATTAGTGATTCCTGCCCCAAGTGATGAGCTATCTCCAGTGAAATAATGTGGCATGGCTGCCCTTAACACACAAAAATATTTATAGACAAGAACCATCAGTTTTTGACAGTTGTTATGGTTTACTGGATAGAAGAATGCATTTTTGAAACACACCTACTGTATGCCTTTGGCTATACGATAGCCAATATTATAGTTTTATAATGCAGAAACATTTAACTTACTATTTTGTGGCTGTCTTAGTTTAATATACCTGTTACCCAGTCTTCATTTTCGAAATTCACAAACTACTGTGAACACATCTTTGGCAAGAGTTTCTGAAAAAGAGTTTCTATTTTGATGGAATCAAGTCAATGTGACCAGAGAATCAATACAAATACTTCAGCTATAAAAATCAATATCATAAAATATGCTATATTTAGAATATTTTCACCGCTTTACCTGCACTACATTTTCACAACCGTAGAACTTCTGTTTAGAATCGCAACTGTGCTGCACACTGCATTACGCCGTAGGTCAGCTTTTAGGTCAGTCTTTCAACGATTTATGGAAGAGATAGTCTCGCATTGCCAGACCTTCCTCCACAGCGCTGCGGAATAGGGTCTGGCTAGTCCACACAGTGTTCCGGGATGGTAGAAAAACGTGCTCTGATTTATTGGCATTTCTTTAAACCATTCACAATTGTCTTGGGTGGTGCCACGGTGCCGCTGCAAAATAGCCTCAGGAAGGAACTTGTTTTGGTGGAACGTGTGTATGTTCAAAGGTTGTTTTAGTCGTGCGAGAGAAAACTCAGATTGGACAGATAGTCTAGCTAGTTGTCTGGATTTACCCTGCAGAGATCTGAGGAGCAGTTAACCGTAGTCCTCATAAATCTACCGGAGTTTAAATTACAACACAAAGACAGCGGAAGGTAACGGACATCCGAAAACGCACATCCGAAAAGTGTGACATCCGGCGAAATTTCCGGTAGAACGAGAGCAATCTCGGAAGTGTAACGTCGTGGATATAGACTATGGAAGAGACAGAAATACAAGAAAATAAAAATGAGTGGTTTTGACAGCAACGGCGAAATTGCCTAGTTTCTGTGTCGGTAGTTCAGTCTGTTTCTCTAAACTGGGGCCGTGGCGACTGCCATCAACTGTACATCTCCACTTCAAAATAATATATTTGAACTATCCCTTTGAGGATGCTTCTGCATTTATGCACAGTGGTCATGCCCAAGCCCATATTTTGAAATATGACCTTACTAACCTTGAGTCTAGGCAGCTGAAGGAACAGCATATACTAATTGGTTGATTTTGAGAAAAGTTACAACTTTTATACAACCAAGCAGGCTGAATGGAAAACTGTACCTTTTTTAGAAGGTGTTACCAGTTAGAAATGGCTTGTGTAATCACATAAAAAAGGGTGTTCTCTGGAACATGCTCGAAAATACAGTACTAGGGGAGATTTGAAGATATCTCAGTCTCAAAGTACATGTTATATGGAAATCTATCGCAAGTCAACAATATATTCATAGTATTTTCCATGTTGCCACAAGTATACATTTTCCATGTAGGTTATGAAAAGGAAGATATGAAAATATCTTCCATTTCATGGTTGAATGCCGTTTCTTTGACATAATCACCACAAAATATATAACACACTGTGGAAATTGCAGTAAATTGCGAGACAACATGATGTGACTAAGGGCAGTAAATTACATGTATAAAACATTCCGTTTAATAACAAAGGTGAATTCACACAGTCACATTCACAACAACGCTTTATTTTAATGTTTTGAGTCCAAATGATTACCTTTTGTAGTTCATGTTGTGGCAATGAAATGGCTCATGCTCTGTCAATACAATGTTCAATTTTAGATTCAAGAAGATTTTTGTGAACATGGTAAATATGCTACAGGTAGCAGTATTTAAAAGGAACTACTATCCTCAGAAAAAAAAAAAACGGGAAAATGTTGCCAGGGAAGAGTCTCTCCCTCTCTCATTGGGTCTACACCGATCACTTAGTAATAAATCTGCCGAGAAGATGGTAATTAATCTTACAGGCGAAAATAGGAGTGGAACAGTAAAGTTAGTTAGAACATTATTCATGAACATAAACTTATTTTTCAACCAAGTTTGCACACCTACTCTGAAACATCCCTGCGATTTATTAACACACACCCTTCTAAAAGCCAGTGACAAAAAATGCCAGAAAAAGGCCATGCAATTCTCCCTTTACTCCCTTTCTCCAGCAAGTGTAAAATGCTGCTGTTGAGCCACCTCATTAGACCATGTAAGTGGAGTAGCTGTCATGGCTGACATAGGTATGAAGTGCACACAAGGGCAGAATTTGTGCTTGTGTTGGCACCTTGTCTTCACCGTGACTGTCACCCATTTTGGATTGTCATGGGGTGGGATTGAAAGGCATGTGAGTGCCATGCTGACCCTTAGGAATTGTCACATCTTCACTGAGGCCTGTCAGTCACCTCAGGATACACCAGTCAGTGTCTGTATATGGCGTAAACCATGCTTCAGCCTTTGATACAACAAACTGCAAGAGGATACAATGATTGATTGGCAGATATTTATTTCTAGTCCCACACCGCTAACTCCCAACGTCGTCCAGCCTATTAGCTTTAGTTAAGAGTGATTTCCTTGGAGACACGACGAAAAAGCAGTTTTTTGGCAAGTGAGCAGGGATGTCAAATGACTCAATTAATCAATCTCTCTGCCAAATTGACAGCATTTAGAGTATGTTGTTTTATCATAGCTCTCCTGCTGTTCCTCATTACTTTTACTTTCACACCTTGAAATGCAACTTGAATCCCAATAATAGGAAGAAGTATTTCTATGCATGCACTAAGAGTCCATTAAGCTCAGCCAGGAAGTAGCCCAGAGTAATCTAAATCCTTGCTATACATGTTCGCTGCTTTCTTCCACAGTTTTATTATAATAAACCTCTGTGTACGTTTTGAAAAAAAACCATTGGTTTTTCAATAAATTCTGAGTGGCCAGTAATGTATTGCATTGCTTCCGGCTGACTGCTCTGCAAACATATGCTATTTTGGGAAGTGAGCTTCGATGATCTGTTATCCCCTCATGATATCCATTTGTCCATTTCACTGTAAACCTTGTGCACCTAGAGCAGGCCTGATGGTATTTCAAAAGTACTGAAAAGCAAAATTGTAGCAATTTAACCAGTGCCGGGGTGCATGTTTTGAAATGATGCTTCTATGAACATGTCGTATTTTGAACAGAAGCATTTTGCTATTTTTATGTTGTTATGTTGAGTATGCATTCAAGCTATTCATCGTCAGCATATTAGGGATTTTGGGTGGAATACCAGCCTGCCTTCTTGACAATTTTCAATTTTTTTAAGCCTATTTTTCCTGTATATAAACTACTGCATAAGCACAAAATAAATTCAATAATCTTCTGCCGAAGTGGCTTACTGTATTAGTAATTTTTCAGCGTGCAATTGTAATACACTATGGACTCCTGCTCTAAACAATGATTGTTCTATATGAGTCATGAGCAGCATCAGACAGCTTAATCCATCACAGAGTTCAAGCAACCACTCTCTTCCTCTAGTTTCTGCTGGCCTTGATGAATCTATACCACCTTTTCGGGAGCCTCATAACTTACTGCCTTTAATGTTCAATTCTCCCTTCACAGGCCTTGTTCTTTCTATTTTCATAGCCCTTGGTGTAAATCATGGACTAATATTGAGCATTCAACAGCAATAAGTCATTGTTTAGGATACTGTGGAAGCTCGGGCTGTTCCTCACAACACCGATTTGCAGCTCATGCAAGACAATTAGTTTTATCAGTCCATCATGTTTTTTGCCAGAATCATATCCAATCCAACTGTTATGCAATCTGTAAACTTGTATAATCATCTGGTTGGATAATAATAACTGTCATACACTGTTGCTGTCAAACAATATCTAGAGATAGATGGATAGATATATGTATTCTCTGTCTCTGTCAACTTGTAAAATGCATTTCCTATGCAGGATTTGCATATGTTAACACGTATCTTTTCCAAACGCATTGTTCAGCTTTCCCCCACAGTCCAAAAACATGGAGCTTAGCTTGACTGTAGACACTAAAATGTCCATATTGTAGTCAGGATCAACTGAAGTACATTTACAGGATACTTGCCTAATGTCCCTGACTTTCCGCTCTCTGTGTGTTGCCGTTCTTAAACTCGGTTTGCTTCAGAAAACAACAACAGACTTTGAGATAGCTTCAAGCTGAAAATGGCAACTTTTGAAGAAAATTTGGATCATGCAACAAAGCAGCCCTGCTTGTTTTTTTTTTTTTCGGGGACTGATTGTAAAGATATGAGAGGATTGCTGTGGACGAAGTACACACGACGATACACTGGTAGGAGCTGATTACGTTTAACCATCTATCCAGCTAATTTAAATAGTTCACATTACTGTATTGTTAGCTTCATGTAATATTTTATGTGGCATTCCACCAAAACAAGTGCCTTACAAAGACCGTTTTGCAGAGCCACCGGAGCTCAGTGCTGCCCAAGACGATTATGATTGGTTTAAAGAAATGGAAAACAACCCAGAGCTTTTTTCTTCTTCTCCTATCCCACAATGTATATGTGGTGGAGCCAGACTTCACTCTGCAGCAGAAGTGGAAGTAGGTCTGGCAATGGTAGACTACCTGTATAGTAGCTATTAGCTGTTGTTGTTCACCTGCAATAGACTGGTACTCCGAAAGATAGGCTCTACCCCTGGCTGTTCCAACACTGCACAGAATAAAGTGGGTTTTTGGAAAGCAGATGGAGGTACAGACAGCAAGAAGAGATGGCACCACCATAACAGATGAAATGATGTACCACTTGGAAATACTGTTAAAAGAAATTCATCAGCAAGACTAGTCTATGTTCATCCTTCTTCAAAGTTTGACACTCAACTGAATTATGTAAAACTTGGCAATGGCTTATGAGACCCTTTTATTAAGCCAGCCCAAGAGAAAAACTCATTCCAGATATCAGGTAAGGTATTGCTGAGCGATAGGTCTAAATATCACAAGCTGCCAGAGGTCTTTTAGACTTCTAAATACAATATGCCACTCACAGTGTACTGGATGAACAATATTGCTACGCATTGCACTACAAAGCTTTGCCAAAACATCTATCCAAACGTCCGTATTTTACGAGTTCGGAGGGAGAACGGGTTGGTCTGTACGGCACATGGAAAATATCACCGTTTCATCACATTGTACAGTATGTCCAATGTGCTTGTGTCTTACGTGCCACAGCATCTTCTCAAAGGTTGGCTTTCTCATCTGGATACCTTTACTTAAGGCTGCCCCTTTTTCTCCATTGAGGCTTTCATGCAAACCTAATGGCTATCTTGTGAAAACAGCTTTGTGGATAATTAGCTGTATGATGGAATTAGGGCCTTTTGGTCTTGACGGACTCACCGGAAGGTTCCCTCCTATAGAGCACAGTGATAGGCACACCGCCACCAGCGTCAGGCAGAGGGCTGTGAAGTAGCCTCTTGTATCCATTCATCTTGACCACAACACTGAGGCTTTTCCCTACTCATTAGAGCTACACTTGTGCTCTAATGAGGAAGCAGAAGGGGTGTTGGCCATGGGGTGGAGACGCACAGCGGTCATTTTATTTTTGTTTGAAGGTGACCACTGTATTTAATGGAGGTGCACCACGAGAGTGTGATCTGTCTCCCCTGAGTTGTTAAACTCTTCATCGCTTGTCTCTTTAAATGTATTGTCTCCTTGTCCCAGGTCTTTGGCTCTGTCTCTCTCTCTCTCTGTCTCCCTCCTTCTTTTTGTCATTCACTCACTTGTGCTCTCTTTTTGCTCCTCTGTCTCCTTCACTAGAGCTGAGGTGCATGTTGGAACGCTTCCTTTCGTGAATAATGTGCATCAACTGCAGAGGTCAAATGGAATGGGTTTTGCGAGATAATGACTGGAGTGATGGTACCTGGGCGCCACCAGATTGTGGAGTGTCTGAGCTTGTCATAAAACGACAGGGGAGGAGGACGCTGGATGCTCACTGTGTCCTTTAGGCATTATGAATGTCAGAAAAGGCAATGTCAAAATGATCCTGTTTTCATCCTCACCCTCTCTGGCTCCCGCCACTTCTCCATCCGACACCGACAATCTCTTTGTCATTTCGGTCTTCATCCAAGCAGGAAAAAAAGCCTCAGTTCATCCATAGGTCACACATCCATGTGCAGCATTTACAAACTCAATCTGTGACCGAGCGGCAGTCATATCGGACAGCTTTGTGTCATCATCCAGCATCACATGCCGCTCAAAACCTAATATTTATTGCATCTGTCTTCTTGTCATTCAATAACTTTGATGCCTCTCTCCTGCATTACAAAGTCGATGTTCGCTCCCTCTTGCGTCTGCCCCCTCGGTAGCTTCTTCAGATTTACAGCTCCATTGACTGTTTTCCCTCCCACCCCTCCTTCCGCCATGTTTAAATCCCAAGGAAACATCACAAGTTAAGGGAATCGGGCTCATCACTCTGCTGTCTTCCTCTACTTTGCGGTTCTAAACACTGAGTTTCAGCTCAAATTGCATCCTATTAAAAGTCAATGAGCCTTTGTCACATTATTACAGGCCGTGGACTTGACGGCTCACAAAATAATCTATTAAAACCCATGAGTCACTGTGATGTGTTTGTAGCTGATATTTGGGACACAGGATATCACCTGTCACTGGGAGAGTGGGTCCATCATTGAATGATAATTGAGAAATCATGAATAAGTTAAATGAAAAGAGGCTTGAAAATGTGACACCATTTTTTATTCAGACAGCTGTATGTGAACTGTGACTTTGCCAACGAGTAGAACAACTTGGGAAAGAAACAGGTTGAAAACAAAGGCTCTGTATATGACAGGGCCTCTGTCTTCTCCAGCACCCCGGCAACCATCACCAAGCTCAGAGTTCTACACTTTTAACAGAGCATCATTGTATTTGTGTAATGGCCTGTGCTTGTAACAAGTTTCAGACACAAAGCCAATTTACCAATGTTTCGTCATGACTTCTTCAGGGTATTGACTTGTATCAACCTTCTACCATTAGGATGATTTCAAGATGCAAAATGAGTGGTAATTACATGGGAGCATTTTCTGCATCTTTACCTGAGCAAAAGAACAACTTGATAGATATTTATGCAAACCAACACATCAGCCTAAACCTAACCTGTAAAGTCGGTTAAACCAGCATTTAACCAACACAAACATTTGCGGCTTCAAAATGCTATTATGAGGTAATTAATGGCAAATGTCAAATCCGGGAAATTTTTTAATGTGAGGGCAGTGAATTATTCACACTAAGACGATGTTTACCAGCTGGGCTGGTCTGTGGTACAACCAAATGATAAAGTCCAGCCTTTTCTCATAGATGTTTAGAAGACAATTTATGTTTTGGTCAACGGCAGAATTTGTCCCTTTCTTCAGGCAGATAAATGTACATTGCCATGCCTTATTTATGCAAAATATGGTGTATCTTCAGCATCTAAATTAGAGGAATGGGGCAGAGCTCTACTGAAGCCCTTCTTTGCGGTCTAGGCGAGGTGTTGATTTACATAACAGTCTTGCCTTTGTGCAACTTTGTGGATTTTAACCGCTTTAATCATTTATATTGTCAGATCTGTTCACTGAAAATGATGCACATGGGAAGGTCAATATTGAATTCATAGAATTGTGTTTTCAGTCTGTTGTGTTGTGTTCCCTCATCAAGGTTCTCTCAGCTTGTCAAGCCTCAGTACAGTGCTGACTGCCTCTGGTACTGGAGCCTTATGGAAGTGAAGGCTCCCTTAGTTCAGATGTTCACACATGATTGCTCCAGTCTGCCATGCCAGTAACCCAGGGCACCGGTGCAATAGCCGACCTTGTGGACAGGTTCAGGGTTTTGCCAAGGATGCCTCTCATGTTCCTTATTTAGGCCGCTTTGCTAAAGTGGGAAGCGGAGACAGATGAGCATCCTGAGTGAGCATGCTGCAGTGACAGCAGGGATTGCCATCATTTAGCTTTATGCCATCACTACTCTTCCTCCCCAACACCCATCCTTCCCACCCCTACTGGCTTGTGATTAAACAATCACACTTTCTATTAGCACAAGATTTACAGTGAAAACGCCTCTACAGTAAATATACACATAAATCATAGACACACTGAAATATGCATATGTACAGACAATCACTTAGAATTCCCAATCGTGTTTACAGACATTAAGGCATACGATGCAAAGCCATTACACAGTTAAATTTGTCTTGCATTTTCAAATGCAATAATATCACATGGAAACTAGGGCAGTCAATCAATTAAAATATTTAAACGCAAATTTATCACACTTTTTTTTTTTGTACTTTAAAAGGGACATTTTTCAAGTTTGTAGTGCTCAAGTGGCATATGAGACTCAACATACTCCAACCCTAAGCAAAACTCAGTTCACATCGACAGCGCATGCAAATAACTTTAGTCTTGTCGATGGATACATCTGGAAGGGCTTTGGAACTCAACTTGCCATTCAAAAGAACCTTTTCTTTATCTGTTTCTGCTCAAGGAGCTTTGTTTCTGCTAGCCATCTTCTCCCGTCCTGCTATCTTGTCTCTGCTGCAGGCAGGCCTGTCCCCCCACCCCTACTGACTGCCCGGCAGTGCTGCTGCGTGGAAATGAATTACATTATAAACAGTGGTGTAGTGGTCCCTGGAGAAGTGGGTATACTCTGTTTTCACCTTTTTTTAAATTTTTTATTTTTTTTATAAAAGTATTCCAGAAAAAAGCCCTGTTTTAGAAACAGTGACATGTAAGACTATGATTTAGTTTATCCAAAAATCTGTCATTTCTACTTGCTCACTATTATAAAATGATCATGACTTGATTAGGAGCAGTTTGTAGTTACTACTTTTTTTACATTGATGACAACAACAATAATAATGCATCTCTCTCTCTCTCTCTCTCACACACACACACACACACACACACACACTACTGTGATCACAATAGTCATCAGCAAGACATTAACAATCTGCACAACCAAGTGGAAATATTTTCAGCAAGTAAAGATGAAGCATACAGGAGATTAGTGAGTGAAATACTTGGGAGAGTTTATTTAACAAAAAGCAACACATTTAACACAAAATGTACAAAATGTTATATAACAGTAGCATTGTAAAAAAACAAACAAACATGGATACAGACAGACAAAATAAATAGAAGGACAATAAAATAAATCATCACACAGAAATTCATCTATTGTTACAAGCTAAATCAACATTCAAAATGAGGCTTAATCTGTCAAAATCACCTTTTGTTACAGTGTGAGGCTTCACTTTTCAATAAACTGGAGATGCAATTTACTGCCTGTATGTTCTGACCTGGTGGTGGTAGACTGGGTCCTTGTCTATGCTCACACTGACTTGCCTGGCTAGCTCCCGGTTGAGAGCTGCCAGGGCTGCTGGTTTCAGGGGTGGGGTCTGCCTGGGCCTGATCTGGGCCGGATTTGTGCCTCTTTACAAAAAAGTCAGCAATATCTCCATTCCTTTTCATTGTTATCTGTCCCTATACAAAATAAGACAGCCTGATTAGACCTCAATATTGTTTTATGCTGAATCTTAAACCATTTGTCCCCATTCTTGTGTTTTAACTTACTTAAAAATCAACTACCAGCTTAGCTACTATACAATTAAACTAGATCATATAGGTTAGTTAGGGCTAAGTAACTTGGCTAATGTTATAATTTAGACCTTTACAATAATAAACAAGCTTCATAGACATTGAGATAATCAGTTTCATCAGTCTGGTATAAAATTCTTATGAACTGGGTTGATTAAACACTTACTGAAAACCAACAATGCCCCGGTTTCCCCACATTATCCCAATCTACGTAGCTAGCTTCATAACGTTAGCCGACTCGCACTAACTATTGCCGGGCAAAATCTCTTCTCCTCTAAATGTGCAGTCATATTGCAACTGGCAATTTGCCAGTAGTTTAAAATAATGATTCATTTGGAAACTACCTTAAAACTTACCTCAGAATGATGTCTTCCATCAACTGGGGTGGCACACCGCGGCTTGTGTTATTTCTTCATCTGTTTGGTCTGCTGCCATTATCGTAGTCAAGTGGCACCGGCACCTGAGGTTTTTTTTTGTTTGTTTTTTCACTGGCACCTGAGGTATTAGCGATATTTTCCTTGGCATGACCCGCACTACTCTGCCTTTGATTGGCTCATCAGTCCTCATGCCTAAAGTTAACCAATCTAATCAGTGAAAGCAGCGAGTACCAGCCAATTAGAGGCAGAGGAGGGTGGGTCAAGGCTTCACTATCTTTGAGGAAAAAATGGGCAATCTGGCTCACAGATATTACTGAATGGTGCGCATCAGGGGGGATTTAGAAGTGGGTATACGCAATGCTGACTGAAAAATAAGTAGGTATACGCCGTATACCAGCGTATACCCTGGACTACACCACTGATTATAAATATATTTGTATATATTTATAGGTCGCTAAGTGTCTGAAAAGTCACCAAATCTAAGAAAGTCGCCAAGTTGGCAAAACTGTCTACAACGTTACTTGCTGCATTGCTTCTTGATTTCCAAATGGAGCAAAATCACGGAATGTGCGTGCGTTAATCGAGCGTAAAAACAAAAATGGGTGGCGTTAAAGGGAGTGGCGTTGACTTATTATTATTATTATGTTATTGTCGTGTTCATTTTGACATTCAATATTGCATGAAAGCATAATGATTGACATAATGACATACCATTTGCTTCAGTCCAGTCACGTCTACAGTAGTGTGTTATAAATAAAGTTGGTTGAATAATGAGTTGAAGATGTTGTGAGGTGTTGTTGCACCCTCGGATAGGGCCTGTCTGTCACAGCGGTGAGTAACAGGCACACATGCACGCAAACACAGCGATGCCGAGCAGGAAGCTGCCATCCTGACCTTCTCGCAATTAGCATGGTCGTCCAATTGCTTTTGTGCTTGTAGGTGTTTATTCAGAGGGACTTATTGTTGTTTTTCCCCCTGGCAGATATGTTTGAAACAAATTCAATTATTTTTGACACACAAAAGAAGAGCGAGAAAAAAGATACATAATTGCATGCACAAACAGAAGTCAAATAAAATAGTGGGAAAGTAACCAGAAAAAGTATCCATGCGTTTAGCAGCCACTATCTGTGTGACACATGTACCTGTCTTCTGTGGCTGAAATTCCCTCATCGCGCTGGCTACACACAATTATGGCCTTCTCGCAGGCGTGAAAAGAGCTGTCAGGAATAATATTGTCTTTTTGAAGTTTTTGTAAAGAAAGCTTTTAAGCTGTTTTTTATTGACCAGTTTACAGCTACTCACCCAAGTATGGAACACTTGCAGTTTGAGCTGTCCAGGTTGTGATGATTCTCATTTTTGTTGCACCATCACACAATTATTGGATGCACATTGTGTTAGGCAGAGTTTTGCAGCCGCCAGGCCATTTTGTTTGTTGTGCCTTAAAAATTACTGCAAGACTAACACACTTGATTTAGCCATTGTGAATGACTTAAAGCAGTAGGCCTATACACTGTAAGTATATATTGCATATAGATCAGCCTTGTTTTTGTGATACACTGTATAATACAATGTGCTGCATGGAAATAAATTCAGCTCATAGAGGGCTAGAACAGAAAACATTTCACAGCCAACAGTTTGACACTTAGTAAGCATCGGTTTTCTCATCATTTCTGCTTAGCTCCCGAAGGATATCTTGTTTCTTGTAGAGCATCACTGTACCAGACATACTGTATGGTGCATCCTTATCAGCACTGGCTCTGCATGCTTTAGTTTGAAGGGTGAGAGATTTCCTTAGAGAGGTAAAGCAGTTATTAAGTAGCCATTTTGCAATCAACATAATAGTCCCCTTAATTCATTAATGCAATTAAAATGATCGCTGACAGCACCAGCTTCCTTGGCAAATACTGATGAACATGTAAGTGATGTGTTAACTAGTTTGAACTGATTGGCTTCATGATGACGCCTGTGTTGTGAGAGTTAACAAAACATGAATTTGGTGTGTGTTATTATTATTTTATTTATTTCAGACACGTCAATAATGGTCCATAGTACAGAATTAATATAAAAAAGAAAAAAGAAGACACACAAGAACAATACATTTATCTCCTGGATAGGCTCATAAGCCAGAGAGTCCAAATACCAGAGGAGTATCGCACCGAGCTCAGTCCAGGATTGGTCAATGCAGTGATGATACTGTTCGCCGAGCTCGAAAGCCTGCACATGCACCTGTACATAAGATTTTGTGGTACAGCAGGGCAATTTGGCAAACCCACGTTCGCAAACATTTGGCTTGCACTACTCCACCGTGGGACCCTCAGTAACATCCGCAAGGCATCATTATATGCTACAGTTAGCTTTTGCATACTACTCTTTTTGTAGCGTCTCCACAAGTGTGCAGTATACATGGTAGTGCAATACGCCTTGAAGAGTCTGATTTTAACAGGTATTAAGCACATTCCAAACCGGCGGATCAGCATGTTAGCCTGTCCGTAAAGCATTCCACGCTGTCTGTGAATGTCTCTGTCATCAGACAAGTCTGCAGTCACATAGTGCCCCAAATATTTACATTCATTAGTGACCTTAAGTCTGTTACCTGACAAGAAGAAATCAGGGAATGTCAGTCTGGAGTCCTCCCTGCTCCGTGCTACCATTTTTTATGTGTGTGTGTGTGTGTGTGTGTGTGTGTGTGTGTGTGTGTGTGTGTGTGTGTGTGTGTGTGTGTGTGTGTGTGTGTGTGTGTGTGTGTGTGTGTGTGTGTGTGTGTGTGTGTGTGTGTGTGTGTGCAGAACACACATGTAAGGGTACTGTAATTATGGCACTGTAATTTTAGCACTGTGTCAGATGGTTTTGTGGCTACCCGGTGAAGTAAAGATGTCCGGATGGCTGTCAAATGACTTATTGATCTGTCTTCTGGAGTGGTTGACAGAGGACTTTACCTCGGCTTTTCTGAGGATCAGTTGTCTGCTCTGCAATCCGTTAAAAAGAAAAAAAGTTATGAAAACAGTTACTGCTAAGCTTAGATGTACTTTGCAGACATGAGCATACTCCTTTTGACAAATAGTGCATTCTGCTTGATTTAACCCCCCTGATGAATGGGTTTTATTGTGCAGAATTCCCAATCCAAATGTGTTATAAATGCTGAGAATAACTATCTGAGCCAAGGTTGGTGTGCTTTACATTCGTACAGTTTTGTTTTGCGCTTTTTGCTAAAATAGGTTCCTCAGATATTTCAACATGGCTTTTTTCACAGTTTTGAAGCTGAGTATATGTAGTTAACAGACAGGACCGTGTGGAATTCAACCAGTGAGCCAACACAGTGAAGGACAGAAACCACATATATAGTGGTACTAGTAAAATTATGATTCACAACACAGTGATCAGAGTTATTTTCATATAGCTGTTTTTCACTAAGTACAGCTTGTTGTGCAATTCAGTAGATGTGCAAAGGAAATGAAATGCTAAAGACACATGCACCATACGTCTTCTTTGATCATATAAACCTGGCAGATGTGATTCATCCATGCCTGTTTACAGCCGTGCATTAATTTCCCCTCCCGTCCCTAACACAGTTTAGCCCAATTAACACAGTAGCTCTTTTACTAACAGTGTGAGGGGGAGATGTGCATGTGTCAGAGCTGCAGTTGACTGCAGCCAAGTACCGAACTAGATTCCAAAATGGAGGGACTGCTGTGAATACCAATGCTTCCTACTTCCTCTCACTCAAGACGACTGATAGGTTGTGCTCTCTCTCTCTCTCTCTCTCTCTCTCTCTCTCTCTCTCTCTCTCTCTCTCTCTCTTTCTTTGCCATGATTCTTTCATTCATCTATAGAAATACATAGCTCAAAGAAGGAGATGAGAAAAATAACCCATTAAGGCAAGCAGGAGTGCACCATTAGAGGAGTAATTGAGAGGTATAATGGCTGTAGTGAGATTAGATGAATTTGTGTAATTTAGGAAAATCACTGCAATTTCCCATTCAGTCTTGTGCACTTTCAGAGACACTATAAGCATTATTCTCTACTATTTTCTTCCTGTCTTCAGCTATCGCTCTTCCCCTAAAGGATCTTAAACAAGAATAGGTATCCTTAGGGATAGTTGGGTCATTCCAGTTTATGGCAATGTTTCCACTTGATGAGCCATGTCTCCAGGCACAAGAACTTCAAAATGCTTGGCATCAGGGCGACGGTGGTATATTAATAATCAGGGAGATGTATGCTGCTGGGCCTTGCCCAAAAACAGCCCTGCTTGTCATTGTAATGAATGGATGAAAACACTGATCCTCTGTAGCTTTTATCATTGTATCCAGTGTCATATAAATCCAAAATATGCCTACTCTGATCTGTAGATCCTGACATCAATCTTACTGCCAGTACAACCTCCCCCCCTCCCACCCCCCTTAGCTGACTTTATGACTCCACATTTCCAGGGAGATCTGAAAATGACTAAAGGGAAATAGCCACAACACGGCTCCTTTGACTGTCCTACCTGCCACTCGCTAGCAGCAGGAGGGGACATATAGGCAAATTATACATGTGACACCAGAGTTAATAAAGACTGAGTGGTGCTAGGTGTAATTGTAGCCACAGGGGGACAATGTTGAAAGACGATCAAACCAGTGTCTGTCTAATCAGTAAAAACGCCCTTGGTTCAGTCAAAGACGACAGCGGGCAGCCTTGGAGAGGGACTGGTTTTGGCCTGCACCAACAAAAACACTGCCTTAAACAGAAGGTAAAGTCGTACAGTACAGCATGAGTACAGTGGTACAGTTCTAAAGGTATTTTGCTGTCTGTGCTTACCTGATATGACTATGTTTTTAGAGCTCTGGTAACAAGAGAAGCCATGCGAACAGCTCTGTGAGACTGCACTTAATCACAGCGGTGCTTTGAGATAAATAACACCAGGATGCTAACATGCCCATAATGACAATGCTAACATGCTGAGCTAGATGAAAAGTCATGGAATTACTAAAATAATTATGATTGTGTGCCGTTATCATAGATTTTGGGACATTCCACTGGATAAGTACAAATTTGTTTAATCTGACACAAGTTATCAATGTTTTCAGTGTTCTTTTAATATTGTCTAACATAGTAGATATAGACCGATTTTTTTAAATTACAGTTAATTGAAAGTAATGAAAAATGAACATTTAATTAATACGTCAACAGTTACTGTAGCTGTTAGACCCAAAGTGAAAAGACGATTTTTCACTATTTGGGTCGATTGCGTTTTTGCCTATTCCAGCAGACTTGACATCAAATAATGACTGTAAAAACACATCGCCAACCTAAAGCTCTAAGCTAATTTGATGCATTATATGATATTTTGACATAATGTACTTATTGATACTTTAATACATTCCCCCATTTATTCAGCTGGTCGTGTAACCTTTGTGAGTCTTCTACCTTCACGTGACGTTTTTGCTGCATCCATACTATGACCTTAATGTTTGCTGCAATTCACCTGCAGGACAGGAAGTCAGTGTGAAGGTCACCATTTGGGCCAGCAGGACACTTTATTCCCCAGAACACAGTGGAGAGGAGCTGCAGTGGCAGCCTTTAATCCTCTTTAATTTGTTTTCAGATGGGGTTTTGGAATACCAGCCTGTTCCCTAAGCAGAGATCACATAAGAACGTGGGCTGGGACAGCTGTCTCCTCTTCTGGCAGTTTTTAATACAGGTCTGCTCACCACCCCACCCTGCATTGAATAATTCTGCTGTGGAGCCGAGTAGTTACTTCATGTGGATTTTAGTAAAAAAAAATAAAAATAGGATGCAATTCCACATAGTACAAAAGCATGATAGTGCAAGTGCAGCTGTGTTGGGGGATAAAAAAAGAAAAGAAAATGAAAGTGGGTGGGATGTGTGTTGTTTTGTTTTTTCTTTATCAGCCGTTATGTGGCCTCCTCATCCCTCACAAAACAAAGCTTGTAATTGGGTTTGGGCGTGTCCCTTTTCTCCTTTGTCTGACGGTAAAGGTTGACTTGTGAAAGGGAAAAAAAGGAGGCTTTGCTTACCTGACCTACATGCCTGTGTACCTTCATAGAGGTGAATTCTATCAATGATTAGAGGACTGCGCTGCCTGTCTCCTTTGCAGCACACTTTTATCCAGCAATGTTTTCAGACGAAGGCATTATTCTGTTAAAAGTGATGAAGCACGTCTTAAGAGACGGAGGGGATTTAAAAGCTGCTGAAATAAAGCATGCAGGCAGTGGGTTGGTGATGCAAGCGGGGGGTTGGCAGTCCTTTAATCCTCACCGCAGTGCTGATAAATCAGCATGCAAGTTTCATTTTTATCCCCTTACCAGTTTGCTTGGCTCTTGAGTGACGAACAAACACCCACTGGCCTGTGAGGCCTTTTGATGTAATATCCAACCATGGATTATGCCCTATGCACTGGGCCAGATTGGTGCTGAGGAACAGGTGGATGGACCAGACTCCAGGTATCTTTCAGGGAGGCAGAGTAATCGAGGACAGCAGTCTAGTCAGAAAGCACCATTGATGTATACGTATGTAGCGTCACTTCTTGTAATTGGACTACGGTGTATGAAAAACCTATAGTTTTTAACTCGAGCTTGATACATCCAAGAAAAGGAGAACAAGCCAGCAGTTTTCTTTCAATGATCACTTTGATCACGCTTCCAAAACTGCTGTGCTCTTTGAACTTCCAGTCATACACAGTGATGCATTTCTGTAGCCCTTCTACTGTAGGCCTACTTCTCTTAGATGTTTGCATTGATCCTCATTGCAGTTTTTGTCACAGTGACACCTTAAACATTACACATTTGATATCTCAAAAAGTAGAATGACTCCTCCTGACAGTTCCTTTCCCTTTACTCATTCCTACTTTCATTTACACAACGGGCCTCTTCCCTCTAGGCTGTATGATGATTGTGCGAGCATAGATTGAAGATTATGCACTCCAGTTTTCCATTGCCTCATGCACAACATGACGTCTCTGCCCTTAAATGAAGTTGGCTAGATGACAGAATCTTTTTTTTCTGTCATTCTGTTCGTACCATTGTCTAATTTGAAGAGGGAAGAATGTACGTTGCCGTGAGCAAAACAAAAAGATAAGGATACTATAGCAGGGAGACTCATTTTGCAGGCCACTAGAGTTAATAGAAATATATAATACATTACCAGAAATCAGCTGGGCCGCGAGCACAACCCTGCAGGTTGTGTTTGTCACGCAGGCTCAATACACTCAATTGTCAATATCTTAATTGAGGTCACTTTGGCAATAGTTTTTGAATGCTTCCTTTTCCCCCCTTTTGGAACATCAAGGCAAACTGGATTTCCTCTTTTTGGCCTCAACACTAAAATGATTTGAGCAAAAAAAAAAAAAATAAAGAAAAAAAAAAACACTGCCAGTGGGAGATTGTGCTTCTGAAGTGGTTGAGTGAGGCTTCAAAGTGGAGACAACAAGAGCAAACCAATGAAAAGATGTTGTGAATAGTCACTGAAACAACATGAAATGCCCTTCTTGTAACTGCAGCAATTCTGCTATTATAAATTGACTGCAGTTTATGTTCCTCGCATGCTGGATGCGTTCCTCAAATCTTCCCGGTTGACATTCAAAATGGCCATTTCTCCACACTGCCCCGGTCTCCTCCCTCGTTTCCTGCCATTGCTCATGACCTGTGGTGATGCAGGGGTCTACAGATTGAATGTACCAACAGTGATTGATACCCTAGTGAGTCTGTCTCTGGGTTACCGGGACAACTTCCTTCCTTGGTAACAGCATCATGACTTCTTTGAGGCCTTTATTAATATGGCACCCAGGTCCTGTTTACCTTATTAAAAACAGATTGGAATATCTATTTCCAAGGCTCTGTGACATTTCATTCCAATGAGCTCGAGATTTCTTTGTTGTATTTATTACTAAGTAATGGAAAAATACAGACAAACTGCGAGCAGCTTTCAGGACAACCCTCAGATAATTTCGTAGATTGTTTATACAGGCGCTGATACTGATTCAAGATTATTTTTTTTAATTATTTTTTACAGTTTTATGTAGCCTATTTATGGCCTTTTATACAGATTTTAAAGCTTTTTATTCAACAACTAGTTATCTTTCAAGGCATTTTCATGAACGGGTTTGTATGATATCGTACTGTATGACTTTTGTACACTCCTATTTCAATCTAGTACTTTAACTTAATATGTTTAACCTATGTTTCCTATTTTTCTCTGTCAACTTTTCTGTCTCAACCCTGGTCTCAAGACTAAAATAGTTTTTTGACTTTTTCTGCCAACATGCAGTGTTGAGCATCCGTTCAGAGTTATGTCAAGGAGTCACTCCAACAACTGTTTAGATAGATGATTGGAAGAGCATGAGGAGTTGGAGTGACCTTATATGAGGATGTTGGTTGCTGGGATGTCCAATGAGAGGAACGAATGCTGAAGGAAGGAAGGTCAGTCATTTTCTGTAGAAAATATTCAGGGTCTTTTGATTGAATAAAGATCTTATTATTACACCATCCGGTCTCCCTGAAGATTTCTTCGATCCAACAAATCGGCCTAAGAAAATTCACCACAGTACATAAATGTACGCACACCAATTTGTATGATGTGAAATTGGGCGACTGCCGGCTTGTCATGTGAAGCCGGCTACAGAGCTCTGTGAGCTGCCGCTCGTATCAGCGGCAGTTGCTAGTTCAGTTTAGCCGACAATAGGTTACTGGTAGCCGGCTACAGAGCACCGCGAGATGACAGCCCGCAGTTGAGTTTCGCCGACAAAAAGTGAGCGTGATATGGCGACGAAGTTTAGGTACCAAAGCGACTAGTTAAATTTAGGAAAAAAGGAAAAAGATGGTGGTTTGGATTAAAACACTCCCGGATCCACCAGTGTATCTGGCCATCTTTTATCATGTCTTTGTATGCCTGTGTGTGTTTGAGTGTGTGCCTGTGTCACTAAACATTGGACTGTGACTTCCGCTCAGCTCTGAATGTGTTTACTTCATGTAAAACACACACACTCTTTGTACAGCCTGTTCTCATGAACCATTCGGTAAAAAAGCCACGAAAAGTTAAGCATCGTAAGCATTTCACCTTATTTTACTTACGGAGATGAGAAGGGTATGTCTCGACTTGTCTAACTCTCGGGGTTACGGTGAATAAGCTAATGTCCCAATAAATCGGCGTGTTCCTTTAACTAGTCGTTTTGGTGCCTAATGTTAACTTCCGTTGAGGCAAAACGGTCATATTTTGTGGACTAAATTTAACCGCAATGTCTGCCGAAAAGACTGGCAGCTCCTGGTGCTTTGTACCTGGCTCAAAGTCGCCTATTTTTGGGTAACTAAACCACCAACCACCGCTAATACAGGTGTCACAAAGCTCTGCAGCGGCTTAAACAACTAGCAACTGCCGATCGGCGTCATGGAGCTCGTAGCCAGCCGGCGTCACGGACCACCCAGCGTCACGTAACCAGCCGGCGGTCTCCTAATTTTGTAGGATATGTGTTTTGGTGTGCATCCATTTTTGTATGATATCATATGGTCCCGCTAATGAGAATGCGGAGCTTTGTACCAGAGGATGGAAATAGGAATAAAGGATAATGAATAGAATCCTAAAATGAAAAATTACCTTTTTGAGGGATTGAGGCAGGATTTGTTTACACTGCAGGTGTCCACTTAATTGTTTAGGCAAAATAAACACTTCTGGTTATGCCTGCAGCTGATTTACTTACTTCACATGTGCTGGATATAACATAAGTCATTTTCCTTTACAAATTACCAGTTACATTATGGTCAAAGTTCTCTATAATTCAATGAACTGTTTATACAAAAATGTGTCATTTTCCACTGCTCCAAGTTTGTTTATATTCCAGTAAAATTTATATCATCAAACACGTCCCTGCATTTGCCCTTCCGTCAGTAATTTCAGAAATGCTACAAAATCCAAACATTTCATGGACAAACAACTGCACCATCAGCTAAAAACAACCCACATTTACCTCGTTACCTCCTATATATACCCCGCTGACTGTTCCTTGTTTTTGAAAGCTTGTACAGATCGACACCTTGGTGTGTCAGGCTGCAGCACTGTGCCAGAAGGCTCTGTTTGCTCACTGTGCTGTGTGCACCATCCATACTCTCCTATGTTAAAAGTTCATGACATGCAAGTGTTCTTCAAATAAACCGTTTTTTGTTCACTGCAGATTGCTGCGTCGTGCTCTGGTGGCCAGCCCACTCTTTTTGTTGGAAGGAACATCAGTTCCTGGAGTTTACTGACAGTGGGATAGGCAGACAATGGCTGACACTATAGTCTTCATGAGTACATCATTTGCATTTCCAAAAAGTGTTGCTCTAAGGCCATAAAGGGGCACAGAAGATGAGGTCAGAAACGTGTTATAAAAAATTCTTATCGTGTCTGAACACATTTTTACGGCAAATAATATCTTTCTCATACTAATAGTGTGGCTCAGGAGGTAGAGCACGTCAACTGTTCAATCCCCGGCTCCTCCTGTCTGCATGTTGAAATGTGTCCTCGAACAAGACACCCCAAGTTCCTCCCGATGGGCAGGCCAGCGCCTTGCATTGCAGCTCTGCCACCATTGGCTTATGAATGTGTGTGTGTGTGTGTGTGTGTGTGTGTGAATGAGAGGCAAATTGTAAAGCGCTTTGTCCGGTAAGGTAGACGCTATATAAATGCAGACCATTTACAATTTACTTGTAGATGCATGACATTTTGAGTGCAGCTTTTTTTCAAAAAGCAGGGATACAGCCCTCCGTGAGCAGAAATTGGTTGATTTTTTTCCCCCTCAATTATTGAGATTGGCAGCCACAGAACAATGATAAAAAATGATTTCCAGCTGCAATAATGAAGCTAGAAGGCAGATGGATTCACATAGCGAGAATGATGCAGGTTTGCAATATCCTCTCAAGAACTGAAGGCATTTTTATTCTACAGACATGTCATAAATTTAGCTCAATTCTCATAAAATTTACCAGGTATGTCATTATAATGAATCTCTTTAGCTAAGCAGAGGGAGATTAAAGTTAGAATAGAGCATCACTTCAGCCCCATTTTACAGCATCATTGGCTTGTAGCTTATAAAGTCAGGTTAATGTGTCTAAATAAAGTACGTTTTTTTAACAGTTCTTGATTCTTCAGTTGGTCAGATCTCATTTCAGTTGGATGTCATGTAAAAAGACGTATTCTCCCTTTTTAAATTATTTTTTTTCATCCGCTGTACTAATTATACCTGTCAACCATAGACTGTTAAAATAGTGAACGTAGCAGCAGTGACATCAACCACTGGTTTGCCGACTGCCGTTTTGAAGCAATATGGCCATCGCCATCTTATTCTTTTTAAACTGTACGTGGCGTTTTGACAAAAGGGTGGAACTGGGGAGGATGACGCCAAACCAGAGTGGTTTATGGTTGCAATGGCATTGCGCTAAGCTAAATGCTAAAGGGGGAAAGTTGCCGATTTTCAGCCCTTCTGAAGCGAGTCATCTAGTGGAGATTTACCGGCGGGTAAATGCGGACCTCCTGGTACTGCTGCCATTCATCTGCATGTACTGCAGTACACTGAAAACCTTCCCTTAAGTTACCAGCTAATGCTAGCTAGCTAGCTTGGTTGGAGAATGCAGAACAAGAATTTTTTAGGCGACCAAAATGTTCCAATTAAGTGAAAAGACAGTGAAAGGGTCAAAGATTAAGACAAAAACAAGACAAAACACCCCAAAACAAGTTTATGGCTATTTTAATGTACACAGTGTCATGGATACGCATTGCTAAGCTAAACTTAGCAATACGATGAGAGACCATAAACTCATAATGAAAATGTTTACTGAGGTAACAAATCAAGTGAGATGTTGGGTAATTTTCCCTTAGAAAATAGAAACAGACCTATTTTTGTAACCAGTAGAGTCTCCCCCTGCTGGAAATGAGATAAAATGCAGGTTTAAGGCACTTCTGCATTGGCTTTACCTTTCAGACCTGGAAGCTTTGTCCATTATTTTTACAGTGCTTTGCTGTCATCCTGTGAGTTTTATGTTTTAGTGCCTTTGCTGGCATCTCAAGGCCACATAATTTCCACATATTCTGACAGCATCAAAGATGCCTTTTGTAATCCTAGCTCAGTGATGAAATGCAGTACTCTGCGGACAGGACATGTTTAGCGCGGGTGCCGAAAAAAGAGTGCTACATTGGTCTTTTTTAAAGTTACCTAAGTTTTTTTCTGTTTGTCAAATACACTCATGGAATGTGAATAAATACATTCATGGTAAACTCCCCACACTGATTATATCAGACTTTACAAATCTCCAGAGGAAATACACAAGTTAATGGCACATTTATCCCTGTACATACAAGCTCCCGGTTGGATAATCTACACCAGACATGGCTGTTTGTGTCATCTTTCCTGATGGTGTGGCCATGGAAGGTCTGGTACTCCAACTCCCCGTGGGCCACTTGCATGCTGCAGCAGTGGTCATCCTCTGTCTTTATCACAAAAGCCTTATGGGGCTGCTGTACAACTAAAACCTTGTATCTTCTAAAAGCGTGTCTTTCAATATATTGAGTTGGGGTGGAAAAAGGCTTGTTTCCCTGTTTTACCAGGATCATAAGTTACGTGTTAGCTGACAGTCTCCTCTCCAGCTATTCATGCCAAACAATGTACCGTATAACGTTTATATTGTTATATCTAGTTAAATTACGTTAGCTTACGTTAAAGGGAAGCCATACCGATTTTCCACCGGTGTTTGTGTCTTTGCAGTGTGGGATGAACGGGGTTTGGCTTCCCCTCATTGCACTACACGTTAACTAACTTACATGACAAACTACATAACGTTAATGTTCTTATCGAAAATATGAGTACTGACAGTGTGCTCCATGTGCACCTTGCACCTTAACAGGCTGCAAGGAGAGCAGCTGGCTGCCTGACTAAGGGTCTCCATCACTGGGTCGAGCCCAGATGGCATTAGAGCTGCTCTTCTCAAAGCCCAGGAACATTAAATGTCGAAAATCAGGGTTCAGTTTGTCAAAAGGCAGGTAGGGAGAGTTAGAAAATAATATATCTTATTGTCCACCATGACAAAATGTCTGTTTAACTTCAGACAGTGAGCTGGATTACTCTTTTGCCCAAGTAAAGTATATTTGTACTTTATTTTCACCATATGATCTGTCAGGTATCATCTAGTAGACACTATTTTCATTCAATAGCTGTTTATTTGATCTGCTGCACTATGGATCAATAGTCTGAGAGTAAAAATATGTCTAATGGATGTTTGTTAGGTTTAAGTGATGCTTTTGACTTAAGCTGCAGATCATCTTGCCTTTGCTGTCTCACAGAACGGTCTAATAACGTGTGAATGAAATGCTTTCCTTCAGAATGAGAATGTCATCCTCTGACACCTGTTGTGTACTTTTCAAAGAATGATTGACAAGGTCCTTTTTTCACAAAATTAATATTAAATGTACAGATTGGATGCTCTATATATAATAATAAGTATTTATAAAATTACATGTCCAAATTTAGCGTGCAAAGCTTGTCCTTTTGATGTAGGGAGAGTTAGAACAGAATATATTATTGTCATTTTTCAAGTTGATCCCTACCCTGTCCTCTAGCCTACCGGTAATAAATAGAAAAGTAAGTAGTTCAACACAGGTAATCCCGTTTGTTTAATTTCTTTCATGACTCAAATGTATGCTATAAAAAAAATGTGTTTATGGTTAAATCATTTACAAGAACACAACATTGTTTACAAGAGCACAGATTCTACATAGATCTAGCCTCTTCATTTTGATCTCAAAGTGCAACTGATTGGTGCGTTTAACTTTAAAATGTACATTTTCTTTCGGGGGAGCATACCCCAGAACCTCCCTAGAGGGTTGGGGAACAGCCGTATCATTCTCACCTTTTTTACCCCCGACCTGTTTGCATGCCTGGGGTTCAGAGATTCGTTGCTTTCTAGTTGGCCAGCTAACTGCAGCAATGACAAACAAAACGTTGCATCTGACTAACTCTATGTGGGAAGGCTGGCTGCATTTCCTCCCTGGTTTCAACTCTTCTCACAAATGACATGATAATTCCTCATGCCTAAGGCCCTTGCGAGTGAGCACCCACTCATAGGGTTCCACATGATTGCTATCCACTGTAGCTGTATGGGCTTGTGGGATGGCAGTGGATTACAATGGACACTCTTGAAGCTGAAGCACGTCATTAAACAGTAAATCACTCTGATTGAAAACGCATCAGCTACCAGCTTTCTGTTTACAAAAGAAGACCTTCTCCACAGGCGCGGATTGTAGGCCAGAATAAATCAACAAGCAGTCATCCAGATTCTCCTTCCGCGTAACGCTTTCTTCGCTCAGCTTCCATGTACAGTTACAAATCACTACCTAAGATGGGTTGACTCATCCACTGTGACTTTCAACACTGCTGTTTGCTGTAGATTATACAGTAATAATAATACCTCTTCATTGTTTTAAAGAGGAACTTTGCTTATTTTCAGGTTCATACTTGCAGTTTGTGTTTCTATTAGTACATGCTTACATGCTTTAATGTTCAAAAACTTTATTTTTCTTTCCTCTGTCTCAGACACTCTGTTGAAGCGCCTATCTCTTTAAGCTCCCCTCCCGCAACAGCCCAGTCTGCTCTGATTGGTCAACGTTTCTGGGTTCTTCCGCATCTGTGCTCTTGCCATCTTTGTACCATCTGTCAATGCAGCCGGGCATGATTGTAACGTATATCATGAATCATGAATAAAGGCTTCTAAACCAAAAGCTACACAAACAAACATGTTCCAGCAGGAATGTGATCCGAAATTGTGGAGAAATTAACATCTGCAACCAAGATTATAGGTTTCCCTGACGTTAGCATGTAGCTACATGTAGCAGTGTATGTAATGTAAACACTGCAGTAATATGACAAAAAAAACATTTGGAGGTGGAGAGTTCAGAACGGTCTAAAATCTAAGGTTTGCCTACAGGGATTATTTTCACATATATTAAACATATTATTTGAAGGTTTGGCCACATTTAATATGGACATCTGACATTGTATTATTTATTATATATATATATATATATATATATATATATATATATATATATATATATATATATATATATATGTGACAGAAAATAAGAAAAAACATAATAGGTCCCCTTTTCCCCGTTTGGCCACATTTAATATGGACATCTGACATTGTATTATTTATTATATATATATATATATATATATATATATATATATATATATGTGACAGAAAATAAGAAAAAACATAATAGGTCCCCTTTCACACTTTTAAAGTGACCAGGAATAGATCAGATCGTTTAGAGTGATTTATTCTGTGCATGTTTCCTCCTGGTAGGAATTCATCTAAGAATAGTTACTGTAATAGGACATCTTCACAACCCTGTTCTTGTAGTTTCGGCCATCATTTGTGGTTAGAACAACCATGACATTTGTGAGATGTGGGGATGCAACAAAGGTAGATACAGCTCTACAACAGAGACCAATAAGGCAACACAAGCTGTCAAACAAATCACTTTTGTGCCTGCGCAGAGCAAAGCTCTGACTACCAGAGATGGTGCATGGACACATCTCAGTGATGAAGCAAAACTTTAACAAAAAATGAAAATAATGAAGGACAAAAATAAGGCCAAAGGTTGGAAAACAGATGGATTTTACTTTAAAATAACAGTGTGATGTATTCCTTTTTCTTTTTTTTACAAATAACATATAAAAGTACAAAGGTTTGTACACCTTTTGTAAATTCACAATAAATGCTATAGTTCAGAAACCTGCTATTGTTACTGTTTTACATTCTTTACACCATTTAACCAAACCTGGTGATTGGAACATAAATCAGGAATTTCAGAAGACACTTTTTTTTGCTCCCATTATCCTATTATTCTTTAATCTATAACTTATATACTGTATTAGTTTATGTTCATGTTCTAAAATATAAAAGGACGAGGCAGTACAAGTATTTCTATGATACCTGTCTGGCTCTTTAAGAGCTTTAATAGCCACTAAGTTCCTCACTTAGTGAATATTTTTTATTAAGAATAGTATGAATATGACATATATCATGTTCCATTTACTTAATCTATACCCCTGTTTGCCTTAGGCTTCAGACTTTAAAATGTTTCAGATGGGCCCTGCAGATCATTGACCATTGATGATGGTTTTCCAAAGAGCCTCCCGTCGCATTAATAGCACATCACTCTCTCACTTGCCTTAAGCTCTTGCCTTCAATATAGTCACATGGCTTTAGCAGTGCAGTTATTAGCAGAATGTATTGATTACCATGTGTCCACATTGCTGGACTACCATACAGTAGTGGACAAACATTTTTGTACCAGGCATATTACGTGTGTTTAATTAAGGATGTTCTTTGTTTTCTCTTTGTTTTGTTAAAAGACATGAACAGAACAAGTCCTCCAAACCATACGACGATATGTGTCGTTTGTTCCTTCCCTCTAATACAACTCACAGTGCGTCATAAAATAGCACCCCTAGCGGTGGCGGGAATTAGACCTCATATCTAAACCAGAGAATGCCTTTAACGGTTGCAGTTTGTGCTTAGGTACAAAAACTACTTAAGATTAGAAAAGGATGGTGGTTTGGGTTAAAATCAGACGTTATTTCACTTCCAATTACGCACGTGACGCTGAATGTAGCGTTACTAGTGCTAAAAAAAACTTGTTTATGTTTAGGCACAACAACTACTTATTCAGGTTGAAAAAAGATCGTGGTTTGGGTTAAAATCAGACGTTATTTCATTTCCTGAAGGTTACGTACGTGACGCTGAATATGACGTTCGTTCAGTTAAACAAATCTTGCCGTGAAAACTTTTGTTTTCAAATGTGACAAAAACCCCGCTCTCCCGGTTCAAAGTCCTATCTTTGTTTGTCCTATCATAACTACTACGGCCACTAGAGGGCGTCTCAAACTGAAATACTGATGCAGTGCTACACCGGGGCCATGGAGTCATGTCTTTGTTATTGTGAACATGGTTCAGGTTCTATGTCCTATGCCCTTGCTATCACTTATTGAAAAGCTTATTTTTCACATATACTGTGAAAGTGATAATGCATACATGTCTATTGGACACTACAGATCAGCTGTTAATTCACACTGCTTAGAGGCACAGATGAGGAAGAGACCTGAGAAACTCAGCCATCCATTTCTCTCATACATTTACTTGCACTGACATCTAAGCAAAGGTAGACCATAGCCATAAATCACAGGCCACAATAACAGGCACATTTTGGGCCGGTCCATCATCGGCTGTGTTTTGTTTTCTCATTGCATCTTGGCAAATTGCTGTTATTAATGGGTGAAAGCATAGTTTGCAGCCCTCATTAGATGTTGTTCCAACAGCGCCTCTGATGGATTAAGACAAGCCGGAGGCCTTGTCTGCCTCTACAAGCAGCTAATATGAGCCAATTAAATGCCATGCACTCTCTGGCCACTCCACACTACCTTATGTGCTTTCGCAACGATATGTAAGTATTCTGCTTCATGGCCAAATGGATTTAAGTTTCAAGACAAGTAAATTTATTTCAAGGATTTTTGGCTGAACCGTATGCTTACCCTCACAATCCCTGATAATAAAGTATTTCCCTTTTAAAGCAGTTGGTTTCTCTGAGGATGCTAAACATTTTCCTTTGATCAGGGACGTTTTAAATCATACATTTTTTTTAATCTCTTCCCACAGCAATTTAAGCTATTTGTGACTCAAGCTGTTGGTTCTACCTGCGTGTTTATTTCATTGTAATATCAGGCTGGGCAAAGCACCTGATTCATGAAGAATGAGCTTATGGGTAGGTGGCTGTGAGCCCTGTATAAATATACCTGAGGCTTCCTTCGAATGCAGGGCTCATAACACAGGAAGGATCGATACTGTGCAGCGCTAGCCTGAAAACAGGACGCAAGTCTCTCTGTCTGTTGAATTTAAACTCAAGGTGTTCACGGTGCCAGACATAACTTGTTAGAGATCACTGGATATATCCATCCTGACAACTAAGTCACATTTCCTTAAAAGGCTCAAAATGTGGTGCATATTGGGAATTCCAACACATTTAGGGAGAAATTGTTTTGCACTCTGTCTCACATCCCATTTTCAAACAAAACTAAAAGAAACCGCTTCATAATTCATGGATTGCTCTTTCCACCCTCTGAATGTTTAAGTATTTTGTTTCACACATTGAAGTAAAAATAAAAGCTGTACAGTGAAGTGCCTAGCGTTCATACAGTCTGTACCACATAGCAGATTAAAGCTATCTGACTTTAATGGTTTTCTGTTAGTAGAGCTTGCAAAATGAGTAAAACAAGCAACAGTCTTGTTTTTTTCCATTGCGATCAAACTGTTAACACGTTGGTACATTGTGATAAACAACATTAGATTTCTGCTGTTTTATATGTAATTAAGGAAGCATCTCTGTTGGTTGAAGTAACTGATGACCTGGTGGCCTGCACGGATGACATTTTTATGCTTCATGATTTTGAGTTGACAAGGGTTGATTGGAGACTTGTGTGTCCACTTAGAGCTGATACGGCTCCGGGGCAGCTGTATAAATTATCACAAGTGTTGAATTATCTCCGATGGGCGATGACTTACACAGACACTTGCACAGTGTTGATTTCTACGCCTCAGAGTTGAATTAACAATGGCGTTTTTGCTGTGCGAACATGGCCCATATTAGCCTTTGTTTTAACAAGGGCATCAAGCTAACCAAGAGATATTGCTCCGTTGGAACACTTTCAACAGAGAATTGGCAAATAAAATGTGTCTAATTTATGATGTCATTTGGATGGCATTCGATGGATATTAAATTATGCCCTCATGTCTTGGTATGTGCAGCCTGCAACTGTTCCAGTTTTTCGTAGGGATTATTTGAAATGTGAACTTCCCTGGCACGAGTGCATAACCCATGTAATTTGCTCTTTTAAAAAGTCCTCATCCCTCCCCTCACGCTCCGGAGAATGTTTTTTGTCATTGGCTATGCTATATTTTCCTCTGTCCCACATAGTCAATGGATTGTTCACAATTAATCCCTGCAACCACACAAGGAGATCACCAAGCAATTTCTTGATATATTATGTTTAATTCTTTTGTGTAAGGATCTGATACAGTGGTTCTCAAACGTTTTCACATCGAGGACCCCTAAACTGACACAAAGTAGACCACGGCCGCCCATCTGATAAGACTTTTGTCCCTGGTAGAATTTTTGCTTTTAGATGTTTTATTACAGAAAGTGAATGAATCCCATGAGCAAAATAGTCATGCATTTGTACCACCCCTCTGGAAAACTCGCACCGAGATAAGGCCAGGCTGCTCCTCTTGTGGGTTGGTACCAAGTGGTTAGGATTTTGTCTAAGAGCATCAGCTCTGTGTTAATGACATGCAGTCTCTGGAAAGGTTTATTCATTCAATTTGACTCTAGAGAGAAGATCTCTACAACCTTCTGATTAAATTAAGATCCTTTAATAAGCAAATCTAGGTGCGCTGACACGAGAGACAGTCTGACCTGTGTCTACTAATGCAGATACCATGAACCGTATAAGCTCAAACGCACTAAAAGCGATAATTGACCAACTCATTTGTCACGCCCCAATTGACGCTCCTATGGCGCACTTCAGGCATTAGATTTGAAGTGCCAACACAACAGAACCAGCAGTATTTTAGAAAAGATCACTATTCAGGCAAATGTTTTGTATATTACAAATCCCCCCTATCATTGGTTGCATTAAACCTTGCCCCATGACAGACAGGGTTGTAAAACTCCCATCATAATCTGTAGCCTATTATTACCTGTCATTTGAAGTTTTTAATGATATTAAGATATATTTCATTTGCATTTTCACTTTTTAATAATAAATGTAGGCTAAAGCACAAGCTTATAGGCTAGATTGTGAATGTCTGACCAGAGGCACTGACCCTGCAGTCTCAGGTTCATCACAAAACAGATTTTCTTTTTCTGCAGTGACAGGAGAGGCCACTAAAAACATTGTAAATATGTACACTAAAGTATACTTGCTTGTCCTTCATCCTTCATAGCATCAATCCCTCCTTTTTTAACTCATTTATAAGCGCCATCACAGTTATTCTTGGGCTTTTTAAAGAAACCTTTTGACACAGGTGCTGTGATATTTTCCAATGGTATGAAGGCACAATGCCGCAGCAGAATTACAGTATGAGCGTGAGTCACAGGATCATTAACATCCTCTGATCATTAACATCCTCTACTCACGCCTGGTGTGGCCAGTTTCATTGATTAACAATGAACACTGACCTAGACGGAGAGACAGAGGTGGACGTGCGTGAGAGCGCACAACAGTTGTGGGCAGTAAGGCGCCTGAATATAAATTAATGAATATAAATTTTGATTATGATCACACCAGTACAGTAACTCTCTCCAAACATGTACATCAGCTGCAGAAAAAGCTGCTTTAGTCGCCCTGGTTTCTCTCATTTGATGCTCCAAAATCTAAAAAAGGTCAAAGTAGGCGTGTCAAAGCATTTTAACGTGCCTCATAAACTTTTGGTGCGTGTTCGGCTTAAAACAAAAGTTGTACTTTAAAACGCGCAAGTCTGGGCCTTATTTTTTAAAGGCAAGTGACACTGATTTTCTGCTGTGTAATTTATTTTTCTCTGCTCTGCTTGTAACTTACTGTGCCACACAAATCCACAGCTGTCTTGTGTAGTCATTTTCTAAAATGAGAAGTTCACTATATGCACTTTTTTCATTTGCTGTACATGCCGTTTGCTATGTATACTTTTGAATTATTCAGTAAATCCTAGTTCTCTTTGACACTGTCCTAAATATTATGTAAAGCCAGGTAATTCTGGGAATTCTATACTGTTCACCTGAGCTAGCATTTTAGATCCATCATCCCATGCACACACTGAATAATCCTGTTTCAGCGAGATGTCAGATATTTTCTAGACACTTTTCTGGACGCAAACGGCCAAACACCCTAACAATGACTGAATGAATTAATATGGGAGTGAGTTACTAATATAAAAGGCTCTTTTTATTAGAACATTGGGGCCTATAGCACTTGAACTTTGACATTTTCTTCATGCAATTTGGCATGTTTTCTCACTGTACCTATAATGTTGATAACTCATGGTAAAAATCAGTGCTGGAATGTAACTAAGTACATGTACAACAGTAAAGTCATGCTTCAAATTATTTCAACAAGATAATGCAAAACCACATTCTGCACACATTACAAAGTCCTGGCTGCGGAGGAAGAGGATACAGGTACTTGACTGGCCTGCCTGCAGTCCCGACCTGTCTCCAATAGAGAATGTGTGGCGCATTTTGAAGCGCAAAATGCGACGAGGACCCTGTACTGTTGCCCACCTTAAGACTTGTTTGCAGCAAGAATGGGACAAAATTACACCTGAAACACTTCATCACTTGGTGTCTTCAGTCCGTAAAGGTCTTTTAAGTGTTGTGAAAAGGAATGGCAACATTACAAAGTGGTAAATGCTTTACTGTTACAACTTTTTTTGAAATGTGTTGCAAGAACCAAACTAGGAATTTTTTTTTTTTTTAAAAAAACAATCAATAAAAATCATGAGGAAGACATTAAATTATGTGCTGTTGTATTGTCTGCAATGAAATACAAGTCAAAGTACATTTAGAAATCACTACTTTCTTTTTTTATTTGTGTTTTCCATACTGTCCCAACTTTTTCTGATTTGGGGTTGTACATTAGTTAAAAAATCGTCCTCACCAACACGAAAGAAACGACAAAATCGTGTCATTGTACACAAATCCATAGATTTAATAACGTGACCATTTCACGAACTGCCGTGAGACTGGGCTGCTTCACAATACTATGAGAGCATTTTACTAGTATGTGTGAAAGCTTTTCAAAAGTTTTCATATGAGCCTTTCAGATGTAAAAGCATTTGACTTGTATGTGTGCGTCATTTTCAGTATGTTATGTGAGTTTGTTTTTATATTTGGATGTGAGAGTTGAATTACATGTACTGTATATGCATGGTATATGCATGGTTATTCTAAATAATGTCCCTAACAGCCCCTCATACTGTGTGCTAAATGGTAATGATTGTCACTGTTGCCTGCCATACCAAATTATATTGGTGTTCTTAGATATTCTAACACTTGACTGTTTAAGTCTTAATTAATTCTCACCCTTCATTATCTATCATGTTGTTTATGCTATTTGACTGAAATACAATTATTCAGTTATTAAAAAAACAGAGGGCCTTTTATATTTTGAACATCTGGTTAGAATTATAGTAGATCTCTTTATTACAGTATTGCAAACCAAGGGAACGAAAGAAAGAAAGTCTTTCTTTCTTTGCGGTGATCAACTGTAGAGTTCTATGATGCCCTCGTTTATGTTCTTTCATCAACACAATTATTGCTCATGAGGATCCATTTTATCCTGTTTTTCATTTCTACTGTGATATCCATCTGTTTTACAAGATCCAGTTCCCTAATTAAATACTCAGGGCCAGATGTACTAACGCTTTTGCGCCCACTTCAGGCATATTTGTGTCGCAACGTGCGCGTAAAATCATGGCGAGGTATGTACAAACAGGCCGCAATGATGTAAAAGCGCAAACTGCATGTCGTGGGAGCTGAAAAGGGCAAATTGCGTTTTTCGTGTCATGCATATTTATTCATGGGAGGGTCGCGGGGAAAGTGGGAGTTTACCGTAAAGAGATGGGAAGGGAAGCGTAAAGAGCGCTTAATTACGTATTCCGCGGTATGTACAAAAACCGCCAGTAATAGCGCGCCTCTATTTTGCGGTGAAAATTCTCCGCCTCTTAAAAGCAGGTGTAAACCTGGAAGCGGGTTTCCTCACATATGCCTCCTGGTGAAATGACAGCAGTAATCCGAGCATGACGAAGACATCGGCCAAGGAGACGAGCTGAAAGGAGTTTTGCCACAAGGATCACAGATTAAGCAGCCATGCAAGATTACAGATACTGGAAGAAATCAAAGATGACATCGAATCTCCGACTCAGAGTTCACATTCCAGCAGTTGTTAAACTCCTCGCTACATTACAAATATTGGCATCAGGATAATTTCAAACAGTCATAGCATCAGCAGTGGGAATATCGCAGTCTGCACTCAGCCGTATCATAGCACAAGTGCTTACAGTTTACGGTATAGTGGGCGGAGAAAGGCGCTAATTACGGATGACCTGCAGGTTTGGTAAATATGGCGTAAACTATGGTATCATTGCGTTCGCTATCTGCGGGTGAGCCATGGCGCTGATAACGCTACGTTCGCAAATGTACGTACATCTGGCCCTCAGGGCCTCATTTACTAACACTAGCGCAGTTTACGCTGCGTCTGTTTATGCAAGTTCGGTAATAGCGCACGCTATGCTTCCACATTTTGCGTAGTATTTGTCAACCCGGACACCCATCAGGCAATAAGCGTCTTTCTCCGCCCACTAGACCGTAACTTGCGCTGTAGCAAAGCGGTACTGGTGCTATGATACGGCTGAGTGCAGACTGCGATATTCCCACTGCTGATGCTATGACTGTTTAAAATGATCCTGATGCCAATATTTGTAATGTAGCGAGGAGTTTATCAACTGCTGGGATGGAATGTGAACGCTGAGTCGGAGATGCATTGTCATCTTTGATTTCTTCCAGTAACTTTAATATTGCATGACTGCTTAATCTGTAACGCTTCATGATTTTGTGTTCACTCCACGGACAAAGTGTGATCCTTGTGTTAAAAATATTTTCAGCCTGGCCTATGTCTTCGTCTTGCTCGGATTACTGCTACCATTTCACCAGCGGCATATAGCTAGGCCTACGAGGAAACCCGATTGCGGCTGGTTAGACCTGCTTTCAAGAGGCGGAGAATTTCCCCCGCAGGATAGAGGCACGCTCTTACTGGCAGTCTTTGTAAATACCATGGAATATATAATCAGGCGCACTTTACGCGTATCCTCCCACCTTTTTGGGTGGAACTCTCACTTCCCCCATGACCCTCCCACGAACGCGCATTGAAAGCGCAACTTGTCTCTTCTCGCTCATGTGGCAGGCAATCTGCAATTTTACCCAAGTGCGCCCTGTTTGTAAATAGCCCGCATCGGTTACGTCCGTCTTTGCGACCAATTAGCACAAAGACGGACGACGTCGCAAACGGCTTGATAAATCTAGCCCTCAATGTGTTGAAACAGCTATGATGTTGGGTAGAGGCATGGGCGTCAGTTTGGTTTGAAATGTGGTGGGGACAGAGACGCATTCGGAAGTGTATTTCCAGAAGTGGTGGGGACAACGACGCATTCATATTTTTTTTCTCTTTCGCGCAGGTCATGTTTTGAAAGACGTTGTCCAGGGGCCTGTAGGATACTACAAATCAAGTTTAACATGCCCTGGATTCCTTTCAGTTCCCCGGCTGCACTAACCCTAACAACCACGGTTAAACTGTGTCACAACGTTTATCAACTAGTTGAATCAACCCAGGGTTTCCCAATCTAGAGACGAGCACGTTCACATAAAAGAGGTGTTTGCAGTCAATCTACCAGAGCCACATATTTTACATAAGAGCAATTCTACATAAATATGAAGAACACAGACACGGTTTACAAGCAAAAGGCAATCCAGTTGCTTCCTAGAACAGGAAGAAAAAAGCAGACGCTGTAAATGTGTAAGTCACAACGCTTATCAGTCCCTCCAGACAAATGCAGAGTTTTGTGATTGTTGCGGGCAGAAATCCTTGATTATGCGGCACGTTTTCTTAATTAAAAAATGCGATGGAATATGTGGGATATTTGTGCAATTTTATGCGATGAAATTGCAGTAACTTGCAAAAACTGTGGTTTGATGAAAAAGAGATTCCCCCAACCATGTTGTCAGTAGGAAGCGAAATTACGTCACTACATAACGTTCCCATGGCAACATGGGAAAATGGCTGCTCTTGTGTGAAGTAAACGCAACATTTTTCAACTTTCTGCTGAGATATATGTGATTTTTTGCAACGAAAATGAGGGGATTATGAAATAATGCAAGCCCCGCATATTTTGCGAGCAAATTGGCAATTTATGTGGCTAAAGTGCGGCGTAGCCTATTTGAAAAAATGCGGCCCCCACATAAATATGCGGACTTTGGCTGAGCATTGAATTCTGCGATCGCATAATCACGTTTGTCTGGAGGGACTGGCTTATCAATCAGTCAGGCACAAGATGTGATCATAATTACACTTGTTCTTTCCATAAACTGTCGTTAGTCTATTCAGTTGCAACCCTGGCAGTGGGAAGCGATCGTGAGCAAATAAAAAATATAAAAACATAATTCAAACCGATGCACGCATTGGCAACACACGGCTCAAGAAGTTTACAATAGGCCTACGTTATTCCCTCCACTGAAAATCTAAAGGCCCTACCTTTCATAAATACCCATCAGGGAATGTTACCGGGGTTATCGGGTTGTCGGTCTCTAAATGTTTTAACTTTTAAGAGCGCACCTCTCTCTCTCTCTCTCTCTCTCTCTCTCTCTCTCTCTCTCTCTCTCTCTCTCTCTCTCTTCTCTCTCTCTCTCTCTCTCTCTCTCTCTCTCTCTCTCTCTCTCTCTCTTCGCTTTTTCTTCTTTTTTTCTCACTGAACTCCACCCATTCAGTCAATGGATCTTCTAAGAATGGTGATGCCGTTATCAATGGAGTAGGCCTATTGATTGGTCAGTAGGCGGTGCTTTTACACCAGTTGATCTCTAATCTCCGACATAACCTGCTCCCGACCAGGTTAGGTGTTCAGCATAAATTACCACGGCGATTGAACCCGGTAACAACTAATCCACCGTCGTGGTACAGAAAACCCTGGGTTCAGTACAGGCCCCTGTAGCTTACTAATGTAAATAAATAAAAATGTATTCAAAAATGTGATGTCCGACTCGTTTTATGAAGAAGAAAGCCTTAAGTTTTCAAAAAGCATTAGACATGACCCGCTATGTTCTGCTTCGTACCATGTTGTTGACAATATGACATGACATGGTTTAATGTAGCCTACCTAAACAATAATAATTTCTCTCTCATATTGCTCCTTATAACCACCGAAAACTCTGAAAAAATCGAACCAAAAGTCCAATTATTATGGACGTTATCTGATATTATAAGCGTTGTTTCTGCTTCACATTTTCAGCAGCAGCGGCTGTGGGTTGACTCCCCACGGTTCTCATGGGCTTAATATAACGTGAAAAAGCCTAACGTGGTTTAATGTTCCTAAACAGAGATCAATGATCACATTTCTCTCTCATATTGCTCCTCATGTACAGTAAGTGATCTTATGTGTTATGAACTTTATTTTTTAACTAAATTGAGCTTGAGGTTTAAAAGAAAGTGGTGGGTACAAAATGACTCATGACAAAATCTGGTGGGGACACGTCCCCACCGTCCCCCCCTAAAACGACGCCTATGGGTAGAGGGTTGTTGTCCATCAATGTCAGCCCATGCACCCTCGCTGGCTCACTCATGGTAGCATATAAAGAGATGCTATATTGATGATATATTTTAGATGTACATTATAGATGCAGTTTTGGACACTATATTGCCTCAAAAGTTAGGATGTGTAATGACTTCTCTTGAATCTGTACTGTGAATGAAAGAACTTCCTTTACTTTGTTAATGTGTGTTACTATTGTCTCTTTATGCCTGTTAACACAAAAGCCTAGGTTCCTTTTTCATGAAAAAATAAAAAACTAATTTCAATTATTTCACAATAGGGAAGCTCCAGGCGGTGTAGGCTACTGCATGGCATTTAAAGGGGACGTTTTCACTTTTAATATTCTTAAGCTTGGAACTTATTTTTCCATGTTTTAGTGTCTAAGTGACTAATGCGGACAACTATTTTTGAAATTGGTCCAGTATTGAGCAAGAGCTTTGCAGCCGACAGCTGTGAAACAGGCTGCAATGTAATCACACAGGACAATAGCGACCGTCAATGTTTGTCCACTAAAAATGCTGTTTTAGCAACTGACAGGCTCAGATCGTTATTATAAGTGTCCGACTACATTATGGAAAGATGGAGACGTTGACAATATCCTGCCATGCTTATGCATACTTATGCCAGGTCAATACAGTAACTTTAGCTAATAGCATTAGCTTGCCCCACTCTGTCTGCTGCTCTCCACTCTTGGAACAGCATTTTTTCTTTAGCAAAATGTGCTTTGGTATAGGATTTCTTCTGCTCTTTGGCTGGCGGGAATCATCCCGGTCAAAATGGTCACTGCAGACCCGATGTTCTGCAAGGCGCAGTGTATGGATCGGTGTGTTAGGATCCAATTGTAGATAGCACAACTAGCCACAACGACTTCCGCCTGTCTGTATCCAATGGTTAAAGTGTTTGAAAAAATGCTTGAAGTGTACTGTAGCTCGACATTTTGTTGACACAATTTAGAAATAGTGCAATTACAAATCTTTTAGATAACATTTAGCTACGCCCAACATACTCCAACACAACAACCTCTCCCCCGGCACTCCTCTCTCCAACTGTCACCAACATTTCCACCGCTCTCTTCTGCCAACAAGTCACCTCTCATGAGTTTTTAGAGCGAGACTTCTTCATCTTTCCATAGTAGTCAGACACTTATAATAACAATCTGAGCCTGTCAGTGGCAAAGACAAACACTTTTAACATTCATTGATGGTACATAATTGCCCCGAGGGACAACACTGCAGCCAAAAAGTTGTTGTCCCCAATACAGAAGTTATCCTTTAATTAGACAGTTAATTCTCTGTGTTCTAAAAATAAGAAAAATATGTTATAGAGATGATGACTGAGTTACCCTTGTCAAAATCAATGGCCACATTATCCTTTAAAATACATTTGTGTTTCTGAAGTTTCTCATTATGTTCTTTATATTTACTGAGGATGAATGACAAATTGTTCGAAACGTGATGCCGTTGAAATGCCTTTGCTTCTGTCAGAGGTTTGATGACACAAACACACAAATGTTATTTCCAAACCAGATAAAGAAATCATGAAAAGTAATACCTTGAATGGTCTTACCCCCTTAAGTAAATACAACTTAAGTGCTATTTACAGTAACAATATACTTAACCCCCATGTGGGAAAGTGCTTGTTAATTGCATAAAGACGAATCATGGCACTATTCCAAAAGAGACTGCGGACTCATTCAATCTTAGCTTTTTAAAATGATTCATATTCTGTAAATTCATCACTACTTCATTGCTGTTGTACAACATTTACCTCAGCAGGACATCACAATACATGTTTATTGCTCAGGCAACGTGTTTTATGGTATATGACTGCAATAAAACTCCTTTCCACATTTTTGTTTTTCCAGGATATTTGACTGTTACCATAGAGCCCCTGCCTCCCGTTGTTGTGGGCGAGACTGTTACTCTCAAGTGTAACTTCAAAACTGACGGAAGGCTTCGAGAGATCGTTTGGTACAGGGTGAGTAAACCTGTCTACACTGTGTACACTCAATGTAATTAAGCACTCTCTCCATTTCTTTCATGTTAGCCATTCACCATCTGAGAATGTCAATGCCAATAGTCCTATCGCAGGTTAATGATAGAGTAAGGAGAACAACCATGCACTGTCAAACTGCAATTGTTAGGAAACAAGCTATTATTTGGCCAGCTGTATGGGAGGCATCACTGGCTGTTGTTTGGAAATTTGATTTCTCAATCTGCTGGTCATCACCATCATGTCTTAATAGTTCACAGCTGGTGACTCAACAGTTATTAAAATCCCAGTTGGTGTACTACACTGCATAAGTGCTGCCAATAATTAGATTGCTGTTGGAGAACAACAAAAACACCTTTTGTATGGCCAAGAAGTTTATTTTGTCCATAAGCCTGGCATCTTTAAAGGTTTTGTATAAAAGTAAAGATTGGTAAAACAAATCTGAAAAAAAAAAACATTACAGTTCACAAGGATCGATTTGTTTCACTTCAAGAGAGTGACTGATAAGCACTTGAATTGGAAAGCGGTAGCATCTGAGGCCCTTGTCTGACCATGGGGTTTTTGCCAAAAACTCTCCAATAATTTTTAAGCACTATACAGATTTTCTTTGTAAAAGTGACTGACTCTTCACCACCGTGTTTGTGAAGTTGCTGAGTGATGATTGGATTTGTATCATTTTGGTACAGACAAACAAATCAGCCAATCTGAGTTATTTCATAAATGCATTCTTGCTCTGTCTTGTGTCATTCATGGTGCTTGTGATACAACCAACATGCTGATGGGTTTCCAAGACAAACAAGTTAACAGCACACAGAAAGATGAATTGCAAGGGGTGCTTTGATGATGAGAATACACTAGAACGTGCAGTACTGATTTCCTGAACAATAGATGTGGCTTAGAGGAGCTCTCCACCAACTGTGTCCTGTTTGCTCATGAGGAGTACTATTCAGACTGTAAAAACAGTTGGATATGTTTGTTTGTGTATGTAATTTTGCCTCTGGATGAAGCTTTCCAAAGTCTGAAAAATAACCCTAATGATGCTGCGAGGAGGAAGGTGCTATTGAGTTGCATTGTGGGTAATATAGGATCCAGCATTTCTGGAGCTTGACCAATACTGGACCAAAAGTCAGTCAGATATCTCAGCCTGTGTGGCATCGATTTTAACAATTTTCTTTTTTTTAAATTGTCTCTTCTGTGTCTTCCAACATTGTGTAGTGCGATACTAAATCACAGAGTACCAAATTAGTAATTGAACCACGATGGTGGGAGAGAAGAGAGAAAAGAGAAAAAGATAATTTAAAAAAGATCCTGCCTAACATTATTCTGCATCTTACTTGATAATTATTTCAACAGTATTTGATCATTGTGATTGAACATTCACCTTGGTTTCACCCTCCGCCCTGTGTTCAAACGCCTTTCGTTAATGAGCGAGCGGCGGTTTATTGCTTAGGCAGGAACTCTGTCTTTAGAGTAGCTTCTGCTTTTTCACTTTTATTATTGTGAAATAAAACCGTGTCTTTGGACTCATCTTAGCAAATGCTGACCTTTCAAGGTAGGACAAAAAGAGATTTATGGCACTTTACACATTCACCTTAGTAGCATAGATCACTTTCATTGCTGTGACAATTCATTTAATCAGGCAGGGATTGGAGAGCGTTGTTTTGCTTATATTCTGTCAGATTTCTGTGGTGTCTATTGATAGCTGTAGTTTAAATATTCGCTGTGAGAACAGAGCTGCCCATATTAAGTGCTCCCATGAGGAAAGCAAAGAGGTTGTAACAGAAACTGGCCAGATCTCTCCAGTGGCTACTGCTCAGCACAACCGTTGATAAATTATAAATCAATTACCCACATTTGGCTGCCAAAGTTTCTTTAATCTCTGCCTTTCATTTGACTAAATAATGTTGACTTCTCATTTTACCTCCTGTTCGAATGGAACTGGGGTTGATACTCACCTGGGGAATCCTCGTATCTAATCGAAGCTTGGCCAATCATACATGGGCTGTATAAACTGAATATTTCAGCAAGTGCTCATTTGTGCGGCTAGATCCTGAGGTATTCTGTTTGAGGATTTTTTTGAATGCATAACACATCCGGACTGCAGTCAGAGTTAGCATGTCTTAGGATGTACTTAGGATACATCTGATTATTGTAGGAAAAACTTACAGTACAAGCCACACTAACCCACATTCTCCCAAAAAAATCATTATATTTCCAATAAATGGTATCAACGCAAAACTTGGGATTTATGTTTGCCATGCCATTCTGAGGCACTGTACCAAATTTGGTAAAGATCGGCCGTTAATCAAGGGGGCGTTAAAATCAAGGTAGACACGTTTTGGCTTATAATTTGCAATTGCAATTTACTACAGCCTTGCAGCTCACGCGTTGCAATATTTCCTGACGTTTGCCTCGCCGTTGTCGCGCTTAGGATTCTGCTTTCACAGACTCCGCGGGTCGTCAGGGGCGACCCGCGCCCATGAGGCTGGAACCCTGTCATAACTGGCTCTCATTTAATTTTACATAAGATGGCACCACATACAGAGACAGGGAGTGAATGCAAGAGAGTGAGAGTGATCCTCTGTAATGGATGTTGTACAGCCCTGCAGCTAACGCTTCAAGAGCAGATAAATGAAAGCCTCTCAAGTGTCTACGGTTTTGCACTGTAGGCCACATTAATGTTTTTAGTGAGTTGTGAATACTGACAGGCCATGGATTAGGCACTATGGATATGTAGTGCCATCAAGCTGTCTATTATACTTTAATAGCATACAACGAATAGCAATGATGCATCATTTGAGAGGGTGGTGCTTATGTGCTGTCTCTTGGGAGAAAAATGTCAGCATGGCGGCGCTCGCAGGGACCTACACAGAAGCTCATCCCATGCTATGCCAGTTTTCATTTGTCATTCTGATGAATATATACATATGGGACGTCTCCCAGTGGGCGCCCAGGTATACCAACGCTGACGGTGGTGGAGCTAGAGGTGTCTGTAGCTTGTGTGGTGAGTGCAGCTCTGCACTCTGGTTAATTTGAATCACTGGATAAACTGTCTCGGCTCTCCACCCTTCTTCGCTCTGGCAATTACCAAACTCCTCCATCCTCCTCCATCCTCCCCGACATAACTCTTCAGGGATCCTCTCTCTCACCAACACCAGTGTCTTCCCTAAGCCTGCCCTAAGACACTTCCCTAATTTACCACTGGCCTGTCTCCTAGCTGTACTGGTTTCCTGATACTCATCATTCAGCTGTGCCCACTTCTGTCCATTTCATTATTAGGATTAAAACTCACCTGTATTTATCATAATCCTGCTCTTTGCTGAATTGAACACCACTCTCCCCACTCCATGTGCGGTACGGGTACATACTGTACCTTTGCAAGATAACACGCAATATCAACAACTAAAGAGCACAGTATTAATCATGTTTCAGAGACATTTTGAATTTGTGCTAACAAATTGCGAAATAATCAGCATGGGTTTGGTGACCACATTTTGAATTTATTATGTGGTCTTTTTTTCTAATTAAATACATAAATGGAGTTGAGACTGAAGGTTAGAGAAGAGTGCTTTTCATTTTGAGATGTGTCATTGAAATCCCCAGACTAGCTTACAAAAAAATGATCTATCATTCTTCAATTTAGAACTGTGTAGCTGGTACAAAATTAGTGGATGCCATGCAAATGTTCCAGTTGTCGGTGTCATGAGCTGCTCTCCAAATTATACACTGGATCTCTAATTATCTACTTATTGAGGCTACTTAAAGGAGACGTATCATGCTAATTTTTAGGGTCATACTTTTATTTTGGGTTTCCACTAGAACATGCTTACATGCTTTATTGTTAAAAAAAACATATAGTTTATCCTTCTCTCTGTCTGAATAGACAGTACCTAAAGCCAAATCTGCTCTGAATGGCGTGTGAGAAAAATATGGCGTGTACTTGCGAATTATTAAGCTAAGGGTGGAGAAAATCCGGGGGATGGACTGTAAAGATGGACCAGGTCAGCACTTTGTTTGAAGGGCCACAAACATGATTAAGTAATGAAGAAGTAACGTTAGTTAATCATTAATTACACCACTACATTTGATTTCTCAATCGCTGGTCATCACGTCATCATGTCTTAATAGTTCACAGCTGGTGACTCAACAGTTATTAAAATCCCAGTTGGTGTACTACACTGCCTAAGTGCTGCCAATAATTAGATTGCTGTTGGAGGAGAACTTTTGTATGTCCAAGAAGTTTATTTCGTCCATAAGCCTGGCATCTTTAAAGGTTTTTTTAATTTTTGAGCACTATACAGATTTTCTTTGTAAAAGTGGCTGACTCTTCACCAATTTGTTTGTGAAGTTGCTGAGTGATGATTAGATTTGTATCATTTTGGTACAGACAAACAAATCAGCCAATCTGAGTTATTTCATAAATGCATTCTTGCTCTGTCTTGTGTCATTCATGGTGCTTGTGATACAACCAACATGCTGATGGGTTTCCAAGACAAACAAGTTAACAGCACACAGAAAGATGAATTGCAAGGGGTGCTTTGATGATGAGAATACACTAGAACGTAGAGATTTGATTTACCACCACTACATTTCCTTTTTTTAGCCTGGCACTTTAACTACAGATTTACCTATGATGAAGACATGAACATCATTAATAAATCAGAAGTCATGATGATTGAAATACCTTAATTGATGCATTAATGTATTGTCCCTGCATTGTCATGCAAAAGATGCTATTAATCCTTATACATTACTGATAGTTCATGAAGTGTGTGTGAATGTTTTAAAATGCGACACAAATAACAAACACTGTGGTTTCAAGCTCAATTAGCTTGAGAAGTACAAGTAACATTAGCTCCCTGCCTGCTATTGAAATAGCTAACAGTATCCTGAAGACCATCATTGTAATCCATGGTTCAGGTATACAAAGCTTATATATATATATATATATATATATATATATATATATATATATATATATATATTAGGGCTGTGAAATAACGCGTTAATTTCGATTAATTAATTAATCTGAGAAAAATGAGTGCGTTAAAAAAAATAATCGCAAGTAATCCATTCCATATTGACCTTTCACCCGGAGCCGTTCTAACCACTATACAACTGTAAAATGAAAGAGGCAGACCATGGATGTCGCCTATTAAGAGAACAAAGTGCGCAGAACAGAAACATTGCTGGCTAGTTAACAGCTTAACAACTCAACAGCGTGTAACGTTAGCCTTCCGCTAGCTAGTAGCTGGATTAAACACACTTAAAAAGATGACAGCTAATGCTAAAATTTGACTGTTTCTGCTGTTGACGGAACACAGACAAGAGACAGTGCGTTTAATGAAGCTGGTAATCTAGAGCCTCGCGGTGCATTTGTAGTTGTTACCCTTTTGAATTTATTTCCTCAGCATATTAGGTCATATATTGATTTATATATATATATATATATATATATATATATATATATATATATATATATATTTGAACGGTGAAAATAATAATAAAAATATTTTTTTTAACTTTAATGTCACTAATGATGATTATTCATTTGAATTGAAATATTTAAAATACTTTCACAGCAAAAATGATGTATTTTATAATCGATTGACAGCCCTTGTGTGTGTGTGTATATATATATATGTATATATATATATATATATATATATATATATATATATATATATATATATATATAAAACGATGATATGCTGTGATAGAGGAAGAAATCATGTTAATTCTGTCATTTAGGGCTTACTTTAAAGAATATGTAATGTTTGGTTTCCTCCCCTCTCGTGTGCGTGGGTTGGTATTTGTGTCGGAGAAGTAACTCATCAATAGTGTATAATGTGTGTAAAGGACAATAACCAACGAGTAATTCTCAATCATCTGCTGAATACCATTAAAAGCTTGTCAAATTTTAATGAAGCCATCTGCCCCCACTGGTTGTATTCGGAGCATCATGTTCAACAGTTAGCTTTACAAGCTATGCTACAACATTTTGTATAATTGGGTAACTACATCTTCAAATATCAATTTGAAGCCACAACTTATATCCAATACTTTTTTTGGTCAAACAGCTTTAACAAAAATCTGAAATGACAGGATTTTATGTTCAATGCCAAACTAGAAGGTAATAGGGTGTTCTTATAATGAAGCTTAAAGGGATAGATAACATTTTTTGAAGTGGGGTTGTATGAGGTATGGCTACTCATCCATCCAGACGGTCGGCACGTCCCCAGTTTAAAGAAGAAGGCAGTAGTGCCGGCATGGAAACTAAGCAATGTACTATACTGCTGAGTACAGGGGCAGCAGCTAAATGTATTTTAAGTTTAAGTGTACGCTGTATTTAGGTTATTTTCACCACTTTACCTTGCCGTCAGACAGCCCTTTTCAACAGGGAAATGGAATGGCTCCCTTAAGTGTGCCAGTGAGTGTAGTTCTCCTTCTCTTCTAACTAACATTGGACAGTTGGCTGTTGGTCTCTTTTGAACTCACCCATTCACTCTGAATTCAGTTATTTCATTTTAGAGTGAGAATTAAATTCCTATGTATCTACTTGGATTTATGTATATGATTAAATATTATTTGTTCAAAATGATGTACCAACTTACACCAATTGTTCACGCATCATGAATCGACCATAGTCCTTAGTGAATTTGTGAGGGGTCTCATATCCAACTGCTGCATGCACAGTTCTTCCCTCACAACATATTGCCATTATCTTAACAGCACAGAAGTGCTGTACACATGTACTAAAGAGTTTGCCAGCAGTGTTTGGACATAGGCCAGCTGCCTTGCTTTGAGGAGAATATGTTTATATCTGCAAATAAAAATAAGGGATGAAAATAAAATGTAAAAACCATGAACATTTTAAAATGTAAAATACTGACCTGACTTCAACTATACAGTCTTGACTTACAGCAATAAAGTTATTCTGGTATAAAAGACTTGGTGCCCACGCAAACTCTGCAGCTCTTCTTATTCTAATACCCCCAACTCTTACATTTTCCAGATTTACTTGTGGCCCACATTTTGACAAATCCCGTTTAAGCTGTTGACAGTGTCAAAGCACAATATAACAGCTATGCAAATGACTTATCTCTTGTCACAGTCAACCAATAACTATAGGAGTGCATTACCTGAGGGCAGTGTGTCTTTTTCTGGCCATATGTTACCTCCAAATTCAATAGCAAAGAAAGGTTACCGGACACTCAACCTAAAAGTGGAGTGTTTTTCTAGCCAGTAATCCTGTTGCTTGACTGTGGTGAGACACATGAGGTGTCATATGGTAAATTCAAGTTTAAAATCTTCAAGACAGGGTTGCCTGGGCAACTGGAATCTGTGAGTACAGAAGAGAGCTCGCTGAGTGTGTACGCACAGCACACTCCTGTGGGGTTTTTGGGTGTCTAACTTCCTGCTGTTTAATCCTCTGAGTGTAGCTGTGCAGGTTCAAAATGTCCTTGTGTTTTTGTTGTAGTGCAAAGTCATATATGAATAGTGTCAGGCTAATGCATGACGTCTGTCTATTTATGTACAGCATCTACCTATTTCTTTATATGCCTGTTTAAAAGTACCATTTATGAAAAAAGAAAAGGCATCTTTTGTTAAATAATTGTTAGTACAGACACATGTTTTGAAGTAGAATATAGAAATAAGAGCAATATCCGTCCAGAAATGCTTTTGGTATCTTTGTCTTTTAGGAAACGTTTCCAGTTTAGGAACTTTAGGCTCCATCATCAAATGTAATCAAGGTACAGTGATTTTGCTAGTTTACAAACCATTAGATGATTTCTAACTAAAACTAAGCAAACTAAGTAACTGCACAAACTGTCAACCTGTGTCTGTAAAATATTGGTCTATTTGGTATCACTTGCTCTGCGATTAAGATTGGCTATGTAACATGTTTTGATTATGACAGAAACCTTGTGGGCATGCAACACTTACTGTACTGAAATCAAATTAGCAAATCACATTTATTTGTCACATACAATCATACACAGTACAATGTGTAAGGAAATGTGTGTGTATATATACACACTATATACTGTATATATGTTGTGCCTAGCTCAAGAATAAAATATAATACTCTAGAATAAAATAAACCAAATCAATATTTTGCCATAAAAACAATATATAGCAGTATGGTATAAAAATGAAAAGAGTGAAACAATTAAACAGTAAGATGGATGAGATTCAGAAAAATGTAAACCATATTACCGGTACTTATAACATATGCAATGTGTGGCAGGCGGATGGATTATAATTAGGGTCATAAATTAGTCACTGGACCTAGATGGGCTAAGGGAAGAATCTCGTCATCCTCTCTGTTTTGGCCTTTAAAAAAAGCATGTATGTAATTAGCATGTATTCGCTCTCATGCATAAATCCTTGCATTCATTACGATAGCCTCCTAACAAAGAGTAGTACCATGGGCAGATCACTATCGGCTGAAGGGCAGCCAAAAGGTCTTCCCCAGCCTTTGTCCATGGCGCTGATCCGGCTCTGGCTCCCAGGGCATATTCACGTTGCTTCAGTCATGCCCTGAGTCTCTCCACAGGATCATTCAGCACTGGTGAGAATTACCCTACTTGTTAAACAATGTGACACTACGCCTTAGTTCGTCATACTGCATGTACAGCCAACATTCAGGTTGCTTCGTCTTGACATGGTGAGATGCAATAATTCCCTCCAATTTCATAAATCTGCCAGCTTCAAATGTGAACATAACTTTTTTTCTAGATAGAAAATTAGTGTGACAACTGTTTAGTTTTCATTTTGTCTGTTATTATGCCCACTGAGTTATTTAGTTAGTGTGCCTTACTTGGCAGTATAGAGTTGGAGCCTCCTTGTTAAATTGTATCATCATTAAAACGTCTGAGCATTCCCCTGCCTTCATCTTGCTTCTCCACTTGGGTTCAACTCCTGATCATTAGACCATCAGAAGGAATAACTTTACACTGATGTGCCCTTTGAAAGCAGTAAACCATAAACACTTATCCTACAAATAAAAGAAAAAGACATTGGGAATTTAGCCTCTGATTGCATTAGACGTCCAAGCATAAATATGTGTATCAGGGCAGCAAACGTATAGATAAAAAAATGTTGTTCTTCTGTATTTATTTATTTATTACTATTAATTAGCATTTTACAATTTCAATTCAAAGAATTTTCCACACCCTCTTTTTGGAGAAAAAAGTGGTCTGCCCCTTTAAACAGTGGCACGAACCTCTGTCATCTTTATTAGCGTGCTGCTCCATGCCAAATGTGGTGCCCCAAGGGGAATGGGAGATAAGGTGATACGGATCACTGCACCGCAACCTTCCCCTTTGAGGGTGCCACTGGGGCAAATAAGCAGCCTGTTATACATGGAATGATAATTACACACTTTGTGTCAGCAAACTCATGATGAGTCCCTTTTTATCCACAAATTCTAATAGCAACAAAGGGACTGATCATTGCTGTGGCGGTCTGAGAGATTGTTCTGCTAATGGCAGTGACTGTGATGACAATAGAATATTTTGTTTCCATGCTGCTAATTGTGATTAATGCCATCTCATGTAATGCATATCCCAGAGATCCTCAGGTATCTATCAGAAGCATACTCTGTATCTAATTAATTAGGTAATTCAGCAAATGATTATATGGAAGAATTCTCCACGAGAGCATTTGGTTTTTCCCTACGGACACATTTTCTCTCCATGACAATAGGATTAAATATATTCTAATTGTTATATCACATTTTTTCATCTGTATGGTAAATGTGAGCATCAGGGTATAGTACTGTATGTCATACATGAATCACAAAAGCATTGCATGGCACATTTATTTTTCAATCTTAGTTTGTTTTTTTTACCCAGAAATTGGTTAGATAACAGTATTAAATGTAATCAAAGTGCTTACATTGGAACAGATACTGTAAAACAATCAAACGTCTGTTTTAACAAGAAAGATAATAGTTCATTACATAGATCTCAACATTTTTTGCTTTATTATATTTCATTATAATGGCCATCTGGAAGAAGATTTTGAAGGCATCGCTTCAGCTTCACTCTTATTTTAAGACTTACTGTGCTGTTGCTCTTCCAATTTTCAACATGTCGTGAAAATTCATAATCTCCCTACCAGAATCATACCAGATTTTTTAAATCCATTCTTACAACCACAGAAGGATCAAACAAGTCAGTGATTATATAGTGCTTAGGAGTGGATCAGAGGCTCTTTGTGACATTTGGGAGAGGACATTAGAGGAGGAAGTCATTTCCATGCCAGGAGAATCTTAGCAGTGGCCCCTACTGCGCCTCAACCCAGTGCACTGTGAGTTCCTCCTGGGGCATGAAAGACTCAAAACAATTACTTATTTACTTCTTTATATATTTTGTATTTGTTTACTTCCTTGTTTGTTAATTTGGATAGACTGTGATGAGATATCTAAGTATAAAAAATACTTTGTGTGTGTGTGTCCTTGCATATCTGGAGAACTGTTCATCCGCATGCTGTTCTCATGAACCATTCATACATATAGTTATGAAAAGTAATGCACTGGGTGGGATGGGTGGATCCTAAAACACAGGGCTTTCAAGAGGGGAAGCAGAGTTTGTGTCCTGAAAGAAGTTAAGGGTGTTTTATAACTCAAACAACAATCTTTTTTTAATCTTAACTAGTTGTTTTGGGGCCTAAACTGAACTGTCATTGCCGCATAATGGTCACCTTTTGTCGGCTAAACTTACCTGCAATGGCCGCTGAAGCGTTGTCACCTCACGGTGCCCTATGCCCGGCTCACAGTCCCCTTTTGTCGGCTAAGCTTAACTGTAAAGACTGCTTAACTTAACTGTCATGTGACCGGTCGTCACGTGACTGACTGGCAGTTGCCGTAATTTCATAGGATATCATCTGAATTGTTGTGCTGAAGTTTTTGTACGATATCATTCGAACCCGTTCTTGAGAATGCGTTGTCATCCTATCTACCTAACACTTGCAGGTGTATTGCTGGGGACTCAAGTACATGCCGTGTTGAATTTGGTGCAATTTGGCCAGATGGTGGCGATATAACAATAAACTTTACGTTTTGGTCTGTAACTTTTAAACCATAAGTCTCAGAATTTGTTTTTGTTTTTTGTAGTTTTTGATGTCAATGCAGTTTCCCAGTTCCCACCTATCTTCCATGGTCAGCATGCATTTAACATCACCACTCCAGACAAAGTTATATCTTACATCAGCTCAGGTCTCTTTCACAATCACAGTCTTGTAGCACAAGCACATGCTCCAAACGGGCACTGCACTAGTACTTCCATAGCGGAAAAAGACGCACATACAAACAAATGACACGTGAACCCTTGATGCTTTGTAAATCTATTAACTAATTAAGTTATAATTTGCAAAGTCAGAAATTCAAATACTTTAAAGCAACACTATGTAACTTCTAGCTGCAGTTGTAGTTCCAATGAGACAACCTGTAGGGGGACCGAAGTGGGAAAAGTTACTTTGTGTTGCTTTAAAGGATAAGCTTGGTGACATTTTATATTTTGCTTATAATCAACATCCCCTTTCATCCCACTGAAAGACTAAACAACAATGAATTGATACCAGTCACAAGTACTGTCTGTGTAGCCAAAGCCTGATATAATGTATTCCTCTGTGCCATAGAGCTCCATTGTTGTCCAAAAACTATTAAAAACACATCAGTGTGCCACACTGTTGCACTGGATGATATGTTCCGTCATTACCATGAACAAGGATCGTGTCTAGATGGTAACTCAAGATTTGACAAAAGTCTCGCGAGATGGTTGAGGTAAGCATTGACCTCGAATGAGTAAGGTTAGGATAGTTCGTTCAGAAGAGCTTTTGCAAAATCTAGGGTTACTATCTAGACACGACCATGAACATGGGCACTTTAGTGTATTTTGATTTGATCCCGCATGCATCATTCTGCTGCTGTAAATACTCATTGGAGCACCAAATGTGTATTAATCCACAGCTGAAAATAGTCCCCAACAAATGCACTACACATTCTTATAGTCTGCCAAAAACTAGTGTCCTGTTTTTTAGCCTTTTTTTTTATAATGAATTCATTTTCACAAATTTCAAATTCACACAAATAGTGTATCACTGTCAGGTAGTGAAACTGGAATTAGCAATGCTACATGAAAGTGACCCTAAAGTTAGTAAAGAGTTAATAAAGACCCTAAAATATAGAAGTGTATAGTTGTTAAGCGTGATATAAGTTGCAAACGAGTAATTATATTTCAGCTTTCTTCCTACCACTGCAGTTGGTTCTTATGGCTCTATCTGCCTTTAAAAATAGCATAATGACATGTGACAACCGTTATAAATTCTACACAGACATACATAATATTTGGCCTGTTTCTTCAGTATGATTGCATTCAAATAGAACATTAATAGTCCATGATGCAACATCAGTGTGGGAGCAGAAACCATTGAACATATATAGAAATAGGTCATTACAGCAATATTTCCGCATGTGAGGAGTTTCTTATCTGTGCAAGCTTCACAGAAACTGCAACAACATAACATAAAATAAAAAAATGGAAATAAGGGGAGACCATAACGTAACCAAATTATCCACTGAGTGACGCTATCTAAATTAGTTAGTGCTCTCCCAACAAGGGGTAGTTGTTAGAAAATATTGATTGCTATCTACAAATTTAAACTTCAACACATACCGTTATCATCCATCCATCGATCTTTCCATGCCTGACTGAATCTTCTTTTTCCTCTTCAGGGTCATTATGTAGCTGTGCCAGCATGCATTAAGTGAACGGCACCGAAACACCCTGGATATGTCACCACTGTATTGCATGGCTAATAGGGGCACCAGTTATCATCAGGTAATAGGACCTGAGGAGTTAATAAGCACTCATTAGGGTCAATACTTTATGGGCACATCTGTAGTCGGATACAGACAGTATTGGCAGTCATGTCTGAAGAAGAAATGGAATGAAAACAGAAATCTTCTCTAGAATTCAAATTAAAGTGACATCTTGGAAGTGAAACATCTTCAGCCACGACAAATTAAAGGAAATATGAATAACCATGAAGCAGTATTTCTATGCTTCTTTTCCAGAATATTTCAATTATTAACCGCAGTAGGCTTATTTTCTTTATTGTGTTCCCGCAAAATAATCTCTAGATGATTGCTTTTTGTTTGGCCCCATTGAAACAAAGCCTAGGGCTATGCTGCCCCTGTCCAAAATCACCCTGTCTGACAAGCTGATTCTCTTTTTCAATCCATAATAAATAGTTTACAGTGTGAGCCAGTAGTCTACAACATTGCAGCAATATGAGTAATACAATAAACAATGTATTGGGTCATATATATATTATAGCTATCCTGATAGTAACCTAACACCACCGAATTGAAGTGTTCCCCATTAATGAATACGTGTGTGTAAATAAAACTTTTAAAACTGGGGGGCGACTTTTAGTTTACCCAATAGAGTGTGAACCCCCGGGTTTTAATCCAACCCACGGCCTTCTGCTGCATGGCATCCCCTCGCATTCCAATTTTTTGAAACTGCAGTTTTATCAAGAGAAATCCACTGAAAGGTTTAAATAACTAAACAGAAAGGATAAATAGAAATATCATTGATATACCATGTGCAGCTCTGGCTTGATTGGTGGTGTTTGCCATTCTGAAGCAGCACACTAAACATATTGAAAGTTGGTGAATACATGAATTGTTTGTAATGCCTGTTAGGCTTTTGGGTCTGCTCAACAAATGGTTGGCTTGTTCTTTGTTCTCCCACAGTCTATGCATTAGGCAGAAATAATTTCCAACTTGTTAAATAGCAGCATCATAAAGTGAAATATACGACTGCCACATACCGTATCAGGTTACACCCTGGCATCTAGAAATTACATTTATATAGTACTAATTTGTTTTCTGAATAACTTTGTGGTGAGAAACCACCACCTGGATTATGTTCACAGGTATCTTTTTTTTCCAAATAAATGAGTCTCGTGTGCAGTAATAGAGTTAAGGTTAGGAAAGATGTGGTCTGTATTAAAACAAAACCATGATCTTTCACTAATCCTAACCTTAAGCAAATGCCTAAACATAACCAGAGGAAAAATGTATTTATTTTGACAGAAAACAAATGAGATACACTGTACATTCAGTCTCAACATTTTGCAACATCCCAGATTACGCTAATCACCAACATTCCCTCATTATGTCAATAAAAAACGTAACCCATGCGACATTTCTTACAAAACAAATACCTTTGCAAGGTACTTGTACATAAACTGTGTCGATGAGGGTACCATAGCTACTGAAGGAGGAGGAACATCAGTCGTCCTCCTGACGGTAATTAAAAATTAGCTTGTGATAATTGTTTGTAATGTGGGGTCCCATATTTCCCACTTGATCACAAATTGTAGAGTTATGTGAACACAGGTGGCAAACATAGCTGTGAATGCACCACTGCCAGCGGTCGAAAATAATACAAATGTTAAATTACCAGTTCATATGAATATGCTTACAACAAGCAACATGCAGTATCTGCTTTAGTTTCTTTACTGTTGCGTTTAAGGTGATAACAATAGGCCATTCATCTTAGGCAGTTAAGCTGCAGAAATGAGCTTCTTCCACTTCTTCCTTTGAGACATGACCTTTGCTTGAAGGCTGTAGTCGGTGCTCATATTCACTCGTCTATCCATCATTTTTGTTCAGCTTCTCATTCAGTTTCATGAGCCAGCTTAAGAATATGCCATGAGCAAACCACTGAATACGTTATCCAAGGTTTTTCAGTGCAACAGTTCTAAGCACATATTTTAGATCAGAAGTTGATGTGTACAGACTAAATGAGATGCTAACTATCTTTTGACCAGTGCTTAGATATCGTATAACTGCTGGTATGAGCATAGGAACACTCAGTTTATACTTATCTGTAAGCACAGGTCGGTTTCCATCTTGAAGGGGTCTGTATTGTAAAGGTGTGTTTCTTTTTGATTTGTTTAGATTTCTGTCGGCCCTTTTTGTGAAAAATAATAAATTCACCTTTGGTCACTTCTGGCATTTTTTTTGGGAGGGGGTTTGTTGTTTTTGTGACCCTTTTGTTAGGTTCCGTGTTAATGGAAAGTCCAAGGTATATTTCCCAATCTGTGCAGGTTAGTCCTTTGCCCCACATTCTTCCAGGAGAATGTTCCATGGCGAACTGAAGTAGATGCCCTTTGCACTGAAAAATACTTTGTTGTTTTGATAACACTATACAATTTCGAAGGACCTGTCATTCACTGTGCGGGAGATAATGCAGCATGGAATAAAGCTTCTTATCTTCCCTACTGAGTGTCCATAATAATTAATAATAACAATTTATACTTTATTAATCCTGCAAGCGGAAATTACAATGTTTTCACTCTGTTGTTATTACACACATGCTCAGTACCTATACATGCACTAATGGAGAGATGTCAGAGTGAGGGGGCTGCCTATGGAAAGGCGCCCAGAGCAGTTGGGTGCCTTGCTCAAGAGCACCTTGGCAGTGCCCAGGAGGTCAACTGGCACCTCTCCAATTACCAGTCCACCTCCATACTTTGGTCCCTATGGGGACTTGATCCAGCATCCCTCCGGTTCCCAACCCAACTCCCTACTGACTGAACTACTGCCGCCCCCCCGATTCTACTTCACTGGATATTTAAATGATAGAGGAGACATGGCTCAGAATTTGGAGACGTGAGGACAAAAACAATAAAAACTCAGCAATTTTGCAGGTGCATCTCGTGAAATAAATAAAACAACTTTCTTCTATGTCATTTGTTGTTGCATGTACAGTATTATTTGGGGCAAATTATCACCGAAATGCAACAATCACAAAATTCAGTTCTGAAGGAACGAAGTGTACAGAACAAGATGGTCAGACTTGAATGTTATCTTTGTACGTTTTCTCCTGTGAAAAAAAACCCTTAACAACCCGTCCGCTCTATACTTACAAATGTGCGCCATTGCTGCAACCACAGACATTTCTGTTCCTTTTTTCTTGTTCTGTGGACGACTGCAGATACAGAGAGGTGCAGTGAAAGGATACTGCTGCTACAGTGTAATAATTTGCTAGAGAGGCTTTTCAGCATGAGCGTTTCAGAGCGACAAGTGAACTGAAAGCCAAGAGAGCTGCTTGAGCCTTTAATTGAATCCAAAGAGACCAAGCCTTGAACATACATCTTTGTTTTGTGGAGGATATCTGGTCTCGTACATTTACTAGAAAATTGTACGTATATGGTCGTTCATACAGTGTGACCATGCCACACACAGCATTGTTGCTAAGCAGCCATCGCTGTGATGCCATTACAGTCTCTATTTCAGAAATTGATGTCCTCTACCTTTTTGGGTCACAAAGTTTCTGCAGCTGCCGAGTGACCTTTTCTCTTTTTTTGAGGTGAGTTTCCCATGTCATGCCGCCTCCCTCACTCTTCTGTTCCTTTGAAAAAAAAAAAGTAGGGTGGTAATGCCACTAGAACAATTTTCCTACCTGACGTCTGTGTATACAATGGCAGATGTCAGAATTGTTCACAGTCTGTGTTGTAGATCGTATTATATCAATCAAGCTTTTAAAAAGTTTGTTTCTTCAACATTTGTTTCTTCACATTTCTCTGCACTGTCCTTGCAAAACTCTGCTGTGCCACATATAAGCTATATTTGTACTTCAAATTGCACTAGGTACAGTAGTTGATAGGTGTGAGTATTAGCTCTAATGTGTTTGTAAAATTGGAATGGTTTCATTGCAGGCTGTTCTCATAAAAGAAGAATGCACTGTAATTCGTGTGAATTCCAAGTATGTTTTTTGCTGTATGCATCACAATGACTGCTGCTGTTTAAGTACGCTGTGGACCGCGTAGGGAGGAGGTCGGGGAGCAGAGTTCGCTTTCCCAGGAAAACAAAAGACTTTCACTCAGGAAGCACTTGGTCATTCCTCGGGAGTGTTTGGATCCAAAGCACGATTTCTTTTCTAAACTGAACTAGTCGTTTTGGTAGCTAAACTTAACTGTCGTTGCCGCATGACACTCACTTTTTCTCGGCTTAACTCAACTGCCACGACCCCTGAAAGGACCGCCATCTCGTAATCGCTTGCGGTGCTCTGTAACCGACTACCACTAACTTTTTGTCAGCTAAATTCTACTATCAACTGCCGCTGATACGAGCAACAGCTCATGGAGCCTGTAGCCGGCGTCAAATGACCAGCCGGTGGTTGTACAATTTCTTACAATCATGCAAATTGGTGTGCTGAAATTTCCGTACGATATCGTATGAACCCGTTCATGAGAATGCGTTGTTCATTAATATGCAGTTAATTTTCAGTGTCTAATGCAGATGCAATGGCACACTTCTCCCGGAACAATAAAAAAGTAGCCAGATAACAGATACATTTAATGAGTTAAAAAGTGCGCTACTTTGGCTCGGCTACAGCTCTGCGTCTGTCCCTCTGCTTCGGTTTCACTCACCACTGAGTCTGACTTTAATGCCCCCGCCCACAACACAGCAACTATATTTTACTGTGAATTATGTTGAAAGTTTCTAATTTATTAAATCATTGCTTAAATCGGTATTGTTATCAGCCTTGAAAAACCAGTAGCGGTCGATCCCGAAAAAAAGACACTTTGAATAATGCCATGCTAAACATAGCAATGTGTAAATGATGGGTCTGAGTGACCCGCTCACCAATCAGAGCCATAATATGGACTTGGTTCACTCATAACCAGGCCAGCTCCGCTGACAAGGAAAAACAATTAGAGAAAAGCCTCCCTTCCCCAGCGGGTTTAATGCGAGTGGAGAGAGATAGGTTTTGTAATAGATTTTTGTCCGTGTAAAATGAGATGCTGACCTCTAGGTCCAAGACACTCAGAGACATCAGAGAGAGTGGGACAGCACACTCCCAGTGGGGCCAAAGGATATTCATCCAGGCCATCATTCTCGCGCTTGGTGTGAGTCATGCTACCAGCCATGACAGCTCCTCCTCACGGTAGTTATCGCCAGAGAGCCTCTGAGGGTGTTCAAAGTCGAGATTGCATCTACACCATGCAATCAAGTTCTTTTTTTAAATGTCATGAGACTCCGGCAATTGACACAGGCTTTTTCAGCTCCTTTGCAGCTGTTGAATCGGTGTTGTTAATCATGTCATCATGACAGATTCATGAAGAGGCAATTTTTAAAGATTGCGTGTCTTGTTTATTTTTGTGGCTTTGTTAATTGAATAAACTTGTCAGGAAAGCTGTTTACTTCACATACTACTAAGTCATTTTCATGAATAAACTTTCCGTAAAAGTACTATAAAAAGCAGAGGCAAACATAATGTTGCTTTGGAGTGTTCCTTAATGTATATACGTAGGCTCAAAATGACATCACCACTCACCAATCACCACAGCTTGTTGTTTTGCCATTTCGATAAAAATTGTACACTGTTTATTATTCAGATGTATTCATTGAATCCCTTAATTATTTGTCAGAGTTTTTGACGCTTGCAGCTTTCATTCTCAATCCCAATGCAATCAGGAATGTTTAATGTTTTGTGTTAGTCAGAAATGCTTTGTGTTGGAGACCGCCGATATGAGAAAGACTTTACTTTCATATAGTTAACAGCAGCAGTGTGCCCTGTCTGTGATATTGTTCATTTTCATTTTCTGTCCTCTCTTTGTTCTTCCCGTTAGGTTGTCTTTGCCATGGTGTATCTTAATGGGCCATTATAATGTCTCCAACTGTGTCAGATTTCCACCATTGTATATACCTCTCCATCAAAACAAAATGTGGCTTCTCATGCTGGTTATTGAAGTTAAAGTTTGATTTTGATTTGTGTTGAGATGAATCCAGAATGTTTGTTTCATGTGTGAATCAGATCAAATGACTTTGAACACACACATGTTGTTTAATAATTATTTATTTTCTTGCTTGACAGTGATGGTGAGAATGTAGATCTGTAAAACGTGTCCTCTAAATCAGGGGTCTTCAACATGTTTCAAGCCAAGGACCCCGTTATCTGAGAAAGAGACAGAGCAGGAGCCCCCCCCCCCCAACTACATATTTTAGAAAATCAAGTTGCATATCTAACTGGGCCTACAATAAAAGCCTAAAGCCTTTATGCATACCTTTTTAGTGTATAGAAAACGATAAAAAATAGCTGTTCCTTAGGATTAACTGTATCTGTGGATGGCTAGTGATAAGTTGACATTCCAGCATTCAGGTTTAAATGTATCTTGTAGGGGGTGAAGGACACAAGAGCTATTTACAACATGTATGTGGTCACCTATTCTAAGATTGTCTCTGTCAGAACTAAAGCGTCAGGTAACAGAGTCGTCCATATAAGGTGTGGAGGCTATTTTCTGTGACCACCAAGATGTATAAGTACGGTTCACTTTCATGTTACTTCAGACACTATGGAGTACATACATCTTGTGTGTACACATGGTCTCTCCTTTGTTTAGATGATTGAATAAAGTACCAAATTACTCTTACATGATGCCACGTGTTTTGTGACGGGTAAAATGTCTCCTCGATCACTTCACTCATTAATTATTGTTTTATTACAGCTAGTGACTACCTTACTTATAGGCCAGTAAGCCTATCATCAGTGTGTGTTTTTTTTCTTCACAAATAGGCTGATTTATTTTTGGTAATAATATGTTGGTTTCATTTTAAGACATTTTCATTTATGAAAAACCTTTCAAAAGTTGCAAAGAAACTCCCTTCGTTCATTTTGCCAGATGAAGGTCTAGTACCGAAACGTTACTATTAAATCATTTTTTTTAGAGTTTAGAGTTAGACAGTGTGTGGGAGTTTCTTTGCAACCTTTGACCTACTTATCCCCCTCCGACGCACCTGTCTCGCGTTATAGATATGCAAAGTATATATCTGTACTAATTGTACATTGTCATAAGTTTTCTTTTGTATTGAAGTTGTAATATTAGTTTCTACATTTTTGTGATGATGAACGTGAAGGATTCATTTAATCGGGACTAGTGATTTTTGAAGCCTAACTAATGAGAACTTGTCTCGAGAACTTGGAAATGTTATAGAGTAGAGGCTCTTCATATGCAGTGGAATACAGATATTCTTTGGCAAATCATGTTTTTTTTGTTCAATGTATTGCTGACTAGATTGTCTGCAATAATTTGACTATTGACATTCTTATTAAGACAGTGTGTAAATATTTAGGGAACAAATTACACAGTTACGTAATTAATCATCATCGTCATTAATCAAGTGCAGCTCATTTACTGCTCATTTACATTACATGCTTTTTTTAATCTCAAACCCAAAGGTCATCAAATATTCAGATAATGAATGATGAATAAAAAAAAACTCATATTTGACTTGTTAAACTGTTGGGGTCCAGAAAAACAAAGGCACTGTGGCATTTGTGTCAAGTGTGTCCTACAGCATGTTTCAGCATGTTAACTTTTGGTAGAAAGTTGTCACACATTTGGTAGATGTCACAAACTCAGTGGTGGTCCTGGCTATGACTGTGCCCCCCACCCAGCTACAGCACAAAGCCTCTCCAACTGCAGAAGTTACAGATCATTCACATTCTACTAAACGCCTATCGCCCTTAACCCATACCTGCCATCTAATTTATCCTGATCAAAGCTTGCATCACTGTAGGCAGACATGCTGACATTAGCATAAAGTCCACAGAGCTTTCCAGTGTAACAGAGACAAGGAGAGCGCTAATGTTATCTGTGAATGTTTTGTTTACACTCAATCTTAATGCAGATGCATAAGGAATTGAACATTGCATTCATCAGTGATTCATATAAATCTTTGAGAGAGCACAGGTTATTACTTCAGCTCAAAATAATGTGACCTTAAAGTGGCTGTAATAGATTTTTATAATAACAATGTTTCAAAAGACAATATGAAAAGTGTCACTCAATCTGCATCTTCCCTCAGCTTTATGGAGTTTTTATTAGCTCATTGTTTAGCTGTCCGGCACACAACTTTACCTTTTAGGTTCACTCTCACAGCATCATTTTCAGCCGTCGCAGGCAGGTAGTTTCAGTGAAAAAGCTCTAGAAAACCCACTATACGCTACCCGCTCAGCACCGGTTTTCCGACGTCATTAGGAATAATAATTAGCCGTGTGCTTCTGTTTGTTACAAAGTGTAGTGTGAAAGCAAACCGAACCAAATGAAATATGCAACAATGTTGCAACTTCACCCCCAAATTGCATCGAGTACACCGAATTAGTAATAATTATCCAATAATACGATATATGACAATATATCACTCTCTAAGGGGCTACTCTGCCCCTGTGTGTGTACTTTTACTATACTTTTTAAGTACATTTTCCTGATAATACCTTTGTACTTTTATTCAAGTGAAAGTCTGAATGCTATACTTTTAATAGAAAGAGGGTATTTCTACACTGTTGTATTGCTACACACGAGTACTTCTTTCACCACTGTATAGTACAGCAAGTCTCTGCTTTAAATGTGAACATGGCAAGCCAGCATGGTGGAGGCTTTATACATAATTGTAAAACAGTACGTCCACAGCATTTTAGTGTTTTATCAGCTGAGGCACACTCCAGTAACTTTAAACCTGCCTGGATCATCTCCCCCTTACACACTCACATTGTGCTCCAGTACCCTCTGATTTACAAATTGAACACTTTGTTTAATCCCCCATTATCCTGATGTGATCCGACCATTTAGAGTCAAAAGCCAACAGAGATGGGTGTGTAATTTAAGTTGATATGGTCTCTGTCTCTCCTGCTGATGCAGCACATGTGTGGTGGATCCTGATCGAACAGCCACGGAGGCAAAGTGTTATGTCACTGGCCCCATTAAACACACTGAAGTATTGACAAAGCCGCTCACATATTCTCTCTAGAGAGGCCTATGTTGCTGTGGATTGTCACATTGTTTGGTAAAGCCGTATTTGTGCTTCGTAAAGTTTTTAATAGTAGATGGATAAATAGATCGATGAATCCCGTTGTTCTGCCTTTTTATACCTCCGAGCAAGGTTTAGGGCGGGGTCAAGCAGAGCCTGACAGTCTAATTGGGTGTTATGCTACAAAAGGAACAGAGGAAAATATAATACTGAATAATGTATCAGGAAATAAAGGAATCAAAGCATGGCACATCATCAAGCAGCACACAACATTTTGTAGAGGATGCGTATATTTTATGTTTGCAGACACAAATCTTTAAGTATAGATGTGTTTGTTCTGCACAAGCCTGAACAGAACGGCTCTGTTAGTTTAAGGTATGAAAAGTGTGCAGTGAAAAAGGATGACAATTCCTTCTGTTAGTGATAATTACAGTTCATACTCCATAGAGCGAAACTACTTTGAGGTGTCCAACTTAAGATACAAGCTTGTTTCAAGTCCTTTTTTAAAAATAGTTTTTATGCAGCACCGGTGTAGTTGCAAATTGGAACCATAGCCTTTTAGATATTGCTGCTTTGGATGCAAGTGGCACAGCTGTATTTCTCTTATATTTACATTTACATTTTACAGTTATTACCCCTGTCAGAAATCTGTTAAGCTCAAATCAAAAACTATAGGGTGTTGAAATTAGCTGTAAGAGCAGAGTTGATTTTGCTTTCCATGCAGCACCACACACTTAGTGTTACATACCTCTTGAGTCTCCTTGGCATTAAAAATGGGAGACCTTTATTTTTTCCAGTTTGCTAATGCACCACGCCAATCAACTGTAAAATACACTTCTGTTAAATGCCAGTACATCCTCTGAGCTTTGCTTTCTTAAGGGAGTGAGACGCTGCAGAACATTGCGAACTGATGCATCTTATAATGTTAATTCTGTACTCTTGTCAAAGTCTGGAGGATGCACACAGCATAAGACCTTATCCTTCTCTCAAGACGCTGTTCTTTGCAAAGCAAGTATGTAAAACAGCCAAGGTAGGGGTGTGAATCTTCACTGGTCTCACGATTGCGATGATCCTGTCAACCATTCAAATCGATCCCATATTACGATGCATCACCTCCTCCATATTATTATATGTTACTACACATGGCAAAAACATAAAAAGCAAGGACCGGAAAATCAACACGCAACATCGGTAGGCAGTAATGGATTATGGTCTGTCACTGCATCGATGCAGAATCGCCTAGGTCCGCATCGCGATGCATTAATTTCAACGCCTCGAGGCCAAGGTATACGTAAAGAAATAAGATGAGTTATTACAACAACTGCTTTCATTAGTTGTAAGTGTGGGAATGAGCCCTCCGTGCAACCTCCATGCAACCACAAACGCTCCTGCTTTCTTTTTTTATTATCTTCATTTTTTGAGCATTGTGCCATTGTCGAAGTGTATCCTTAATAGCAACAGACCAAAGGCTTTCATATGTTGTTTTCGTATTCAAAGGTATCACTTTTGAAATACGCTAAAAGTCTAAGAGCTCCCTTTCATCTCGGGTCTTCCTCATAATTATTGAGAAAGCTGTGATACTGGGCTGCATTCAAAGGCCTGCATCTCAGCTGGGATTTGATATGGTCTGGGTAAACCCTTTTCCCCACCGAGCTAATGACTAAGGCATTCTGAGCCAGGCTGCATCAGGCAAACTGAAATTTCCTTAAAAAAAAAAGAAGAAAAAAAATAGCTGTCTGCCAAACATGTTTAGAGTATTTGCATTTTATTTTAGCATAGCCCTAATTTGTTAACAGAAAAGCTTACTGAAGCTAACCCTTGTTGACCAAGTCACAGCAGAGTGAGCACCACCAGAGATGCAAAGAGCACAGAAATCATAGCCAAAAATGCCTGGCAGTGATACACTTCTACTGACCACGTATCCTGTCCTGTTATCTGTTACTTCTGAGACAAAATGGAAAACAAGATGCCCTGATAAGCCTGGCATGTCTGATCAGCTGCCTGTTTTGCTTTGGATATTTATTTTACTTCACTGAAATAATCACAGGAGACAGCGTGAAGGGTACGTTGAGTGTATGAAAGAAGCTTGCCAGGCATCTGAGAAAATGCCATCGCAGGAGTGTTCTCAATTAAAAGCTACATGTTTTAATCTAGTTTGACGCAACCCTGACGTAGCTGTCCTGACATGTACACTCGAGCGGTAAATCACTCACCGGTAGACTTCTATAGATTGTCGACTCTGCGGGCCTGTCTCCAGATGACTTTCAGTGCTACAAGGAAACATACACAGCAACTGTGGTGTCTTCCTTGTGCAGTAAGTGGACAAAGTGTGCCATTTCAAATGATGTTTTATGTCATTTTATTTTTACATTATAACAAGGCCAGAGTTAACCGGCAGTCTTTCATCTACATTATGGTTTGTGAGAAACAAAATGTGTTGATACACCTTTTTTTTAAAGTATATATCATACCTTCATGCAATTCAACCAAATACATGAATCAATTTGATTTAAAATTACTTGGCGACAACTTGATTCACATGCAGTAGATTGTCTTGCCGCAGCAGATAAGGTATTTAAAATGTCTTGTTGTTTACTGGTTCAATTACACCGTTCAAATGGACACATAAAAGGCAGAGCTACATAAAAAGCAGTTCGAATTTATGGCATTAGATAAATCTGTCACAGGGTTTCTTTATGCATCTTTTGAAAGCTGTTAAGATATCTCTGAGGCAGGCCATTTTCTCCCAGTATCAGAAACATGTACTGAATTCAGCTCAAACGAACTCCCTGATAAATTGAGTTGAGAACAGTGACAGAGAGATAAACTGAATTGTAAAGCAGCTGTGATGCATTGATAGAGTGCTCCGACACCAGCTGTCCTTTGCAAACATCACCACCGGGACATTTTTAAAAGATAAAAACATCTGATTGGATCCATCAATGTGGCTTAAACGCAGAATCAACCCCCCCTGCAAGTCTCCCCGGCAGCCTCGCATTTGATTAAAACATTTGTGAGTGAAAATGTGTTGACATGTCAGTTTTATCCCTGCAGTCCATAATGTGCATATGTAGAATACTGTGCTAAGTGAGATGAGCCACCCTGCTCAGTGAAACTAGGTGACTGTGTGGGTGCGCTGATATCCCGCAGCTCTTTCTTTGTTTCAGATTTGCTCATCAAACCTAAATACTCGTGTGGTTGGCAAAAAAACGCAAGTCCTCTATTACAGAAAGCTACGGTACAGGGGAAGATTTATTTTCTGTGCTTCCATAGCAAAACATTTCTCTCTCTGCTGAAAGGTCAGAAATCTGTAAAAGGCATGCCATTGAAAATCTTTCCTTCCTTCCTTGCCTTTTTTAACCCACTGTATGCAGCTATATATATGGGCTGTCACCAAAACTACTAGTTATTTTCTCACCAACTCGACCATATGAAAGACAGATATGGCCAAAGAGCCATTTCAATTCAAGGTGTTTTCTTCCTTATAGCCAATTCACGTGTAGAAGTCTTGTTCTCATTTCTACACACACACACACACACACACACACACACACACACACACACACACACACACACACACACACACACACACACACACACACTGCACAAGATGAGCAGAGACCTTTGGTAGCTTGTCATGACGATTCTTCTTCTCCTGCACTACTCAACTACCTCAAGGAATTAAGTGCTTTTATAGCTGCAAGCATTTCAAATGGCTTGCATTACGTTATTATTAAACAAATTGCTGAAATGTTCCAGGACAGGCTCTGTAAACTATTTCATCATTAAGGGTGTCACGATTTCGCTTTTAAATCAAAATCTATCGAAATTAAGTCACAATCTTGGATATCGAATAAAAAAAATGAAATCGTCGATACTGCCACGCCCCCATGTCACGTCAAGCGGAAAAAAACAGACGTGTTGAAGTGCTGCGAGTCAATCAACCTCCTGTAACTTGGCTTCAGCCAGTCCAAAGATAGCATGGCAACTGCAGATGCTGGACACCCATCAACAGAACTCGAGCCCCCTCCTCTTTTACTGAAGTGTGTTTTATGTGTAAGAGTATTTTGGATTTTATGTTGTTTATGTTAAAAATGGCATAGCAACCTGTGCTTTTAAAAAATCGAGAATTGAATCGAATCATGACCTTAGAATCGAAAATGTAATCGAATGGAGGATTTGGAGAATCGTGACACCCCTATTCATCATGTAAATTCCCCCCGTGAAGAACACTAAGTACCTCCTTCACACAATTAACAATGACCTCCAGAAAAGAAACTAATCCATCAGTTGCACTTGTAGGACCACAGCTCCTAACCCCTAAACCGGTTTGTTTTCCCCTGGTGCCTCATATAGGTTTTTTGCAGCATCAATCTGTGATTTCACTGTAGACTCAAATATTTTCCCAAGGCCTCTCTTAGTAAGGATACAATAGTTTTTTTTCACATATGTGTTTGACAGCTCTTGCTTGCAGCAGACCTGAAGCGATGTGCACAACACAAGGAAACGCACTAATGAGAGATTTGTGGAAGGGGGGGGAGAGGGAAAGAAAGAAGAGACGGATTCTTTTTCTGCTGCACCCGGCTCGCACTATGTCATGTAATTATTGTCTGCTGCTTCATTAGCTTATGTCACTTCATCACACAGCCTTGAAATCTCTCAACCCTCGCCAGATGACCAAAACCTCCTTTAAGGTCTCATTGGCACAAGCACTCTTTCCCCCTTTGCGTGGCAAGGCTGTGGTTACTTCTTTCATTGCTACAAGCAAGTAAACATTTTATGCTGACATGCTCACATTGGTTTCCCCCAGCACTTTTGTCTAATTGGAAACCATTGTCTTTTGGTGACTCTAAAGACCGGTTCCCATTCACATGAACTGCGCTAATGAATGCACCTCCTTGGACTACAGATTTCAGTAGAAACAGAAGTGGGCAGCGAGTACAAAAGCTTGAAGGGAGGGAGCTTGTGAGGGATACTCTACCTCACAAAGTGCTTTGTACACTGCTGCGGAGCTGAGATGTATCTGGTGTTCGTCATTAGGCCAGCTGATGGCTCATTGCGAGGAGAATATGCCCAGAAGGAAAAGGACAGAGATCAAATAGGCTGCTAGTCTCCCAAGTCTTGTCTGATTAGCCGTTCCATCCAGATGCCTCACACTGAGGTTTGGCTTCTGTGTCCATCTCGGCACCAAGAATGATGCAAGGCAGTGACATACACGTCTGGCTAGTGAGGGTACCATTTCCCATGCTCTTATCGTCTGCTGAGTACCAAACATCATGAGCCAGGTTATCTCAGTAGCAGATTATGGCAAGAGGTGTGTGTGTGTGTGTGAGGCCACCTGGCCCAATATGAAGCCAGCAATAAGGTGGACCCTTTTCAGTTCTATCAGCCTCAGTGTTTCACAGATGTTGGTATGAAATACAAGCTAGAGAAAAGCTAACTGTTGTCCCTGCACTATCCATACATTTTTAAAGAGGGTCAGATATCTTACCTTGGAGCAACTCAAAGTCGGTCTACTACCTCTTCCCTGTTTGATACCACACCAGGGAAATGCGGAAAAAGTGGGCTGCTTGGGAAATATCACATTGGAGACACTTTTATGTCAACAGAGCTGGTGTCAACATTCCCAGGGGAATGATTTTATGTTATAATTATTACTGCTAATATTATTTTGATCAGTAACAACTCTTAGAGTAGTTGCTTGAGGGGATTTTATCTCAGGCTCAAGTATTTGAATTTGTGTGTGTGTGTGTGTGTGTGTGGAGATGGGGCGGGGGGGGGGGTGGGGGGTGTAACGGAGTCATTTATAGCTCTTCAACAAATAATTGGCCTCTGCTGTGAATGCATGATCCCCCTGCCAATAGACACATCATAAATCATTTCCTGCTCTACTCTCCCATTTAACCTTTTGGTGACATAGATGTAATGTTTAGACTGGATGTTGTTGTTGTTCTGCATGTCGACCATTTCCTAATGACATCCTTGGACTATCTGAAAATGCAGCCTTACCATGTGAAACACATCACGGTCGCTACGACATTTGATTTAAACATAACTGTCACAGTGATATGAGGTAAACAAATTCATGTTGATAACATTAATGAAAGTGTAAATTGCCAACTTTCCCCTTTTTAACTAATAATTATTTATGGGTTTGGCTCACTGAAAAGTCATTATCTCTGGTATTTGTTCTCTGCTCTACTCACTGCCAGTGTTGCTAAGTAGCAACAAGTAAGGCACTTGGGGGCAAAAATGTTTTGGCGCTCTACGAGAGTGGACATAAACGGGGAGAATTAAAAGTTGTAAATGCATCACAGATTAATTAAAACGAGAAAGGTTTTACTTTTAATTAAAGATTTGTTGTTTGAAATATAAATCAACACGAGTCATTGGTGGGTAGACCAGATGTTTGGCAAGAAGTTTTGTACTCACAATGCACTGATATTAACAGTACTTTGGTGCTTAATACATATTGTGTCATAATGCTCCCATGAGTGTTATATTTAAGTTAAAAAAATATAAATGTCAGTCAGTACAATAAAGGTATCAGGGTACCGTCAAACGCTGTCTGTGTAGAGAGATAAAGATAAAGCAGTGGAACATGAGATTAGTCGTGTAGACTAAATGAAATAGAGGGATTTGATATTGAAAATTAGAATTTGTGTTCCTCAGTACTTAGCTCAGTTGAATGAGGAGACAAAGTCACCCTGGAAACAAGCATTAGGAGTAAATAATATGAGCCACTGTCTGCTTCCTCAATTAAACTCAAGCATGTCTTATTAAAAATGGAAAAAAATGGCCCATGCCACATTAAGGATTAGAAATCTGTATTTGAGCATGAAATGAGCCCTATGCTGTAAGCTGTACAGACAGGATAAATGTTTCGACCAACCCGAAGACATATTCTGTGGATTTGCAAGCATGCACATTAATCCCCCATAACCTGTCTTAATGTTTAGTCGGCTCGACGAATAAATGAGAACATTGAACTAAATTTCCAAAATACTTCTCCACACAGAAAGCAGCGCTGTCATTATTAAATGTGTGGAATCCTGTGTTTTTGTGGGTGAAATCAATCATTCAGTTGGATCTTGCTTTAAAGCTACATTGTGTAAGAATTGCTCCCATCTAGCGGTGAAATTGTTTATGACAACCAACTGAATATCACTTTGTAGCCCCCCCCATTCCGAGTACGTTATAACTCCTACGGTGGCCGAACCCGGAATTAGTGACAACCGTCCGTGAGTGTCCCTTCCAGTGTAATAATAGTTTAACGTTATTTTGGTACCATTTCATTGCTAACATCAGCTATCAGGTTCCCAAACATATGCAAGCTAATGTTAGTAAAGTATCAGTGCTATCGTTATTCTGTATATTGTACCAGATTAATAGTGTAAGGCGATGTTTACAGCGTAGGAGAGAAGCAACGGAGGTTTGTGTTTAATATATTTCTCTGAGCAGCATGAACAATATCAATGAAACTGAAATTATCTCTTAGCATCTCCATCGTTTACACACAGCTGTTCTAGTAGCTAGTCTGTTACAACTGCATGACGTGACTTGTCTGCCAGGGAAATCACGGCACATATGATTACGTTTATGTTACAAGGTAGACAATCGTTTTTCATCATTGACGCAAGGAAAAGTATCCTAGACGTCGTTCTAGCGCTATGCACAACCATGCTATAGTTAGCCAAGCAAGTAGCAACTATAAAACTTTTACACAAATAGGCAGAATTACCTGTTGAGAAGAAAGCAGGCAACTTGGCGTCCCTTTTAAAATCCTTGCTCCTCATCAGCTCTTTCCATCTTGGAAAAGCCACAACAATATTAACTTTGGTCGCGTTGCTTTGCCTGTCACGTTGTCATTTTAATTTCCTCGGCGACTCAGTTACATGTCCTCGATAATAGACGCAACAGGCTTTCAAATCTGCCGGCGGTGAGTCGCAAATAATCTTCTCCCCCCTCCCTCCCTGGCATATGTCACAGTCAGTGCCACTGAGTGAAAAGCGCGAAATGTGGCGCAGTATAGCCTGTATGTCCCTTACGGGCTACCATATTTCAAGATGGCACATGGCTATGGAGCGTCTACCCCAGTTCATGTAAGCGCAAATGTAAAATGTCAAGCCAGTAGGAATACTTGGAATTGATGGTTGTGGTCAATATTCATAAAAAAGGACAAGTTTGTGAAGGGCAACACAGAATTTGATAATGAACAACTACAAATGTTACACACTGGGTCTTTGACCTTTTAAATGTGTCCTGCAGTAATCCCTATGTGAATTTCTGCTTTCAACCAATTCCTGTCAGACGACTGCTCCAGTGATAAATTTTCCCACAGTATGAAGACTGAAAATACTTTATCATAATAAACTCACTCATAAAATGTATGAAGAAAACAACAACCTTTTGTCTATTCTAGCATTCCGCCAAATGCAGCATTCTGTATTTGTGCTCACAACCTGCTTTATGATTTATGTGTTGAATAACACTCCCCATATATCCATCAACTAGCAAATGCAGATGGTGGCTACAGTAATCTGGAGGGTAAGAAGAAAAAGGGGTGGGAAGCTGCGAAGCTGCAAACGTATGCAGACTTGTTATGTCCACAGTGGCCCTGATGTCTTTTAAGACCATCTGTTTTCCAACTTGTGTGCCCTTGTGAGCTAAAACCCATCTGTGAAGTAAAGGGGAAAAAAGGAAAAAATGTTGTCGGTCATAGTTTAAGATAATGTTTTATATGGCACTTTAAAAGCAAACAAAGTGCTTCACAAATACAAACATACAAGCATAAACCATATATGTGCATACTGTATATGTTGTGGAAAAACAAGGTTACAAACTGCATCATTAGTTAGATAATAAAACAATAATTTAGCGCTATTCCTCTACTGTATACTTTCCTTTAACAAGCTGGTAACCAGTCACACTTGTGGTGGCATATTTATTGTTTTGCGATTTTAACATATCGCTCACATCCTAAGTAGCACAGCAGCATTCTTGTAAACCAGCTTGTTGACCGTTAATGCATTGACGTGTAGAAATTGCCTGCAGGATTTGTGGCAAAGAAAGTTACACACATACACCATCGCCATGTTTTAGTAGCTGCTGACCACTAACAAGTTCCACTCAGCAATTATGTGTGTGTTGCACAGCTTCATTTCAAGTTGTTAAGACAGAGGACAGCGTTAGTCATTCCACTTGTCTAAACTTCAAACTACCATCATCCCCGCATTTAACATCACAACTGACATACGCAGCCACTTAATTACACGCTGCCACACAGCTTGCATTTCATTTATAAGTTATATGGACTTTGACACAATACATTATCATTGTTGTGCAGTGCAGTCATCCTCATTTGTTTACATTTTGTTATTTTCATATCAAGCAACATGCATGTGCAGAATTGGGGACAAAGTGGCTCAGGGTGAATTAAGGACTGCAGCAGCCTGGAGGCCATAGGGCAAAACAGTGATTGAGATGGCGAAAACAGCAGCTCAGAGAGTGGGGTAAAAGGGTTGGAAATGTAATGAATAAAACAGAACACATGTAAAAATATTTTTTTTTATAAGCATACAACCAGAAGCACATGCATTGCATCAGATACCAACTCAGACTGAATTGTGACCGATATGTAATTAGGTGCCTGTTGTTGTTAACTTTTTGTGTCTTTATCTAAGGTATATCAAGTTATTATATGGGTTTGAAAGTGAAAACACAAAGGGTAAGATGTGAGATGTTTAGAAATCTTTCCTATACCAAAAGATCATTGTTCATTACCGAAATGTTAACCGCACTGTATTTAGGGTAAGTGTCGAAACATATTAATGAAGTTTAGATAAGTTTAGTTTATTTGTTTCACAGAACATGAAATTGAAGAAATACAAAAATATGTGAGGGTATTAACAGCTTAAATAAAAACCACAACGTGCGCGATCACGGAAGGCTTGTATCACGTGGACGCGCCGACAGTTTTGTTGTCATTACTTAGAATTCCTCATGGGGGCGACAGAAACTACGCACTATAGCTTTAATATTCTATAATTTTTTTTCTCATCAAAGCAACTAGAAGTTTCTCTTCACTTCTCCTTCTGTGTTCTACAGTACTTGTTCAGGCAGCCAGCTGTCTGATAAAGACATTGTCAAAGGAAGGTGTGAATGTGGAGTCACTTAATCCACATTGATCAAACAGATTAAGGACAAGTGCCCACAATGATGTTCGTCCCTTGGTGCTGCATCTCATTACCTCCCCGTCCTTGATGGAACTCTGATGATATTTAGTTGAAGTCGCTGTATTACATAATATGCCACTAATTGAAAAGAAGTTAAGCAATCCTTGTACTTGTACTTCTGCCTTTAAAGCTTGCAATAATAGGATGCTTTATTCAGTTCCAGTGCCTGCTATTGTGCTGTTTGATTGTGTGTGTGTGGTTCTCTTTCGTTTGTGTTGTTTATGAGATAATACTGCACTATATAATAAAAAATAAATGGCCTTCTTCTACACATACCCGTGGTTGTTATCATAGTCGTGGCAAAAAAAGCGTCCTCTTTTTTCATCAGCAGGGGGCATTTCCTGTGCATGCATAGTCTTTTTCGGCTGTGCTATTGTTAGGAAATGGTTAGCATTTACAGGGAACTGTCTCCAGAACAGTTCTCCATTGTTAGCTAATCAGCTTCACTGAGCAATTTGGTTAGAAGAGCTTTGCTTAAGGGCATCTCAATGGTAATTGTTGAGGTAGTGATTCCTTGCTCTGATTTTCCAAGCCACTCCATGAGCAGCTAGACATGTATGCATTTTTTTCTAATCTCTAGCAATTCATAATCATTCATATAGAATAAGCCTTTTCCATTTTTTTCTTAAACATGTTTGTGCTTAAATCTAGCCCAGGCTACAGTGTGTTGCCTTACTATATATAGCAACTATATAATAACCACTGTAGATCAGCAGTCTCCAACAGACTGACCTGTTTTGATCTCATCACCTTCTTACTGTCAGCCCACAGACAGCCTGTCTTCATCAGAATGACAGCCATAATAACCATCTCTGGATGGCCTTGTCTCAGATGGCTTTAGATAACACGCTTGCATAACGCTTAACTGCCTGAATTTATACCCTGGCTGTGCCTGACCCTCACCCTGGGGTGGGCTGAATGCAGCTGGTCTGTTCCTGTTGGTGGCACAGTTTTCATGCAGCCTAACTCTAATCCTTGTATGTAATCTGGCAGTTCAAGCAGCAGCCAATTGCAACCTGTTTGTACTCTGTAATATTGGGATGAAAATGCCTGACAGCCGAGCGGGAGCATGTGACACCAATGACGAGCCGGATAAAATGTCTACTGGTATGATGCTGTCCCTCTGTACCGGTGTGCGCATAGAGACGATGACACTGACAACTTCAAAACTGCATCACAGTGAAGACCGCCACATAGACACATCAAACCTGAAATTGTCATATTAACATATGTTTTAACATTACTCTGACAAAAACTGAGTATAACATTATATTTTGGGAAACAATGTTAGATCTTTTTGAGGACCCAATAACGGTCACCCATTTCCATTATATCTTTCAATAAGTAAAAAAAAAGATGATCATAGCATCGCCATGAACAATCTTGGCAAGTCTATCTCTTTACTATAGGACCATGTATTAGAGCCATTGTAGGAAAACAAAAACAAAATAACAACAATGTTATGGGGCAAGGGGAGAGGAGTAATATTCTGAGAAAAAAAATGTCTGAGAATAAAGTTGTAAATTTACGAGAAAAAAAAACAACTTTGATATTCTCTGAGATTGAAGTGGTAACTTCATGAGAAAAACTTCACAAATTTAGAAGAAGAAAACGTATTATCTTAGATTATAAACTCATACATTTGTCAAATCATTTTGTCTGTAAATTCGTGATTTTTCTTCTCGTACATTTACAACTTTAATCTCAGAATATTATCCTCCTCCCCTGGCGCCGTCATTTTTTTTGTTATCCTACAATGGCCCTAATACGCTGTCATAAATGTCCCAAAATGGCACTGAATGTGCTAAAGCCCGTTGACTTCCTGTCAAATTTTTAACCAATTTCCCTGTAAACTCACTTTCCTGTAAATTCAGCATCCGTTTAAATTAGTATGGCATTGTGTGATGAGCAAATCTGAGCATCAGAGTTACTGCACGTTTGCAACCAGCCTGAATTAGCTGCGGTTACCCACTGAGTGTAGTGACAGACAGAGGGAGGAGAGGAGCCTGTCATTTGAAGCATGAGATCCCGTTAACCAAGTCCTCTGTCACTCAGCAGCCAGTAGGGGAGCGCAGCATGCAGAGCTGTAAACGTACAGGTTAAGAGGTAGGGCCACCAATGCTGCTGGATCTGTTTACTGAATGAAGATCAACATTACACAGCACATCCACAGACACAGCCATCACTTATGGACCTCCTCAGTCAGCAGGCACACCTCAGCGTTCCCCCTAGTTACACTTGGCAGCTCTAAGTGCTGCAGACTAATAAAGTTAATACACGATGCACTTTTATTCTGCAGCATCGTATTTTGTCTGGTTTATTACACTTTTTTAGGTAGAGCACTTTGGAACACTTTCATCTGTGTTGTCCCTAGTATATAATGCTTTGTGCTCCATAAAAGCAATGACAGCGAATTTCATCTCTTACCTCACTGAGGCATGGTTCGTTATTGTTGTACCTTAGCACTCCCTTACCTCACATACTGCATATCTCCCAGTGTGCACTGCCGTTGTCTGCCTGTTTGTTGCTGTAGCTCAAAGGTTCTTTGCCTATCTTTTAATATACCATCTGTGGACATGTATCAAGCTTCTCAACACATTTTATTGTTTACAGGATAAGCACAAGATGTATCATTTGGTTTTCAACCACTTCAGTTCAAGACCTTACACTATAACACGTATCCAGTAAAAAGTACAAACATAAACGGAGAGAGATGTAAAAGTAACTTATGTTTGAAACATGAACAAAAGGTCTTGTACGCTCTGCCATTTACTCCAAAACGTGATGTCTGGATTTTGTATTCATTTTGTTCTTGCGTACAGCAATTATACCAGTTTCACAAGTAAGACAATGCCTCCCAATGCCTCTGCACTGTTTCAAAAAGACACTTTGTGAGATAATAATATTAGGCAAATTAGCACGGATATGAAGGGAAGTGCCAAGCCGGTTCATTTTCTGATCATCTCTTTTGTTGCTGCTTGTCTAAGTCTTTAAATGAGGGACTGAATGGGAATAAATCTCATTAGGATATGATTTGAGAGCCATGCTGCAGTTCATATTATGGACGTGTTAGACTTGTAGATTCGGAATCACAAAGAAATGCTCGTAAAATATGAATGAACATTTCTTTAAACCCATTATCATCTACTTATAAGACACCATGTGAAGAACATACTGCTATTCCTCAACCCTATCTTAGCATAACGTTAACTCCATGAGGTCCTCCATATCACATGGAGATTAGAATATCTTTAGAAATGCCACACATTTAATATTTCATCTCTCTTCCCGACCAGTTAGAAATAATACTATAAAATGGCGTGCTGTAGTGATTCTTTGAATGCTGCCTGAAATTATGAAGCAGGATCCAGGTTGAATCTCTCACAGTTGGCCTGCAGTGTGTTAGCTGAATTTCCTCCAGTGGCTGCTGATGCAGCTGCAGCCTATAAATAGGCCAACCCCAGACAGGCAGAGGAAGGAGGGCTATGGTTAACCCCTGAGACCCAGTCCTAATCTGACCCCAATAATGGGCTGCATCATTAGAGAGTCAGCTAAGTTCTGTGTGGAGAGATCTTGGCTTTATTACGTCTCGGGAGCCCCACAGGACACTTGTTTTGAACGCCTTCAAACTCACCCCATTGTCAGCTACCTCTCGGGGACTCTTCTATAACCTGCTGTCTATTCCTTCAGCCAATATCCACTATCTGCCACAATACAGACAAGGGAGTGGTAGCTCAGTCTCTAGCACCCATGCCTGTCATTTCATATCTCCAGATGGCTGAGGGTTGGAGAGGTTTGGTGCCTCTGTGCCTCATGTGCATTGCATGGCCTGGATTCAACAAAGCAGTTGTAGCAAAGCGTTGCTTCCCCAACGGTGCTTTTCCGCAATCAAAGAGCATTCATCTCCCTCTTGCCCTCCCTCTTGTACAGCCGTTTTGGCACAGTTTGGCTCTCTTTTTTTCCCCTCCCACTCTCTCCCTTTTCTATTCTTTCCATAGTCAGCCATGTATACCACAAACAGGTCCCCTTGTGGGGATAGGGAGACATCCACTGATGCACAGATTCTTTCGGATTTATTACACAGGGGTTTATGGGTCAGTCTTAATTAAGAGGTGAAATCATTAAGGAGGGATAGATAAAGAGAGGGTGCCACAGAGATGACCTGTCTGAGGCAGAAATCTCCTCTCTGGTCTCTATGGCTTCCAGACAACCAGAAATTTGACACCTGCGTTATCCACCAGGTTTTACAGGGAGAGGATGGAAGCAATTGTAATGCATGTTGGATTAGATGGACTGTGAAAGAGGAGATGGCTAGAAAATGTTTCCGACTCACCTCTGTACTTCTATAGCAGAGAATCTGTTTATGAAGCTTGGTAAGGGGATTCGTAAACCATTGCTTAAAGTAGATGCAATTGCTAAGCTGTGCAAATAAGCACAGTCACGTCTTTTTTCTTTCACTGTTAATTGGTTAGATCTGAAATAAATTACTTTGAAATACTGATAATGTGAATGCCGCATGTAGTCTTTGTTTGATCTGAACTAATGATTAAACTAATGGAAAAAAAAATCAATCCCTTTTGAAAAGATAATCCACAAACTCTTAGCTTGCATCTCGTAACTCTTGTATCTTTTTTCAATTCTTCTTTATTGCTGAGTTTTTTTCCCCCCCACCACACTTCGAGGAGATCATTTGGCAATTAAACACACTGATGTCTTTTCCTCCTGAATCGTGGTAATGATGTTTGAGTTTCTGTCTGTGGAATGCTTTGTCTTTTTCAGCTCTGCTAGCTAAGGTTATTGCTACTCGGCACTAACTACCAAGTTCTATTTCTGCCATTGGAAAAGGTTTCACTTACTGTGAATACAAGGATATTTGCTGGAAATCACCCACAGCTTACACTGTGTACTATGTCCATGGTTATGTTTTTCAAAAGAAACGGAGCATACAAGGTTTCTGTTAGAACATCTGCTATAGTGAGCCTCTAAGGTTATTTAATTTAGTTAAGCTTAGCTCACAAACACATACAGCAGGTCAGTCTTATAAAAGGTCTGTGACATCTTAGACCTGCCCAACACCCAGCACGTGAGGACTTTGAACAACTACCTTGAGGCCATCGTGTCAGGGCCATCTAACTCACAGAGTTACAAGTGATGCCGTTTTCTTTTTTTTGCATTGTTAGGTTACTCACAGCAAGCTAATTTAACAAACCAGCCCCATGTCACCAATGACTAAAGACTAAATTAGTCAACATATTTTTGTATTTTTTAAAGATAATATTTTTGGGCATTTTAGGCCTTTAATTGACAGGACAGCTAAACATAGGAAAGGGGGGGGGGGGGGGAGAGAGGGTGGGATGACATGCAGCAAAGGGCCACAGGTTGGAATCAAAACCAATGGCCACTGCGGTAAGGACTGAGCCTTTGCACTGTACATGGTGTGCACGCTCAACCGGGTGAGCTACCAGGGCGCCCCCATACTTTTGTATTATTAATTGTTTTAGCAAGCATGCTGATGACATGTGTTACCATGGTGAGCAGACCGGGTTGAAATATTACTCTTACCTGCTAACAAGCTGAAATGTTGTCAACCCAGAATTGATCAAATGTGTCAGTGCCATGTGAAGTCACACAGTCAGTTGTTCACAGCCACTGTTGCCAGAAGGCTGAACACTTCAGTGGCTGCTATAGGTCAGCTGAAAGGCTACCGTTGATTTGCAGAATGTGTACGTGCCAACACATACTGTACAGCACACGTGCGGCATACCATGTTGGCTGTCCTGTTGCAAAAATGAAGCTTTTGCAAAGCATTTCCAATAATTTCTGTGCATGGTTTCTTGAGTATCTTAGTTTGATTGGTTGGTTCTGTGATTTGTATTTAATGATTAATACAGTTCCCCAAAACCCTGGTATGCAAATGAAAAATGTGAAAGTTAAAACATCTTCATGATGCATAACCCCAAAACTAAATTTGACTTGTTTGTTCTTGTGAAAGACTCCAGATTGCTCAAAACAAACAAGCAAGGAAATAAATAGCATTAATAAAAATGATTTAAACTTTGTGGTAGCAAATTATTCTGACACTGAAAAGGACATAAGCAGATCCTTTCTTTCAAAGATTGCAAATTAAAAATGAGGAAAATTCCTTTGTAGAATGGAAAGATATTTGGTTTAGTCTCACAACTGTTTTCCCAAGCACTATTCCTGTGTGAAATTGTGAAAGATATACATTACTGGAAATGAACCATTCCAATTTCATTAACATTTGTGCAGCATAATTTGTCTTTATGCACCTTACTGTACTGATCTGTAATGCATATCACTTTATGTCTCTGTGATATCTCATTATTAAGTAAAAATGCGCTGCCTCTCAGCCTTCCAAACAGGTTTCATACATCTAGAAAGTTAAGGGTGGTATTCGTATTAAGCTCTGTTGAACTGTTGTGACATAAGGTGTGCAGCCATGTCAGACAGAAATGTCTCTTGACTCCCTATGGTGATGTTTCTAAAAGGTACATCGCTGTAACAGTGGTGGCACAAGACTGGCTGTTTGGAAAGCACAATTTCCAAACATGGCTTTGCTTTTAGAAGGGCTGACCCTTGCCTGTTGCCTCTCCGTGTTCTGTAGCTCAAAACGAAGTCCCATCATTGCTGGGTGTCTACACCCAGCAATGATGTGAACTGTGTGTGTGAACTGATATTAAAAATGAACAGATGGCCTCAATACTGTCAGGTCCTTGACACAGGTGCCAGAACCTTTCTTAACCAAATGGTGTCATAAAAGTCTAACATCATATCATCAAGTAGAGAAATGCTTTAGAAAAAGTCTTGCAAGCGAGCATCTTGACCTTTTGGTATTCTAAATCTGTAAAAGAATATATATACAAAAGCCTTCCTGTTATTGGTTACAGGTGATTTATTTCCACGCTCATGCTTTTGGTTGTTTCAGCATTGTGGACTCCCTGTGCAGTACCACTTAGCAAACTAAGCCTGAGGCAGTGTGCTTTCTCCAGAGGCAAGAGGTTACATTACCCCACATTCACAGTTTTTTTTTTGTTTGCTTATATAAATACAATTTGGCTTTGTCTCTTCATGAGGCGATGTGTACATTATACATTATACGGACTAATCTTTAAATGCTTTGACGTTGTTTACTTCACTGAAGGGATTGGATTGAATCAGAACGATAGCATCTTCACTGGCAAACGGAAGAAGGATGCCTGGCCCACCAACAATTTCCTACTTCAAAGCAGCATTAGTGGCTCCATTAAAATCCTGTCACCCTTTTTCCTTTATGGCTGTCTGTGGCTTCTGAGGAGAGGAGAAATCACAGTCATTCAAATGCTAAGTGACTTTAACACTCCTGTGAATATTAGAAAGGAAAGAACTACTCCATCATCTGCCATGCACACAAAAAGATGAGCCCAGTGTTTTGAATATCCTATCCCCCTTACCTCTGCAGTATCTCGTCACATGCCATTACCTCTGCAGAAAGCAGAATGCTTGACACATGCATAACACTGTACTATGTCAGTCTTCATTAAGACTTAATCATGTGCATGAACACATACCGACAGCTGCCTAACAGACTGTCTCGATGATGTTATCATGTCAGTGGGTTTTCAAGCCCTTGCTTTTAGACGTTATAAGGGGTGATCTTATCGTGGCTGCAAATGAATCAATGAGGTAATTGCAGGCAGCAGCGCTATCTACACTCTAGGCCATGGGACAACAGTTGGATGCGTAGGAGGAGCTCCAGGGGCAAAAAGGGTAAACCCTGTCCCATCCATCATTAGATAAATCATCTTATTAATTGCTCTCTCTTTTTGCTTCACAGGTCACAGATGGAGGGACCATCAAGCAGAAAATCTTCACCTACGATGCTATGTTTAATACCAATTACTCTCACATGGAGGACTACCGCAGGCGTGAAGACCTCGTGTACCAATCAACCGTCCGGTGAGCCTCAAAATCAATTGGTTTTAATTCAAAACAAGATTACTTTCTTGCTCAACTCTGTTCATACTGTGTTACCTGCTCATCCTGTTTTGCCAGCTAAACTTTAAACTTACTGTATAATAAAACAACCTCTTGAAACCGTGATAGTAAATGCATCAAGATGAACAGCTCTGTGCTACTCAACCTTTATTCCCAGAGCCATCTGCTGCAGGTCAGACTAGGCCAGCATGGAGTGTCAAAGGGGTCAGGGCTTTATTACATGAGGACAGGAGGCATCAGCAGACTCTAATCAGCAACTCTGCTCAGGATAAAGAGTCTTGTGTTAAAGATTTAGCTAACATCTGGCCACGCTGGTCCTTATTCCAGCCACAGTGGTGCATGTATCCCAGGTAGGCCTGATGTCCGTTACCTTCCTCTTTCTTTGTGTTGGTGTTCTAAACTCCGGTGGATTTATGAGGACTATGGTTAACTGCTCCTCAGATCTCTGCAGGGTAAATCCAGACAGCTAGCTAGACTATCTGTCCAGTCTGAGTTTTCTGTTGCACGACTAAAACAACCTTTAAATGTACAAAACAAGTTCCTTCCAGAGGCTATATTGCAGAGGCGCCGTGCCTCCGCCCGGTGCTTAGCGCCGCCCATGACGATTGTGATTGGTTTAAAGAAATCCTATCCTGGAATGCTGTGTGGACTAGCCAGACCCTCCTCTGCAGCTCTGTGGAGGAAGGTCTGTCAATGCAAGACTAGTTTGATCCATACTGTGTATGCATTAACAGGTTTTTTACAGAGCGAGAGCAAAAGATGGAGAAAGAGAGAGTAGTAGGACGGGAGGCATCTGGCTCTGGTTGGCTTTATTACATGTTTAAGGCGTCCTGAGGACTGTCTTCCTTTATCCCAGGCCTCAACAATACGGCTGGCAGCTGTCTGCCCGTCTCGTCATTTCTTGCTCCCTCTGCTCTGGCTCTCCTCCCACTGCAAAAATCCCTCTCTGCATGTTCGACAACACAAAGGAAGTGCTGGCTATACATCGCATCTACCACCTAATTTAAAACTGGAATGCCTCACTCTTTGCATCCTTTTGTAACGATCCTACTCTCATCGTTTTCTTTCATGTTATCTCTGTCCTGCTGCTTTTCTTTGATTCCGCTCATGTACATTCCTACCCCCTTTGTATGTCTTTCTTCCCTCGTTCCTATTTCTTTTCTCATGTGAGATGTGGCTGCCCAGTTGAGGATGATTTATCTGGACAATCCTACTACCCATTTGGGAGAGTAGGCATCATCAAAATGGTGCACACACTTACATGCACACATGCATGATGGCAACATGAGTGCACACACTAACAGAAAACATAACCCCCGCCCCCATGCCCAGACACACACACACACACACACATACATACATACATACATACATACATGATATGACATATATATATATATATATATATATATATATATATATATATATATATATATATATATATAGGTGAGAGAAAGTCTAATACAACACACCATAGAGGGAAAGGGGGATTTCAAATGAATCAGCATCAACAGTTGGATGCTTCCTTCACTGACCTGTATCCGGATCTGTAACAGAATGCTTAGCCTTTGATAGTCAACCAGAGAGAAATATGGACTCCTGCCACAGTCACACTATTATTCTTCCAGTGAAGAAAAAATTCTCTTTGAGTGGTCACGGTCCCACTGTCATGGTGTAACACAGAAGCTCAACACTACTAAGAAATGCAAAAGCTAAATTTGTACTCGCTACAATCTCCCATTTCCACCTGAGAATGGTAGATCTGCTTTACAAAGCCTTAGCAGTCTGACAAATCCACTTGTGCGACAAAAAATGAATGCCTCAACATTCTGTGTCATTTTTAAACTCAGAGCATTTTGTTGAGAACTATATTTTTAGCTTTTACCTTTTTTTCCTTTTGTAGAATACTTTTTCCTCACAGCAACATGTGATTATTGTGCTATAATAGAGTAACAGTAAAAGAGAAGTTTTGTCTCCTCACATGAAATGCTGGCTTTTAATTTTTAGACGGTTGATATTGACTTGATCTCAGTCTTTGACAGCTAGTCACAATCTTTCAAAGACTGGAAGCAGCTGTAACTTTCTCTGTCTTAAAGTGCCAATGCACAAATTAGTCCTCGTAAGACTAATGACAGATCTTGTATGTAGCTGATGACACTTGTTTTGAGGACCTCCAGTATTCAAGCTCAACTTGTGAGAGCAGGGGTATGCTACTTTTAAATTGCCATAAAAGATGAATGTAGCACATTAAGGACATTCATAGGTTGGTATGGTAGAGACATTTCTATTTAACTTATGCGAGTGGGTTTGTGTGTGATTTCTTTCACTTGCTCTCTCGCACACAGAAACAAAATATGCCGTTAGTTCCAATTTAAAATGACCTGCCGTTCTGTGTTCCTTACAAGCAACCTTTTGAGGTCGTGCATAAAATGACTACTCTTTTAGAAGCAAAAATGGATGTAGCGTGATGTGGGAGAAGGTCAGGGTGGTTAGTTGGGTATAAAATAAAAGTGTCTGATGTTAAAACTGGAGACTGCGGTTAGCGTTCTGTTTCCTGCCAACAGTCATTGTTGGTTTCTTTTAACTATGTTCACATATTTTCCCATTGTAAAACAAAATGTGGAAGATCAGAAATCCCATCCTATGAATATTTTTTTAAGCCATGACCAAAAAGGGAGATACACAGTTTTTAAACTGGAAGGTGGGTAGCCTACATCCCATGTTATTAAAGGTCCCATGGCATGAACATTTTTTTTTAACATTAATATGAGTTCCCCCAGCCTGCCTATGGTCCCCAATTGGCTTGCAATGGTGATAGGTGTAAACCGAGCCCTGGGTATCCTGCTCTCCCTTTGAGAAAAAGTAAGCTCAGATGAGCCGTTCTGGAATCTTGCTTGTTATGAGGTCATAAGGAGCGAGGTTACCTCCCTTTTCTCTGCTTTGCCCGCCCAGAGAATTTGGCCAACCCATGAAAGAGAGAGACATCATGGCTTTCAAACGAGCAAAGTGGCAGTTGGTCAAGGGATGAGATGTCCTTTCCTCTGAAGCGTCACATAAATGTGTCAGCTGTATGGGCGGAGTTAGCAGCGGCTTTCAGCTTTCTGCTCTCGTGTATTTTCGCTCATAGCTCCTCAGAGATCCCTCCTCGATGCTCGATCCTCGAGGCAGAAATAAGAGTTTTGAGACGGCCTTCACGAAGGAGGGATGGAACAACTTCTGGTTCAAGCGAGGAGATATCAAATAAGAGACTTGAGAAGCAGCACCATACTATTACTGTCTGAACATGGAAGGGCACAGGACAGGAAAAGCATACTAAAACTTTAGTGTTCAGTGGAATCAGTGTTATCAGTGTGTCTGCAGATGGATGAGTGGTTGGGTGATGAGTGAAAGGTGTTGTACAGTGTAAAACCTAAACTAGTAACAAGGCCAAAGCCAAGCAAACAGACTAAAACAAATTTCAAAATAAAATATAGGTTTATGATGATTTTGGCTGTCTTGACTTCTCAGCTGTGTCTAGAGCACACAGAGAGAGACATGGAGAGAGAGACAGACAGACAGTGACACACACACACACACACACACACACACACACACACACACACAAGGGGAGAGAGAGAGAGCCGTTCTGTAGAGTGCAGAGGAGAAGGGTCACTTTGTGACCGCCTCGGAGACATGCTTGTTTGGTATGAACAGCTGGGCGCGCGATCAGGCACGAATCTACGCTTCACGGCTATTCGCGGCGCTCCCGCGTGCGCTCGCTGTGTTGCTGCTGTGAGACCATAGTGTGAGACTCCTGGGAGACTGGTCAGGTGCTCCCAGTTGCAGTGATTGACTCCGCCCAGGGACCTGCAAGACAACACAGACAACAGAGGAACACACAGCAGGCCCTGCTATAGCAGGAGGGCCGTAACAGTCACATGGGTCTTTGTGGAAGGCAACGACAGACAACATATCATGTTGTAGGTACGAGGAAGTGTTAATACCATTAGAGCTAATCTGATATCCTGCTCCACCTGCTTGTGGCCTGCTGTCACTGCAGTAGCTGCTGGTACCAAAATATTTCCTGATGATATGATACCATTAACAAATAAATCAGTTATAATCCCCTATACAATGCATATTGGTCACTTAATGAACTGTTGATCCACTAATAGCATTAAATTAATATAAGTATATTTGTATATGAATTGATATACATTTTATTAAAGCTTAATATACATTTGTTAGCTAACAATACAATTACAAAACATTTGTATTATGTTAGACCTGAAATAAATAAATGTTAGGGATAGCAGATGTAAAATAGCCACCAGGCTAATTTTGGCACATTTTACATTTATTTATGTATTATTAGTGTGCAGTGTACCTAATAATTAAACCTGAAATGAAAGAAATAAGCTAAGTCCCCACTTACATTGGGAGTCTTTTTTGAAAAGGGACACGTCGTCTAGTGTTTTCTCAGAATACAAATTGAGAATATGTCTGATAAAAGTCTTCAAGTGGCAGTTCAAAGTGCTATTTTGCGTTGCGTTGGCAATGTCAGCCCATGGACTGTTGCTCGTGCCAGAAGAAAAGAAAAGATCCAGGTTAAAGATAACGATACTATGTGAATAAACATAAATACTGCCAGTCAGACAACTCAGTCAAACTCCCCGCTGTATGCGCAAGACTGACAGAAAGCTACCCATGTACTGTACTGGTATGTACTGTAAGATATATTTTTAGGTATTGATAAGTAAAGTATTTGCTTCTTAAATTGGTATTGAATAATTAGCAAGACATAACCTATTTAACGCACATTAAATGGGGCTTTAGAACTTCTGTAATCAGCTAAATGTCTTTTTTTGGTGAGGTTTCTTTGATGGATCTTACTCTCGTTCCAGTAACATGCTTTCTACCTTTTTATCACTGAGCTCCCCTCTTTGCATGTGTGTGTGGATTTGAATCCAGTGAATGCAGTATGGATAGCAAACAACAGAACTAGAGCTTTGTGGATAAGAAGAGAGATGAGCTACATCAGCACTTAATATAATGTAAACAGCCAGCACAAAGCCATCACACCTCCCTTGGCACTCAGAGAATCGCAGCATTATCCTCGTCATTTTGGTTCATGCTCATTTCTCAAAGAAACATGAGTGATTACAGAGCTCTCTTTACATCCCGTCCTCTAGGCGATTTGAATCTGCTGACTTACAGTCGGCAGTCTTGACCCTTTCAACCGTAATGCTTCAGGTCAATAAGGGTATCTAATGTTCTAGTTAATTTGATGCACAGATTGACTGGATGAGCTATCAGATGCCGCTCTGTCAAGACTGCTCTTTTTCACTCTCCATCCAGGCAGTTTCATTTGCTTGCATTTGTAGGCAGGAGGAGTTCTGCAGGGAGGCCTACATAACAGGAAAGAGCTTTCAGATGCAAGTCCTAGGGGACAATCGATCTCTTTTTGCGGTGTGCTGTTTTTGCTACTCCTCCACGGGGGCCCATTGCTATCGATCTCCACCATGTATGTGGTGTTTTCTGGTGTACAGGGGAGAGTTTGCAGTGTGTGTAATGTGGTTTGCCTGAAATTGCTTGTTTATTCAATTACCTAATCACTTGATCGCATATTAACCACATGTAAGTTGTGCTGATATTAAGTTTTGTTTGCAAGGATGAGGAAAAGGCTTGAATTTTTAGTTTTTAGTTTTCAGAATCTACCTTGGTTTGTGTCATTGCTAATCAGCTATTTACAACTCACTGATTATTGAGTCTTGCAGTTTCAAAACAAAGTAAAGTACTAAAGGATTCAAAGAGGCAATGCAACATGAAAAATATGATAAAAGAAGGAGGGCATGTTGGGGAGAAAAATGTAACAGAAGTGGGGTTAGGGGCCAAGAAAGTAGGGTGGAAGATACAGAGGGAATTGTATGGTAAAATGTGAACTATCAGGAAACATGCTCTGCACAAAGGTAGACTGGAATGGTTGTGTCTACATTGATTGTTGGTGTACAGTTTGTGTCTGGGAGGGTTGTGTCTCCCTAGATTTGTGAAAACTCAAGAACTCTGACAACAATTGCTGCCTGATGACCTTAACCATTTGGAGGTTAATGCCTACCCTCAACCATCTTGTGAGACTTTTGCAAAATCGTCAGTTACCATCTAGACATGATCGACTGGAATCATGTATTGCGCATTTCCAGCTTACGAACTCATGCTATGTATGATGAGACAGGCTTTCAAACGAGCAAAGTGGCAGTTGGTCAAGGCCACACCCCCACCCTCCACCTTGCCCCCCCCCCTCTCTCCTCCTCAATAGCTACAGACACAGAAATGGCACGTCCTGAGTAAAGCTCGCTGTGGGACTAGCTCTAGTTGCTGTAATTCTGCACCAAGGCTGAATTTTGGGAAAGAGACTTCAGATATAGTATTAGGGGACCACTAAGGTCTATATAAAAGCATCCAAAGAGCACCATGTCATGGGACCTTTAAGGTAAGCATATACTGTATGTTTACGGCACCGGCAATATCTTTGTTTACATTGAATGTTCAGCTAAACTTAGCGCCTCCAGCATGAGTTTAAATACACCTACAGGAAGAGAAGGAACTTGTTGTTGTGAAGTTGGGATGGCACTACACTGTACTGTTTAATCCTAAATTCTCGTCAATTAACTTCTGTGTAAACCTGAATATTGGTTGTGCTGCTCCTGAGTTTTTCCTTAACATGGATACATCCGGTGTTAGTATACTGATGTTACTGCAGGACTCAAAACACACACAAATGGTTCTTAAAGAGAACTCTCAAAACTATTTACTAAATTAAAATCACATGGTTATAACTGTGTGGCACAGTCGATGCTAGTCCTGATTTATAGGGATAATCAAGACAATAATCATGAAGACATTTTTTCATGTAAAGGGTGATTTTATTCCAATTATGATTTGAAACATTAGCTGACCCATTAATAATGAATGGCACATAGCTGCAAAAAAAAAGAGAAGAAAAAAGAGCTTGAGTACTCGGAGTCACATGTTCCAGTTTTGTGAACAGATTCTCAATGGACTAGCACCTCTGAAAAAACATGACATCAAAGATTAGAGTGGGTGTTGAAAAATTAATTCCACCCATCTTAATATTTAACAGAAATCTCAATGTTATGAGTACAACCTTTCCTCTTTTTCTGCCCCGAATTCTGATGGATATGTCTTGCTGTCAAACTTGTGCAGAATTCCGAAGCATTCAGCCGCTCAGAAATGCTTTGGTTGGGGGTTTCTTTGTGGCCTCCTCACCCTTTTTCCGGCAGTACTCCATGTCTTGAATTATCTTATCTCTGGATTGCGTTCACTGCACTTGTCTTGGTTTGAAACCATGAATGCAGCAGTCAGGATTGAGGATAACAGAACTACGGCTTTGTTTGTAAAAAAACAAAGCAATGGGCTACATCAGCGTTTACTATAATGTAGCCAGCCAAGACAAAGCCAATTACCTCCCCCAACCGCCACCACAGAGAGATTCACTGTGCTATTCTCATCATTTTTGCACTGTGGCAGAAAAAATAGAGACGTACTTGTTTTATGCTTATCCCCTCGAGGAAGCGCTGGTGGAGAAAACCTCACTTTATATCCTGTGGGGCTCACTCTTTTTCATATATACTTACGTTTTTCAAACATTTGTTTATGATTGGTTCATTTGGCAAAACTTTACCTTTTTACTTCATTTTTACGCACTAAAGGCTAGTTCAAACTTGGTGTTTTTTATTGATAAGCCCAACTTCCCGGGTGAGTCAGGGCTGCAAAAGGTGTTAGTCAGGTTTCATTATTAAGATTTCAAAAGATTGCAGAGAACCAAGAACACACGCATAGCAGATAATCTTTGTCTCATTAGTAGGGCTAAGTTGAAGTCTAGTTTGCACATAATTTAGATGGTTTAACTTCCCAGCACAAACACTCACTGACTATTAAATTATCAATGTTGTGGAAAGTAAATGTATGGCTTTAACATTAGCAATAGGAATAAGCAAAATGTACCCCAGTGTTATCCTTTAAAGGTCCCATGGCATGAAAATTTCACTTTATGAGGTTTTTTAACATTAATATGAGTTCCCCCAGCCTGCCTATGGTCCCCAATTGGTTTGAAATGGCAATAGGTGTAAACCGAGCCCTGGGTATCCTGCTCTGACTTTGAGAAAATGAAAGCTCAGATGAGCCGTTCTGGAATCTTTCCCTTATGACATCATAAGGGGAAAGGTTACCTCCCTTTTCTCTGCTTTGCCCGAATTTGGCCAACCCATGAGAGAGACATCATGGCTTTCACACGAGCAAAGTGGCAGTTTGTCAAGGCCACACCCCCACCCTCCACCTTGCCCCCACGTTCTGAGTAAAGCTCATTGTGGGACTGGCTCTAGTGGCTGTAATTCTGCACCAAGGCTGAATTTTGGGAAAGAGACTTCAGATATAGTATTAGGGGACCACTAAGGCCTATATAAAAGCATCCAAAGAACACCATGTCATGGGACCTTTAAGTTCAGTTGAGGCTGAGTACCTTGCTCAAGGGTAGTTCAAAGACAGTTGTTGATCAAGGAGAGAATATATGTATATATGTATGTATGTATGTATGTATGTATGTATGTATGTATGTATGTATGTATGTATGCATGTATGCATGTATGCATGTATGTATGTATGGTGGAAAGATGTTTGTTGGCACACAGATTTGACCGCTCTCCAAAAGAGCTAGCTCCTCTTCTACACACACACACACACACACACACACACACACACACACACACACACACACACACACACACACACACACACACACAGCTAAACTCATTAAAGCCGGGCTGCTGTGAGCGCCCGCTGTTCCAACAGAGGTCCCCATCTGAAACACCCGGGCGGCAAGGACAATTGTTCCTGTTTTGTGCGAATAAATCACAGAGGCTAAATGTGACTAGTAGTGTCTCACTTTGGTTATCACTGTTGACACATTAGCCAAGTGCAGAATACAGATTGCGTTCCCTATCTGTTTCAAAAATGGTCATCTGCTATCACTGACTGCATAATTGCTGGCTGTTGATGCATTGCACAATTGTAGGCCAAAAAAATAAATAAAAGCTTACTTAAATTATCTAAAGAAGAAATATTTGTTATAAATTTAAAAAAAAGTGTTTACTTAATTTGTGTTATATTTAGAATACAGTACTTTAGTTTTAGGTACTGTTGTACTTCAGATCTGCTTACTGTAAAGTTACCAGTATATAATTTACAAACCGTTTTGAATTATCTTGTGAGATACTTTAAAATGCTACATAACATATACGCTGGTTGGGAAAGTAATCAAAATAAGTCAAGTAATAACTTATGACTTACTTGGGTATATGTAGAGGATTTTGGTCTGCATTACCTCCTCTTAGTGCTCTGTGGCACTGATTCAGAATAAACTCATAATTTCCCAATGCCATGTTGAGAAGAATAGATCAGGCTTTGTGCTGTGGTAAAGGATTCTCTTTAAACTTAAAAATATTAGTAGTCATTTGCTCACCTATGCACTTCCTAATCAAATGTTTTCTGTGTGCATCGCTGTGTCAGTATTGATCAAATTCAAAGATTAGTATCACATCACATAAACTCATAACTCTTGTATTTACAGGCTCCCGGAGGTACGGATCTCAGACAACGGGCCTTACGAATGCCATGTGGGCATCTACGACCGGGCAACAAGGGAGAAGGTTGTCCTGGCTTCAGGGAATGTTTTCCTCACTGTTATGTGTGAGTACCACCACTGCACTCTATATTTTAAAGCCAAGTTTTTGTACAGTTGTGTACAGTATTGTATTTCTGGTTAAAAGAGTATGCTGGGTTGGGACATGGGTTGCATGGAGAGGGACCGTTCAAAGTCAGCGGCTTGGACAGTATAGCAAAGATTGAAAAGCTACATGCTGTGCAGGCCAGCCAGAAGGAACAAAAACGCTCTCTTGATCACTCAAAAAAAGTGTGAGTTCCTAGTTGATTATTGGTCCCCCCCCTATGCCACCCCACTTAAAAAATCCTGGAATCGCTCCTGCTTAGCACTCCTGCAATGAGTTGTTTTCGGCCACAGCCGTTTTCAGAGATAAAAAGCTCTAAAAACTCACTGTACACTAACTGCTCAGTACCAAGCAGAAGACAGACAAAGTTAGCGACTAGCTGTTGAACATTGTGGAATATTTACCAGCTAAAAAGACAGATAATTCCCTCAGGACTTCCAGTAAGAGACCAAAAACAGAGCTAAAAAAGAGTGAATATTAGACATGCATTCTTCAAGTGGCCAGAAACAGGACTGAATGAATTGAATGATATTCTTGCTCCATACTGGTCTGGATGTGAATTTAGCACATCTGTTCAATAATAAGTTGGACAATAATAGTGACATGTAGTGACAGCTGGTGGAATTTATTTCAGGGGGGGCTATGCCAAAAATGATGCAGACTTTCTGCTGATGCAAAAATGCAACCTGTAACACTGAGAAAATTGTGTCAATATAATGTATACACCGAACAGAATATTGTCCCTGTTTGGTTCCTATCAATAACCCCAAACATTATTTAAGATAACTATTGACAGATTTCAGTTACTGAACTGAACATAACTAGACACACTTTTTTTTCAGAGGTTTACTTGCAATATTTAATTTCACAAACATGGCCAGTTTCATTGAATTTTCAATGTGAGTGTGTTTTGTTTTTATTATTATTATTTCAGAAAGGTGCTTTACACCAGTATGTATCCAGGCTTGGTCTGTTCCCCAAACAAAATCTGTTTTAGAACGGGTGTCGGCTGTGGTTGCCTCAACTCTAGTTTCAGTTCACGTTCAGGCATGGGATGTCAGTCACTCATCAAAACACTACGGGTGAGATTTCCTGTAACCTATTAATGAGTGTATGTGGAAGTGTCAGACGCTGAGCCTGAGTGCGCTGAATCCTGTCCAATTCCTCTAGCACCCTCTATCGACTGCAGCGCTGTAAGATGACGTAGTATTACAGTTTTTCTCGATTGCTTAGACACATTTCTTGAAACCCTCACCCATTTTCTCAAAATTGTAAACACAAAACCAAATGCTCAAACTATATTCACAAAACACCTGACTCTGCTGGCAAAATCAAACAATGCTTTCAGATCATACACACAGCCAATTAATAACTGAACACTACAGAGCATTCATTGGACATTACCTTGAAAATTTGAGAACACAGTGCTCAGGGCATGTAGTTACAGAATTTTTTTTTTTCTTAAATTTCATTTTTAAAACACATTTTGCAATGAAAACAAAATGTAGGCTATATCACAATTTGTATAAGGAATATCTTGTACACGCAAGTAGTGCTAATAATACACTATTGAATGTCTGGTAACACTTTTATAATAATGGTACATGAATTATCATTACAGTTTTTTCCAATTGCTAAAACACAACTTTGAAAACTAGGAAACCACACACCCAAACTGCAAAATACCTCATATATCCTGCAAAATGAAGCAACCAAAACTACATATAGCATTATCAAAATCAAACTTTTGCACCAAATGGCACACACTCATTACATACTCACATTACCAGATGTTTGTCTAACCAACTACACATCGTTGGGCATAATGAAAAGCACTCTCATCTGTAGTATGCTTTGCCATAATACTAAAATTGAAAACAGAAATGACTGAGAACAATGCTTTTTTTTTACTAACTTCGAAGTGTCAGCAATGTCTTTTTGGCATTTGTTTTTTAATTTGAGGGGTCAGAAAGATGATTGCTGCATAATGCCACCATTAATCATATATTATTTAATCAATATTAAAGATGAACCAGGTGGCACTTTATTTGAAAGGCCACAAACATGATGAAGTAATGAAGAAGTAATGTTTAGTTAATCATGATTACAACAATACCATTCAGTTTGTTCAGCCTGTCTCCTAACTACAGATTTACCTATGAAGACATGAACATAATTAATAAATCAGCAATCATGATGATTGAAATACCTCAATAGATGCATTAATTAATGTAGTGTTCCTGCATTAGGTCATGCATGAGACGCTGTTAATCCTTGTGTGTTACCAAATGTCTGTATATTACATAGGCACATGTAGAACAATACAGTAGACAAACTGCAAAAGGCCAAAGAACAAAGAAAACGTTTTGCCAAAAGAGTGATTGATTCGACAAATGGGTTTAGGCCACTGAGCATTTGATTCAGAGAATGGGGTTTAGTGTTTTAGCAATTCAGAAAAACTGTAAGAGCCACGGTAGCGAGTAGTATGAAAGACCGAAAATCTGCGTAAGGAGGCAGGTTGGGGTGGTGGATGGGTCAAATGACACAGGACTTTCACCCAAGAGTTTGTGTCCCGTTTTCGTCCCGCATGTCAGTTAATCGTACGTCCAGACCCAATAATCCCAGCAAACGGCAAAAGCACCTGACCAAGCATCGCTTTCAGATGGGCTGGGAGTGAGAATGTGTTGGATATTGCGAATGGCGATGATATGACAATAGTGTGTTCACAACTTTTTTCCGCTGCTCCTAAGTGGCCAAAAAAAACAAACCGTTATTGCAGTTTAAGGTCTCTTTTATCACTCTTCCAAACCTGCAACATACGTCAGTGTGTAAAAGAAATATTTGCACACACTCATCATCTATGTTCTCTTCACTCCCATTTATGTTGTTGTAGGATAGTAGGATAGTAGTAGGATAGTCTCTAGCACACTTGTGTTGGGAATAAAACAAATGTTTTTTGTGTAATTTAATTGTTCTGATACTGGTGGTCAGTTTTCTCACACCAGCCTGGTATGAATTTGAGAACACCCATCAACTCGGTCTGCTGCATGTCCAGGTTTTGTGTGAAAGCATTTTGAAAAATGATATGCCACTCGGATAGATGGTTGCTGAGAAAAGAACACAAAGGCACTACAGACAAGGGCATTAATCACCCTCCCCTAATGAATACCAAAGACATTTCATACAGAGGTTGATACAGTTTTTTATAATTATCTACGTTTGCCTTCTCCACTGTGGCTAACTTTTTCTCCTGCTGTCATGACTGTCTGTGTGACAACAAGATTTAACGAAAAACATTTCCTCAAAAATTCAAGTTGATGGGAGTTATGTCTTATTGCTGTAACAGTGAGTATTCAGCGTTGAAGAAAGAATACTCGGTGTCCTTGACTTTTGCAGAAGTTACATTTGTAGACCAAACACTTATTTGTTTGTGTGTCTACCATATCTATCGATCCGTGTGTAAAGCTGTCTTGTCGATCACATGGATTTAAAACTGATGAATCTTTGCTTTCTTCAAATGTACTTCAACCCTTATTGCCTCTGTAATACAACTACTATTACCATTACCAGTTACTATGATATCTCATTCAATCACTAGAGGACATTGTGTGCCTTTAGCCTCTGCTCAGTCTGTGCTGTAATTATTGTAGTCTCCCCAGCGACAGCTGCTTTGCTTGCCTCTGATGTATCAATTCAGCAGCAAAGACATTCTGTCGGTCCTATGGATAATTAGCAATGGTGAAATTTCTTCAGTGGAACACCAGAGAGAGACACCGTGTGACAATATTACTCCATTATCACCATCTCTGCCTCTGAGAGCAGCCTATGGTTTTAATGTTTCTTCTTTTCCCCCTTCTGACTTTGACATTAATTTCTTTTTAACTGAGCCTTTGACCCTCTGTTCTGTTCTATTTGATGACCAATCCCACGCCTCTGTTTGAGCGCTCCCCCACACTGACGTCAGTGAAAGACTTTATCAAGGGGTAGGGGATTTACTCAGTTAACTTGTTCAGCGTTGGGTGGGAAGACGTGAGTGATGTAGTCGTGGGATAGTTGGAGCACCCTAACTCAGCTGGGTCTTAAATCACTCCACCCCTCCACAAGAGAGGAAGAAGAATGGCCTCTGGCATTGTGGCTAATTGCCGTCTAAACTGAAACAGAATTATTCATAACCTATTAGTGTGTCAAGTTCAGTGGAAAGTAAAGAAAAAAGTAGAGAGGAGAAAGAAAGAAAATCAGAGGAGGAAAAAGTTAATTAATAGGAAGCAGTACACGGAGAGTATTTTAATTTTTTAAAGGGCTTCATAAATAAGAATTATCATTTTAATGAATCCCCTGCCAAGAAATTCAATCATCCAGTGGTAAAAGGCTAAACCCTGAACTCTTGGTACCTCTGCTTACTGTCCTTCACTCTCTGGAAGTTTCTAAAGTCTTTGCTTTTCTTCTTGCATACGTTGACTTTATTCAGCCCGAGGGCACGAAGAAGCCCCACCCAAGTGACTGTGTTAGCTGTAGTATGATGACCAATTTAGCTCATGCGACATCCAATAATGAATGCAATACATAAAAATACATTTCTTGACAAGCAAAGCATTGTGTACAATATTCTTACAAGCTTGCAATATCAAAATAATTGGGAGTATTCTGTTTGTTTTTATCTAGTTTAATGTTCACTATATAGCATATCTTCTGGACAATTGCGCCGACAAGCTTTTATCTTGATGAGGAACATGAAAAACATGCAACACCAAGATGGACCAATAACTAGGGCAATTTATTATGTACTGTGTTAGATACATTCTATCCCTTAACCTGAATGAGCTGTCATGGTGCACTGTGCCTGTAATTGTAATTATTGATGCATTACTGTATGATAATTGATGATGAGGTTGTTATCAAAATTCAAAATCAACATGTGAACTGAAAGCTTATGTATGAGGAGTTCAGAGTGAGAACATGCTGATGGACAGAATCCTTATCAGGAAATTGAATTTACTGTCAAATCATCTTTAGTCTCGGTCTGCAGAGGATACGTTCAACAAGATGTATATACAAAGAATTGACAATCTAATACAGCTTGGCCTTTTGACTAGCACTCCCTCTCTGTTATAGTTTAAATGATGAGGGCTCAGTTCTTCAATATTAGGACCAGAAACTTAAATGTGATTATCATGTTTTCAAGAACTCATAAAAAACAGTTGGCAGTACTTCATTAATTAAGACGTAGTACATCATATTCATAACGGTCTGGCTTATTGAATGTACAGTGCTGGGATAAAGCCTGCCATCAAGCAAGTATCTTACCTCGCCTTTCGCCATCTCCACTGTCATTTTGCAAGGGCACCTTCGCCGCGTCCGGAACTAAGCGCCGCCCAAGATGATTGTGATTGGTTTAAAGGATTCAAATATGAAGGTTTTTTTTTTTCCCTATCCCAGAATAAATAAGCATAGTAGCCAGAGAATACTCTAGCCCTGACACAGCGGTGTGGAGATTGGTCTGGCTCTGCAAGACTATATTCATAGCAACCATGCTGTTGGCTATGGGCGATGTAGCTGTTCTTTCACCTTGGTTAAACTTGAAAACACATCCAGTCTGCTTGGAGCAACAGGCTTGAGGATTGCGAAGGTTATTGGTTGCAAAATGTTCTAGCAGTTTCAACTGTGTAACTGCGTATGTTGCATATCATTTTTCAACAATATAATCTTTATAACCTTTCTTTGTCTTCTTAAAAAGAAAACTAAACAAGAACATCTAAAACATGTTTAAGTATTCAGAAGGTTTTCTATTTTAGAAAAGGCTTTGTCAAAAATAATAGCATTATATAGCATGTGGATTGTGTTCCCACCAAACTGTATATTTTTGGTTTAACTGCAAGTATCTTAAACCCCTTGACACTCCTACACATTTAAGTAAGGTTTTGATATAATCAAAGCAATTGTAATGTCCATGCAAGTCATTGTGAAATAACTTGAGTGTATGAGTTCACTTCAGCAAATTACAATAATTTGAGAGCTGGCTTTTGAACTAAAAATGATTGGGCGCATTTCAGATCTTTAGTTGTTTACTTTCAAGAATTCATGTTGTGTTGTGCATTTAGTCTGTGTGGTAGTTGTGTATGAAGTAGTGCACTTACAAGAGACATGTTTAGCCAGCAGAAAATGGTGATGTTATTACCCTATAATTGCTTCAGTATACTGTTATTTCACCACCAACGGATAGACCCATGACCCATCACCACCAATCACATAAAATGGATATTTTATTCTGCAAACACTGACATATCCATCCCTGTAAAGCTAAGGTCATAATATCTGGTTTTGGTGGGTGAAAAAAAAATCAATACCTCTTTTCCCAATGGTAGAGAGAGGGTCATTATTTGTTATTACCCAAAGTGATTTCAATGCGACATTCCAAAGATTACAAGGAAATGTTATTTGTCTCCTCGAGTGGAGCCTGCCCTTGGAAAGCCTGTGCCTGGTTGATCTGTGCATAGTGTCCGAGACAACTAAGGTTGCTGTGTTGTTGTCTGTATCAGATGGCTGTTGGGTTGTGACTCCTATGCCGAATGACGAACATCTCAATAGCCCTTGTGTTTAAACATCATGTCACGTAACTCCAGAAATCCTTTCATCTAACCTTTTGTAAAGCGTAAGGATGTAATTTAAAGGATACCCTTCATGAGGCAGCATGGCTGGTATTTATAACCCCTAGAAACAGAGATGAGCGCTAAGGTGTAGAGGGACTAATTACCTTCTCATCCCATAAAACTGGGATTCGCTTCAATAATGGATGCCCGACTTTAATTAAGCGCTGTGTATATTTAGGCGCGCGTTTATAAATGGGTGGGATTAATGGTGTACGAGCCAAGCCCAAAGACAGCATCGCCTGCAGACACAGCAGTTCACTGTACTAGTAGGAAGAGTTTCAAGATTGTGTGTGACTGTAAGCATGCAGGTTTGCGTGCTTGTGTGAAGAGGCTTGTTTGGGTGGCGGGGTTTGATGGATTGCCATGGAGCGGCTGTTCCCTCTTTGTCCTGTACTTGTTCAGGAAGTAAGGAGAACATCTTGGCCGACACACAGAGCAACTCAAACACAGTGGCCTAATTCTCAGCTCTAAAAAAAGGTGCAAATTGTGTCCGAATGATCAGTTGTATTCTGAAGTGTTTGCCATTTCTTTTAGCATGTCCCAGGTCACCATAGGGGATTGTTCAAGAGTCCTTGATATGATTCTCCATTACTCTCATTTAGCCTCTGTCACCTTCCTGCTCATCACACTTAGTGTCTTATAGTGTGCTCTCAGCATCACAACCTGTTCAATGGATTTTGTGCAAAAGGGTTTCATGCAGAATGCAACAACATTCTCTGTTTTCATTTTGTGACAATATAGTGCATCGACTGTAGTCCACGTGGGATAATATTTTTTTGTATCTTGTTCATGATTACTAGTAACAATAAGATAACAGTAATAACATTTACAAACCTGCAAACTAGTCGCTTTTCTGCGAAAATCTGCGTTTTGAATGGGAAAATGTCATCCACGTGAATCGTGTAGATCCGAAGAGTTTTTATTTTGGGGGGTGACAGTTTCCCATAAACGGGAGTTTCAAAAACCTACTACAGTCTTCTTCACACACAAACATCTTTGGTTATACGTCACGCGAGTCATTTGGCCACTCACAATCACTAACATTAGTTTTGAGGTAAGTGCTGTTATCTGCCAACAATACGTTATAATGGAGAGCAAGCTTGTCGGCTAGTTGGCTTGTCAGCTAACGTAAGATCAGCAAATTGTGTTGTTAGCCTGCAATGTTAGTTCAATGTGAAGGATTTTGGCAAGGCTATCTCCTCCACTGCATTAGTATTATTATCTGATTTTTAATGTATATCTTCTCGTAAGATATGAGTGAAATGAAAACCAACACGTAACAAAACAAGACCCATTGGTGTCTGGTTTAACGTTAATGAGTAGGGTTGGGTACCGAGACCCGGTGCTAATACAGCACCGGTGCCTAAACGACCGTTATCTACTGGACCGAATAGCAACGCAGATTTTGGTGCCACTTAAATGCCTGCACTTCTCTCTGATGCTCCTAAACGGACGTTAAAGGCAACCGAAACATCGGATGTAAAAAATGTGTTAACCTTTTTCAGCCCTTCTGAGTTTGCAGGTGTGATTTAACAGTACAGACTTTCTTGTGAGATCATTTTATCTGGAAATGAGTTCTTTATTTTTAAATGGTGACCCTTGCCCGCTCTTTATCACTCCTTACTATTACTATTCAGAGTTCCTGACCTGGAGCAGCTAACAGCACCAATAACACATGTTGGCTTGGAGCTCATTGAAGGGGAAAAAAGAATCAAATGAATCCAAAGAGCAGATGAATTATTAAATGTCCTTGAGCTAAACCCTGCGGTGATAAGTGAGGCAAAAATAAACAACCCATGGGCTTCCTGAAGAATTTCTCTACCCAACATTCATCACTAGTCAATGCTAAAGAATGTCTGTCAGATTTTCCTTCCATACGGTCAGAGTTTTGTCAGAAAAGTGTCATCGGACAAACGGTGAAATCCGTTGCTGCCATTTTTCTACAATTAGCTTCAACTGGGTTGTGGCAAAAACTCGCAATTATATTTGCTGCCATTCTGTATCTCATTTGAGGCTGCATTAACAACAAGCCAGTTTTACCCTCTAGCTTATTCAGCGTCTCATTCAGTTGACATTCACCAGGCACTCATCAATGGGGCAGCCGATACGTGCCAAGGCTGTAGCCTCATGAGTAGGCCATCCCCGGAGATTTCACACAGCAAACAAAAACAAGCATCTGATGGTTGCATCATATCCCCTGCTCATATATTTTCCACTAAAAGCCTCCAGAATGAAATATTTTTGGCCTAAGATACTGTTCATTAGCTACAACCTGGATTCACTGCATGTACCCTTACAAAAAGGTACCATGGTAATAGCATAGCAAATGAAAATACGTAAAAAAAGAATGTGATGTGTTATTGTCTGTCTTCTAATTAACTACATAGCAAGGGAATAACCAGACTATTATTATCCAATCACTTCTCCCAATTTCTCATGGTGGGAAAAGGTCCATCTTTATACAAATCAAACAACATTTATAAGACAAACAAATAGTAGGCCTTTATGGTATCGATCCTAGCCTTGCACTGTCAAGGGTATTCATAGCCTTTGAAATTAAGGATCTTGTCTCTGCTAAATCCTTACAGCATAAAAAAATCATTTTAGTTGTTGACTCTGCTCCTCCACAACAGATTAACCTTATTACTGTAATGACACTGCGAGCTTCATCGTGAGCCCTGTAGGCTAGCAGTTACCTAGCTTTAGTTAACATTTTTAAGCTCATTAAACTAACGGAATGACAATCAAGGAGGTAAAGATATACGGTTTTTATTACAGAAATGTAGTTTAGTTTTACAATTTATATACGCCCTCCTTAACCTCCTCACAGTTACCTTCCCAGCTGTCACTGACAGGACAAGGGCTAAGTTCCACTACACACCACTGCACACTGGAATCAATTTGTCTTGGACTCTAAGTGAGTTAACACATGGCAAAGTTTACACACATAATTATTTTCACTGCAAACAATTAACGACCACAACACACCTAAGCCTGCCTTGACTGCCTAACTGAGATTTAACCTGAGTAAAAGCTAATTGGTTGGGGAAGCTGGCGGGTCAGCAATAACACTAACAAACCAAAAGAAAGGAAAGAAAACTAGTCTCCCCCCCCACTGTCCCCAAGGGCAATACCCATATCTTTTTGCCGGCTACCAGCTCACTTGCCATGGTGGACTGGACAGAAAAAATAAACCCCAAAAACAACAAGAAACCAACAAAAATAGTCGTATGAAAAGAGCAGCTAATGGACCATTGATGCTCTGCAGAAAATCTTAAAGACACTTTTCATACCAACATTGAAATACATGCAGAGGTAAAATAAATAAATGTTACAAACTACACGACTAAACTTTAAAATAACCGGTACGTCAATCTACTTTCCTACTGACTACCAGCCGGACCCAGCAGGGAAGCAGATCCGAAATACCGACAATAAATGTCACATTTTATGCTGTCGAGTTTTAATGTGTGTGACAGACATTCAAAGGTGACACACATTCAAACTCGACAGCACAAAACGCTACCCACACAAAACAGCCTAAAGCTTAGCAGTTGTTCCTGCGCTCGTCTTCCCTGAACACCGACATGAGATGAGGTGTGCACTTGCCTGACTTCACCGGCCTGAACCAAACGTCAAAACCTGCGTTCCTCCTGCAGGTAGCCATACAATATGTCTAAAAAACCACAGCCGCACTTTCCCTTTTTTACTCAGTGCCACCTGCAGCGCCTGTTTGGTGAATGCATGATGGAGGGTTTGCTTTCTTCACGGCTGGAAGTGGAGTGATATTTGGAACAGGTAAAATGCAAAGTTCAGCTTTTATTAACTGAAGCCCGGTTTTATAACAGACATTTCCTGTCGCTATTTCTAGGTATTAGACTATTAAATGCTTCTGTCTGAAAATGTAGCATGAGTTAGCTAGAGTTAAGGAAGGCTCAGTAACAGGTTCTCATTAGCAAGAGCTAATGTAGCTAAAGCTGTAACATTTGGGATAATTCATTTACCTGTAGCTACAGCTAGCGTATCTACCGTAAAACTTCAAATAATAGCCGAGTCCCAAATAGACGCGTGTCTCTTTTAAACGCCTGGTGTGACAACAGATTTGGGTAAATAAAGGCCGGTCTCAAATAGAGGCCTGGTCTGTTTTTTTGTTTTTTTCCATGTCGGGTTGTATTTGATCTTTTAAAACCCGTCAAACATAATTCATTTGGATACAAGCGTTGCATTTTAGAAGATATACGGGATAGTGAACAGCGATGTCCGCGCTGCACGCACACACTCTCACACACACACAAACATAGCGGAGCCGAAGTGTGTGCGTTACTTCACGCAGCACACATAACTGACTGGAAACGATACCAAGGATTATTTAGCCTACTGCCGCTGGCGAAGATGAACTAACGCTACAGTCGTTACTGTAAGTAACCTACAATAAAACCTCCATGATTAAAAAGTCAATACTTATCAATATACCCACCTACCTGTCCTACAGGCACCAACATGTTTCAGTCTGCTCTGTCCACTCGCTGTGCAAACACAGCTCTACTCTGCAACTAGCAACTTTTTACTAACAAGCTAAACTGAAAGATGTCAGTTTGTAGTCTAACTGTTTATCTTGAACTTTGGACAAACTCTTGTAAACTTAGCTGCTGTCTTAACGAACCATCCTCTCCGCTGGAGCAGTAACCTGTGGATGTATTATAAGACCAAAACATATACATGTGGCTACTTAATATGCACGTGAATTACGTGATCGTTATGTGGTGACAACAGAGCATAACGCTAGCTTCACTTTTTCCTACCCTTCACAGTAAAAGCCCAACCTAAAGAACGGCCACTGAAGTCAGTCAGTCAAGCTGTTGCAACTCATACAGTACTATTAACATTACCTCCGCTAATTAAAGCCATGCCTGGTAAACAACAGAACTGCGACGTCTGTCCGAGGAAGACGACCAAAGGGCCAGACTGGGAGGCGGAGGGAGGAAGAAGCTCAGTGAAGAGCTGGAGGTGAGCGTGTGTGATGGATCCACAGCATGCGGGCAAAGCATCGTCAATTAAAGGCCCGTCTCTTATAGACGCCTGTCTCAAATACACGCCGGGGCATTTCGGCGATTTGGGTAAATAGAAGCCCGGGCTATTATTTGAAGTTTTACGGTAATACTAAATGTAACATAGTGGGTAATGAACGCGAGGCTATACCGTCCCAAGAGGAGGATTAAGAACACAGTAACAGTGATGACAGTGAATGAATGCTATGTGTGAGTGGAGTTGGCATGGGTTAATTTACAGTTGTAAAAAGTAATGTAATTAAAGTTACAATCTCGAAGATCGCTATTTCGTTTCTGGATCTCACTTCCCAGAGATCCAAACAGTACGCTGCTTTACACACAAGTAAGTTAAACAGCGAGTCTATTGTGTTAGCTCGCCTTCCCATTTCAAGCGGACCAACCACTGATGGGTGATGGAAAACATGTTAGTAACTGCGCACCTTTTACCTTTTGCGATTTTCCTGGGAATGTCACCACAGACACCCAGGTTGTAATACTGCAAATGCGAGGGCTTTCATCAGTGGTTCATATGCTCATATACCTCATTCGGCGGTAGACAGTGACTTAACAGACATTTATTGCAATGAAAATCTTCGAGATTATTACTTTAACCCAGTAAATGCAAAAGAGCTAATAAAGAAAGAGAAGTCATGCCAGTCGTGTCCGCACACTTAGTCAACATGATACAGCTAAGCTAGCTAAATGTAGTGAAGCTCCTTTGGGGATGCACAGTGTGGTGTGTGTGTGTGTGTGTGTGTGTGTGTGTGTGTGTGTGTGTGCATACGTGCATGTGCGTGCGTGTGTGTGGTGCCTGTGTGGACCATCAGAGGCAAGTCCAGAGTTTTTGTTCAGCAGCAGCAGAGTACAGTGACGCGGTTAGCTCTGCAGCTATTCAGCGTGGAGCTGTAAAGCAGTCTCCTCTATGCTCTCTCACCACAGTCTGAAGGATGAAGCAGGTTGTTTCAGATGCAGCAGGCTGTTATAAAGGTGCGCACAATTATGGCACCGTGATGTTAAAACATCCGCCAGATGGAACGAGATAACAAGCACTTTAAAGTGTTATTCAGCTCTAATTACCTGCATTAGATAATTTATTTTAATAGCCAAGAGATGTGAAACAGAGCCCATCTTACTTTCATGTTACTGTTTTAGCAAACAAATACCTACAGGGTGTTCTTAACTAACTGAATATTTGACATTAATGTTATATGTAATATATAGGTTATAATACATGCTTATCTGTTTCTTGTTGAGTAGAAATAATTAATTACAACCTCCTTTATGAGGACGGACATTCTTGTGCACAATTGTATTTAATAAGATATAATTTATGAATCACTACTGAGGTACATGGGACAATTAATCATGATATGCCAGGTGATATTGACCAGCCCTTTATACAACAAACAGTTTGACCTATTAATCCATGTAAAAGTAATGCTTTGCATTTTCCAGGTGCCAGTCAACTCCCTGGAGACCTGCGAGGGCTTTAGCTGGTTTGAAAGCTAAAAAAGCCACGTAATTGGGAGTCAGATTGTTTAAGGAATAAAACAAGATTTGTTAAAATTAAATGAGCCCTTGAGTGATTTTTTTTTTTTTCATTCCCGGAAAATGAAGAGATACTTGTAAAATCAGCCAGTGAAATATTTAAGCAGTTCACCTGGGATAAGCTTTCCATTACATATCTTAACAGGAATTTGAATGTATCTATAATAATTTATAAATGTATTGTTATTATGTCTGCCTAATGAGGTATAATGTCATCATTTGACCTACTTTGACCTACTTGTCAGTATCATGGCACAGTGCTGGTGCATTGGCCAGTAACATGGGAAGTACCATGGTAAAACTGAAAATCCCAACCATTTCCATCACAATACCATGGTACTTTTTGTAGGGATAGGCAATTTCTGTACACTGATTAGTTTGCATTTGTATGAGTATGGATCAGCGGAAGTACATTTCCAGGATAAAGCCTGACATCACGCACCGGATGTCAGGCTTTGCCCCTCACCTTCTGCTCTCTGTGTGTTGCCTTCTCAAAATCCCTTCGCTTCGGGAATCAACAACAAACTTCCAACTAGCAAGCCGCATGATGAAAATGGCAAGTTTTGAAGAAAATTTGGATCATGCAACAAGGCAGGCCTGCTTGTTTCTTTCGGTGAATGATTGCATAGATTTACAAATAATATGTTTACAGCATTTACTATCTTGGGACCGATTGTCGGGATTGCTGTGACAAAGTACACACGGCGATACACTCGTAAGAGCAAATTACGTTTAACCATCCAGCTAACTTAAATAGCTCACGTTACTGTATTATGTGTACAGTTAACTTTATTTATTTATTTTTTTTGTGGCTTTTTCTTTTGTGGAGTGCAAATATTCCACCAAAACAAGTCCTTTCCCGAGACCATTTTGCAGAGCCACTGTCTTTGCGGCGGTAACTTTTGATCAGTTTAAAGAAATGCAAACAACCCAGAGTTTTTTTTTTTTTTTTTTTCCTATCCTAGAATGTATGTGTGATGTAGCCAGACTTTACTCCACAGCGCTGTGGAGATAGAGCTGGCACTGCAAGACCACATTTGTATGCACGCTACCATTTAGCAGTAAGAATTAGCAACGTAGTAGCCATTAAGAATCCCCACAGATTTCTTCCAAATCCTCAGGTGAAGTCCACTGGGCATGAAGTGGCCAACACACTCTCACCACGGGCAGTGGTACAGTATAATGAATGCTCTTTTAAAGAGGTATACTTCTATAATGAGATAGGGCGACATGCATTACAGCCAGCTTGGGTGTGACCATGCATAAAGCTAGCATAACGAGTCAGACACACATTCAAGGCAAATTATCGTTTTGTCTTAATGAAGATTCATAATATCCTTTTTTTATTTTCTAGTCTAGTAGAACACTATGTTAAGTATATTATCAATGTTTCCTCTCCTCAGTACACCCACTGGCAATGGACCCAGCAGGCACATTAAAAGTTTGGCTTCTCATTTTAAATGTAGGCATATCCTGAGTAGACCCTGCTGCTTCCACCACCATATGGCACCATTGTTAAAGAGCGCAAATTAGTGCTGTACTGAGTATAGGCTGCTGAAAAAAACAAATATAATTTTGCTCAGCGTGACATCAAGGAGTTATTTATTATACCCCATCAAACGCAGCATCTCCTGCCTGTCATGCATTCATCATTTACTGTAGGAATGCCCCTCCCATGATGCATAATCCCAGTCACGGCACAGCAGCAACAGTGGTGGACATCAGACAAAGATCCCTCTGTGCTGTGCATTATTTGTCTTATATACACACTGATGGAGAATTAAATATCTGTTGAAGTTTGTTATTAAGATCCCAATTAGCTTCTGTCCGTCTTAAACAGAAGCTACTCTTCCTGGGGTCTCTATTATTTCATAAGAGTATTACCTAAACTGGATTACATCCATAGCATTCATAGTTCATAAAATGATGAACGGTACAACAAAACATAAACTTCATGACATTCATACTCACAACAAAAGTAAACACAATGCATCAGACACCACTCAACACAAGCCCAAAACCAGACTAATACATACAGTTGCTCACATAGACAAACAGACAAACAAACCAATGAGTCAATGAGTTATATCGAATAATGGTCAAGTCAAGGTTGTTATATGCATAAGCACAAAGTTGTAGAATTGTCAGTGACATGAAGACAGAAGTGAAAGTGAAAGAAATGTTCAGCAAATCAGCATTGTTTTTTTTTTCAAAGCCCCACACTAAAACACAGAAGTATACATCTCCAAATACTTCCAAGCATCTTTAAAGCATCACTTCAGAATAACCTTGTGATGTCTTTCACGATGCAGCCCTTTCCTTTCCTTCATCCTGAGACGTGCATGTCTGATATTGAACACAGTGCCTCCCCTGATGTCTCCTCGTGGTTCTCTGTATGCTGTGAAGTGTAGGCTTCATCTCTTGTGGCGCAGTCTACCTCATTCCCTTCACTCCCCCACGCTAAGGATGTCTTCATTGCTCTGCTCCCCACCAAGGTCCCTCCTTTTGAGCGTGGTTGACTGGGGACACAGAGACACATAGCTGATTGTACCAAAGCATGAGAAAACCTTTTTGTCTCTCTACCTTTTACCTCAATATCACCTTGCTTGATAAGTCTTCTTTCCTATGAAGTGATCCCCCTAAAAATAGTGCCTTGCTTCATAGGGTTTTTTTAAGCAAGTTTGAAAAAACTTATCAGACAGTGTTATCTTTTATGAATCGATTCATTCACTTAAGGCGTTGAATTTCAAATGCAATTCTTTTTCTCAAGAGACTAACCCAAGGGCATCTGTAGCTTGAAAAGGTCAACTAAAAAAAGCCAGACAGGATGAAAAGAGCCAGAATGGCTCCCTAGTTTGTAATATCATTCCAGCCCTGTGAAGTAAGTATATGATTTGATTTATTTTTTAGCTAGGCCCAATGTGACGGTAAGATCTTTTTGTAACTACAGGGAAATACATAGATGTGAGCTCACCTGTCTGTCATTCATAGCCTATTGGCTATCCTTTCATAACATTCATTTTGTGATCATTCATCATCAGTATTTGCGCCCACAGTCTATCCCGTGTGCTCTGTATCAAAATATTTAATTATGTGGAATCCTTCAAATCTGTTTTGATGCATAGCTCACCTGAAGGGATCTCTCATAATATCAAGGCCTGAAAAACACAAAGCACATGAGTTTCTCCTTTCTGTCAGAATTTCACAACAACATATTGACAGGAAAAGATTATTATGACAATTTATTTTCTCACACAGGCTGCATTTATAATGTATGTGTAAGCTAAATTCAATACACAGCATGGTTGGAAGACGTGCGCGTTCTGATAGTTTTTACAAGAGTCATTAATGTGTCCCTATTTCTTTGCAATCACACTGCCTTAGAATGTATGGCTTGCTTCAAAATGTCTCTACTAATAACACATGTATTCAGATTGTATCAATGTGTGAACACTCTTGTGCTTTTAAAAATTAATCAACATCATTTATTTTACATTTTGCTTTCAGGGTATAAGCATCTCCCACAAAGATGAGGTTTGTGAATGGTATTTAGTCGCGCTTGGAGGGTGGAAAGTCGCAGATACTTCCAAAAGTGGTACTGAGTACTTTTCACTGTGGTCTTAGCTTTGTGAGATTTGACACTCATCTTTTTGGCTGCACAAAGGACTGTGAGACAGGCAACAGATTTATGGGGAGAGAAGAAATACAGCTTTAGGAGGCCCTGAAAGCAGCCCGTGGCCATGGATCGAATGGATTTTTTCTCAGTGTGCCCATTTTTTAAACTCGAAAGGAATCAGAGGTGGGGAAGCTGAAGGGAAAATTGAAATGGGAAATTCCTATTATATCAGGACCCTTATTCTGTCCTTTCGAAATCTATCAAATTAGGAGTAGCCTTCCTACTCCAAATTTTGTATCTGCTTAATACAACAAAGTTGTTTTTTATATGTTCAGTCTCAACAGTAGTGTATTAGAAACCTGTTAATGATAACCTACACGGGTATATTGGTCCCAGATAGTTTTGAGAGAAAGGTGTTGTTGGCTTAATTGCTAATTTACAAAAGCATTCTCAAAATGATTTACTTGAGGTTGAGGAACTTACATATTCAGGTATTTCAAAGGGTAAAAAATAGAACTCAGTGTGATGAATAAAGAAATGAAAGTGAAAGCTTGAAAGGGAAATGTAACAGCTTTAGAAGAGTGAAATGCCAGCTTGCTGATTCTGCTTTATTTTAAGGAATTAACCTCTAATTTGTGTTCTCTAGTTAGTTAGTCTGTCTACATCTTATCGGTAGCAGTAATTGTACCATTGGGAGCTCTTTCACAAACATTTTGGCTTCTTGAGGTAAGGATTTGATATAGGGAACATTTTCTTGTTTCGTGTGACATATTTACATGTCCAAGGAGGTTATGTTTTCTGTTCGGTTTATTTGTCTGTATGATTGTCCGGAGGCTTACGGGGGAAAGAAAAAAAAACTGTTTTTCCTGAAACTTGGTGGACGGGTTTAGCCATGGGCCAAGGAAGAACCCATTCAATTTTGAAGTGGAGCCGAATCATGAGGCAGATACACACATCATTTTTTCACTTTTGTTAACAATGAGTGAGAAAGCGTTGCACAGGGGCAGCTTCTTTATAGTTGATACACTTGTAGCAGCTTTGCTAGAAGGAGAATAGCCTTTTTAAGAATCTGTAGTCACAAAATCAATCTTTTTTTTTTCTCCGCTGCTGCAGTGTGCGCTTCAGTCACAAGAAAGCTGCTCCCTACTGTCTTAAGCTCACTAGACCCCACAGTCACAGCACACCAGGGAGAATGTAATGGAGGAAAATCAATAGTCAATTAAAAAATGTATAATTTGTCATATTTCCGGTTTTAAAAAGAGAGCAAGAAAGACTCAAGAGAACACAGAAGTCAAAGCCTCAGTATGGGAGAGGCTCTTTGTGTATACAGAACCAATGTCAAAAAAACCTCACCTGCTAAGGTAGCCGGTGGAATTGACACAGCGCCTGCCAATTTTGTAGTCCATATTTGGCAGGTTGGCGAATGTTGATTTCAAGCCCTGGTGGCATGACATGTGGCACTGGCATGAACTGTAGTGGGCAGGTGTTGCCTGTGTGGGACCATAAAGATCTAAAATCTTCCAAAATTAGATATCCAAGCCAACTACAGAAAAGAGTAGTGCCTGTTCCTAAAAATAATTGCATGCACACAAAAACAGAAATTACAGTATTGTCCTGAGAGAAAAAGACAGATGGAATCAGTAGGGTGCTTGTGGTACCGTGCTGAGTTGAGTGTAGATTATTTTAAGCATTACAATTCTGCAATATGATTTAACAAATAAACGTCATCTACTGTATACTGGGAAGCAATAATAGACTAAATCTAGACCAAAAAAAGAGCTAAAACTAAAAAAAAAAAAAAACTATTGATGTTTCAGATTTAGGTGTAATAGAGAATGCAGCTTCATAAGAAGAGAAACAAGATCTGAGGACTTTATCACTGTATCTTGGCAGCATATCAGTGATAAAGTTAGGGGCACGTCTATGCATAGATTAATAGCCAAAAATACCGGGATCTTAAAAATCTATGCTAAGACTAATTGGAGTTGCTGCAAGAAGCAAGTCCAAAGACTTTAGAACAGGATTTAGAACAGGAGTGATGTGAGCTCTTTCCTTTGTTCCAGTTAAAGCCTTGGCAACAGCATTTGGAATTAGCTTTAATTGATTTATAGACATTTTGGAGAAACGTCAGAGTAATCTCTTACAAATAGTCAAGCCCCTTTGTAAGAACAGAATGGACATGTTGTTTCTTTAGTTTTCCTTAAATGATAGAATGGTGTTTCTGAATGTCCTTACATGCAACTTAAATGTTATATCCAAATCAATGCTTAAACCCAGTGGTGAAATGTGCTGAGTCAGCTGTGAGCACAGCTTCTTCTTTTGCTCTATTGGACCAAAACAATATTGCCAATTTACAAATAATTCTCAAAAATGATTTAATTGAGGTTAAGGAACTTACATATTTAAGTATTTCAAAGGGCAGAAAACAAGTTCATGTTGATGAATATAGAAAAACTAGGAAACAATGTATACAAAAACAGTTCAGAACGGTCTGAAATCTGAGGTTTATGCTCACAGTGATTACTTTTACATACATTTATCTCATTATTTGAAGTTATGGCCACACTTAAAATTAATATCCAAAATTGTAACATTACAGTATACAGTATACATGACAGAAAATAAGGAAAAGCATTATAGGTCCCCTTTAATAACATAAAGGAGACATTTAAAAGAGATGCAATGTGTTATCCTCTATATCCTATATATCTATTGTGAGGTGAGGGTCAATGAGCTGAGAAGCCAACAAGTCTCCATACCTACCTCCAACAATTTGTCAATGCAATCCAGAAACATCCACTGTTGTTTACAGGGGGAAGAATGATTTACATTAGACAGCACAGGGAACTGCTGGTCGAAAGCATGTACGAAGAGACTTGACTCTGATCAGCTCTATGTAAATAAGACAGCTATTTTCTGGAATATTAAATGAGGCTTGCCTGCTGCCCTGATTTAATTGACTTAAAGTGCTCATATTATGCTCATTTCCAGGTTCATAATTTTATTTCGAGGTTATATCAGAATAGGTTTACATGGTTTAATTTTCAAAAAAACATGTGCATGCTGTTTGGAGCAGTTTGAGAACAGTGTTTTCTGTTGGAGACGGTAAGTCCCTTTGGGGTGGACTTTGGACTTTTTCACTTTGTAAACAGATTACATGCACATAACACAATAAAGGAAAGGGAAAAAGCCCAAAAGCATAATATGAGCACTTTAAGAGCCTTAGGGCCTGTGTCCATATAGTGTTTTTCTCTGGCAGAAAAGTAGGGAACACCTCATCCAAGTGCTTCAAAGAGCTGCCTGTGGATTTTGTTTCTATGACAACGACATTAACGCTAACTTAAAGCTAAGTTAACAGAGAGTTGATGATACCAGCACCTTTCTGAAAGGTTCAGAGATTTTCAACTATAAGTGCTCGGAGCAGCCGCGCAAAACAAAGCCTCAGAAAAAAGATGCTGGGTGCAGCACTCTTTCTCTAGGCCGCCTTACACTCTCCTCTCACTGGGAACAATTGGAAGAAAAAAAAGACACTGGCCCCCTTGCCTTTTTCCCTTTCCTTTATTGTGTTCTTTTTATTTTATTGTGTCCTTTTTTGTGCGTGTTATAGGTTTACAAAGTGAAAAAGCCCAAAGTCCACCCCAAAGCGACTTACCATCTTCCAGAGAAAACACTGTTCACAAACTGCTCCAAACAACTATTGTAGTCCAGCCTTTACTTCCGTGATGAACGTGCGTCACTTTGTAACACACGTTATAACGCTCACCTAGCTGCTAGCATGGCGCTCCCTCATACTCTGCAACTGACTAGCTAACAGTACTTAGTGCTCATGTGCGACTCCCAACAAAGATGGTACAGAAGTGAGATGCCTCACTCTGTAGCTAAAACAGACAGCTCAACACACAGGGTGAAAAGAGCTGCAGCAATGTGCAGTACAACAAATATATGGTGTTTTCTGAAAATTAAACCACATAATTCTATTCTGGTACAACCTCTAAATACAATTAGGAACCTGAAAATGAGCATAATATGAGCACTTTAAAGGCTGGTGTTTGCATACTGTTTGTCAGCCCATATACAGTACAACTTCCATTTTTTATAAAGAAAGTTTACACTTTATGATATGCTAACCATTTTCAAAACACACTATAGTTTTATTGTTTATCATATATGATCTCACTCGTTTCCTACCCTATTAAAGTAACTTACAGGGAATCCAATCCAATCCAATTACAGGGATACCAATTAGTTTTACTTTTGTCAAAGTGACATTATTGTTATGTGATAATGACATGCATTTGCACATCAGACCCAATATTCAGTAATAGATTACCCACTGCAAGCTAGTGTCAAGTAAGCATTTACTGAAATTAACCGAAAACCAAATGCTACCTGAGGGAAATCAATCTTAAAACAGGTTTTGGAAAATGATTAGCAGTACAGTATGCAATATTTGTAATAAAAGGTTTTTTAGCAATTTTGGATGTAAAATTCATTAAAGTTAATTTGACTGGTAAAACAGTTAAAGACCTTCTTACATTAGGCTACACAATAAAAGTCATAAAGGTTTTGGATCAATTTGTACGGCTCGCGAGCCCAAACACGTGTCGGTGGCGTGCCTTTTGTTTTGTTTCCGGTCCAGCTAGATCTGGTGTGGTGTTGTAGTTTTTCTAACGTTACTAGTTGTTGCAACAGCATGTAAAAAAAACTACAAAGTTTCCTAGGCCAAAAAGATACTTAAAACGTTAATCTTGCGATAAAAAAATGTATGCCGTTAAAATGGGTTTGTGTTAATGCCGTTAATAACGTGTTTAACTGACAGCACTAGTAGGGATGCTTGGGCCTGGCTGGCTTGGAGCTATGTGGTTCTCTAGCCTATCATTACAAGTGGGATATGCTGGTTATTGTGAAACTTGTTGCCATAGTGGACTTACATTTTGATGGAATGTGTGTTGTTTTTGGCAAAGGAATTAAGCAGGGAACACACTGCACGCTGAAGCGCCGCGAATAGCCATTAAGCGTAGAATTGTGCCTGTTCGTGTGCCTGGCTGTTAATACCAGACGTGCAGTTCTCCGGTCACAAAGAGATCCTTCTCCTCTCCACTCTATAAAACATCTCTCGATCTCTCTACCTGTGTGTGTGTGTGTGTGTGTGTGTGTGTGTGTGTGTGTGTGTGTGTGTGTGTGTGTGTGTGTGTGTGTGTGTGTGTGTGTGTCTCTTTGTGCCTAATTGCGTGTCCCCCTGTACAGTAGACACACCTGAGGAGTCAAGACAGCCAAAATTACCATAAACTTCAGCATTTTATTTTGAAATTTGGTTTATTTTGTAACGTCAGCTGCACTGTGGCCTTCCTGTATGTAATTACCTGCCTGGCTGGACACATTTGCTTGCGGAAGAAATAGAGGAGACGCTGAAACGATCGCTGCAGCGCGCAGGCCGTCACCTGATCGCAGCCGGTGTGGCCGGACAGATTGAATAACATGGGCGCCGAAATGATAATAGCTCCGCTTTGCGGCGCTTCTGCGCCCGGTGTGTTTTGGCTGTTAGTAGAGGTTTAAGATCTTGAGGCAGCCTCAATCTCTGTTCTGATCTTGGATAGTTAAATCTGTTACAGAGTAAATTGTTGAAGATATCATGGGCCAAAAGCAGATTTGAGTTAAGAACTGCTATAAAATCTTAATGTGGGCTGGCGGATGGTGGAAAAGCTGTCTTTCAAACCAAACAGACAAACCAGGCAGCAAATTCCTCACTGCAGCAGCCAGAGACTACACAAAATCATCTTTCTTGAATAATGCACGCTCGAGGATTTTTCATAATCTCATCATGTGAGCGGTGGTGAAATGCTGATACATAAAAAAACCTTAATGTGTGTCATACTTTGCAATTCCAGGAGAGTGGGTGATGCACACATTTTCTAAACATGCAAAGAAAATATCGTCTTGAAATGCACAATATCTGATATTTTAAGAGGTGCCAGAATGAAAACTTGATAAATCAAATTATGCCATAATGGAAAGTAGGTGCAGAGATATCTCCAACCTCACGTGTGCCAAATTCAATATGTTTGTCAGATTGCCCCTGAACAGAGTAACAGTGCTCCATAAATGATTCCTTGTTCCATATAATGAAGACACTCTCAGCTGGCTCTTGCTGCTGGCTGTGACTATGCCCGAGAGCCTATTCTCACTTGTTCCATCCTATTGTGACTGAATGACTGTGGAATATAAACAGGCTTACAACCTAATTACAATTATAGCTGGACTGTTTCTGTCAGGATTCAAGAGGTTGTCTCTGTTCCTGTGATTTTGCTCTGCTGACATACACAGCCAGATACGTTAACTCAGTTAAAATGATGTGTTTTCCTTCTCAGGCGTGAGAATGTGTGGGGGTCAGAGTAAGCTCCAATTTTAAATCAACACTGGATCATACTGGATAGAAAACTGACTTTGCATAGCTCACTGTGGGTTCAGATTTAAAAGACCATAGGGGTCTCTACAGCAAGGATTAACAAAGCCAAATCATCAACTATCAGCCTATGGGAAAGCACAGCAGCTCAAATATCAGACTTCAGCCACACAAGAACTAGAGGAGAGTGATTAGGCAAGGTGTGATTTCTGTTTGCTTGTTTGTTTTGTTTTCCTTGAGACCGCAGAGGGTGGGGGGGTGGGAGAGGATTTTTGTTCTTGTGCAATTTGTGTTTCTCTGTTCTGTGCTCCATCTGACATTACCTGTCATGCATTGTGGAATTTGTTTTGTATGTCTGAACGATATAAATGGTGCCAATAAAAAATTGATCACAAAAAAGAAGACCCTAGGGAGTACCATTTTGATGTATTTAATATGTGGTACAGCGACACTGTCCTCCCCCCAAAAAAACAACCCCATAGGTCATATGTACAAGCACAATTACGACCCATATTTACATTGGGAGCAAAGCAGGAAGTCGTGTAACGTGGTATAATACCCAGAAAGTCTGTTAATGTTTGACAGGAGCATTTGTAAATGGCTCAAACAAACACACGACTGGGGGTTGGGTTGGTTTGAAAAGAATTACTTTTCAAGCGATTCCACTATCACAGACAAATTTCAAATAACGGAATGAAATCATGAGAGTCTGGGTCGTCTTTAGATGTGAGATGGTGTCAAACTTTAGACTTTTCAAAGTAATCTAGTGTATGTTAGGCACTATTATAACTTTACTTAACAAACGAAGTACGTCAGGTTATACACCACGGGTATAATTACATCATATACGCGCGCACTGAAGTAACGGAACAGATTAACGGTAACGGTACTGATTTTAACCCAAACCACAATCTTTTTCTAAACTTAAGTAGTTTTGCTTCCAAAACCTGACCAAAATGCGACCGTTTTACAACATGTTAAAAACCATGACTGTTATGTTTAGAATGAGGACAGAAAACACTCCTGTGGGTCATATTTCCTGCCAGAGCTAGGGACACTAATTAATGAAACGCTCCTATTGTTATTAGTATTAGAGGGTAGGAACAAACAACCTACGTGGTTGTATTGTTTGGAGGACTTGTTGGGTATAGTCCAACACAAGTCTCCATGGCAGCTATGAATGAGGAGAGCTGTGATACCATGATGAAAAACAAACAATGCCTTCACTGGCCTTGAAAGTATGGAATTTTGGCCATAGTGTAGTTTTCTGTTCTTTAGCGAGAAACCTGGTCCAATTTTGGCCATGTGAGTTGTGATTTGACCAAAACACTGTAATACAAAATGACAGCCACATTACTTCTGGCACCAGGATACCAATTGTCTCACCACCTTGCACTAATCCATTTGCTTCTCTTCTCTTGAGAGCCTTCAGCAGTTTGTAAAAAACAATGTATTCCTGGACTGTTTCTGTATCCATATTGTGCAATGGATTTGCTTATTTTGCCATTCATATTATCAGTATTTTTCTTTTCTTTTCAATGTGACAGTCAATGCTAGATTATTGTATAATTGCCCCGTGTCACTGCTTATTTGGTTGCGCGACTTCCCCCATGTGGTCAGTCACTGTATGCACGTTTACAGCTCACGGGAAGCACAATGTAGCAGCAGTTTTCTGCCTTTCGTGACTGTTTGATTTTACTTTTTAATTCCTCATTTTAATGTTCACATGAGGAACCATGAATCCTTGTCATCTTTTCGACAACTTTGCCCTTGGATTTTTTTTTTCTCTTTCAAGAGCCATATTATTAATGCCCAAACTATAGTTATACACGCAATATCAACATAATACTGCAAGCCTGAAAGAAATAAGAGCTTGTATAGCACTAATCTCAACCATTTGGGGCTCTAATGAATCCTCTCCGGTCTCTTTAAAACAAGAGATTTGCTCTTGGAGTAAACAGCGCATGAATCCATCATTGTTTTGAATGCAGCGTGTATTATATAGGAAGTTTCAGTCAGGATTAGAGTGGAAATGTGAAATCCCAAATTACTCAGCAGTCAATAATAGCAAGTGATTGTGCATATTACACTGGAGCAGCCACTGGCAGGAATTTTGTGTGATGGGGCCATCTGTCAATCATTGTAAATGAGCTCTTCTTTTTGCCAGTTTCAATTATCATGATAGTGTAATAATATTGTTTTTGTTTTTTTTGAAAGAAGAGATATGGATGCTTGTGCAACAGTTTTGCGCTTGAGTGGCTTGAAAATGGAAATGTTGTGCCTCCTCAGCACTGAGTTGAAATGCAAATAAATCATCTCAATATTAACAAACCACTCAGTATTTCACTGACATATACATTCCAAAAAAAAGTAGTTTGCCTATGCACATCTGTCAAGAAAATGGTGAATTGAGCTTCACTTTTCCCAGTGTGACATTACATGATGGTGCCAGCTGTGGTACTACAGTATGGCAGATCCTTTTTTGCACTGATTAGCAGACGTCACTGCTGACTCCTTCAACTTTTGGTTTGAACAAAAATCCCCACAATCCCATATAACCAGGAATCTGAGCATTTATTAAATCCATCTATCTCTGTGTTGTAAAAACATGTAAAGCTCATTTAAAAGGTTCTGAAATATGAATTAGTTGGTCAGTAGCAGGCATGTTTCCTTATCTGAGCTTGATTAAAGAATTATAGAGTGTAGAGCACTTAAACATAAAGTTGAACATAAACACTTGCCTTTTTCCCACTGTAGTTTTGAGACAGCAAAAAAATGCCAAAATCTTGGAACTTGGTGCAGTGTGCAGGCACTCACTCACTAAAGGCCTTTTTATGGTTCTTCGGAGGCTCCACGCACAGCTTTCGGCATAGCCTACATAAGTGGCCTGATGTTTATACTTGTGCGCTGGTGTGTGCGTCGAGCCGGCATGTGTGTGTGGAGGGGGGAGTGTGTTTTAGAGCGAGGAGGAAGTGAGAGAGTGACGGCGATTAGCTTCGGAGCGAGTAGCGACTCTAGGGTCATAGTGAGAGAAACAAAGTGTCTCCCCTGTTCTTTCTGACCACGGTGGGAAATCTGGAGCAGGAAAAGTTAACCCTCTCCTTAATTTCATGTTGTTTATGGAGAAGGAGAACCAGGAAATGAGTCTGGGGAAATGCAATGCTACCAAGCCACGGCCGAGAGACGTGCGTCGCTGTGACGTGTAGTTAAATTTTGTTCGAGAGGTGCACGTCAGGCTACGCCGTCGATTCTACGCACGACCATAAAAAACCCTTAACCTGATGTGATGCTGGCCTTCATTTATTGGAGCATCTCCGATTATTTATGCTGACTTCATCTAGATTCAGTGAGACACTTGCACACATTTTAAAATAGTACCCACAAAGATGATATTTTTATAAAGGCTTAGTTTATTTTATAGTTTTCTTACTTTTAATCATGTGAATCGTATATCCTAATATTTGTTGAGTGTAATCTGCAGATCATTGGACTGGATGAGGGGGTTTCATATATAAACAGAATTCTCAGCGAGTTTGGTTATTCCTGTCTCACTCACACTGATGACAAGTGTATTGATGTACTACTCATGTTCCATTAATTATTTGTGTGGGGAAAAGATGAAAAAGATAATGATGCTTTTATGAGTGGGTCTGTGTGTGTGTGTGTGTGTGTGTGTGTGTGTGTGTGTGTGTGTGTGTGTGTGTGTGTGTGTGTGTGTGTGTGTGTGTGTGTGTGTGTGTGTGTGTCTGTGTCTGTGTCTGTGTCTGTGTCTGTGTCTGTGTCTGTGTCTGTCTGGTCTGAATGGCCAACTATAAGGCCCCTGATTACATCCCTTAATTATTCTCATGTCTTGATGAAAGCCTATCTTCTAAAAAGAATACCGTTAATCTGCAATAGTGAACACATTTCATAGGAAATGTAATGCGGCTTGAATTACAACATAAGGAGAAGTCTTTTATACTGAATGTATCTCCATCTGTTCTCTGACAACAACAAATGTTCATAATGAGCATGCGTGCAAAATATTAACTGTCAATGTATTTCATAGGTCTTTTGTTAAACATCTGCTCCTGACAAATTTGGGCAATTTCAATTTGGTCAAACTTGGAGTTTAAAACATATTGCTGGCTACAGTCCTGAAATAAATCCTGCTGAATCAAATTCTTAATACACCTTTAATAAATGTCATAAATAATTAACTTAATTAAAGTGCATAAATTTATGTATGCAGGGAAAAACCCTGCAGCAGCAGCAGCTATCCAACATTTTCATGCATGCAACATGCATACCCACAGTCCTAAATACACACTTACACACACACCAACATACTAACAGATATTTATTCTACAAACTCAAACACATGCATATGTATTCTGCAAATGCGTGCACACATTCACACGAAATACATTCGCACACAAATACAAACACCCTTGAGCAGACCAAACTCCAGGCTGAATCAGAGCAATTTCCCAGGTGAATCGGAGCAATCTGGTCATCCTAATTATAGCGTGCTCTATGGGAAACTGGTGAGGTCCTGAAGGAAAGCTGTAATCAAAACCTCAGGCAGCAGGGTGCTGCGATGAAGTGGCTCTCTACATGTGCAGTTAATATGAAGGCATGAAATTGCAAATTCATGACCCTTGAATGCAGTGTGCACCAGGCACCAGGTCAGTCCTAGTCTTTTTCTGTCGCTATGTCTTCTCATATGGAGAGGAACATTGCATATTCCCTGCCTGGGAATATTGGAAACTGGATCATTATGCAAAAAATCTGAAGCGGCAGGTGTAGTGCAGCATGGAACAATTGCTTAACCTGCCTTTAACAAGGGCCAAAACTCATAAATCAAACCCCAGACCATGACTTTATAGTTCATCCCATTTTTGTCCTCATTTTACTCCTGGAATTACTACATAGTATAAAGCTGAATGGAATATAACATTGCATTTTACTGTTATTATGGATAGACCATGCAGGCACAAAGCAGGGCATGCATCGCCTCTTAACAAGGCTTTTTATTTTGTCATTGTCACTGTCACAAGTGCTTCACACAGTTCTCAGCTTGAGCTTTCAGTGTTACAATGCCGGTCAGTCCAATGACTGTCATCATCCTTGGAATGTCAATGAAATGTCTAACTAGTTTAGCAATTAAAGGCATCCTTGAAACAAAACCCCATCATGTCTTGAAGCGAAAGCTTCAGATTTAATTGAGGATGTTTGCCAATCTGCTGTGTGAAATAGCTCAAGTAGAAAATGGGATTTTTGGCTGCATTTATGTGACACAATTAGCTGCCATGGAATGTTATGACGAATTCTCTGAACTGCCATGTTCAAAAGATTCAACTGTCAAAAATAGGAAAAAACATATTCAGCACTAGCTACTGGGTAGTGTTTTTGTTGTTGACACTTTACAGTACGTTGAATTAATTATCAAAAGTTTAGAGAAGTTGAAAACAGGATTTCTTTATGGCACAGAGGGAGGTCAAGAACACCAGGATGTTAGTCATCATTTCTAGCTTAAAAAGATTTGCTGCACCATAGGAGCTCAATTTATTTTGAAATGAAAGATGTTTTCAGCCCTTACGTAAATCTAATATATTCTACAGCCAAAATAAGAACCAATGCATTCATGAATATTTAGGAATTGGAGATGTAATATGTCACCATGAAGTAATCAAATGTAATTTCCATGCTAATGGTGGATTTACATTTGTATCACATGTAAAAAGCAAAATGCTGAGATTGATTCATGCATTTATTTGCTCATGCACCCATGCATTTATGCATGAATTCATTCATTCTTTCAGTCATCGATTCTTTTTGTATTATTTCAAATTCTTTTTAAAAGCAAAGCTAAAAGTACAGTTTTGATGACTGGAGCTTGAGATAAAGTAAAAGAAAGTGTCTAACTGTCGGAATGTGCAAAACTTTTTTTATTTTTTTTAAAGCAGTTAATCAGTGATTATTCATATCTTGGACTGTTTGACAAAACATTTTTCATTAAACCTTTCCTGAGTCTAATACACTGTTAAATAGGGTGTATTTATCTTGAGCTTCCGATTTGAAACGCCTTAGTGCTTCATGTAATCGTCTCTGACACAGACAAACAAACAAAAAGATAAGATCAACAAAACAGTTGTATGACAACGCTGAGGAAAGTGCCAGAATCAACAGGCGCAGTTCAGTCCTTTGAGAAATTAAATCAACTTTGATTTGTGGATTTTATCTTTTTTGTGAGGAGGAGTGTGAACGTCAGTCAAAATATTTGCTGGGCCCAGTCAATATTGATAGATGCGCACCACAATAATGAAGTTGTGAAAATACAGGTGCACCAAGTATCCCTCTTTCAAGGCAAATAACAGAATATAGGCAATCCAAACACCATGGTGTGGTCATAATATTACACTGCAAAAAGATCTACATCTTTCCCATCTGCCTTTTGATTTTTAATATCCTGTTTTTTTTTTAAAGCTAAAAAAAATAAAATAAAAAAACAGAACAAATAAGTGTTTAAACGTGAGACTGATACAGTAGGATTGGATTTAAACTGTTAAAAGAACTGTCTAAGATTTAAAGTGTTCTCTGGATCATAATATGGATATATATATATATATATATATATATATATATATATATATATATATATATATATATATATATATATATATATATATTTATATATATATATATATACACAGTATATTTCAATAATGTACCCCATCTGATTTTATTTTTTAGCCAAGTACCCTCTGAACAGCGTAAAGCATTTTTGGTATCAAATTGAATTTCAGAAGAAAACAAAATGCTTAGGTTGAATTTCACACTCAAAAACTGTAACATTAATCTGCTCCATTGGAACTGTTGGACATGTATGTTTGATTTGGTTTGATTGAGTTGTTGGTATTTTTGTGGGAAATTATGTCTTAAGGCTTGGTCACATGGTCATTAGCACCCACCCACCTGCCAAATGCAGGTATAATTTGGCAGTGGCGTGTAAAACAGTTACTCTTACTAGCCACGTTGGCGTGTTCAGACTACACTATATTTTGTATCTGTTACGATGGTCACTGTGTCAGATTAGGTGATTATAGAGGAATAAATCTTGCTGTGACTTGGCTGAGAGACATGACAATGACCAATCAAAGCTTGCCGTCTTTCACGATTCGCATGATGTCATCGGGAAAGAGTTGCTAAGCACTGACTTACAAACAAAAGTGGGGTGTATAATGCTGGCTATCTATTGTTCGGAAAAGAAAGAAAAAAATGACTGACCTTTCCTGTGTTTCACAGTTCCACCTGCAGCACCAAAAACATCTTTCACATCGTTCCTCTCTTGCTTCGCCATGTTTACAGAAGAGCGTCAGGCTATATAATCTGCTGATATTCTATCTTTTTATGTCTTTACTTCAATCGAAGCATGTTCGGAGCTTTACACACAACCTTATCAGAGCTGAATATTTGATGGCTGTAGTGCATTTTATGTAGTTTTGATTAAGGTGTTTACAGTGGGCATTTACATTTAAAAGGATTGTAAATCTAGTTGTTCAAGTTAATTGTAACACAGCATAGTCAATCTCAATCAAATCAAACAGCATTTCCCAACAACTAAAATTGGCTAGTAAAACCAATAACCACAGTAGCTGGTGGGCATAAAAAGTTAATGTCAAGCCCGATGTCATTTATCTAAATTTGCTCGGCCTTGAAAAAGGACGTGATGTCACATTTCTGATGTAGAAAGGGGAACTGCTGACCCTGACTGGGGATATTGTTGTGGAAAGAGCACTTTGAGCAACTCCTGAACCCAACCGACATGCCCTCTGTCCCACGTGGAGGAGGCAGAGTTTGAACACCTCACCATACAGTATTTCAGCTTTACAATACATGTTCTTTGAAGTGCAGCACACTAGAGTACCATAAGTGTAGTACACCGCTACTGCAGGACTCCATACATATTATGTTCTATAGTACTTACTCAGCATAGCATAGATTACAATTGTGCAAGAAATGTCCAGCCCTATTAAGAGCTTTAATGTGCTGCACACTTTAATGAACATTGCTGAAACATGCCATCAGCTATAAGTTCCCATTCTTTTCAGAGTGGATTATTCACCAGAAAGCACCCATCAATCAAATCCAAGACAAGGGGGGGGGGCATTATTCACACTTGATAAACCTCTCTATCCCTTTAATGTCTGAAGTTAGATACTTCAAACATTCCCATTTTGCCCACATCCCCAAGGAATGGACTGACACTATGGAGAACCCACTGCATTTGGTAGCTACTTTGCATTTTTCTTTTCACATCAAATTACTTTCAAACAGGAACTTACTGGTAACTGCATGTAGTGACCCAGCTTTAAAGCCTTTTATATGGAGCTGTCTTTGCTTGTGGTCAGCACAGAGAATATGGTGGGTATAAAACTTACAATTACAGTGACAGAAGAAGGCATTCCGAGTGTTGCTGAAACTACTAACGTAAGAGTGATGATTTGGCATGTAGAATGGGCTAATTTGGCATGGTTTAAATGGCAATAGCCAACAAGTGCTCAAGCCCAGATGGAGCTAGTTTGACTGTGTTAAGTTTGTTAAAGGGGCTGAACTCAACATATAGAATATTAATATAGCAGTAAACAATATTTGTTATGTAAAGACATTGTGGAGTAATAGTGTCCTGAGAAGAGAATATAGTCACACTCCTGTTTGTGTTGTTATCCGAGTTTGCTGATTAAAGAAATGGCAGGTACGCTTGGGACTAATATCACACAACCTCTGTGTTTGACTAATTAATGAATACATTTTTACTTGACAAATTACTGACATGGCAGATCGCACAGGGATTAAGATCACAGATGACTTCCGTAATTATTACAAATGAGGTTCCCAAGTAATACTAGTCCCGTGCATATATGGCTATAGACTGCTTTCACCTTGAAAAGCCATCTATCACGCATGTAACACTTCCCACAAATCCAAGTATACCTGGCTGTGTTTCAGTAAAATGCAGAAATGAATGGCTCTGTGTGTGAATAGGATATTATGATTACCCACTTGTAATGAATCCTGTAAGCTAGATGGGTCACACATGAGGAGGTAGCACTGCTATTATGTGCACTGTGTTGTATGCTTATTTAGTTTTTTTTGTTTTACCAGACAAAATCTATTATTTTCTCCAGTTATGTAATGTGTACCTCTTCTTACCAGTGTATGAATCATTTAGTTCCCTTCATTTCAGACAGAAAAAGATTTAAAAAATAAAAAAGTGTGATAAAAAGTAAGAGAAAAAAGACATGAGATAGAGTTTAAAATGGATTTATCGCATCACTTAATGAAGGCTCTGAGATGTGTTTAATAGCTGAGGAAATTATAGCTTTTGTCCTATGTGCCAGAGTGAATGCACTTGTATTATTTGTCCCTGACTTTCTGAATAGCAGGAAGATCCTCACAAATGGTTTAAGATAAAAATGCAGCTGTGTTATTGGATCAAATGCATTTTCACCAGAACAGCAGGCAGATCTCTGAATTGTGCAGTGAAACCGCAGGCAACTTTAAAATGGTCTCAAAGTGTTAAGGATGTTATAATGTCATATATTTGTCATCAGTGTACCACACCGTGATGGACAAAAATAGATATTATTTATATATTTCACTATCTGATAACTGATGATAACTTACATTATTTTGCTGAAAAATGAACTTAAAGCAGTGTCCAGGACAGGTTAAACATGGCAATGAAAGTCATTCTGTTGTATTTTTTTCTTCATTTTGACAAGAGAAACCCTTGATGCATGGTTAGCCATTTGTCTCGGTCATAACTGCCCCATCAACAACCCCTGCACGTCAGCTTGAAATATGAATTCTCCTCCCTGAATGCCGCGTATACTATATCGACATTTGTGGAGCTTGTGGCCCGTCTGGCTACAGGCATTTGATGTAGATTTTCTCAAAGACTTCTTTGGGAATTGTTCGTATGGGCTAGGGCCAGAACTGGGAATTGAATGATGGATACTTCACTACCTCAAGTAACTCTCTTTGGCCTCATATAACTTTACAGCCTCTTTTTACCCTCCTTGGTCTGTAAATTAGGTGTCATAAAAACAAAAAAACATCACAACCAGGCCTCACAGCCATACTGATCAAGAAATTTGTCTGTGACGCCCAAGGCACTGGGGACCTTAAATGTCCATGCATGTCAATACCTTCTGAATTACCAAGCTGTCAAAGGGGGGATGGGTGAGGATGAAGAGGGCTGAAGGTAGAGGGGCCAAATTGTAACAGATTGCCAAGCCTAAACCTCTGCCCTTAAGCAAAAAATGGACTTTAGAGATGAGCGTGCCAGTCACAGTATAATTGATGCTGGGCTGGGTACAGGGTAAGTCCCATCTGCCACTGTCTGCTATTCGGGAGAAAGCTTTCCCTTTTGTCCTGTCTCAACCAAGCCTTCAAACTGTGCTGGCAAAATCCTCTCTTCTGTCCCTCTTGTCCTCATATGCACAAAGCTGTAAGTCCAAGCCTGGTTTACCCTCAGAGAGCAGCAGCAGGAGAGACTGGAGAAAGCCATATACAGCCATGACATATTATATTTCTATCATATGGGAACAGAGCGACGGAGAAAAGCGCAGTTGTGCCTACTGCCTAAGCTCCCGAATCATTCTCTTTAGATGGTGAGATTGTGTGGAAAAAAAATGTTAGTGTGTAATCTTCCTCCTATTTTTCACTAAAGCTATGTGAACCTGTGAGATGTTTTTTTGGTGGATGGCTCTGAATATCGCTAAGTATATGTGGTTGGCGGTAGACCACAATATTCTGTCTGCTTGAGAGTATAGGCCACTTGCTAGACAGCTGATGCATTACTGAGCAATAGTGCTCAGTAATGCATCAATGAAACCATAATTTCCTGAGACAAGAACGCTTAAATGCATTTCTCACTCTCTCAAACTCACAGGCAGAACTAAGCACACCGGCATGTATGGGCTTGCTGTGTTTTCAACAACATTGGTATGATTAATGGGCTTCAGAACTGGCGAACTTGTTCAATGTGACACAAGCTTTTGTCTCTGTGTTTCATCCCCTTCCTCTTCCTGACAGCCACCAGAGTCACCCTCTCTTTGAAACCAACTACTGCTGGCTGATGCGCGGTAGCGGTGGGAGGATGTGATATGAGCTGACAGCACAGTAATAACCCATGCAAATTAACAGGGTGGGGTGTAAATGTGAATGCTAAAAGCACAATAGAAAAGTGATTAAAAAGCATTTGGGTGTCTTTTATCTTGTGGTGCTGCTGGTGCTGGGGAATAAAAGGAGCAGCCTTCGGTACAGGGGTGTCGAGCCAGCGCTCATTTTTATAATGTCTTTTTTTCCCTATTGAGAGGACTTAACTTTGATTGTTTCCAGGCTGCCTTCTATCTCCCCCACTGCCACAATCATGCATCCAACTGGGTGGCTTCTCAAAATAAGGGCTATAAGCACTTTGGCAGTGTTTTATGTTTCACTCAGGCAGCTGAACTCGGTCTGGAATGCACGTATGTTTCTCCCCTTCACAAGAAATTACTGATTCACATGCACGTACATGTCTGTCACCAACATGAATTCACTATATACCTCTCTGTTAGGACCAAACATTAGCCTTGAAGCAGAAATCAAGCAGCAGTGGGGCGTATGTTTTGTCCATTGCCAAGAGCTGGCACTGTGAAGTTTGTTTTGATCTGTTGAATGCCAGAATCATATCCTCAAGCCTACGAGTAAAGTTGAGATCATAGAACTGGCCCAGGAAGGGTCCAATTAACTTCTATTACAGACTCCACTGGGATGGATATTAGGCGAAGGAGTCAATTAAATTGACATTTTGAATTTCCAGTTGCTTGATTTTCAGTGATGTGTCCATCATGTCTGTTTCCGCTGTTCATGTTTAACCTCTGACTTGTGCCTTAGGACCATATACAAGTCGCATTAAGAGCAGCTGAGTAATATATGCAGCCTTAACTCTGAAGTTTCAATGTCCTCCCTAAAGTACTATAAACTATAAACACGTAATTGAACAGAACACTGAATGTACATACATTTGTCTTGGTGGCATTGGTAAAGACTGGAGAGCCAATTAGGCAAGGACAAGGAGTTGTACAGTGTAAGAAAAACACAACAGGACCTCACATGTTGGAGCCAGACACATATGGTAAACTAGATGAAGTGGCTGGATGTTATGTTCTTCAGCTGGAGTAAACAGGTTCAAGTGCCTGTGTCGGCTGGCATTAGCATCTGCACTGCAAGTGTCTCTGAGAAAGTAATTGTATCCTTGAAAGCTCTAGGGATGCTGCTTTGTACCTGGCACTGACTTCTCTGTGGAGGAGAAATCCAAAAGAAAAGTCTCTCCAAAGGGTTAATAGAATATTCTGCTATTGTGGCAGAAGACAGAGTCTTATAACGTGCACTACATCACCTCAACACATGATTTTTGCCAGCCTCTCCTCTCCCTCCATTTGGATTCTCTGTCTCGTTTTTGTTACAGATGTGCGCATCAGAGACTCTATGTGATATTGTCACTCTGGCACAAAGAGGAGGGAAATATTCTTTAGCAGTTCTTTAGGGTCCACTTGTGTCTCTTTCTGTCTGCACTATTATTTCCAGCTTCAACTCTAAAGAACCTCTCCAAATTCAGACCTGAAATTGTTTTGCATATTGATGACACTGTGTCACCTCAAGGCCCTCTTTCCAAGCCGTTTGAGTTACGGCCATGTATTCATAATACATGGGGATGTGCCAGGCTATTAGCCTCGCTGTATTCACTGTACAAATGCTGATGGAAATTATTGTTTCAAAGCTTTATTAAAAGCAAATCTCTTCAGTGGAGCATTCAGAACGAATGTTCTGTCGTGACTAAATGGCATTCATCCACATAGTTGGTGACTGGAGCACAAGTTGTGCATAAAAGCTAATATGCAGTAAACAAAGAAAAAAGCAGCAATAGCAGGCAATCGTGAGTTGTCTGAAATTGAAAAGCTTTGCTGAATGATTGCACTAATGTTCTTTTTGTGATAGCTATTTAAATTGACTTCTACTTTAATTGTGTGACGGAGATTAGCTGCTGCTTAGGTGTCCCAGCTTTCACCTGTAGGTATCAAGCCATTTCAAACTAAACCTATACAGTGTCTTTTATGAAATTACTGCTTTGATTTAGTTGTTCCATCCATTTTCACTACCCACTTATTCTGTTTAGCTACACATGGGGCTGAAGCCTACCCCAGCATGCATTGGGTGAGACACAGTGTACACCTTGCACAGGTCCCCAGTCTATCAGAGGGCTAAAACAAAACATAGACTAACACACGGGCATTATAGAGTTTCCAAATAATACATTTTGGAAGAAAGTGGAAAATGTCATAAGTGCAGTTCTTGTTATGGACGTGGTTCTTCAGCTGTCAGAAAAACTAGTTGTCGAGAAAATGCAATAGTGATTTTGATAAATCTGAGAAGTGAGCATTTAACTTGATGAAACAATTCAAAATTCATATTGATTACTTTGGGACTCTTGGGCTCACGATAAAAAAGTACAGCTTCATCAAATATTTATCACGGAATAACTCTCAGTAAGCCAAGGAGGACCTTGGTGCCTCCCCCCCCCCCCCCCCCCCCCCCCCCACACACACACACACACCACCTTCATCCACTATAAATAAGCCCCCTGAGATGTGACTCGAGACCAGGGTGCTTAGTACAAGGGAGTGTTGGGAGTGATTCTTGTGAGTCCAGCTGTCTCCAGAGCTCTAAATCCCTTAATTATGAGGCCAAGGAAGGCAGTCTCTTGGGAGCATTAAACATGCTCCTGTTCTGCACATTCACCAATCCCATTTGCAGGTTGTTTTTTTTTCCTTTTCTTTTTTTCTTATTCTTTTTTTTTTTGAAAGATAGCAGGTTAATGGTGCTTGAGGATATGGAACGAGAGGGAGGTGATAAACGAACGATATAGGGAGGGATCATTATTGAAGTAACTGGCACAGCAGTACTACCAGGGACAAAAGAAAGCAAATGCTGCTTTTAATGCAGCGGTTTGCAAGTGGACTCTGAACACAGGAAAAAAGGAGGAACGGCTCATGGTACTGCAGGCCTCACTTTTTTTCAAAGACATTTGCATTTGTAAGTTTCAGGATCTGTATTATATAATGGAACGTAGCCAGCAGTATATACAACACATTTGGCAGAGCTATAGGCAAATGTGTTCTTGCTCTTTTAGACCAAATTGTGCTATTGTCATGTAAAAACCTTCATGGCCAAGTTTCAGGAAGTTTTAGCTTGATATGGTTTTGGTGCAATGACTTTTGAAAGACTTCCATGAGCCCACAAGGTTGTCAAAATTACTAAAGAGGAAGATGGCATCCTTTAATGTAAAGTAAAAACATGAAAACCGCCAAAATTGGACATAGTGGGGTAAGTGATATAAAAGCATTTTTCTCTCTCTCTCTCTCTCTATCTATCTATCTATCTATCTATCTATCTATCTATCTATCTATCTATCTATCTATATATCTATCTATCTATATATCTATCTAACCATAAACCAATAATATAAAAGGCCCAAAAGATTTCAATAAATTCTGAGGAAAAAAGAAAAACTTGTGCGGCAATCTGAATGCCAGGCACACAGAGCAGAAATACTTCTGTGTCGCTGTGCAGTTTTCAGTATGTAAAGGAAAGGGGGAGATGGTGAATTTTTTATATCTGTTTTTAAATCTTTTCAGTCTTTAAAGAAACCTCCAGAAGAATGTCAAAGATATTGACATTTACTTATTTTTTTTCTAAAAGTTTCTTTCCTTTCCCCCTAGACTTTTACTCAGTGTTTAGCAAACTGATCTCTGTTTTTTTGCATTTCGATTCAACATGTTTTGCTCTCCCTGTTTTGTATGAGCTCTATATCAGCATCAGCATACTACAGTATAGGCAATAACCTTGTCAAGGGAGAAATTCTTTATTTATCTCTTGTTTTTTAAATTATTGCTATGCAGGCCTCAGTACGTGTCTGCAATAGGAGGCAGAGCCCCCATGTAACACGCCCGACAGACAGACGGCTTAAAAGAAAGAACTGCAGCACACAAAAACAAAGGGAAAACTCTAGTGATGGGTCGTTCGCCAATGAGTCGGCTCTAAGAACGACGGGAGCTGGCTCGCATATCCGAAGAGCCGACTCTATTTTTAAAAATATAGCCTATAGAAATGAAATCATTATGTAATAATGAAATAATGAGTGAATTTTATTTCATTTTAAATAATTTAGTCAATTCAAGAACAATTCAAAGAACACAAAAATAATTATACAGGCACACATTAGTTTCGACTGTCTGATCGGCCTCACATTCTGTTCCTGTCAATCATACACAAGGTGTCAACCAATTATACGGCATGAGGGAGGGGCAGATCCATCACACACACACACACACACACACACACACACACACACACTAAAGTCATGACAGAGAGACTCTGCATAGTGGCCACATCCGTCTTCTCAAAAGGGTCTTCTCGAAAACAGGACAAATTATTACTGAGAGAAGAAACCGCATTGTGTGTGTGTTCATGCTAGTTATACAAAACATAACTAGTGAGATAGTTCATGCTGGTTATAACATCCCAATAAAGAAGAGAGATGAAGAGGGACCAGTTTAATCCTTTCAGTTATTTATTTTTCTTTAATACGGAATGAATGTTGTTTCTATACATTAAAAAGTTGTAATTTAAATGCAAATGTTTAATAGTATTTTTTTCATAACAAATCAATGCATTTCATTTCATTTCATTTAATAATTTAATTAGAATTGTTTTTCACACCTATCATAGTCAAAACATAAATTTTTTTAAAGAGCCGTTTGTGAGCCAAAAGAGCCGGCTCTTTTCAGAGAGCTGAGTCAAATGAGCCGACTCACGACAAAGAGCTGGAATGCCCATCACTAGAAAACACTAGCTCAACCTTTAACTAGTGGGCGAAGAGAGAGCTGCAATTTAATGAGGTATGAAAGGCTTAGATCATCACATCATCCCAGACAAACATTTTAATCCTACACAGGGTTGTTGTGTTTGCAAATAGTGTGTCTTGTTTTTAATCATGTCAACTATTTCACCAAGGTTTATTGCCTTCTTTAGCTTTGACTCCCATTAGATGGCCCTCCACCCTCAGGGCAGAAACCTGACTTGATCAGAAGGTTGTGGTAGTGATTTCATTCAAACTAAACAAAGCATCTCCTTATCAGTGCTATGGATGAGTACTTCTCAGGGGATTATCAATACTTATCAGTCAAGTGAAAACTTGCAATTTGACAGTAATTATTTTCATGAGATTAGCTTTGTTGAATGTGTGTGGTTTGGTGTGTTGAAACTCCCTGCAGATTACAGGAAAACTCTCCTGATCTCTTTGCGTTTACAGCTGCTAATTTTGTGAAAATGACTCATATTTTTTTTAACTGCCTAGTATAGAAGCACTTGAACCACTTTGCAGACGGAAAATTGAAAATGGTGTTAGTAATGTATTTACTGGACTCCAGCAAGCTTTCACCAAGTACAATATGATGCCGTTTTATGGAATAGAGCAATCAATATTATAAATCTATAAAGATGATTGGTTTTTTTATTGTCTGTATATATGCTCTGCATATTGGAGCAACTTTACTGTACTGGAGGAGAGACTTCACCACTTGACACTGCTTCTGTGTCTGGTTTTGTGAATGATCGGTCACGAACAGACACCTCTGACAGCTTATCATACGCCACGTTGAGACAGGCTTGTCAGTAAGCTAATGGAGTGTTCTAAGGTTAATTTACTACCATATGAATCCCATCAATATGCAATTAAGAGGTGTAGAAACAGAAGCACCCAGACCAGCAGCTAAATCCCCACCAACCCCCGCCCCCATCCCCACCTTTTAATCAATTAATGTATGTGGCTTAAAGAGACAGGTGCTCCAACAGAGGGTGAATACCAACACTTTCTCACTACCAGCGCGGCAAAAAGTGACGCTTGGTCAGGTGTCTTTGGCGTTTGTTACTGACGCAAAAGTCTGCTTTAGCATCTAGCCCTTTGGCATCATTTTTTGACGTACTTGGTCGGGACTCTTGGCGTCACTTTTTGACTCTCTGGGTCGGGACTCTTGGCGTCGCTATTTGACGCTCTGGGATGGGACATACTGTACGTTTAACTGACATGTGGCACAAGAACGGGAGAGTTAGGTTTAGGAAAAGATCGTGGGTGGGGTTACAAAATGTACGTTTTAGTGACACACGGAACAAGAACCTAACATGAACCCTGGTCTCGTAGATGAAAGTCTGTGAAAGTCCTGTATTGTTTGACCCATCTACAGCCCCAACCAACCTCCTTACACGGATTTTTGAATCTTCCATACTACTCACATCTGTTGTCGCTCCTAATACTACATCATCTTACAGCGCCGCGGTTGAGCTGCTGCTATGCCCGGTGCATTCCATATGGACACTAAAGGGTGATTTTGGCTTTGAGAGCCGCTGACCAAGCGTCAGTTTTTGACGAGTTGGCAGTGAGAATGGGTTGTGAATACAGGTGCAGCAGCCATTGGCAGTAAGAAAGACATAAAGTGTTTTTGAACATTAAAGCATGTAAACATGTTCTAATAGAGACACAAAATACAACTATGAACCTGAAAATGAGTATAAAAGGTCACCTTTAAAGCATGACTCATAGGTTTAGTCTTAAGAGATTTTTCTTTAACCTCAAACAGTCCTTAACAGATTTCACAAACACTTCTCATTCTGATTAGAGCTTGGGCCAACTTCTGAAAATATTACATGAATTACAACTTGCATGGACGATTATGCAATGCCTACGCATGATGGTGCATGAAAAGCCTCATAAAGAGAAGGCATGTAGATATACAGAATACATGATACACTCTGCATCTTAAAGCCTCTTCAGCTAATGTTGTGAAAAGTGCCTTTGTGTTCAGCGGTTCTCATCAAAATTCAAGTGGTCCTTGTGCAGCTGGCCATCATCTGCTGCAGTATCTTCAGTTGAAACTAGCTTGTTGATATTTGTCCTGATTCAGCTGCAATATGGTCTATGAAATATTAACGGTCCTATTTAAGCCACCATACAAGGACTGGAGGAGGACTGCATGTTGAACAGTTGATTTTCCGGGGGATGTGGGAGATTTCCATTCATTACCTTCTTCTCCTCCCAGTGCTCCTCTATAATGCTGTGAAGTCTTGCTCACATGTGTTCCCTTTACACTGCCATGACATATTTGCTGGGATCCCTAGAGAGATTCAGACAGAGGGTTTGTGATATGATATGTATGAGATTTTCTACATTATCAGCCTCATCCGACTCACATAAGACCTGGGGAGTTTTAAACATACTGTCCCAACCATTCAGTTACCATTTTAAGTGGAGATTCACTCACTCAGTTGTATTTTAAACAATCGGGGCACAGCAGCATTGCTCTTTCTCTGCTCTCACTTCCTTGCTCTTCCTCTGCTGTCAGTATTACCAGTGCTGCCTCCACCTACTTGCATAACCCTAAGATGACATTTGATTTTATTACAAAATAATTGCTGGATTGCACTGAGCAAGGGAAAGCGGGTATTTTCTAACAGTTTAAGAATGTTTGAGGTTGCACTTTGTGTCCATCAAATGTTTCGGGGTTATTGATTCACAAAGCTTTCTTCCTGTCCTCCACAGCACCTCCAAACAACATATCAGTGGTGGCAGAGAACACTCCAGCCCCATTCAGTCGATACCAAGCCCAAAACTTCACTCTCGTCTGCACTGCAAAAGGAGGGAAACCAGCCCCATCGGTAAGTCGCTGTTGAAGATACACCATGCTGCTCATCCACTAGGGACCTGCCTTTGCAGCACGCAGATCCCTGTTGTTTACAGAGGCAACGGAACTGTTGCATGTTGCTGATGGGCTTTTTTGTTGCGGTTCTTTTATAGATATCAGCACACAGACCACTAGGAGTTATATGTTTTTAACATTCCAGACTTTTAACAGGATTTCAAAAGTTGCGTTGCAACAGCACAATCCTTGTTCTCAGTGCTTCCCGCAGACATGCAGTGGTATTTTTTAAGCTGAGTTCACACTACACAACTTTCAAAGTCGTCACATTGCTGTACAGCTCACACTACACAACTTGCTGTCTTGTAATCGGGAGTCTTGAAGTTGTTGTGGTTTTCACACTACATGACAGACCGGCGACAAGGGGTCACACACTACAAGATCTTTCACTAGGAGGAATCCCTGATGTGCAGTGGTGGAATGTAACTAAGTACATTTACTCATGTACTGTACTAAAGTACAAATTTGACAGACTTGTACTTTACTTGAGTCTTTTCATGCCACTTTTCTACTTATACTCCACTACATGTAAGTTTTGTTGTCATTACTTAGAATTCCTCATGGGGGCAACAGAAACTACACACTATAGCTTTAAGTAACATTTTCAATGCAGGACTTTTACCTGTAACAGTGTATTTTTACAGTGTGGTATTAGTACTTTTACTCAAGTAAAGGATGTGAATACTTCTTCCACCACTGCCGAAGTGTATGTCTGCTCTCCAAAATACGTTTTGTCACGAAAACACAAGCATGAAGTGACACGGAACACAACGTAACACCATGCGCCAGACAGGATTATTTTTGTTCCAAAAATGGATGTCCGCGAGGAAAAAACGCTCCAAGTTGTCGGTGTGCTGATTTGCAGCGATAAAACAGAAGAATAAAGAAAAGAAGGGGTGCCAACGTCGATTTACCTCTAATCTGCGGCTTTTATTGGGGATCTACAGAAACTAAATTTGTGTAGTGTTAACTAGGCATTAGAAGATTCTGTTAGATACAAGCTCCACTCAGAACATGCCACACATACACACAGACCGTGTATTCCTGCAGCCATTTAAAATAGCTGTCACCAGTGCCGCTGTTAAATTCATTACAGATTGACTTGTGATTGATTACCAGCGCTAATTTACTCATGCAATGTAGTCATTGAAAAAGGTATATCAGATTTAGGAAACAGACACATTAGTGTTATTGATGGTCACACTCAGGGCAATTAAGCTAATCACAGTGACATGATAGTAATGATTGCACACAGAATTATCACTGTACACCCTCATACATTTATATGCAGAAACACACCATGTATGCCATAAAGCAAATACACAGTGCACACACACTTACACACACTTTTGTTCTCAACTTTTTGAAGTGCAAGACAAGGTCTTGCAAATATCTGTAACATATGCTCCTGTGTTTGGTGGCATATGAGCTAACGGACGCTGTTAGAGAGCGGTCGCTCGCTGTTTGTTCCCACCGGGTCATTAATCATCGTCCATGGATGTATGGTAATGGACTCCAGACCCTGAGCACACCTATCTCCTGCAATTATGAGCCTGGTGAGAGGTGAATGCAAGGTGAATATGATTTCCGTCTCTCAGGGACTTCCTGGTTGATGGTGTGATGAGTGAGGTTCCCCCCTGTTATGATTTCACAGGGAGCCCTAAGCCCATTAAAGCTCAGCACTGCTGGATACTTTTTCCAGCGCTTAATGGAGGCAAAGAGATGCGAAAGGTTTCAGCTGGTCAGTAAGCCCCGACTGTCTCTTTGTCAGTGGCCAAGTCACATTGCTGATAATTAGCTTTGTCAGTGACTCAGCAAGCAAATGATCCAAGTCACTGACTTGAGATCAAAACAAAAATGTAAAGACTGTTTGGCCGCTGCGTCCACCATTGTACCATCTGCAGATTGCAGGAAAAAAAATCATTGGCATAAGATACATTGGAGGGTTTTGGTATTGCTTCAGAATGCAAAGAAGCTTTGTGCTGCAAAGGCTGTTTACAGTAATTTCAATACAGTAGTTTTTTTATTTCATATATGAAAAACCATAATTCTATCATTTCTTAGAGTAAATCAACGTTAAATAAAAACCGTTGAAACATTTATTCTATTTAAAAATAAATCTAAGACAATGCACAAATTACATATGTGGGGAAGTTGGAGCCATATAAGTACATGAAAAATTATCAGTATCATAAAAAACAGATTATATGCAGGAAGAGGCTACGTAAAGCAGATATAGTGGTGTACTAAAGATTGCTTTAGGAAATGGTGCAATAAGGAAGTTGAGAATTGTTTTGCAATTGGATCAGGATGTGGAATGTTCATTGATAGAGGCATTGCAAGTACTACAAATGCAACTGAGCACATACACTTCTCAGTAAAAGAAAGGTGTATTTTAGGATAAGGAAATTTATCCAAGAATATAAAAGAAGAAAGATCAGTTGTCGACCGCTTATCAGTAAAAGTGTCTGTAATGGACGAAAAGCATGGAATTAACAAAAAAATAATGAGCTATGTGGGTTGTCCTTGTTTCAGACACATAAGCCCCTTTCACATAGCTTGTTAAAGGTGGGAACAGTTTGCATGGTGGGAGTGGACCCTTTTGTGTTACACATCACTCCTCTTCCGAAATACCAGCATACTATCTAAAATAACACACTGGGCCAGCATTATGCCGCCATTGTTTGCTTCAGTGTAAAAAAAAAAAGCAATGCTGACATAATGGCAGACCTTTTTTATGGCGGTATTGCAGAATCTCTGTTTAAACGAGGCTATATAAAGTCATTTTGTTACCCTTCATCACAGTAAATGTTTCAGTTTACCACTGAGATCCAGTAGCCAGACAAAAGCAAAAACAAATTCATCTACTGGAGCTCTTGGACCCTAATCTTATGGAAAACATTGAATCCAATCTTATCTAAAATAAAATAACAAGTCGTGTCTCCTACATCTTCAGATTGGCTCATTTTCATTCCAACGTGGCTTTCTTTTACCAATTCTATTTTACCAGAGAAACAGAAACAACAGTAAAGGTCCTGCACACCCACACATATGTTATTCTGTTAAATTGGGTGGAGCTAAATTATGTAGAAAGTTTGTTTAAGTCCAAACTTCATACATGGGGTTGGTTTACAAAAAAAAGATGTACAAGTTGCTCCACCCTGGCAGATGAAACAAAACTAAGAGGAGAGTCAGATGTTAGTCAAGCACAGTTTGTACAGTAAACTCCCACACAGTCCTGAGAAGAGGTTTAATCAGCCGTTATAAGTGAAAACACCTGCATGAGAACCATGAGTGAAGGATCTTAGTGCTTTCATTGCATGGAAATGATTTGCTAAAATTATATTTAGTCATTACGTGAGCCAGAATACTATTGGAAGAAATGTACTTGCATCTTGTGCGTGGATAGAAACTAATTCCAGGATCACTTCTTAGCTTCATACTATATCCTACAGGCAAACAGACAAGGTGTTTACACTGGAAAGATGTGAAGTCAAGTCTGCACAATCTAAGAAAATTGAGAAAAGGAGGGGGGATTTCAGTGTTACATTGCCTCTGTGTTGATCATGGTCTGTCAAAGTTGCCTTGTACTGTTGGTCTAAATCAAGGTTGGGTATTGTTTGGGTTTTTCCTAAATAATACTTTTAAAACGGTGCTGGTGCCTGGACCGATACTTAAAAAACAAAATAAGAGCACAAAACGACAGTCTTGACGTTATAGAATGGTCTGTTTATTGCTACAGCCATATGATCAAATTTAAATGATTTATTTAAATGTATTAACAATAACTTATAACAATAACTTTATATTCTTATAATAATATACCGGTCAATTGCTGTTAAACGACAAAAAAGAACCACTAGATGGCAGTAGGGTACTTTACAATAATGAGTGCACCATCAGTTTACGAGTTGCAGTTAAACGCACCACTAAACTCAGAGAGCGGCAGTGGCCACGGTGCAGTTAGGCTACACTGTGTCTTTAGCTGCAGACTTGTACGTCCTGGTGTGGAAATCCCTTTGAGGGAAATACAGCCACTCTTTAGACCATTTAGCTGTCAGCATTTTAACCACTAAGCAACTAGCTACGGTTGCTAGTTGATAGCAACAAATACAGCATGATGGTCGGACCCCGCACGTAGCTGGCCGTTCTATTCGCCTCGGAAAAATAAACTGGATAAAGTTATAGTTGCCAATTGATTTGTCAAATCTTCGCATACCAAGTGATATTTGCTATAAAATAATCAAAGCTAAACGTAAAGCTGTGGAAAGGCAAAAGGGCAACCAAAAAAATTGAGTTATTTTGAATCATTATATTGTGTACATAGTATTACAGTTGACATGATCCTCATTTATTGTAAAGAATGAGCACAAATAACACATTTAGACTGGTACCATTTGTTCTATGTATGTTCCACGGTCATGCTGCATAACAAAACCTCATTATTAGGTTTGTAAGTATTTGCTTGAATGTTGCTTTGGCCCAGTTGTGTGACTGCAACTTCAAACGGCTCCCTTTGCTTTTTGGAGAAACTCGTTTAGTCTTTGTCGGTGCCGCTGCCCCGGGGCTTGTTGCAAAATGAGCTGTTGTCAGCTCTATTTTCAATGTCATATCATTGCAAGCCTGGTCTCAATAGTGGCTCACAACTTACAAAGAAATTGCTCTGACTTATTGAGCCAGCTAAATATGACCATTCTGTAGTATTTCTTATTTTAAAATGATCTTTGTTTCTAACTAATCCAAAGTATATTCCACCTTAGTTTTTAAGAGACTGCAATTAATGAATTACTTTATACAGTGACTATAAAGATGTTCCTGCATGTGACACGTGTACATGGATTTAGGATAGAACACCATCTGTTTTCTGTCCTACAGCATGTAATTGTGTGACATATCTTCAGCCAATCTCTCACCTTCTCTGCTTCCAAAACTCTGATCCACGCATTCATTACATGCAGAATCAACTACAGCAATAGATGGTTCATCTGCAATTAACTTCAACACATCAAAAACTCTGCTGCCTGTCTCCTCACCCACACCCATACCTGCTCCCTCGACCATATCATCCTCATCCTTCAGAATCTCCACTGGCTCCCTGTTCCCCAGCATCCAGTTTAAAGTCCTCCTCCTCATCAACAGTCCCTCCATAACCAGGCCCCTTCCTACCTCACAGACCTGCTCCACCGCCACATTTTGATAATCTTTATCAAAATGAGGTTTACAAGGAATACAGAGTGCACATTGAAACATTCATTTACAGGAAGCCATAAATCATGTTTAAACCATGGTCAGTGTGGGCAGCAGAAACAAGTTGTAAACACAACATTGGTATGCCACCTTTTATTTTGATATGTCAAACTTGTTAGCAAACAGTTGCTTATTCAGCCATCCATATAGCTACGAAAAGAGAAGCGCTGTAATTTGTAAGCATTCCACGTTTTTTTTGCTGTATACACTCTGATGACTGCTGCTGTATAACAACGCGGCTGGCCGCATAGGGGGAAGTTTGGGGTGGATGGGCGGGTCATCAAACACCAGACTGTCAAGCCACGGAGCGGAGTTCGTTTCCCAGGGAAAAGAAAAGACCCAGGAAATGCGTGTTCTTTGGGAGTGTTTTAATCCAAACCACGATCTTTTTCCTAAACTAAACTAGTGGTTTTGGTGCCTAAACCTAACTTTCGTCGCCGCATAACGCTCACTTTTTGTGGCCTTAACTTAAGCGCAATGTCCGAAATGACCCACAGCTCACGGTGCTATGTATTCGGCCGCTGTAGCCAGTTTCCTTCCTTTGGAGTTGTTTATATTTGTTTCCACCTGATAAATGCTAGTCCAGTATTCACCCTCTGTTTTGGTCAATACCAACTCCTGGGGAAATGATCTGGCTCCACTATGTTCACCAGCTAGTTCTTAAAGGTATAATGGAGGATTTTCCCGAATTTTAGAGAAGAACCACCCTCTCCACTTTTTGAAAAAATGCACATGCACAACACTACCTGCTCCCGAGAGGGAACGCCTATTAAACGTGTGCACGAGAGAGCATGCACAAGACTAGTTCTCCTCGTGCACGCTCTGTTTACATGTTTCCAAAAGAAGATTTGCACTTTTTCCACTATGTCAGACTCGCCACCGGTAAGTGGAAATCTATTTACAACAAGCATCTCTATAGCTAACGTTAGCATGCTACAGGCCAACAAACAAGCTATTGTCTAGCATCTAAGTTGTTGTTGTTTTTTAATTGCTGGTGCGTTTAGAGCTTTCAAGAAGAGAGTCTTGTGGGATCCGATATTGACTTCGAGCCCGTGCCCTGTTCATCCCGACCAAGATCCAGGAGGGGGGGTGCGCCTAGAGGCTGAGGGAGACGAGGTCGGGGCGGGGGCGCAAGAGCCAACACCAGCCGAAAGCGGGGAGAAGGTGGCCGTGAGAGAGGGGGAGGCAGCGGTCGGGCTAGAGGCCGCAGAAAGCGGAAACTACCTAGGGACGAGCACGTACGACGGCCTTACGTAAACATATCAGCAGAATGATTGACAACTAGGAGGACCAATAGTCTTGATGATCCACCCGGAAAAAGAAAATCCTCCACTATACCTTTAACTGTGTCTGTCTGACGTTTGGTGCTAAGCAGGAAGTGTACCTTTAGTTTTTTAGAGCTTGAAAACAACTGCCTGCTGCGGCCACTGCAGACATAATGAGAGCAGTGAGAGTGAACCGAAACAGTGAAGTTGTGGCAGGACAACTAAACAATGAGATGAAACTCACTATGAAGAAAGAAAAAAAATCAATTTATAAATACAGTATATTGATTGTACCTGCTTCAACAATTCATTTTAATAGAAGTTAACCCACATTTTATGTTCCCAGGGATCAGAAAGTTGTTCTATTTTCTGCTGCAAGAAAACACAGCCAAACAGGGTCCTCTCGGGGCAAGCACTGCTTAAAAAGTGGCTGCTGTTATTAGAAAATGAAGAGAAAAATGGTTAGGAAGGACAAAAGCAGCTGATTATGCTGCAGATCAGCAAGAATCCCTTGAAGTAATAAAAAACAAACCCGGTGAAGCTGCACAGTGTTTGTGCTGCAAATTATATTTTTATCATCAGGTTTTCACATAATTGATTTTTTTTTAATTTTTACCTGTCCTATTTACATTTTTTAAATAAATACTGATGAATTAACAGATTTGAATAATAATAATAATAATAATAATAATAATAATAATAATAATAATAATAATAATAACAATGAGCAACATTAGAATTGCTCTGTGTTCACTTTCTCTCATTGTACAAAAGAACCTTGTAACATAATTTCATGCAACATTTACTTTTATCCTAAACAGAGACATACGCTTTGTGTGTTTTGATGAATTCTCTTTGGTCCTCCATAAAGAAAAACATATTCTCTGTTGCTATGCAACATCCTTTTGTGTCTTTCCAGCATCCATTGTAATGTCTGACACATCATTCTGTCTTAGTGTAGACATGTGAAAGTGTTGAAGTTCACCCAACACTGCTATTGTTGCAAGTTATACAAATATTAAAAGTAGTTTTAGAAGGCTTGCACTTTTCTTTTTGCTCATTATGTATATGTCTTTTGGTTCTTCAAATGTCACATCAGGGTTAAGTAAAGAATTTACATGCCTATGTGCACAGCCAATGATGTTGAATGGTCAGGTATTTTATTTATTTTTTCATTACGAACACTTGATGATGTGTAAATGTATTTGAAATTTGTTCAGTATTTGATAAAAGCAGCAGCCTGGTTCCAGACCTCTGAATCACTGCACACATCTCTGATTTGGGTGGAGAGGAGATTCAAATAGCTCTCGAATCTTTTTTCTTTTTTTTTTACTACGAGAGCCTCTGTGCGTAACATAGAGTTTTTCCTGCGTGTCTGTAGGGCGTGTCACATTAGACAGCCAATCACCAGCATTATTAGATCTTGGTAGAAGCATGCTGCATGCTGATTGGCTCACTGACGCTGATGAGATTTACTCCGTAGGTATTGAAATTGGGTATTGAATGACAAGGCCTTTTCCGATACTCGATACTTCAGAGGCAATTCGGTCGGTGCCTAAAAAGTATTAAATTCGGTACCTGGCCCTGGATGAGGGTGATATGCGCTCTGATTTGAGGTGTTGTGCTGTTTGATTTTGAAAAACATGCATTGTCAATGGATGAATACAATCCTATCCAAAGCTGCATTATAATGGACTGCATTCAGTGAACATGCCTCATACTATCTATCCTCTGCAGATGTCACCAAAATAATGAAGTTGCTCATGTTTTATCCTGGCATCCTTGCATCATAAAACGTAATGCTACTTTAGTCATGTGGGAGCCCAGCAAAGTCGTATGGCAGTGTATTTTCTATTATATGAATGTACTGTGATATACAGTAGATTCCCCATATGTGCATGATCATGCTGTGCACAGCTTAGTTGTATTGCATCATCACGTAAATTATTTGTCTTGAGGTTCATATTATTTTCAAAAGATGTTACTTCCTTTTTTTTTTTTTCCCTTCCACTTTTTGGAGACACCAAACATGCCAAATTCCCCCAGTGCAGCTTTGAGAGAGAGCTGAATAGTGAAAGTGTCTGATATTATGTTCTGAGATCTGTCAGCATCTGATGTCACTAAAGCAAGCTGGTGAGATATTAATAATAGCTTCCCAGTGCCACACATTAGAACATCCTCAGAGCACAAGCAAGCACTGATTGAAAAGAAGAAAGATAATGACAGTTAATAACAAGAAGGAAAGCTGATTAAGTCATGGCCAGGATCCTTCTCTCTGCCTCTCTCCTCTTTTTCGCTCCCCCTTTCTCTTGCTTCTCCTCTCATTGAATCATTGTGTCACCATGAAAATTACCGCCTTGTCCTTTTGCCACCGCCATGATTAATTGCAGCAACATAAAGGTGTATATGGACCAATGCATTATTGTTAGATTGTTTAAATTTGAGATGGTGGGGGAGAGGTGGGTGGTGGGGGGGGGTTGGCACTGTGCAGAGTGCAGGTGCTTTCAACACTGCCTATTCATAGGAAAAAATGCAAAACCCTTCTCATGCCATTCCAGCTTAATTTTACCACTGCCATGGCACAGTGAATGGGCTGCTGCTTAGAATTACATCTTGCTTTTTTTCTGTGCTAATTCATTTCAGAATGAAGTAAGTGGTTTGTGTATGGTTTCATTGTCTGCACATAGTGGACTATGAAGTATTTGGGGATTTATAACAGAGGCGTGATTGATAATCACTTTATTCCGTGCAGTAACACTGTCTGTAAGAGAACAATACAACAGCAATGCCAGAAACACTCCAAAATCCCCTTTTACATGAGAGCAAGCACTTTTTTCCAAGTAGCCTACTACTGCAGCTAAATGTATTACCTAACAAGCCAGTGTGTTGATTGAAGCCAATATAGCTATTTTGTACATTCTAATGCATGCTTGCCAGTAAGATGTACAATTTCTAATTTCCTGAGAGGATATGTTTGTAAATTTCAAGATTCAAATTCAGTATTCCCAGCCATCTTAAAGGACAAAAAATCCACAATGTACCGCTCAATAAGCAGTTTACTTGATTGTACGACATGAAACACAATGGATGCGGGATAATCACATGAAAGGCGACTCCTTAAAAGCTGTACCCAACAAAAGTACCCATGTCACTTGGTGAAATGCAACCATTTATTGGAGACATGTATCACAGTGAGAGACATCCTCTGTGGTATTTTGGCAGCTTTATAATCACTTGTGGAAAACAGATCAGTGTTTGCTCTCCCATTTGAACGGACTGAAAGTAGTGAGGCGTTTGCTGTTATCTCTGCCTGTCAAACAAGGAAATGTGGGAAATGAGATTTTAGCAAATTAGTAGATAGCTTAAAGTAACACAGACCAAGTCAACCGTCATGATAGATGTCTCCCCTAAGTATGCTTAGATCAATTGTGGATTGATTCATTTTCAAATATTTGAAGATCAGGGTCCTGGTGACTTATTTTGTTTGGCCAAATGGCATATAGTCTGGCCAGGGACATTTGCCACGCATGTCTCTTAATTCCATCTTATTTGGCAGCTGTGCACATGTGTAGTATATAGGGTTGGGCATTGTTTGGATTTTAACGATTCTGATTCCAATTGCGATTCTTCCTTTCGATTCCAGTTCTTATCGATTCTCAATTCCAATTATTTGAGGGGTGGAGTTGAAACGGGTCATATGCTTATTTCTCAAATAAGAGGAAAGTTTTATTTTGATTCAATAGTGGGTTGCAGTTTTACCGGGCTTTTTCAATGTAAAATAAAGCCACACTAGAGCGCCGCTTACTGTGCTCCATGGCTGCAACACAACAAGCGCCTGGCTGCTACGGAAACCAAAACTTGCACATGTTACATTTGGAACCCATGATCAGATTTGAAACCAAATCCTCCAAACGATTCTAATAAAGAAACAATTTCACTGGAATCGTAATTTTTTAAACGATTCCAAGTAGGAATTGGTTCTTGATGCCCAACCCTAGTAGTATACATTCAGAAATACCATCAAAGTAATTTCACAAGATGTCAAATCATGGCCTTGCAGAACTGCATTCCACTCAGACAGATCGCTTTTATCCCCAAGTCACAATTTGTTAGCATTTAATTGAATAGTGTCTTTAAAGTTGGCAGTTGTGAGCCTGATATATTTAACTGTAAAGTCAAAGTGTTTACATTTAACTCAATTATATCAATGGTCATTGTCAGAGCTCTGAGGATGAGGAAGAGGAAGAGTGGTCGCAAATCACAATCAATGCACACTGGAAGACACTTAACAGGATATTCACCAAACAACATTACAAACAAATTCCCTCAACCCCACAAATCTATTTATAACTGTCTGCATTTCCATATTCCTATACTACAGTATGTGTGATCTGCTTCAATGAAAGGGGAAATGAAAAAGGAGCAGAACTGCAGGATAATGAAATAACCGAAATAACACTTCTCTCCCTGCAGCTACATATCTGTTATCCCTTTCATTCACGTCTTTGATGAAACATTAATTGATTCCCTTTCTTAAACCTCAAGCAGACAGGTGCCAAGGAAAGATACTTAGTCATGGTCGGATCACATGAATAGGTAAACTGATGATATTTTGCTGGAAGTAACACCTCAATGAAGGTATTAGTTTTGACTCTATCAGAGCACACGCAACACACGGCTCTATGCACTATGTTAAGTCATGTGGATGTTTAATCAATACTTCTTTTATGCGTATAAATGAACTTCTCTGCTAATGTTTATAGAAACAAATCAGTTATCTAGGCTTACAGAATTAATTGCCTATTATACCAATCTATAGCCAACACAGGTGTTATTGTGTACCCACACACTGTTGTCCAACAAAAGCTACAGAGCAGGTGCACGGATCGTTCTAATCCACGCTGCTCACCCTCCACCTGCGGTGATAATTAATGAGGTGTTTTAATACACAGTGAAAAAAGCTTCTTCTCTTTGCAAGTTATCGAGTCGCTGTAGGAGTTAGCAGCAGATGCAACGGGGTCATTTCGGAGCCGAGGTTGATGTTTCTACTTCCCATTCCGCTATTGGATTTTAAGCTCTGGCTCTACAGAGCACATTAGGTGAATGCAGATGGGTATTGAACACTTCCAAATTATAACATTCAACACAGGGCTAATCTGTGGAACGTTATTTGTAAATTAGCCTTATGTGCTATAATGGGCTACAATCAATACACTTGGGTTCATTTACACATTTAGAGCAGGTTCTCAATCTTTTTTCAGCCAAGGACCGCTTACAAGACAGAGAGTATACCGGGGACCCCCTCATGTATATCCCTTGGAATAGTTCGACGTAGCCTATTTTTTTTTTTTTTACACATCTATAGTCTTAGTTTTGTGAAAGAACAACACACGAGCAATGTATTAGAAAGATATTAGACATGTATTAAACATGTATTTAATACATGTATTAGACATGTATTAAACATATGTTTAATACATACATATGTATGTTTAATACATACATATGTATTAAACATATGTTTAATACATGGCTAATATATTTTATCAGTGTTTTGAAACACATTTGCAGATTAGTAGATTAGTAGATTTGCTAGATTAATAAGTAATATATTAACTGTTATAGAATTATTTCAATAAAAATGTAAATATTATTCATTGAACTATACAAATAAATCCACATTTTTCTATCGTGGCAGAGGGCCATGGACTGTAAGGATCACTCATTTACAAAAAAAGCAAAGGTTCAAGTGGATGCCATAGACGTAGAAAATAAATGCCATATATGAAGAACTGTTATGTTTTTATGGACAGGACATAATGTATGACCTCAAGTTTATTATCTTACCAATGGGCAGGTTTCTAGAGAAGTGAAAGTGTATAAGAATACCTGACACAACCTGCACCTTACCTGCCACTTAGCTAATTTGAAATAAACATATATGTGGAGCAGACAGTAATAACTTATCTCTGTAGTGTGTGTGTGTGTGTGTGTGTGTGTGTGTGTGTGTGTGTGTGTGTGTGTGTGTGTGTGTGTGTGTGTGTGTGTGTGTGTGTGTTGGACCTTTGTGAGACTTACCCTTTTAAGGGGCTTTGTATTTACATTTGCATAACAAGATCTTGTAGGTGTGCACTAATTAAAAACTAAGGTTGTACTTGTAGACATAGTCATTAGTCATCTTTCAAGAACAGATTGCACTGATGTGAGATTTTAGAATGCCTCCTTCCATCCTAGTTCTCCTCTAATGAAACATTGTAATTGATTAATTCAAATCTATTGAAATTATTAAGGACGGCTGTGCATCAACCTCTACAGTCACATCCCAAAATGAACAAACTTACTTAGAGAAAAACTTCAAGTTGAAAAGCGTGTTTGAACTTACCGCTGTACTAAAAATGTAGTGCAGGTAGATGGGGCCATCGAGCAACTCATGGCTAGGTAGGAGCAGCAGGATGTTTCGAGGACGAGTAGATAAAGTTTTTTTTAGTTTTATTATTTTCAATCCATGGTACTGACAATAACCAGTACTGCAGAACGCCTTTGACCAAGGGCACTTAGCCCAGTGTGGATGTGCACCAGCCTGCTCTGATAGCAGGCATTGGAAACTTTTTAGCTGGCTATAAATACTATGATACAACCCAGCAGCCTAACACAGCTTGTAATATAATAATGTGGCATCTGTCTTAGACAATATAACATCTGCAACTAGGAGGCCCACACAGACAGCCCCCATTTATCAGGGTTTGAAAACATATTGTACATTGAATGAAACGTAGAACGATTTATTAATTAAATTATTAGCCAGGCTTTGTACATGTGTACATTGTACACTTTCTCATTTGTAAATGAACTATGTACAGTGACATTTAAAATAATATGTATGTAAACAATGTAAGTGTCCTTACAGAATACTAAAGTTGGGTAGTTGTATATGTGGTCTGAATTGAACTTGAAAAGATTTGAGAGAGAAGAAGTGTGGAGGAAAGAAAATATGTATGTTGTCACCATAGACTGTATAAAATATGGATGTAGTCTCCGAAATCTAGAGACCAAAACAGTTTTTTGTACCAGGCTGTAAACATTTTTATTTCTGCTGTAAAGTTAGGCATTTTAACATGGGTTTCTATGGGCTATATGGGGATTACCAGCCCCAAGTGGCCACTGGAGGAACTGTAGTTTTTGCCCCTTTAAGCATTGGCTTCATTTTTTGAGCACCATAGGTTGCCGCTTGATTGTCACTTTAAATGTAAATCATTTTTCATCATATTGTAGTCCAAGGATTAAAGATTATTTTCTTAAGATTCTACTGAATTTAATTTGGAGCTCAAAGCATGCTTCAACAAAGGGCCTAATTTACTGGTGGGGGTGGGGGGGGGCGTGCTCGCTGCGCTCTTTCAGATGGCAGTGTTGAACCCTTCCACTTTTTACAGTCTAGTTTATAATGTTATATGTCATGCTCTCATTCAAACCGATTTAAACAGCCTGTCAGCAGCTCAGCACAAATGTTACCGTTGCCCAAACCCCCAAAATTACAGATGGAGGACGTAATTAATCTCAAATAAAGATAAGTTACCTGGATATAGTAAATGGCATCGTTGAATCTCTGTGTTATTTCTCACATCACATATTAAACAAGCAGTCAGTCCACCACTGTGCTTCTTAAGTCAACACATTCATGTAAGTATGTTTGGCTGGACCGCAGAGGCCAGGCCCAGGACCTGGTTATTCTGTCACTGAGTCACTGAGTGATGAACATTCACCTTTGGCCATTGCAAAGCTCCCTATTCATCGTGTTGCAGGCAGGCTTTAGCGATGTGTTCGTCGCACATGTTCATATCACGATGGCGACGAAAACACTATCACACTACAGATGAACATTTAATATCTATATTTACATTACAGATACAACCGCTGAGTATCCCCATAACAATTTGTCCAGAAATAAGCCATTTCAGCCATATATTAGGTTTTGACCTAGTCTTGTGATTCTTTTTGGGAATCATTTATTGTGTCTGTATCTCAGCAGGAACAGCTGCCCTAACAGGTGCTGTGTGTGTGTGTGTGTGTGTGTGTGTGTGTGTGTGTGTGTGTGTGTGTGTGTGTGTGTGTGTGTGTGTGTGTGTGTGTGTGTGTGTGTGTGTGTGTGTGTGTGTGTGTGTGTGTGTGTGTGTTTGTGTGTGTGTGTGATCTAAATCCAAGCAAAGGGTGAAAAATTACACAAGTGATTTTATTCTGCACTTTTTTGCCTATGGGGTGAGTCAATATATTGATCAGTTTTAGGACTTTTTGCTGTATAAAATATCTTTTGCTACAGCCATCCATTTCATGAAGGGGTTATATCAATATTATGAAAAAAAACATTGTTGTGTTTTTGTGTGTGTCTCTGGTAGGTATCCGAAAAGCAAAAGCCTGTTTGAGGATTTTTGTCCATACAAACTGTATCCACCCTACCTTTGAAATCAAATTCCGCCCCTGGCTTCAACCAACTCTTCACAAAAACCTCAACACAATACAGTTAAATGCAATGCAATCACGACTCTTTGATTTTTGGCAAATTCAATTAAAGTGGTCAAATGTCCCCAAAAGAGCTGCAAATAAAATGTTCTTTCTTCAACAACAAAATTATTCAGCATATCTTTCTGAAACGGTAACAACCCCGGGCAGTGTCAATTCAATCTTATTTCAACGCTAATATCTGGAGGTTATGTGCTGAAATGGGAGCATGAATTTCCTGTCAGGCGATTAGGCCCCCTGGAGATGTTAATGAAATGGTGATGAAACTATTGTAGGTTAGAATTGGAGAAAAAAAAAAAGTGTAATGTGAAAGATGTCACACAAGAGACAAACCATTACGGAGCATTTCTGTGTCTTTCAGCTCATTGTTTTGATTTTACACCTTTGTTTGTTTTGTCTCTGACTGCTTTCACCAACCCCATTTCCCGCTACAGAAGGCAGCTGTTTTAGCTGAAAAAGTTCCGTTAAACTACGCTGTACACTAGTCACCAAAACGAAGTTAGAGACGAGTTGGCGACTAGCTAGTGAACATAGCAAAGTATTTAGCATCTGAAGAGCCAGATATTTTCCTCAGAAGTTGATGGAGACTAAAACCAAACTCAAAGAAGAGTGAATATTGGACTTACATTCACCAGTTGGCCAGAAACGGGACTTCAAATGAATACAAATTTGTCTCTGTGCCTGCTGGATGTAAAAGGGTTAGGGTTACTCACACTTTATCAATATCAACTTTATCATAACAATGCTGTGCATTCCTTGTTTATTTTCTGCTAGAGTTCAGTAGAAAATATAACATGTCTTGACATCTCTTGTCCCCTCTCTTTTTTTTCCTCCTCTCTGTCTACGTCTCACTCTGTTTCCATACTCCTTGCCGTGTCTTAGGTGTACTTCAAGCGTGATGGCGAGCTGATAGAGGTGATCTCCTACACTCAATCCTCCAGCGAGCAGGGTGGCGGCTCAGCGGGGGTAAGAGGAGCAAGGCCGCTCATCAGCAGGGACCTGGATGACACTAAACTGCAGCGTTCCCTCTCTCTTCTGGACCCCGAAGGGCGTGCGCCGCAGCCCCGTCCGTACACAGAGAGCACCCAGCGTGTCCACACTCAAGGCCAGCAGGCTAACGAACCAAGCCCTGCCACAGAGGTCATCCCAGAGACAGTGGTGAGCCGGGAATTCCCCCGCTGGGTGCACAGCACAGACCCTCTCTACTACTTCAGCCACACTCACATCCCACAGAGTGACGGCTCTGTGGTGGTGCAGGCCCGACTCACCTGGACCCTCAACCCTCAGCTGGATAACGATGCCCTGTTCAGCTGCGAAGTCAAGCACCCAGCACTGTCCATGCCCATGCAGACAGAGGTCACTCTAGGTGAGTAGGATGCAGACAAACTTATTGTTGTTGCATTCTCATCCCCCCCCCCCCCCCCCACTACCACCTTTTTCTCATCTGACCTTTATTCATCCTCCCTCTACACACACACACACACACACACACACACACACACACACACACACACACACACACACACACACACACACTTTTCTCATTTCTTCTCACTTTTAATCTCCTGCTGTCTCCTGGTATCCCCTTTCCGTACTTGGAAACCGACTGGGCCCCCTTATGTGTCCCTTGCAAATGTACTCCGAACAACACTGATTTTCATTTGATGCCGCTTAATTGCGTTACAGCTGAGCAGATTGCGAGTTTAGCGGCGAATGCAAAACTCCAAGTGACTGACAGGGCAATTCATCGAGCTGTCTGTTGCTATATTGAGTTAACTCAGTACTGTTATTGAAAAAGTCGACCTGAATTAGAGAAGTCAAATGAGAATTTAGACACGCTGACCAATGTTGTATCAGTGGCGAGGCGATCTCCGAGATGCTGCCCTTCTTCGAACTTCAATGAGCACCTCCCTTAAGCTCTTCGGTCTCACATTTTACTTTTTGTTAGCCTCTAAATTTCATCACTTTATTTCAAGGAGAGCAACGAAGGAGAAAGGAGAGGAAAAGCTGTGGGATTATTCGTTTGTTCATCTGCAAACTATGAAAGCAGAAGACGTATTGATGCAGTGAATGCACCCTGCATTCTCGAAACAGGAGTCGTACTTTTAGCATGAAGTTTTAATAGTATGTGATCCGAGACACACACACACACACACACACACACACACACACACACACACACACACACACACACACACACACACACACACACACACACACACACACACACACACACAGATACACACACATACACTCTCATTTCTTGTAATCTAAAAACAAAGATGGCTTCCAGCGCATCCAATTAACACTTCAAAGGCAATACGTTGGCCTTGGTTCTCCTGGAGCCAAGCCACACAATCCTGACATGATAAACTGAGACATTATCTTCCGTGAGATGCTCGCAATGGTTGAAGGCAGCAAGAGAATCTGAATGAGGAGACTGTGGCTGGCACATATTTGCTTGCTGCATTGTGTCGCGCTGTCATTATTTTATCTCACATCACCACCTTCCATGTAATTAAATGTATCCCTCTTACTATGCTGGTGAGCAGCTGTGGTCACTCTGAGTGAATGTATAGAAACTGTCGTTATTACCCAGAAGTGGAAACTCTTAAATATATTTTGGAAATGGCATTTAGAGATTTCAAATCTCCCGTAAACCAGGCACGCCACTGCTTTCTCTAGCCATAAATGTGGTCCGCTGTTATAAAGGAAGATCTGTGATACATAATCAGTACATTTGAGTGATTGAGTTGAAATCACAGTAAAGCTTGCTCATCTTGTTTGTCCCAAGTAGCTACTAGATGTTTTGGAAATTAATAAAATGCATCATATAACACTCCTTGGATCTGAATCTGGACGATTGAATAATGTTGTTGCAGCAGGTTGAAGTATGCATTTGTCCAGCTTTCTTTTAATTGTGCACTCACATATTGTTGCTTGAGAAAAAAAAAATGTTTTAGATTTTTGGTTCATTTTAGTTCTTCTCTTTTTGTGTGCCAAGAACATTTCCTGCCAGAATGCATATACATATCTGGGTAAATAGGGTGAATCTACAGGGTCTCAATTAGTGAGGACAGGACACTCCTTTCTGTTGTACCTTTTGGATCAGTCACTTTCCAGCTCAGACTGACGAGAGGAGTGTGCATTTTAGTTAGGAATCTAGTGGAGAACAGCTTAAAGGACTAGGCTGGCATTATATGTTTTTTATACTCGACAGATGCCATGAAAAGATCAAACCCCCACTCTGCCTGTGACACTCAGCCCAAAGCCCTTTGGTTCCTACTGAAGACGTCAAAATAAATGGTTCACGCATATATAGTTTCATTTTTAAGAAAGGTTGGGTATTTTACCAAGTCAGCTGGGCGCTTGAGTTTTGAGCAAAAATTATTCAAACAAGATAAATTGTGCATTTGTTTGGGACTATTTTCTGCTGTGAAAAAAAATATACACATTCTAGTGAGAATTTGTCAGCAGAACGAGGTATGTTAACTTGACGCACCTTATGGTTTGTTACACAGAACCATTCGAGAAGTCGTCATTGGAAACTGTTTTGGAAAAGGGCAGGTATGGCACTTTCACAAAAATACCTGTCAGGTGATTGGATGAACCATCTGTCTATCAAACTCTTGCTGAAGCCATTTGGGAGAAAAGCAAAAGATCTTTTCTGTTTAGAAAAGCCTTCAGTGCTGTTCTTTGCTCTTCTTTCAATGAAGAAATACTGTCAAGTTATGATATAACTAGTCCATATCCACGACGTTCCATTTCTGGCATTGCTCCGGTCCCGCCGGATCTCCCTCTTTTCGGCCAGATGTCCGTTACCTTCCACTTTCTTTGTGTTGGCATTCTAAACTCCGGTGGATTTATGAGGACTATGGTTAACTGTTCCTCAGATCTCTGCAGGGTAAATCCAGACAGCTAGCTAGACTATCTGTCCAATTTGAGTTTTCTGTTACACGACTAAAACAACTTTTGATCTTACACATGTGTAGTACAACAAAACGAGTTCCTTCCCGAGGCTATTTTGCAGAGGCACCGTGGCTATGCTCTGCGCTTAGCACCGCCCATGATGATTTTGATTGCTTTAAAGAAATGCCAATAAACCAGAGCTGGTTTTTCTACCAGCTCCTTTGCAGTGCTGTGGAGGAAGCTCTGGCAATGCAAGATATGACTGATGCTATTGCAGCATCTATGCTACGCTGACCTCTTTAGGAGCCGCCATCGCCTCTCCATGATGTCACACACTTAAACCATGCCAGTAGCACCTCACAAGATGCTGATTGGCCAGGCCATGGTGTCTCGTACACAAACACATTATTTGAGGCCTGACAAGATAGATTTTTGTGTGATTTTGTGATGCCGCGATTCTCACGTGATCTCGCGATATTGCGAGAATCCAGCTGCCACGCAAGGTAAAGTCAAGGGGGTAAGCCAGCCTCTGCAAAGCGTACCTCCTATGGAGCCATTTTGTTGCTATCAAGCCATCACCCCCCGTTAGCATCCCATTGACTGCCATTCATTTTGGCGTCACTTTGGCAGCAAATAACTTTACATCTGAAGTGTTGAAAGACTCTATTTGTCCATTTTTATTTCTAAAGAAACATGACAATGTATAAAAGGCTCCATTACCTTGTACCTCACGTTATGGCTCCGTAGCAGATGTTTTAGTAAAAATAGGCTAACGACTGTGTCAGTAATTAGCCTGTGCCTATGTTATCTCTATCACTGGAAAAGTGCTTCTAATAGACTTCACTGGTCTCCGTGGAAAACAACAGTGTCACATTGTCCATTTCTTTTACTGTCTATAGGTAAAGTCCATGTTGTATTGACTCAAAAAAGTGATAAAGGACCATTTCACCCATTGCAACAGTGTGGCTCGTTGGTGTGTTTTGAATAGTTTTACACACTACTTGTTAGTATGATCAATATATCGTTTGTTTTTTTGGTCTTTTGATGAAATGTGTTGATCTTAGGTAAAATATCAACTACTTTTGAACAGAGGATCCGGCGTCTAAAAAAGCAGATTGGCCCTTGTTTAAACACCAATTGTCGGAATTGGTATTGTCACTTTTTTCAAATGGTAATATCTCATACCAGAAATGTGTCTTTTAAAGTGTAATAACTGTCACTGATATATCCCAAGTGGTTTGAAATATAGTAGACGATTACATGCTAGGAGGAGACAGCGGCATGAGTTGAAGGTATAATGCCACGAGCTGTCTTCTCCAGACACAGTATTGCAGTAAAGATCTCTTTGCCTCTCTCACATGTTGATGATAAAACAGATGACATCCTGAGGAGAATGGGCCCTGTGAAACTCTTGCTAAATGTCAAAGGTGCTAATATTTTGACAAGCCTTTCTCTCTGCTGTGTTTGAAGGCATTAACTTATCATTGCCTTTGTTCTTTGAAAGAGATGCAAGGAGCATCGCCAGACTTTTTTTTTTTTTTTTCTTTCACCACCTACAGAAAAGAGAACAGAAAGTATGCGTTTGTTGATTTTAATTGGAGCACTCTTGAAATTCAAAGCATTCACATACCTGCTTTGGGCTTGATCCATCATGGAATGGAATAGTATAAAAAGGTAATAGGGTTGAAATTCAGGTCGCAGGTTGTCTTCAATGGAAATTTGATTTGGCTCATATCGTTGACAAAACGTCACACTGTTTAACTCAAATTGAATGTGACTGTGTAAAACAGCTCACCAAAATGATTCCCATCACTTACATACTCTATTCATTTATATGATGCAGCCATAACTAGATAATTGCACTCAGTATCTGTCTTAGTGTCCATCCATCCATCGTCGTCCGCTTATCCGGTGTCGGGTCGCGGGGGGAGCAGCTCCAGCAGAGGACCCCAAACTTCCCTTTCCCGAGCCACATTAACCAGCTCTGACTGGGGGATCCTGAGGCCAGGTTGGAGATGTAATCCCTCCACCTAGTCCTGGGTCTTCCCCGAGGCCTCCTCCCAGCTGGACGTGCCTGGAACACCTCCCTAGGGAGGCACCCAGGGGGCATCCTTACCAGATGCCCGAACCACCTCAACTGGCTCCTTTCGACGCGAAGGAGCAGCGGCTGTACTCCGAGCTCCTCACGGATGACTGAGCTTCTCACCCTATCTCTAAGGGAGACGCCAGCCACCCTCCTGAGGAAACCCATTTCGGCCGCTTGTACCCTGGATCTTGTTCTTTCGGTCATGACCCAACCTTCATGACCATAGGTGAGGGTAGGAACTCTCTCAACTCTCTTGTCGTCACGACGGTGCGATAAACTGAAATTTACTCCCAGGCTCTCTCCAGGATCATTGCGAGAGTAAAGATCTGATCCGTTGTTCCACAACCAGGACGGAATCCGCATTGTTCCTCTTCAACCCGAGGTTCGACTATCGGCCGAACCCTCCTTTCCAGCACCTTGGAGTAGACTTTACCAGGGAGGCTGAGAAGTGTGATACCCCTGTAATTGGCACACACCCTCTGGTCCCCCTTTTTGAACAGGGGAACCACACCACCCTGGTCTGCCACTTCTTTGGCACAGTCCCAGACTTCCACGCAATGTTTAAGAGGCGTGTCAACCAAGACAGCCCCTCCACACCCAGAGCTTTCAGCATTTCCGGACGGATCTCATCAATCCCTGGGTCTTTGCCACTGTGGAGTTGTTTGACTACCTCAGTGACTTCCACCAGGGAAATGGATGACAATCCCCCATCATCCTCCAGCTCTGCCTCTGCCACCGCCCTATTACCTCCTCAGTTGAGGTCAACAATGTCCCATCCTTACTGTACACAGCTTGGATGTTTCCCCACTTCCCCCTCCTGAGGTGGCGAACGGTTTTCCAGAAGCGCCTTGGTGCCGACCGAAAGTCCTTCTCCATGTCTTCTCCGAACCTCTCCCACAACCGCTGCTTTGCCTCTTTCACGGCTGAGGCTGCAGCCCTTCGGCCCTGTCTTAGAGTGTGTGTATATATATATATATATATATATATATATATAATATATATATATATATACACACACACTCTCTTGGTTCTCTCAGGTGTGTTTGGTCAGGAAATGAAAAGATGGTATTTGCAGTGCCCATAAGTCATAAATCTTTCAGGGATTTAATACTGCCACATGAGATGGAGGGACAGTCTGACAATTGACCAATGTTGTATTGCACTTCATGAATATTCATGAGTGGCTCCGTGCTCGCCATACAAATTGACCTAAAACTGGCGCTGGGCCTTGGGAGTCTGAAAAAGTGCTACACCTCTATAAGATCACGCGACTGGCTCATTCTGCACGCCTGGATTGTATCCGTGAACACAGTGCATCTTAATAATTAAAATAGGTTTTCTGCTTTGGATTTAGATGAGCTAAGGTGTTTATTATTCAACATGGTTAGACAAGTGGTGGAATTCTCATTCCGTACACTGTACAGCAATGAGATGGGATGCAGGCTTCCTCACATCTCCAGTCATTGCTTTGCCAGCCGTGATAATCAAAGAGCAGATGCTCAGTTTCAGGAAGGCGTCTGTGATCTTTGTGTGTGTCTGTGTATGCATATACAATGTGTATGGTTATTTGTATGTAAATGTGTGTGTGTGTGTGTGTGTGTGTGTGTGTGTGTGTCTGCCCATGCGAATAAGGATTTATTATGTGTGCCTAGTATGTTATATGTGTCTGTCTTCACCTGCAGCTCAGTTCCACATTCATCAATCTTTCTCATCTCCCTGCTTTGGGTCAGCTAGTTTATCCGTGAAAGACATTACATAGTGCCGGATTTGTCACAATAGAGCGATTCAGCAGTCAGTCAGGCCTTTTCAATTTGATTGCATGCCTCTCCAGCTTCTCTTTTTTTAACGAAAGCAGTCACCCAGCTAATGCGACAGGTTCCCTAACTGTTTAAGTCTGTTGTGCAGCTGGGCAGACCTGTTGATGTCTTGGCTTGCTATTAAAGCACACCTGATGCATGCTTTTCTAGAGGGTATGTTCATTCTCTGACCCGTCTTGAAGTGATAACTGTTCCGTCTTGCAAACTGAAAAAGTTGGGTCTTAGGTGACCGTGGCTCATTTTCCCTGGGAGGCCCTCACCCTCAGAGAGAGGCTGTTTTATGTCCATCACACTGCGTGCTGCCCTCATCAAAGGTGGTGACGTAGGATGCCAACTGTCACTGTTGGAGCAAATCCCAGAAATCAGCCATCATCTTCTCTGGCCATATGCCTTGCAAGCTCTAGGCGACGCCAGCCATGACACCAGTATTTAAAAATACCCTTCCGTTAGTATGTGGGCGGTGGAAAGATAGTGCTTCACACTGCCAGGCCAAAACTAGCCTGTAAAATGCTATCCATCTTCAGCGTGAGATGGAACACCTAGCCATTTCAAACTGCTCACATGATGTCTTTGGTTGGGTTGCCAGTATGAATACGTAGATGTTTTCCTTTTAATCTAAAAAAAAAAAAAAACAAAGCTACTGATTCTAAGATTTCTTCTTAGACTTTGCACCAGTTTGGACTGATTTTCTGGACAAATGGACCAGTTTATGCAGAATAACAAGTTGTCTATGGGTGCTGAACTCTTTCCACAATTTGAATATCTGCTATTTTCATTTCATGCAATTCAAATGCATTTGCTTCTGTTTTATAAAAGGATCCCTAGACGTTATCTACACTGCATGGGCAATGCCACAAGCTCAATACTATTTACAGATATGACAGCGTAACTCCTAATCCATTAGTCTGCTGCAGGTTTGTAGTCGATGGCTGCCTAAGAAAAGGCCGTGCTTCATTAGCCACAGTGGACACTTTGTTGCCAGATTAATAGCCAGATACTAAGGTAATTTGTCTGTTTATTTATGTTTCCTTTAGTTTAACTCATCA